>CM029483.1:21105612-21705612 GCA_017140395.1 Eucalyptus lansdowneana | reverse complement strand
CCCACACGCGGTCGGGAGTCGGCTTTGATACCACTTGTAACATCCCGAGCCCCACTGTATAATATTGACCGCTTTGGGTCACCCGCCCTGGCACGGAAGAACTGCCATCCCAGCCACGGTCTTTTCCCTCACGGCTTTAAAATGCGTTACACAGGTTAGAGGGACCCAAGCTTTATAAGCTAACCAAGACCTCCCTCCTTAGGCGATGTGGGACAAGAGAGGAGGCTGTCACAATTGAAGTTCTCGCAAGCCCCTGGTCAGTCCCCAGAAAATTTGTACTCAATGAGGATCACGTTGGAGGAGACATGCTTGGAAGACGAACAGTAGCAAGTGTAGCGCCGCTCGAAATCCCGACATTGCTTAAATATGTGTAAGGTGGAAATGTACCTCAGGAGTTCAGCTCTGAATCATGAGACAGTATAATTAGAGAAACCGTTCCACCTTTGATCATACATTCCATAGGCACAATAAGGACATGACCTTAGCTTGAAAGGGAAAAAAAATCTGATGTATGGGAATTAATGCAAAAGTAAAGACCAAGAAACACGAATCACTCGGTTTTATTGGTGATGTCCTCCGACCGATATCCCCATTTTCCTTATTTTTCGAAGATCAGTCAAAATGTAACATGAAAATGAGTAATGAGAGCTCCATCTTTGAGTGTCTTATTTTATCAATAGCGAACATTAATCAGAAAATCAGGTTCCACAAACAATGAACCTTGTAGGAAAAAATTGGAGTGAAATGAATACCGGTTCTCTAGAAGGGAACTTGTGAAAGATGCAAAACGTGCAATCCCATGATCTCCATAACCAGAACAAGAACAGAGATAATTAAATAGAAAGATTAACGCACCTGCTTTGGAATCCATTGTTCTTGATACAGAAGCAAAAAATGATGATCCACACGCAAGTCATTCTCTTCTATTGTCCTCTATATTACTGGCTCAATGAGATGGCCTCCTCACCCTTTTGCGCTAGGTAAACACTTCTTTTGTGAGATACTTATGAGAATTAGGGTTAGAGAAGAGACTTGAGTATTATTTATAGAATTTTCAACCAGCCCCTCTCATTACAAGCCAGTCTCAATTCGGCCCATACTAGCCAGCCCCATATTAAACTAATTAAGAAACATTCTATCTCACCTTAGACCAACTAACCCCATAAAACGGTAAATTACAATATCAATTAATGTAGCTCACATTAGAAAAACTCTTAAAACTTATACAGTAGAAAGCGGAAAATGATATGCAAGGGAAAGAGTTGCTCTTTGTTTTTTCTTTCTTTCTTGGCTTTTCTTCATCAACAGTCGAGAACCACTGAAACCTCATCCAAGTGACTAGACGATTTTGCATTCGCAAGTCAAGTAAACTTTTGATAGCCACACGTATGGACTGAAAATATTGATGATAGGATGCGATATGAGTTAGACCAAACACAGCTCCATTGGAATCTCACACAAGGAAGTTCATGTTCATCTGCCTTCCATTAAGAACACAAATCCTCCTTGTATGTCTTCACTCACAAACTCCGTAAAATAGCATTTCCTAATCTGCTTGAAACAAATGAGGAATTGGCTCCACCTATGGTTGGTCTTTATACTTGCACATACCAACCCTTTCAGCATAGACACAGTATTGGTCTCGGGCCAGTGTTTCGGCGATCAGAAATTGCTGCTGCTGGAATTGAAGAATAGCCCTCAACTTCTCTGCTTCATTTTCCACTAAATTGATCAAATGGAATCAGAGCAATGGTTTTTGGGACGGTGTGACCTGCGAAGGGGGCCAAGTTACGGATCTTGATCTGAGCAACGAGAGTATTGCTGGTGGACTTAACGATTCATCGAGTCTTTTCAGACTCAAGTATCTTCGGAGCCTGAATTTGGCCTTAAACCTCTTCCAGTCTTTGGAGATTCCATCTGGGTTCGGTAATCTCACCAATTTGATCTACTTGAATCTTTCAAATGCCGGATTCACAGGACAGGTTCCAATTGGAATATCACGTTTGACAAGGTTGGTTACTCTTGAGGTATCCCGGATTTATTTTCCTGGGCTCATTTCACTGAAACTTGAGAATCCGAATCTAAAGATGCTTGTTGGGAATCTTACCGAGTTGAGAGAGCTGTACCTTGATGGAGTGAACGTCTCTGCTACAGGCAACGAATTGTGCAATGCCTTGTCTTCTTCACTGCCGAAACTTCAAGTGTTGAGCATGATGAATTGTTATTTATCAGGTCCCATCGAGTCTTGCTCTTCCCTCGTGAATCTTGGTTTTCTGTCGGTGATTAATTTGAGTGGCAATAATCTGTCTACCACCGTCCCGGAGTTCCTTGGCCAACTCTACAATTTAACTACTCTGAATCTCAGTTCTTGTGGCCTGCAGGGAGTGTTCCCTCAAAAAATCTTCCAGGTACAAACACTTCAGACCCTTGACCTATCATTCAACGAACTTCTTCAGGGGTCTTTGCCAGAATTTCTGGAGAATGGTTCTCTTCGGACACTGCTTCTCAGTTTCACGAATATTTCCAGGAGACTCCCAGAATCAATTGGTAATCTCAGAAATTTGTCAAGAATAGAACTGGTGAGTTGCAACTTTGGTGGAAATATTCCAAGCTCTTTCACGTATCTTTCGCAACTGACTTATTTGGACTTCTCATTCAACAATTTTAGTGGTTCAATTCCGTCACTAAGCAAGTCCAAGAATCTGACACAAATTACTTTGTCCCACAATAATCTATCTGGTCCGATTAATTCAACCGAATGGAAATATCTCTCAAGTCTTCTTATTCTTGATCTGCGATTCAATTCACTTGAAGGAAATATTCCTTCATCTCTCTGTTTACACTTCCATCAATTCAGAAGCTTCAATTTTCCAACAACAAATTTTCTGGTCAAGTGAAGGGATTTTTTAATCCCACATCGCACAAACTGAATGCACTTGATTTGAGCAACAACAATATAGGAGGAGAACTACCGAAGTCTATATGGAAACTCCGAGGGCTCAAGTACCTCTCACTTTCTTCCAATAATTTCAGTGGCTCATTCCATATTAATTTGGTTCAGCAACTGAAAAATCTTTTGTATTTGGATCTTTCTTGCAATCGTTTTTCCATTGATGCCACAAATATTGCTTCCCAAGCGTCTTCATTCCCTAACATGGAAACGTTAAAGTTGGCTTCTTGCCAGTTGGCGACTTTACCTGATTTCCTCGCTGAGCAACACAGATTGGTATATCTAGACCTCTCTCGCAATTGGATTCAGGGCAAGATACCGCAATGGATATGGGGGCTTCAAAATCTTCTGTATCTCAATCTTTCATCCAATTCGCTAGATGATATTGAAACACTGTCGCCTAATATTACTTCTACTCTTACAGTTCTTGACCTCCACAAGAACAGGCTCCGTGGACGAACGTTACCACTGCCACCATTTGCCACATTCATGGACTTCTCGAGTAACGACTTCACTTTAGCCATTCCACCTGCTATTGGTACGAGTCTTCTTGTGGCAATATTCTTCTCCCTGTCCAATAACAGTTTCCAGGGGTCTATCCCAGAATCAATTTGCAGAGCTGAATATCTCCAGGTGCTCGACCTATCTCATAATAATTTGAGTGGAAATATACCTGATTGCTTAGTGATGGAGTCTCTCAAGGTATTAAATCTGCGAGATAATGCCTTGAACGGTAGCATTATCAAGTTCCCTGAAACATGTGGTTTGAAGACTTTGGATCTCAGCAGTAATTTATTACTAGGGAAGATCCCGAAGTCATTGGCAAATTGCACAACTCTGAAGGTTTTAGATGTCGGAAACAACCAGATTGATGACGTGTTTCCATGTCAACTGAAGAGCATTGCAAGCCTACGTGTCCTTGTTTTACGATTCAACAAGTTCCATGGAAAGGTTGGGTGTCCAGAGACTAATGGCACTTGGAAGATGCTTCAAATTGTAGACATATCTTCCAACCATTTCAATGGCACTCTGCCTGCTAAATGCCTCGCAACTTGGGAGGCTATGAAGGTTAATGTGGGATTCAATTATATCCAATATCCATTCCTTCGCTTGAGTGGACTCCATTATCAGGACACAGTAAGTGTCACCATCAAAGGTCTGCAAGTGGAGCTGGAGAAGATCTTAACTCTTTTCACTTCAATCGACTTCTCATGCAACAATTTCGAAGGTCCAATACCTGATACTCTGGGGGCTCTCGAAGCACTTTATTTTCTCAACTTATCAAACAATGCATTCTCAGGGCCAATTCCTCTGTCCCTAGGACACTTGCATCAGCTTGAGTCCTTGGACCTTTCACGGAACGACCTCAATGGAACAATTCCCATACAGCTTTCAGACCTTAATTTTCTTTCCGTGTTGAACCTCTCATACAGTAAGCTTGTAGGTAGCATCCCGGCAGTCAAACAATTTCTCACCTTCTCAGAAGATTCCTTCAAAGGCAATAGCAGATTGTGTGGATTTCCGCTGCCCACAAAATGCTCAGATCCCGATAGCAAGGGAACAGGTCCCTCAGATTCCTTCGAAGGCAACGCCGGCGACAGTGATGATAGCGAGAAGTGGTTTTACATGAGCATTTCGCTTGGATTCGTGGTTGGCTTCTGGATATTTTGTGGTCCGTTAGCGTCAATCAAATCTTGGAGGTTTGCTTATTATCGATTCTGGGATAAAGTATTGCTTAGACACTTACGTCCATGAAGATTTCAGCTAAGGTTCAGTTATTAAACTCAAGAAAGAGTATTTTCCTTTGTTCGTTCTCTTCATAATTCTCCATCACCTTTAAAAAGACGCTTTGTTTATTGATCCGCATATAAAGTGTTTACACTTCTCTTGCTTGTGCAATTATATATATATATATATATATATATATATATATATATATTTTCTTCTTATCAAAAAGTACATGTTAATAATGTTAAAATCAAAGGAAATTAATTATGTTTTATAATAACAAAAAGGAAGCAAAATGTAGAAGACAAAATTGGGATCCTGAGATCCACGAGAAGGGGTGGAGGACTTGGCGGCAGCAGCCCCCCAACCAGCGATAATTGGCGATGGTTAGAAAATATGAAGAACTTATCACAAGATTGTTTGAGCTACCAAGTTTTACTGGAGCCTACTTACCAACCTTTTTGTTTTTTTTTTTTTTTGTTTTGTATTTTTTTGGCATGATTTCACATTTTTTTAATAACTTATTATTATTAATTTGGGATTTAAGCAATGGGTTCACTTTACCAATTCTTATAAGAGATTATCAATTCTTTTTTAAATTACCAACTATTCCAACAATTATTATTATTTATTGGCGGAACTTAAGTTACAAAATTTTATATGTAATTATTAACTTCATTTAAATTCAGTTACCAACCTTTATTTGATTATATATTGATTAGCATTTATTCTGATAATCTACCAAAGTATGAAGCGACTTTCTCTTCTATAGATTATCAACCCTTACGTGGTAAGTTTATCACGCTAGTATTTTGACTTGTTGAAAGGGTTGGTAAATTGAAAAATAATGCAACCGTTGGTGAGTAGCTGAAATTAAGGTTGGTAGTCTCGTATAAAAGTTGTAACTTTAACACATTGGTAGCTTAAGAAATATTGGTAATTTTTTTTTTTTTTGGAATAGTCGATAATTTGAAAAAAAAAAAAATGACGATCCTTCTCTGAAAATGGTTGTGAGTTAATAAAGTGTGATGGACAAGTAAATCACTTGCCCGTCAACTTATTCTACCGACCCTGTGGAGTGGGGGCATGGGATATGTGTACGGAAAATTCTAAAATTTGTCGGGGAAAGTGCAATTGAGTCTAAAACTTACAAAAAATATAATTTAGTCATAAAATTTATTAAATTGGTAAAATCAACTCTTTCAATCAACTCCATCCATTTAGATTAGCGAAAAATGCTGACATGGGTTTTTAAATATATTTTCTATCCCAATGTGACGATGATGTGGATTAATTTCTAATTTTTTTAACCATAGTATTAATTAATTAAAATATAAATATTTATTTAAAAAACACAAAAAAAGGTGAAAAAAAAAAACCAAAAGGCATGGGTTAGCTGCCCTTGTCACTACTGCCCCCATCGCCGAAAAGGGCCGATGAGGGCTCAGCAAGGGCCTACGCCACAGCCCGCACTTGTGATCAACGAGGGTCATTGGCCCTAGACTAGGCTTTGGTGACCCTGCTGGCCCTTGTCAAGCCCCCGCCGACCCCTTTCGACAATGGGGGCGGCATCGACAAGAGCTTGCCCCCTTGCCCTTAGCTCATTTTTTTTTTTTTTTTGTGTTTTTTAAGTACTTTTTATTTTATTTAATTAAAATATTAATTAAAAAAGTAAAAATTAATCCAAAACAATATTGTTTTATCTTTGTGTTCCATGTTTTTGCCACATCATTGCCACGTAGGAGAGAGAAAAAATATAGAAAAAGGCAATGTTAGCATTTTCCATTAATCTAAATGGACGGAGTTAACACAATGACTCGTTTGTACTAATTTAGTAAGTTTTATGATTTGATTGTATTTTTTATAAATTTTAGGACTTTCAAAGCACATATCCCTTATTTCATGGAATAGTAGAATCGTCCAAAACTTATCCTCTTACTAGAAGAATATAAAACATGAAATTTTTTTCAAAATAGCTATTACAAACAATGGCCTATATAGCTTTACCAAAAAAAAAAAAAAAAAAAAACAATGGCCTATATAGTAGGACAGAAGGAAGATGCTATCAGAACCCTGTACTCTTACTTGAAATTCAAAATCGTTCCTTTACTTTTCTTTTGTTCAAAATGGTCCTCATACTAAGGGTCTGTGTCCAATTTTGAGGCGTTACAACGATGAATTTTTTTTCTCAAGTGGATTAAACGCCGTTAAAAAGTGTTGATTTGCTGTTAGGGATCAAACTGACGTGGACACTCCATATTGATGTCCGTGGAAGAAAGAAAACTAGAAGAGGAAACTTGCCAATGTTGAGAGTAGGGAAGGACGGTGTACGTTTTTTTTTTTTTTTGGTCACAATAAGTTGTCTAAGAATCACGAGGAAGTGTCTAGCATTCCGTGGCCCATACAAGAAAATTCCGTTCAATAGTAAATTTGTAGCAACATCCATAAATTATGAATAACGGTGGTAAGATCGCGCAACCTGTTACCTACTGGTCATGTATATTGACTTGATTTTGCAACAGTATTAGCAACTGACGACCATCAATGTTCTAGTAGCTTTCCAATTATGTTGTGTATTTACTACTCATAACTCAATCATAACACAATAAGTGATAATCTACTGGTGGGTCTATGGATAGTAAATTTCTAGTTTCATTAGTAACTTTTAAATTGTCATGCACTCACCGGCAAATTATAAAAAATCAGTGCGAATCTACTATTAAGATTTTTGGATGGTAAAATAATTATTTCATTAACAACTTACAGACGTTAAAAACAAAAAACAAAAAACAAAACTTACAGACGGCTAGCTGTCCACTTGTATAGTCTAAAATCGAGTAGTAAATTATTTTTGAGTATGTCGGTAATGTGGTAAAATTGTTATTTTATTGGTATCTTATAAACATTTACCTGCCCACTTTTGGGTTTTATACATAATAATTTTTTTTTTCATTGATAACCTACCAATAATGATGCTCCCACATTTAAAACCTGAAACAAGTGGTAATGGACTGCCATGCTTGTTTACAAACACTTACGTGCCCACATGTAAAATCTAAAAACAGATGCCGCTCTACTATCTGGTTTTGTTGATGGTAAAATTGTTATTTATTGACAACATAGAAACAGCTATTTGCCTACTTGTTAAAACCAAAACAAGTAGTAATTTTTTATTAGGTTTGTGGATAGTAAAGGTTCTCTACTTCATTGGTAATTACAAACATTTATGCGGCCACTTATAAAATCACAAAAAAGTGACAATATATTATTGGCTTTTGTGAGTGATACAATTGTTATTTAATTAGTAACTTACAAATGCGCCCCCTTGTTTAAATAAATAAATAAATAAAACAAGTGGTATGCTAATATTGTGTTTTATGAGTGGTAAAGTTGATATTTCATTGATAACTTAGAAACATTTAAGCACCTGCTTGTAAAATGTAAATAAGTGATAATTTACTATTCAGTTTGATGATGGAAAAATTATTATTTAGTTTGTAATCAACTCATCATCGAAATATCAAATTTATTACCGTTGTTACAAGCTAACAACGCACGGAACAGTTTCCATTTTTGTCCGTCTTATGCGGAATTTTAGAAATCAGCCCATCAGGGCGCACCACGGAAATATCAATTTTGCATTCTCTAGTCAACTTTGAGGTGAATGTCTTAAGTAGGGCAAAAAAAAAAAAAAGTGAAAGAAAACAGCAAAGGAAATGAAGGAGCAAAGGCTAGAAAACTATAACTGTTGGAATTGCTTAAGTGGCCACTCTTCCCACTTAAAAATGCGGAGGTATGGAGTTCATTTTCCATCCTTCTCGGCATTGAGGTGGGGATGCGCAACCTGCTCATAACACACACAGTGTATTGTGAAATAGGTATAGGATAGGATCAAACAAAAAGAAAAAGAAATAGAAAAATGGGCTACCAAAGTACTCGTGCGCCATTTGTTCCGGTGGTATCTACAGTTGCCCATATTACTCCGTTGAGTAGCTCAAGTCGATATTGAATGTGGCAACGTTAGCGAGATCATTCAAAAATTTGCATCCACAGTAAAGAACCACCGAAGACCAGCACCGGCTCAATCAAGTTACCTAATGAATTTGCAATCCAAGTCAAGTCAACTTAAGATAGTCTCGCATGAGGACCAAAAAATTAGTGATACGATGTGATATGAATTAGACCAAATACAGCTCCATTGGAATCCCATACGAGGAGGTTCATGTTCATCTGTCTTCCCCTAACAACAGCACTCCTTGCATGAGTAAACTCGCAAACTCTGTCGAATAGTGTCGAAATTGCAGTCAATGAGAACCTCGCATTTGTTGTGGCTTCTCTTGCCATTCATATGCACCAATTTCTTCGGAATCTATTTGGTACCGGCTTCTAGTCTATGTTTCGGCAATCAAGAATTGCTGCTGGACTTGCTGCTGGTTGAGTTGAAAAATAGCCTTGTATTCGATGCATCCCGATCTTCCAAGCTGGTCATGTGGAATCATAATGCTCGCCCTTGGAATGGTGTGACGTGCGACGAGGACAGAAAGGTCATCGAACTAGACTTCAGCTTTGAATCAATCTCTTGCGATATTAACGGTTCATCGAGTCTCTTTAGATTAGAGCATCTTCAAAAGCTAAACTTGGCTTTCAACGATTTCAAATTCTCTGCAATTCCGTCTGGCTTCACAAATCTCATTGGCCTGGTTCATCTCAACTCGTCCAATGCTGGATTCTCCGGGCAGATTTTGATGGAGTTGGCGCGGTTGAGGAAGTTAAGCATTCTTGATCTTTCTCTTCTTTATTTCCCTAGAACTAATACACAAAAGCTCAAGAATCCCAATTTGAAACCATGATTGGAAATCTCATGGTGCTACAACAGTGACATCTTGACGGCATCAACCTGTCTTCCCGGGGAAACGAGTGGTGCAATGCATTGTCCTCTTCAGTGCAAAAACTTGAGGTGCTGAGCATGTCTAATTGCTTTCTCTCTAGTCCTGCTGACTCTTCTCTCATGAATCTTCATCATTTGTCATTCATTTAAATCAATGGCAACAACCTGTCAACCACATTTGCTGAGTTCCTTACCAGATTCACCAATCTAACTACTCTGCATTTGAGTTATTATGGGTTCTATGGGGAGTTTCCTAGTAAAAATTTTCAGCTGCAGATACTCCAGATTATTGGAGAAATCTTCTTGAAATGTTTTGAAACTGACAAAACGTTTCCATCAGTCTAGTCTGAAGGTTTACAGACTCTGTTGCTTAAAGTCTGAAGACCTCCGGACAGCCAGACTCAAGATTCAAAGTCTATCCTCATTGACAGTTTCTAATCCGTTGAAGAAAGGCTATCCAGAACTGGATGTTTCATTAAGGATATGACCTTATCGACTGGAGAAGATTTCTTGGCTGGATATGACATAACGGAATTCTTTATTTGATCTTGATTGATTAGGAGATTAAGGATCCGATGATTGGCGAAATATTCTTGGAATGTTCTACTTATGGAAACCGAGATCCTGATTGTATGGGCAAAACAGGATTGATGGACTATCGACATGTTCCTTTAATAGTTCGAATGATCTTCCTAATTGATTATGTCCAACGGGAAGATTGGAAGAATTCCTTTGGTGAATGCCAACGGGTATGATGGCATAAAGGAGTATATAAGGAAGACGTTCTAGTTGTTCGAGAAGTGCACGATAGAAGAATTCCAAAGTCTGAAACTCCTTGTTTTTAGTCAATACATTTGAGCGAAAACTTGTACGCAAAAGAGTGTTTATATTCGTGAGAAACCTTGAGGAAGTGTGGTAGAATATCTACACTATGGAATCAAGGAAGAACTGTGCTGTAACATCTCTTTTGTTCATAGTGGAATCCAGCCAATAGGCTGTCAGTGCGGAAGAGTGGAAGTAGGCTTGGGATAAACCGAACCACTATAAACCTTGTATTTAATCTTCTCTTCCCTACTCTTTACTTTACTTTGATCGTAATTCATTTTGTTAATCAAAAGAGTACTGCCTTTCTATCGTCTGCCTAGTATCGCTGTGGTATCTCGAGAAATTGTTTTTACACCTATTCACCCTCCTCTAGGTGATTATACTAACTACATCAATTGGTATCAGAGCCTGTGTACTCACTTTGTTTGAAGTGTTTTACTTCAGAGTTAAAGATCCAGGGCTAGTATGTTGGCTCCAGGGCTGGTAGAAGGGCAAAGCAATACTAAACCACCTTACTTTGATGGAAATCATTACAACATATGGAAAAATAAGATGAAGGCGTTCATAAGATCAAAGGATCCTCTAAAATGGGACTTTGTAGAAAAAGGAATCATTTCTAAAGCTGCACCTGTCTCAGAAAGAGGAAAAGATACTGTGGAGTCTAGTCAAATGACTCAGGAAGAGATAATCAAAAGACAAGCTCTTGATGCAAAAGCAATTTATTCATTATATTGTGCTTTATCTCCTACTGAATATAACAGAATATCTTCTTATGTTATAGCTAAAGAAGTCTGGGATAGATTACATATTACCTATGAAGGAACCGATCGAGTGAAAGAGACTAGAATCAACATTCTTCTCGGTCAATACGAAGCCTTCAAAATGAAATCGGGAGAATCTATAACTGACATGTTTAGTCATTTTACAGAAATCGTGAATGGTCTTGGAAATCAAGATCAACCAATTTCTGATCCCATGAAGGTAAACAAGCTACTATGTGGACTCTCCAAGGATTGGAATCACATAAAGACCTCAATCAGAGAAACCCAAAGAATTATGCCACTATCTGTTGATGAGTTGGTTGGGACTCTTCAGTCTTATGAAGTGGAACGAATCAATGAAGACGAAGACCCTAAAGGTAAGAAATCTATTGCATTAAAATCCAATGATGATTCTGACGTTACAGATTCTGAAGACAATATGGATGATGAGGAGCTTGCTCTCATGATAAGAAGATTCAGAAAGCTGAACAAAAAAGGAAGAAGATTCAATCCAAAGAAACAAAGTTTTCAAAAGCAACAGACTAGGTCTGTTGAGGATGATGAATCAAATAAAGATGTAGTCTGCTTTGAATGTAAGAAAAATGGGCACATCAGACCCAATTGTCCTCTTCTGAGGAAGAAGAAAGGAAAAGCTGAAAAGTATCGAAAAGCTCTTAAAGTAGAAACACGGAGTGATACGAGTGTGAAGAAAGTGATAATGATTATGCCAATATATGTCTAATGGCACATTCGATTCAAACTCGGAGACGAATCGGATTTAGACAGTGAATTTGAGGTGAGTAACTTCAAAATCCCTATTAAAGTTTCTAAATACATTGATGAGTTGTGTTTTAGTCTTAAAACTTCTCTTAAAAGGATTTCCGAACTCAAAAGAGAAAATTCTGCTCTAAAACAACAGGAAAATATTTTGAAAGAAAATGTGAAATGTTTAGATATGAATGTTTCTTCTCTTAGAAAAAGTGAAGATAATCTTTCGAAAGAAAATGTACTATTGAAAAATGATATCTCAAATATTTCTAAAAAATTTCTATAGGATCTGAAAAACTGGAAAAAATTCTTTCTATTCAAAGACCTTATTTCAACAAATCTAGTTTGGGAATGACTGCAGAAACCATTCCTTTAATTGATTTTCCAAAGGTAAAAGAAAGAATTAAGCAAAGACCGACAAGAGATACTTATAAAAATCATTTTAAAAAGATCTTTGTAAAACCAGTAGGCCACAATGCTCTCAGATGTTCAAAGTGCAATAGTGCTGATCAATTTGAAAAAGAATGTCCTATGGTTTGGAAACCTGTTAAGAAAGTATGGACAAAAACCGCATTTCATACTAACTCAAATGGACCCAAGAAAATATGGGTACCAAAGAAAGTTTGAGTCTCTTTTTAAATGCAGGTCACTATTAAGAAAAAGGTAAAATGGTATCTAGATAGTGGATGCTCAAGACATATGACAAGAGATTCAAAGTGCTTCATAAAGCTCGTTCAAGTGAATGGCGGAAAAGTTTCATTTGGAGGAAATAGCAAAAGAAGAATAGTGGGATTTGGAATTGTAAAGATTGGAAACCTCACAATAAGCAATGTTTCTTTAGTTGAAGGACTCAACTACAATTTGCTCAATGTCGATCCCGGTTGTGCGATACGGTTTCAAAATCTACTTTCAAGAGGGAATATGTACGGGAACCGGTAAAGACTCTACTTAGTCATTCATGGGTTGAAGACATGGAAATATCTACCTCTTGAATGTGAAACTAGATAAATCGCAATGTCTAATCTCAATCCAAGATGAAGCAAGCTTATGGCACAGAAAGCTTGAGCACATTAATATGAAACAGATAGCCAAAATCTCAACAAAGAAGCTTGTTCGTGGTCTACCCAATTTATCATACCAAAAGGTTGATCTATGTACACCGTGCATATTGGGAAAACAAGTAAGAAATTCCTTTAGACCAATAAATCAAGTTTCCACTAACCGTGTACTGCAGCTTCTGCATTTGGATCTTTTTGGACCAATCAAAACACAGAGCATTGGAGGTAAGAAATATTGCCTGGTAATTGTGGATGACTACTCACGATTTACTTGGGTATATTTCCTGGCAAGTAAATTTGAAACCTTATCTTATTTTGAAAAATTTGCTAAAAATGTTCAAAATGAAAAAGGGTATGTTATTTCAAGTATAAGAACAGACCATGGAGGTGAATTTGAAAATCAAGATTTTTCAAACTTTTGTGATAAATCTGGTTTTCAGCATGTATTCTCTTCTCCATATACTCCGAGCAAAATGGATTTGTGGAAAGAAAGAATAGATCGCTTCAAGAAATGGCTAGAACTCTTTTAATTGAAAGCAACATCTCTTCACGATTTTGGGTCAAGCAATTTCTACAACTTGTTATATTATCAATAGAGTTTTTCTAAGGCCTATTCTAGAAAAAACCCCCTATAAATTATTCAAAGAAAAGAAGCCTATTGTTTCATATTTTCATGTATTCAGATGCAAATGTTTTATATTGAAAAATGCAAATGATCGAATTGGCAAATTTGAAGAAAAATCATATGAAGGCATCTTCCTTGGATATTCAACCTCAAGCAAAGCCTACAGAGTTTATAACAAGAAGAGTCAACCTGTGGATGAATCAATGAATGCCAAATTTCAAGATTCTATGCAAAGCGAATCTATTCAGACTCATCTTGAAGAGCCTGAACCTTATCCAGACTCTACAAAGTCTAAATCTCAGGAAACAGCTCAGACTTTGAAGGACCAGCAACAAGTGACTGTTGAAGATTCAAGTGAAGGAAGTGACCATCAATCGACAAATTAACCAAAGAATCTGGAAACATAAGTCCGGTCATCCCAAAGATCTTATTATTGGCGACATCAATAAAGGAATTCGCACAAGATTCAAAAGGCGCGAAGAGTCTAGTGCTTTGTGGCTCTTATTTCTGAAATAGAACCCAAAAGCATAGAAGAAGCTTTAAGCGATGAAAGCTGGATTGAAGCTCTGTAAGAAGAACTCGGGCAATTCAGCATTAATGATGTTTGGGAGTTAACTCCTAAACCAAAAGGTAAATCTATTATTGGTGCAAAATGAGTTTTCAAGAACAAGATGAACGAGAACGGGAAAGTCATAAAAAACAAAGCAAGACTCATAGCCAAAGGATATACGCAAGAAGAAGGGATAGACTATGACGAGACTTACGCACCAGTAGCAAGGTTAGAAGCAATTCATTTATTACTTGCATTTGCTTGTCATAAAAATTTCAGGTTATTCCAAATGGACGTCAAAAGTGATTTCCTAAATGGATTCATCCATGAGGAAGTCTATGTGGAACAACCTCCTAGGTTTGAAGACCCAAGGAAACCAGACTCAGTATTCAAACTCAAAAATGCCTTATATGGTTTAAAACAAGCACCTCGAGCTTGGTACGACAGGCTAAGTTTTTAATTCAAAACGGTTTTGTGAAAGGTAAAGTAGACACTACTCTGTTTATCAAAAGAGAAAGCAAAAGTTTTGTGCTAGTTCAAATATATGTTGATGATATTATATTCGGATCTCCTAATGAAAGTATGTGCAAGAAATTCTCTAAGACTATGCATGATGAATTTGAAATGAGCATGATGGGTGAGTTAACCTTCTTTCTCGGGCTTCAAGTGAAACAACTGAAGGAATGAACTTTTATTCATCAAGAAAAATACGCTAATGATCTCGTCAAAAAGTTTGGACTGAACAATTGCAAAAAGGCTAAAATACCAATGTTAAGCTCCTTGAAGATAGACAAAGATGAAGGAGGAAAGAAAGTCGACCAGAAGCTATACATGAGTATCATTGGATCACTTCTTTATCTTACTGCTTCTAGACCTAACATTCTATTTAGTGTTTGCATTTGTGCCAGATTTCAAGTAGATCCTAAAGAATCTCATTTAAGTGCTGCAAAGCGTATTATCAAATACATTGCTTCAACTTCAAGCATCGGCCTTTGGTATCCTAAAAAGGGAGACTTTACTCTTCTTGGATACTCAGACGCAGATCTAGCTGGATGCAGAGTTGATAGAAAGAACACTTCGGGTACACATCCAACTACTTGGAGAGCGGGACGATATCTTGGTTTTCAAGGAAGCAAACTATAGTAGCTCTTTCTACAGCAGAAGTAGAGTATGTAGCTCTCGGAAGTTGTTGTTCACAAATTTTGTGGATAAAACAACAACTAAGAGACTTTGGAATTAAAGATTCATGCACGGAGATTAACTGCGACAACACCAGTGCAATCAATCTTACTAAAAATCCAATTCTTTACTCAAGAGTAAAGCATATAGAGATTCGACATCACTTCATAAGAGATCATGTTCAAAATGGAGAAGTTTCGATTCAGTTTGTTGACTCAAAGAACCAACTAGCGGATATATTCACAAAGCCTTTAGAGAAAAATCAATTTGAAATTATCCGTTCTAGACTCAACATTTTGAGGTTTGAAGAAGTTAAAGTCTAGAGACTCTCAGACTCAAACAAACAAGACTTTGACTTTGTCATCTTTCTTGGGAAAGTCAAGCAAGGAATCTTTCAAAGACTAAGAAAGATGTCGTCTTCAAGAAAGTCTTCGAGAATCGCAAGCAGGGGACCACGGTGAATGAGTGAGGGGCCTACGCACTTCGATCTCACCGAGGAAGAGGAGTATCCAAATCAGCAACAGAGTCCACAACATTCTTAGCAGCGTCATTCTCCACCATCAAGTCCACAGGGTGCTTTGTCATCAACAAGAGGAAGAAATCGTTGAAGACGCAGATCTTGTAAGAATTCAAAGGCCCTTTTTTATTTATAAGCTTTACCGTGCTTTAAAGAAGACTGGTACTCCATTGAACTACGTTGATGAGTTTCTTAAGGACAAAGGATATGAGAATGAGTACATCTTTTTGTGGAAAATGGAAAGTTTGGGAATTGCTCCCAAAGGGGTGGCAGAAGAAACCCTTGCAAATATCCCAAGTGACCCGTGTGTTGGGGGACTTAATCCGGTAGATGGAAATGATGATGACAAATTGTACAGCCAATTTTAACCAAAAATGGGTGTAGCAGCAAAAATTCGAGGAAAAAGGGGAGAGCTGTTTAGATCAAAGGAAGAGAAGGAATTATACTCAAAATTGCTGAAGCGTGGGGTGATAAACCCTAGAAGTGTGGATTTTGATTTTCTGGATACTGTGAATGTGAACTTGATGGAAAAGTTCAGCTATCTTCAACTTGAAAAGTTCTGCTCTGACACCATAGAGGCCTATGCTCAATTAATTGCATATTTCTATTCAAATCTTAGTTTCTTGGATGCGAATAAAATATCCTTTAGTGTCCGAGATCGGGACTTTGTGGTTGATGTAGATATGCTGGCGGATGTGATTGGGGTTGAGAGAGGAAGATATCAACCGTTCAATGTTTCTACTACTCGTGCAACATTGGAGCCTGTTAAGGATAGAAGAACAAAGGAAAAGATTTCCTACTTAAGGATGAGTGCATTTAACATTCTGCTTCACAAGATTGTGATCAATTGCCTTAGACCGAAATCAACTTCCAAGACTGATGTTTCAAGTTCAAAGGCAAAGCTAATGTATGCCATCATTAATGGGAAAAAGTTTTCTCTTCCTCGCACTGTTATGTTTCACATGTATAGAGCAATGGCGAAGGACAGAGGTCAACTTCCTTATCCAGGTCTTGTGATGAAGTTATTCAGACATCTGAATATTCAGCCTCCACAGATCCTCTGTGTTAGATCGTGTGATCATATGGTGGTAGGACTGAAAATGGTAACTAAAATGCATCTGAAGGAACTAAGCAAGGCGTTGGAGAAATTCAAGGAGAAGACTCCTGTTAAAACTCATCAAATCTCTTCTACAGCAAAAAGAAAAGGGAATGAGCCCATGGTTGCTCCATCCAAGAAAAGAAGAGCTCTTATTGTTGAAGATGAAGATGATGATGATGACATCACCATTTCTGCTATAGCATTGAAGAAGCTAAGTCATCCTGTTCCAGAACCAATGGAATGGCAGGAGAAAGAAGTTGAGGAGAGAGAAGGACAAGAGAAAGAAGAAGAAGAAAGAGAAGCTAGAGAAAAAGAAGCAGAGGAGGAAAGGTTTGAAGAAGAAGAAGAGAGAGAAAATCAAGAGGAAAGAGAGCATGAAAAACACTCTTCTCCACTTGAAGGCATGGAAAGAGGGGGAGATCATGAGAAAAGAGGAATGTCCTCTTATCCCGCTCACAATGAGGGAGTTAGTCGCTCTCCAGCAGACCCAGAAGACATTCATGCCTCTCATTTTCCTGAGGAAGAACATGATGCTTCATTGCCAAATCTGTGTGATTATGATCTGCCATCGTCTGCATTTTACTCCATCAGATCGTGCCGAAGCCAGTACACAGACCGATAATTCAACAAATTTTTGCAGAATTATGGATATTTTCTTGGAGATGCGCGGTCAAATATATGCTCTGGGATGCGAAGTTCAGAACTTGCAGAATGCAGGTCAAGCTTCTTCAGGTTCCTTGAAAGATCAGATCCAAGCCCTCTCTGTTTAGATTCAGGCTAATGCTAAGGGTGAGGAGGTTGCACAACTGAAGGAAGACTTGAAAAGGCTGGAAGGGATTGTTTAGTCCATGGGAGATTTCTAGCTTGTTCACGTTCTCAAGCAATCTTGACTCTATTCCATTTTCATCTCAACATTTTTAATGCTGACAAAAAGGGGGAGAAATGCAAGATTTGAATCAAACTTTGAACTTTTAATCGTTTGGATTGTTTGACTTGGATTGTTTTAATGTTTGACTTTATTTTTGTGTCTGGATGAGAACTGAATTTGAATTTGGATTTGACTGCTATTGATATCTTATGAATGGCTTTATCATATACAAGACTAACCTATTTTCTGTTGTTGCAAATTCTAGTGTCATTCATTTAGCCATTTATCTTTATAAGATATGCATATTTGTTTGAGTAATGTTTTGCAAGTCAAAGATATCCAAATCTGCAGGAAAATTTTGTCACCATCAAAAAGGGGAGATTGTTGGAGAAATCTTCTTGAAATATTTTGAAGCTGATAAAACGTTTCCATCAATCTAATCTAAAGGTTTGCAGACTCTGCTACTTAAAGTCTGAAGACCTCCAAACAGCCAGACTCAAGATTCAAAGTCTATCCTCATTGACAATTTTTAATCCGTTGAAGAAAGGCTATCCAGAACTGGATGTTTCATTAAGGATATGACCTTATTGACTGGAGAAGATCTCTTGGCTGGATATGACATAATAGAATCATTTATTTGATCTTGATTGATTAGGAGATTAAGGATCTGATGATTGGTGAAATATTCTTGAAATGTTCTACTTATGGAAACCGAGATCCTGATTGTATGGGTGAAACAGGATTGATGGGCTATCGACATGTTCCTTTAATAGCTCGAATGATCCTCCTAATTGATTTTGTCCAACGGGAAGATTGGAAGAATTCCTTTGGTAAATGCCAACGGGTATGATGGCATAAAGGAGTATATAAGGAAGACGTTCTAGTTGTTCGAGAAGTGCACGATAGAAGAATTCCAAAGTCTGAAACTCCTTGTTTTTAGTCAATACATTTGAGCGAAAACTTGTACGCAAAAGAGTGTTTATATTCGTGAGAAACCTTGAGGAAGTGTGGTAGAATATCTACACTGTGGAATCAAGAAAGAACTGTGTTATAACATCTCTTTTGTTCATAGTGGAATCTAGCCGATAGGCTATCAGTGCGGAAGAGTGGACGTAGGCTTGGGATAAGCCGAACCACTATAAACCTTGTGTTTAATCTTCTCTTCCCTACTCTTTACTTTATTTTGATCGTAATTCATTTTGTTAATCAAAAGAGTACTACCTTTCTATCGTCTGCCTAGTATCGTTGTGGTATCTCGAGAAATTGTTTTTACACCTATTCACCCCCCCTCTAGGTGATTATACTAGCTACATCACAGATCCTTATCAGGCAACCAACTTCTTCAGGGTACTCTACCCAATTTTCCAGAGGATAGTTCTCTTGGGAATCTGGTGCTGAGTAACACGAGTATTTCAGGGAGGCTTCCAGATTCGATGAATAATCTTAGAAAATTGTCGGGATTGGAATTGTCTAATTATAGATTGAGTGGATTGACGCCACGCTCAATGGAGAACCCGTCAAAGCTGACTTATTTGGACCTATCTTTAGATAATCTTACTAGTTCAGTTCCTTCGTTCAGTGTGTCCAAGAATCTAGATGATGTGTTTCCATGTCAACTGAAAAGCATTGCAAGTCTACGTGTCCTTGTTTTACAATCCAACAAGTTCCATGGGAAGGTTGGATGTCCAAAGCCTAGTGGCACTTGGAAGATGCTTCAAATTGTAGACATATCTTCCAACAATTTCAGTGGCATTCCGCTTGCTAAATGCCTCACAACTTGGGAGGCTATGAAGTTTAATGTAGACATTAATCATATTTAATATGCATTTTTTCGCTTGAGTGGACTCTATTATCGGGACACGATAAGCGTCACCCTCAAAGGTTTGCAAGTGGAGCTGGTGAAGATCTTGACTCTTTTCACTTCAATCGACTTCTCATGCAACAATTTCGAAGGTCCCATGCCTGATACTCGGGGATCTGAAAGGGCTTTATCTCCTCAACTTATCAAGGAATGCATTCTCAAGGCTAATTCCTCCATCCCTAGGACACTTGCCACGGATTGAGTCCTTGGACCTTTCATGGATTGACCTCAATGGGACGATTCCCACACAGCTTTCAGACCTTAATTTTCTTTCCGTGTTGAACCTCTCATACAATAAACTTGTGGAATGCATCCTAGCGATCAAACAATTTCTCACCCTTTCAGCAAGTTCCTTCGAAAATAATAGTGGTTTGTGTGGATTTCCACTGGAAACAATTTGCTCAAGTTCTTTCGGAGGAAACCTTGGATTGCAGGATTCCGCTCAAGAAAACTTGCTCAATTACCAGGAATAGGACGGAAGAAGCAGGTTGTGTTCCACTTGAAAGTGACCCATATGATGGCGGTGACGACGATGATGGCGAGAAGAAGTGGTTTTACAATGGCATACCACTTGGGTTCGTGGTTGGCTTTTGGATATTTTGTGGTCCATTAGTCTTTGTCAGATCATGGAGGTTTGCTTATTATCGATTCTGGGATAAAGTGTTGTTCAGACACTCACGTCCATGAAAAATTCCACAGTGGTTCGGTTATTAAACTTGACAAAGAGCAATTTTGATCTTTCTTCTTTTCATAGTTCTTCATCACCATTAAAAAGACAGGTTTTGTTTATTGATCAATAGAACTCTTGCTTACTAATCGAAATAAAAAGTAGGTCTGCATCTATTGTTGAAACCGCCGTAACAAAGAAAAATAGGTATTCGTCTGTAGTATCTGCGCTTATGTTGCTTGCGCAATTGGATCCTTTATTCCTTTTTTTCTGGATCGACTCCTATAACTCTGCCATATTCTCGATCAAGTCCTACTTAAATAAATTTTAGTAGGTCAGATGTAGAATGCTAAAATGATATTTTCTTTTTGTTACCAAAAAGGTAAAAAGTCAATAATGTCAAAATAAAAAGAAACCAATTTTTCAAGTGAATTGTAGAAGACAAAAGTGGGAGGCCGGGAGAGGCGCAAGAAGGGATGGAGGACTTGGTAAATGTTAGCAAATAGACAACAACTATTTCATACTATTTTGAAAACTTATGAATATGTATTTCATACTATACTTATTTTATAGGTTGAATTTATTAATTTTTACAAGAAATTATCGCGTGATTGTAAATGACTAACTGTGACAGACAAGTAATCCTCTGTCAACTTTTGCTACCAATGGAGTTTTCCATTTGCCGACTCTTTCCTGAATTCAACAGCATAGAATAGTGTTCGTAGTTTGTTTCAAGACACTAGAACCGTCCAAAAGCTTATCCTCTTTATAACCCAAAAAAAATTAGACGGGAGAAAATTGCAAAGTAGCTATCATCAACAATGTCCTATACAGTAAGTTTGAAGTAAAGTGCAATCAAAATTTTGTACCTTACTTGAGATTCAAATATTTTCTTTACTTTCTTTTGTTCAAAATATGGTCTTCGTACTTTCAAAAAATGTCTCTGTCCAATTTTGAGTCATTCTCATGACCATATTTTCTCATATGAATTGAATGCTGTTTAAAAAAAATGTTGATTTGCCTTTTTGGGGCCAAACTAACGTGGACACATTCACACGCACACATTATTTTCTGTTTCTCGTACGCACATCCATCTAGAGTGCACATCGTCGCGATGGTCGTAGGCTTTAGGGGAGACAAGTTGGAGACCTGAGAGTGTGCAACTACCGCTAAAAAAGGAAACTCGCCATGTTGAAAGAAAGGAAGGACGGTTGATAGCTAATTTTTGGTCGACACTTTAGGCAATATTTGTTCGAAAATAATGAAAATTACATATAAATAAGATATAAATAAATAAAAAGAGGGCTTAATTTGGTCTTAATCTAGTTTGCGCAGCCCATGAAGGCAATCCTCAGACCGGTAGCGGCCCAAATCCACCAAAATCAGAAACGGTCTGATTGACATGATTGAAACCATATTACTATAACATTTAGGTTGATTTGTTTGGGCTGATTTTCACTGATCAGTTTTTGAATTACACATGTATGAGCACTTCAACATCGAACGTATCTATTCTCTGTATCATACTGTCCATGTTTTTCAGTCCTCATTGATTCCCAGAACGTACACTGAATTGAACTCACAGAAAGCGATTCTGAACAAGATTATCTTAAATGACAGGCAAGAGGCAAGGTATCAACCTACACAAGAACAAAAGGACAATCAAATCTCAACACAAAGTAAGGAAGACTGACATCGGACTGAAATGTGTGTCATGCATCTTGGCCATCAAATAACCCAATAGATATTGCATTATAAGATCGCTATGTGCGTATCATGTCAATATGTTCTTATATCAATCAACAACAAGAACAAATCCAAACTACTCCAGTTCAGACGTACCATCAAACAGGCAATATGCATCCGGTTGCGATTACAAAATAGGAATCCATAACCAAACCATCTCGGCATCATCAAAACAGTCTCAAGTCGCAAATAGGTACTCAATTAGAGATGATCTTCATCTAATCCAGACCTTTAGTTCTCAGTTGAAGCTCGGTTTCTGTTTGACATCAACTATACATCGCGTGATTGATTCAGAGGCAAAATAGCAAATAGGTGGTGAGGCTCTGGTTGAGGAACAAAACGAAACGACAGCGAGCACGTAATCAATACCAGACTAACACTAAAGCAATGCACGACATTCACAATTATAGAGATACAACTCAGACACGATTGGCTTTGGCACGAATTCGCGACCTTGAATAAGAACAATAACTGAGCGCGACTGATGATTAGAAAATATGGAAGAGGTCCTGGAGATGTCACCAGTGAGTATCGACGCCGGCGATGAAGGAAGGAACCTGAATCTGAGTGCTCCAACGATTTTGACTAAAAGGCAAGGGCAAACAGAGCACTTCTCGTGACTGCGATGCTGGAAACGTAGAGAGATAGCCGCCTCGGAGTTCCTGAGCCGGACGAGGATTTTCTTTTTAACTCCGTCCGGAGGTTCTTCAGTAACTGTAGAGGACTGAGACGAGCAATGGTGATCCAAGAAAGATACCGAGAAATCAGTGGCATTGATCGAATTGAAATCGGAAACCAGCTTTTAATCTTTTTTGTGCTCGATTTAATGATTAGGAGCTCGAAGTGAAGAGTTCAATTTCGATCAAGGTTCAGTCACCACCGTTTTCCTCCATCGGAGGACGAAGATGATAGAAATCAGACGCAGATTACGAGAATCTCTAATGGCGATGCTCGGCAGTGATAAAATCTATCCAACGGAGTTCATCTGCAACTGGCTCTAGTCTGAGATCGATGAAGAAGCTTCGACCGGATGTAACGAATTCGAGAAGGATCGAAGCACCCTGCGGAGAGTAGTCACCGCGGGCTAAGGCACTGGATTTGATTCAGAGCGTTGAAGACGAGAAAGAGATTTTCTCGGTCTCTCCGGTAGCGCATGTAACGCTTGTTTTTCTCAATTTCTGTTCTTTTTTTCCCCGAAATAAAAAAATTAACAGAAACCTATTTAGTAAAACATTTATTCGCGAATAATTTCTCTAATTTTTTGTTCCCGGGAACAGTTTTGAGAAAGAAAAAAAGTTGCTTCGTTCCCTGGAACAATTTCTAGAAATAAACTGATTTTCTTTTTTAATTTTCTTTTATTTCATTTTCTTGCCGCAACCACCGTCAACCGCTTGAGTCACCGCCCACCCTCGCGCTTACGCCGCCGCCGGCCGTCGCTGATCGCCAGCCATTGTCGGTTGTCGCGATCGCCGCCGATCGCCGCCACTGGGTCTGTTGGCCAACGGTGGCGGCAGACGAGCGACGTGGCAATTTGTCGGTAAGAATAAAAATAAATAAATACAAAAAAGAAATTATTGCGTTATCAAAAGCATTTCTATTCTTTTTCTATTCCAGGAGTAGAAATTTTATGTCGTTACCAAACAGGTTCTTTTACTCAGAAATTGTTCATTGGAACAGAAATAGAAAAGAACTATTTCTAAAAAAAAAACTCTTCCCAAGAACGAAACGTTGTCATGCGCAGCTGTGTTCCTTGTGCCCAAGGAATGCAAGTGAGAGAGAGCGCGAGAGGCCCCTTTTATTTTTTTTATATCTGTTTATTTATTTCGTTCATTTCATTTCTTTTTTTATTCGTATTTTATTGACTTTTAATCAATAATTGCATGTATGATTTGTTGGACAAAAATTCAAGTGTCAGCAATAGAGAACTCATAAGCCCTAGATATCCTATTAGGACAATGGCTTGTGCTTCTTTCACATGGTCTATTTAACCCATGCACATATTAGTAATTTTTTATTATTTTGTCATCTTCAAAATATTATAAAAATTTTCCAAATAGAAACCTCTTGAAAAGGCTTATTATCAACCCTTTCGTTTATGGTTTCTTATGAACATGTACAATAGCACATTTGTAAGCCTAATTGTTGTCGAACTTCTTTGGCAAACTATGTAGGGTTTTTGTATGGATTTAATTGGCCATCTTGTCCCTAGGTGATAATGCTGGTCTTGCCGGATTATTTACTCTATTTGACATGTTAGGCCCAACAAGAATTTTCGCATCGAGTAGTATAAATGGAACCACTGGCATTATATTTTCAACATTTGGTTGTTGATCGGCTTGTTGGCCAATTTGATTTGTCAAATTTTTGTTGCCAATTTGGATATTTTTATCATTTATAGTTTGATTATTTTCATCATTCTAGCCTTGATTAGAAGATTTAGGCCTTTGTATAACTAATATAGGGGTCATTACTCTGACCAACTTTATTAGCATCAATATATGGAGAAGGCATCATTCACAGCAGTGATGATGATCAGCCGGATCATGTCATCCCCTCGTACTTTGGAGGAGTGGCCAATGTGGAGGAGGAGAATTGAGGCTGGCAATGATTCGCTGAGAGAGAACGGAGAGAATACAAAATAAGGAAGAGAAAAGTGGGATTAAAAAAACAATACCAACAAAAGATTAAAAAAAAAAAAGTCACAAAAGTGGCAATAGGGTCAACACCATAATAGGGCACGGACAAACGAGAATAGGCGTGGAAAAGTGCAACCCCTCTAAATTTAGTTTACTATCCATATTTGGTGTTTACCGCGGACGGACTAAATTCCATTTTGGTTGTAAAATCTACCCATCGGGGAGCACCACTGAAACGGCACTTTTGCTTTCTCCAGTCAAGTCAAATTTGTAGCGAAGGTGATCTTAATTAAGTAAAAAACAGCAACCAAGCATCAAGGACGTTGTCAGCGCCGTTCAACTTACACACCATTTGTTATGGGGGTATTTGGTCACTTGCCCCAATTACTTGATCAAATAAGTAGAGTCAATATCAAAGTTGAGATCATTAAAGAATTTGCATCCATAGTCATGAACCACGGAAATTAATGATAAGATGTGATATGAATTAGACCAAACACAGCTTCATTGAAATCCCATGCAAGTTCATGCACTATCCTTTATTTCTGCTGCAAGCTTAGCCAACCTCCTGGACAGCCAAACTATTTTTTTTTTTTTTAAAGATGATATTTTGTATGTATTATTTGTTTTTATCTAGATTTGACCAAATTTCAATTGGTTATAACTTTTACATCAGATTGATTTTTATATCAACAAAAAGCTCATGATTCGAACTATTAAAAATGCAATTTGATCTTCAAAGATATGTCTTTTGGAATTTGGGTCGAATGGACTACTAGAGTGGAAAGTTATAATACTTTTTCCGTCAAATATCCAATCAGTATGATTTTCGCAGTATTGGAAAGCTTATTAATTGATATTTAAAGTGGGATTAATGAATTGAACCAAGTAATCTAAAGACTAAGTAACTGAAAAAAGAATAATTACTTTTGTATAAGGAAAAATAGACTCTATCTCCTGTGTGTGGTATAAATTCTTTGATTTCATTATATAACGAGGACTAATCAATTAAGTTATGTATTGTCCAAAAGTAATAATTTTTTTCCATTTTACAAATTAGTCTTGTGCGATTTAAAATCTGCTGATGAGGTTTTGTAGACTCCCCTCCATTGCTCGATGGCAAAGTTGGCAGACTCGTGATCATAATCATTGATGATTTTCTGTTATGCATTTTATTATAAATATCTTTTTGTTAATATTATATAAAATTTCATATTGGTACATTTGCCACAAATTTACCTTAAACTCGTTTTCGGATCACCAAGAATCCTAAATCAAAACACCTATAACAAATTTATCTCAAATTAATATTTGGTTAACCAAAAATCTTAAATTGGTACACTCGTAATATATTTACCTTTACTAGCGTCCTTCAAATTTTACCGTGAAAACATAGAAAACATGAACCAAGCCCTTTGTTTGTCCACCGCTCGAATGGAGGCAGCCGCGGCAGCAATGAGAAGCATAGTTGCAGCTTCAGCATTAAAAAAAAAAAAAAGATAGGGAAAACGTGAACCGAGACAATTCACCACCAAAGGACGAGCTAGAGGTGGAGGAGGCGGCGACGGCAGCACCATGCCACCAGTTGTGTGGCTACTCAACGTTCACTGCTACAACTCCAGCTTCCGCATTCATTGTTGTAGCTCCAGCTCCACTGCCGGTTATGGCGTAGAAGCTTCACCGTCGCCTTGGCATTTGTCGTGATAGAAGTCGGTGATCCTAAAGTTGCAGCAAATAGAGGAAGATGGAGCCAATGGATTATTATGCTCATGGGAACGTTTTAAAAAATTTTATGATATTTAAATAATCAATTGAAAAGTTTTATGATATTCAAGTGATCAAAAAAATAGATTATGGTACTCAAAAGTAATGTTGATATTGAAATTTTTGTCACCAAATCGTGTATGTATATACGGGATAAATAAATTGAAAAAAATATATATAAATAATAAATAATAAGAAGAATGAGAAAAAAAAAAAAAAAAGAGACATAGATCATTTTTGAAGTCCATTCGACCATGATTCAAATTCACCAGCTTGATCCAAACCCATCAAAAATTTGAGCCGAAGTCCTCAATCAATGTGTGGGCTTACTCGACCCATAAAACTTCAATCCTCGATTTCCAGTCGGAGCCAATGTTGGATTTAAACAATTCTGACCAAAAAAAAAAAAAAAAAAAAAAAAAAAAAAAAAAAAATTGGATTTAAACAAGGCCCATTTGACTTAAATTTCGTCCTTCTCCATCGCCGCTGGTCATCGCCTTCGACCGCTGCGACCTTGTTGCCATCGTCGCTCGCACGGTAGGGACTAGAGAGACGCGCTCCCCTCAAATCGAGTTCAAAACATTCAGGAGAGCACTTTTGAGAGAGATTTCACCGAATATTTCACCGCAGGGAATCCATTTCCAGAGACTTCTCTCTCATTTCTGGCCCATCACCACGCCCAACGCGACTAGCCCTGTTCAACTCTGTTTCGGGGGCCAAAACTCGCTTGAAGCTCTTCCACTGGTCTTCATTTTAGCCGACGACGGTCATGAAAGATCCCAATAGTCGATTGGGCTGCCTACTGCGATTCACTGACAAGGTAATTTCCAATTCTTCATCAAGCTATGATTCTGGTGAAGGTGAAGTGAATGTAAAGCTCGTTTTGCTTCGATTAGGATTGGTCATGTTAGAGTCTTTTATTTGATATTCTGTTAATTCCGTTTGCATATGATCACAAAATCGACTTTGAAATCACAAAAATCTGCTCCTTAATTATTCGCCCCGCTCTGTTTGATGAAATGTCTATGACGTACCCTAATATATATTCGGTGATGGAGGCCTGTGCATTATCAGTTTTGGGATAATTTACTATTCAGAATTTTGCAATGTTATCATGTTCACTGAACTTTGGTCGTTATGCTTGATTGGAGTAAGTTCATAGTTTTTCCTCTCCATGATTGTCCATTATTACTGTCAATATAGAACTGAGGACGTGCGTCTAGTAGAAGATGATTGGATTTAAGAAGTTCAAGACCTATATGCCTATTGGTAGGAAAGTCCTTAAATAAAGAAAAATTAAAATTTCTCGAAATATGTACTGTGCCAAAGTGGACCAAGGGTGCCGTCTTCCAGCCCTGTCGAGGTACATGGAATTCACAAGCTTGGTGCGTGCAATCAGAACTTGGGTGACTCGTTCATTTAATCAATGGTCTGATTAGTGATTCTGCTGCTTTCAAGTCAACAATCACATCTTTTTATGAAATGTAGTCTGTTAATTTTAATCAGCAGTATTAAGTTCTCTAGAATTATTAATTCCTGCAGTTAATATAAATGCTCTTCACCGTGCCTTAAATTGAGTCATGGACTAGTTCCATATTTCAGCACATGATCCAAAAAACAATTATGAGTACCAGGCAAAGCATTATCCAGAAATGAAACCAATAGTTCATAAATTTTATAGGTTTGATTAGAATTCTTTAAGTATGCTTCTGAAACTGAGTTGCCGAGGTTGGTTACTTGTTGAGACAATAATACATGTAAATGGAATAAAAGGCCCAAACGACAGAATAAACTAAGAGAATGAAAGTAGCGGTAGGCGAGAGAAAGGACCACATGCTGCTGAAGTTCGCACACTTGATCCCCGTCCATCTCACATGCTATTTGCTCTGGTGGTATCGGGTCGCTTGCCTGAAAAGCTCCAACAAGTAGCATGCGCCACTATGGAACTTGACATCCTTAGCTAGGTCATCAAAGACTCTCGCAACCTCCTGCACAGTTCCTAGAATTACTATGCACTGAGACGAAAAGGTTGATCCCTAGGCATGCTTACTAGGCATCATCTCATGAGGATCATTTGACTGACGTGCTTGGAACAGTGGCAGCAGCACTGCTCGAAATCCTAACAATGCTGTTAAATATTTTGTCAGTCAACATGTACCTGAGGAGTTTAGATTTGAATTATGTGACAGGATAATCAAAGAATGTGTTCCACCAGTATAATCACTTCATTTATATTGAAAGGAAAAGGAGCATGATATATGTGAAAGAATGCAAAAATAAAGACCAAAAAACATGGATCAATTAGGTTTACACACGATCTCATCCGACCAATGCCTTTTATACTTAAATTTTCCAAGATCAGTTAGAATCTATAAATTATTAGAAAGTTGGGTAAAATGGAGATTTGTGGTCAAGTGATTTGTGATTTTCAGCGTTCATAGATGACTTTCCAGAGCAAAGTCCTCTGGAGACTCTGGTCCTGAGTTAAATGAATATTTCAGGAAGGCTTCCAGATACAATCAGCAATCTCAAAATCTTGTCGAGATTAGAATTGTTCAATTGCAGTGTGAGCTAGGGGTGTGCAAAATACCCGGGATCCACCCGGACCGCCCGGAACCGGACCGGAATTGCCCGAAACCGGCGGGTCTTGAGGGAACCGGTCCAGTTCCCGGTTCCGTGGGCGGATCCGCCCACCCAGACCGGACCGGAACCTTTTTAATATTAAAAAAAAAAAATACTAAGAGAAACCCTACATCTCATCTCACTCTCTATGAACCTTTACCTTTGGTCAAAGAAAATTTAACATCTATGGTTATTTGCAAGTAGGAAATGGGAGAACGTTGTATTCCATATGTTCGCGTTTTCTTTTATCTATGAGATACATTTATAATTACAACAAATAAATATTTGTTCCACGTACTTAAATTTGATTTTTCTTTCTTTGGCTTGCTTTGATGTCACGTAATTGTTTTTTTGTTTAAAACCAAAAAAATTTCATGTCAAAATTGGTTCCATGGATCCACCGGGAACCGGACCGCACCGGTCGGTCCGGTTCCCGGGTGGATCCACGCAACAAACGAGTGGATCCCGGTTCCAATTTTTCGGAACCGGTCCTTAGCGGGCGGGTCCCGGTTCTAGGTTGGGAACCGCCCGCCCGGACCATGCACACCCCTAGTGTGACCTCATTGGAGAACATTTTGTAATTGACTTAGTTGGACTTGTCTTTAACCGATCAAATTGGTTCAGTTCCTTCATTATGTCCAAGAAGTCACCACGATGTGAAGAACTTCGGAACCTTATAAAACAAGATTTGCCGTACAACTCATTGGAGGGAACTATTTGGCCGTCTCTCTTTACACTTCCTTTGATTAAGACGATGCACATTTCCGTCAATCAGTTTTACAGTCAGTTGAGTGTGTCTTTATTGTCTCTTGCTATCAATTGCTTGATTTGAGCAGCACCGTTTAGCGGGTTCCATCCTGGCATTTATTTGTGAACTTCGAGGGTTTCACCAATTTCAAGTTTGGGATACCTTGAGTGTCATAACTTGGCACAGGAGGATACTTAAGTGCCATAACTTCAAAACGGTACACTTAAGTGCTAATTTCGGAATAAAGTGGAACACTTAAATGCCATTCCACCAAAATCCGACCAAATGGGTGACGTGACAATTTTTCGGCGAGTTGGACACAAAATGACGCCATTTTGCATGCAGACATTGCAAGAAAAATGTAAAAACAACGCGTTTTGTATATATGTGTAAATAATTAATATAAAAATTAATTAAATTAAATTAAAACTTAATTTTATTTAAAATATTCTAAAATTTAAAAAACTCAAAATTTAAAAACTTAAAATTTAAAAAAATCAAAATTAAAAAATTAAATTAAATTAAACTAAAACTTAATTTTATTTAAAATATTCTAAAATTTAAAAACGTAAAATTTAAAAAAAATCAAAATTTTTTAAAAAAATAAAAATTTTACAAACTCAAAATTAAAAAAAAATTAAAAAAATCAAAATTTAAAAAAACTAAAATTTAAAAAAATTAAAATTTAAAAAATTAAAATTTAAAAACTTAAAATTTAAAAAACCTAAAATTAAAAAAACTGAAAATTTAAAAAAACTGAAAATATAAAAAAAATTAAATTTAAAAAAATTCAAATTGAAAAACTTAAATTTTTTAAAAATTAATATTTAAAAAATTAAAATTTAAAAAAAATTAAAATTTAAAATACCTAAAATTTTAAAAAAAATTAAAAAAATTAAAAATTAAAAAAATTAAAATTAAAAAAAATTAAAATTAAAAAAAATTAAAATTTAAAAACTTAAAATTTAAAAACCTTAAAATTAAAAAAAATATTAAAATTTCCACCTTAGCCGCCCCATTTGGCCCCCTTTTAAAAAAAACATTAATTTTTTTAAATTTGAAGTTTTCTTTTATAATTTTAAGTTTTTAAAATTTTAATTTCTTAAAGTTTTTTAATGTTAAATTTTTAGATTTTAATTGTTTTAAAATTTTAAAATTTAAAATTTAAATTTTTTAGTTTTTAATTTTTTAAAATTTTAACTTTTTTAATTTTAATTTTTTAGATTTTAATTTTTTAAAAATTTAAAAATTAAAAATTTTATTTTTTAAAATTTTGAGTTTTTTAAATTTTAATTTTTGAAATTTTAATTTTTTAGGTTTTTTAATTTAATTTTTTTAAATTTAAGTTATGTTAATTTTAAGTTATTTTTATTTTAAGTTATTTTTATTTTTATTTTTTTAAATTTTTATTTTTCTAAAATTTAATTTTTTATTTTTTTTAAAATTTTAAGTTTTTTAAAATTTGATTTTTTTAAATTTTAATTTTTTTTATTTTTTAGAATTTTTTAAAAAAGAAAATTAAGTTTTAATTTTATTTAATAAATTTTTATATTAATTATTTACACATCAAACACAAAATGAAGTCGTTTTTGCATTTTTTTTTCGCCACATCGCCAAAGAAAACGGCGTCGTTTTGTGACAAGCTGTTGAAAAATTACTACGTCACCCATTTGGCCGGATTTTTGCCGAGCGGCACCTAAGTGTTCCATTTAACTTCAAAACTAGTACTTAAGTGTACCATTTTGAAGTTATGGCACTTAAGTGTCTTCCCGTGCCAAGTTATGACACTTGAGTTGTTTTTTTGCCCACCAATTTTAGTGGGTCATTGCATATTGATGTGATTCAGCACCTCAAAAACCTCACCCATCTCAATCTTTCCTACTATGGTTTGTTGATTAATGCTACTACTTCCACTTCTTTGCACTCCTTTCCTATTATTTACACTTTGAAGTTGGGTTCCGGCTAAAGAAACTTAGAAATTGAGTGGATGAAGCGTAACTTTTCATTGATTTGTTGCACAATATATAGAGAGATATCATCATCTATAATTATGGTGAAAGATAAAGATAAAGGATAATGATTTTATCTACAAGGAAAACAAATCACAAAAGATCTCCAAATGATCAACCCGTTATACTCTATTTGATTTATTATATTCATATTGATTTGTAGAAGATTTTGCATTGCAAATATTCTGATTTTTTCCCTTTTAATTGCTACTTCATTATGTGAAGATTTGGTAGGATCACTGCCAACTATACTAAAAGCTTAAGTTGTTAGACAAATGTGTGGTTAATTAAACAAAAGCATAGGTTAATATTTACTTATTTTAAACTCTCCCTCACATTTAGTTTGGTATATTTAGTTTGGTATTTTGCCAAGTACTAAGCGTGGAAATTTAATTAAGAAGACAAATGGGGTTTGAAAAGATTCAAACTTAGGACTTCTAGCTCTAATACCACAAAGAAACTTAGAAATTGAGTCAATGAAGCATAACTTTTCATTGATATATTGTGCTGTATATAGAGAGATATCACCATCTATAATTATGGTAAAAGATAAAGATAAAAGATAACAATTTTATCTATAGGCAAAAAAAAAATCATAAAAGATCTCCAAATGATTAATACGTTGAGACTCTATTTTATTTAAAATTTTATTTAAAATAATCACTTGAGTATCAGTCATTGTTAAAATGTAATCACTTCAATGCCAAGCATGCCATACGAAAATGACACGTTGACTGGAAATTTTAAATAATATGACAAGTCATATAAAAGATGTGTATTATTTTCGGTGAGTGATCGGTCTTTATTCCGATTTGGCACTTAAGGGCACATTTGGTAAGTTTTTGTTCCGAGGAATAATTTTTGAACATAAATAGTTTTTTTTTTGCTTCTGTTCCCAGGAACAATTTCTGGGTATAAGAACGCGCTTTGTAATTGTAAAAAAAAATTATATTCCAAGGATAGAAATGCGTTTGGTAAACTTGTATAATTTTATTATTTCTTTTAACTTTTCAATAATTTTATTATATTTTTCTTTTTTTTTTCCTTATTTCTCTTTGTGACCGATCATCGGCCACGCGGCGGCCGATGACCAACTAGGTGAGCTCTGGCGAGCTCGCCGGATGCTCATTAGGCCACCGCGAGGCTCGACCTCACCCAGGTAGCACGAGGTCAGCCTCGCCTTGGCCTGGCGAGGCCGAGCCTTGGGTCGGCCGGCGAGGCTCTGCCTCACCTGGGCTGGGCGAGCTCAAGCTCACCCAGATCTAGTGAGGCCGAGCTCGCCTAGCCACTAGCGAGGCCCGGCAAGCACCGTGGTTCGTCGTCTCCAGGGGCCGGCGACGCTTCGGCGAGGTCACTAGCCCTCGTCTAGCTGATCGCCAGAATTACTCGATCAGGTAACTCAAGCCAATGTCGAACATGACATCCTTAGCAGCGATCATTCGAGAAATTGCACCCACAGTCAAGAACCACTTAAACCCACCACTGGATCAAAAAGTGATTTGATGAATTCGCATTCACAAGTCAAGTCAACTAAAGATAGTCGCGCATAGGGACCAAAAAATGCATGACAAGATGTGATGTGAATGAGACCAAACACAGCCCCATTGAAGGAAGCTAATGTTCATTGCCTTCCACTTAGAAATGGATTTAACTAGAATGAGACCCACGAGGCTCAAGATTGAAACAATTATGCGCTTTACCAGCATTTTCTCAACCCCTCTTCAAAATCAGTTTTTAATTGCTTCTTCACGTGCAAACAATTCATGTTACTCGTGCTTGCCTAAATTATTCACAAGTTTAAGTGCGACACCAAGTCAAGTTCGATCCTCATCAGTTCGGATTTTACGAAAGCAAAATTTGGGTTCAAGCTTTGATAAAAATTGATTTATGAAAGTCAAGTCAAATCAATCTTGGTCATCACTCAGAGGGACAATCTCACACACCGTCACGACTCTATGCAAGATGACACTAGTTAGTGGGGACAACAAAAGAAAATTGTGACATGATAAATTACTTTAGATCTACCACGGAAGTAGCCTAGCAATTACATTCCCCTCATAGACCCACAATACAAGTACAATATAATTGATTGAAAGGTACTTCATTTTTGTTATAATTGATGCAGAAACTATAAGAAATTAGAACTAAGAAAAGTAAAGAACACATAGATTTACATGGAAAACCTTTTTGAGAAAAATCATGGAGAAGAGAAGCAAAATTAATTATAAAAATTCAATGATTACAAAAGGTCACTTAAAAATTGACTCTTTCTATCTCAACTTCTTTACTTAATAACTTGAGAAAAATAATATTTATACTGCTCGTAAATGCTAATGTTGGCGAAGCACATAAAGAATTCAAGACATACTCAACAATTTTAATAGGGATTATATGATACTTTCAGCAACATTTTATCCATCCACTCAACTCTTCTTCAATACAATAAAAAAACGGGCCCATTCACATAAAAACCAAATATATTTCTGATTCAATCTTCGGCACCAGTGGCTGCAGTGATTACGGACCAAACACGGCAACTGACCCTTGTTGACGCGCAAATCTCAATCATTGTAACCTTAAACCACGCTTTGGATTTTGGCCGCTATTTAACCATCTCCATTTTCATCATTGACTAGCTTAGATTCCAATTCCCAAAGCTGGTCATATCCCATCGCATTGAAATTTGATCATATTCGCTACATATGAGTCCACAAAGAAAGTTGCATCGTCAGTCCCGCCATAACTGATTGATATTCGGACGAAATCGTCCCCACTCGTCAGTCCCGCCCTAATTTATTGATATTCGGACAAAATCGTCCCCACCGGGAGTTTACTTTGACCACTCTCTGTTTCCCATCTGAACCATCCCGTTTTCTCCTCCTACCCGCAATTCTCTGTTCTTGAATTGCCCATTTCGCACGAAATTTTCCAGATCCCTCAGTCACGGATCATCATGTTTATGGGCTTTGTTCTAGGTATATTTATTGATATTCGAGGAATTATTAAAAAATATTGTGAGAGATATTATTAGATTTTAGAGATATTATAGTTTCCTTGATAGACAAAGATAAATAAATTTCTTGTTAGATGAGATAACTTTCTTTCATGCATATATTGTTGAGTATGAATTACCCTTGATTGAAGCTTACCAAAGACATGAACATCGAATGAGTACAAAAGGTTTATGTGGTTGTGTTGAATTTCGATATAGACGTTATGTATTTGACACGCACAGAAAAAATTCCGTTTTTGCCATATACAGAATTTTAGAAATCAGCTCATCGGGGAGCATCACTGAAAGGACAATTTTGCATTCTCTAGTCAATGTGAACATACGCGTTAACGTGGGTAAAGACAAATAGTGAAAGCAACGGTTGCCGTAAAGAAAGGACCAAGGGCTGCCAAAGTCCTCGTACTTGATCAGTCCATCTCATGCGCCACTTATTTTGGTGGTGTCTAGCCACTTGCCCGAATTACTCGGTCAAGTAACTGAAGCCAATATCGAACGCGGACATCCTTAGCGAGGTCATTCAAGAATTTGCGTCGACGGTCAAGAACCATGAAACCCACCACCAGCTCAATATGCCAGTTGAAGAATCTGCATTCACAGGTCAAGTCAACTCAAGATAGTCGCGCATAGGGACCAAAAAATCTATGATAGGATGTGATTTGAACGAGACCAAACACAGCCCCATTGAAATTCCATCCAAGGAAGCTCATGTTCACCTGCCTTCCAATAAGAACACAGCTCCTCTTCCTATGTGTTCTCTCACAAACGCTGTGATGAAGTTGCGTTCAAACGTTAATAAATGATTTTATTTCTTTTCTTCATTCTACTTATTTAATAAAAATAAGGATATGATAGACAGATTCTGATGTTACCGTGGAAAGCTAGGTATCTGATGTAGCCCATGGTCTGTTACTCAAACAGTAGGATGGGAGAGCGACTTACGCATGCAGAAACTCAGTTATAAAATAGAGTAGAAATTTTAATTCTATGCTAATTCGGAAAAATGGTCATAGCTAACATTTTCAATGCTTGTGGCCATCTCAAAGTACCTTGATGCAAGCTTCAATGCATGGGAAATGACAAAAATTTTATGATAAAGTCAAATATGAGGCTCTTCTCTTGTGAATGAAGCTTATCGATATTAAGTTTATCGATGAGAGTGTCGTCAATCTTGAATGCATGCGGATCTTCTTGGATGAACAAGTTGGTCTTGAATACGGGCCGCATCAGTGTCTATTTACGTTTAACCAATTTCTACATTGTTAATGTATGCACAAAGAAAAAATTGATTCGTAATGTCATTTTGCATTATAATGTAAAATAAGATGAGCCAAAAGCATTTTCAAAGGAGATGTCGAGTTCTAATCTCCAAATTTTAGGCAGACTTGTTTAACTTTCCATTTTTCTTAGAAAATAAAAATATGGTTTTTTGTTTCGATTGAAAAATTATATTAAATAAAGAGTATAATTTTGTTGCAAAGGATTGCGGGATTTTGCTAGTAATTTCGAAAGTGAAATGAGTCAAATTTAGTGACTAATCACATCCCGAAAATCGACACCTGTTGGCACTGACTTCGGACGACGACTCTATAAGTGTCGACTTCATTTCATTTCTCTCTCCCCTCCCTGTCCTCTTCCTGTGCTCTTCCTCATCCTCTTCCAATGAACAGTTCCATCATCTCATGGCTTGTTCTTGCGATATCCACGATTTCCATCTTCTCCGACGTTGCTAGGGCTTCAGCTCCAGCCCGATGTCCCAGTGTCGAACAGAGATCGCTCTTGGTCAAGCTGAATAACAGCCTAACCTTCGACCCCTACTTGTCTACCAAGCTAGTGCAGTGGAACCAAAGTGCCGATTCATGGAGCGGCGTCACGTGTGAGGATGGCCTCGTCGTTGGTCTCGATTTAAGTAACGAATCGATCTTTGGCGGAATCGATGGCTCGTTGAGTCTCTTCAGGCTTGAGTTTCTTCGAAGCCTGAACTTGGCTTTCAACGACTTCAACTTCTCGGCAATTCCATTGGGCCTCATGAATCTCAGCCGCTTGGTACATCTCAACTTGTCACATGCCGGATTCACCGGGCAGATTCCAGCAAAGCTATCGCACCTGACGAAGCTACGTACTCTTGATCTCTCTAGTCAATATTTCCCTGAATGGATTCCGAAACTTGAGATGCCCAATTTGAGGTCACTGATTGGGGATATGGGGGAGCTGAGGGAGCTGTATCTTGATTACGTCAATATGTCTGCTGAGGGAAGTGAGTGGTGTCACTCATTGTCTTCTTCAGTGCCAAAACTTGAGGTGTTGAGCATGTCTTATTGTCATCTATCTGGTCCTATTGATGCTTCTCTTATGAGTCTTGCTAATCTGTCGGTCATTCAACTCGATGGCAACAACCTTTTTCCCTCAAATCCTAAGTTCTTAGCGAATTTTTCCAGCTTGAAAACACTGAGCCTAAGTGATTGTGGCCTGCGGGGAGAGTTTCCTCAAAATATCTTGCAGGTACAAAAACTTCAGAACCTTAACCTATCATTCAACCGACTTCTTCTGGGTTCTTTGCCCGATTTTCCAGAGATTAGCTCTCTTGAAACTCTAGTCATGAGGGAAACGAGTATTTCAGGGAGGCTTCCAGATTCAATCGGTAATCTCAGAAAATTGTTGAGATTAGATCTGTCTAACAACAGATTGAGTGGATCGATCCCAAGCTCGATGGAGAACCTGTCAGAGCTGACTTATTTGGACTTGTCTTTCAATAATCTTACTGGTTCAGTTCCGTCATTCGGTGCATCCAGAAATCTGATCGATATAAGATTATCTAATAATGCCGTAACGGGTCAGATCACCTCCGTTGGCTGGGAAGACCTTCTGAATCTTGAAATTTTGGACCTGGAAGACAATTTATTAGAAGGCGAAATTCCCCCAGCTTTATTTGCACTTCCCCGACTTGTGATGATATTCCTTTCACACAATAGATTTTCTGGTAAGCTTATCATGCCTCCGAATGTCTCTTCGGATGAACTGTACTTGCTTCATTTGGGTAGCAATCTATTACAAGGGTCAATACCAACATCCATATTCAACCTTCAAGGGCTTAGGGATCTCTCACTTTCTTTCAATAATTTCAGTGGCTCGATGAATATTGATGTGCTTCAAGGATCTGGAAATTTAACTGACCTTGATCTATCGTACAATGGCATGTCCATTAATGATATGGCGTCTGCTTCTGTTGCTGCACGCTCTTTCCCTGATTTTTCTTTGTTAAAGTTGGCTTCCTGCCAGTTGCGGACATTGCCTCAATTTTTGGTTAACCATTCCAATTTGATGATCATCCTCGACCTCTCCCACAATAATATTCAAGGGGAGATACCGCAATGGATATGGGCACTAGAATCTCTTGATTATCTCAATTTTTCCTCTAATTTATTTAAAGATTTCGAAACACCTCCGTGCAATCTTACATCTGCTCTATCTGTTGTTGACCTCCATTTGAATGAGCTCCGAGGAAATATGCTACCCTTCCTATCACAGCTTGACTTCTTGACATACTTGGATTTCTCAAGTAACGACATCACTTCTGTTATTCCGAATAACATTGGCAACTACCTATCATCATGCTCATTCTTCTCCCTTTCGAAGAATAATTTCCATGGGTCCATCCCCAAGTCAATCTGCAAAGTTGGTTATCTTAGTTATTTTGAAGTGCTTGACTTATCACATAACCATTTGAATGGAACTATTCCTGATTGTTTAATGATGGAGTCCCTCAAGGTATTAAATCTGAGAAATAACAAGTTGAGTGGAGATATTCCACAAAATATTCCAGCAATATGTGGTCTAAAGACATTGGATATTAGTGAGAATTTCTTGCAAGGGCAGATCCCATTGTCATTGGCAAATTGCATGGCATTGGAGATTGTGAACATCGGGGACAATCAAATAAAAGGAACATTTCCATGCCATTTGAAGGCTATATCAAGTCTCCGTATCCTTGTTTTACGATCCAACAAATTGCATGGGGAAATTAGATGTCGGCATAGTCCTAAAACTTGGCAGAAGCTTCAAATCATTGACCTGTCTTCAAATGATTTTGGCGGCACACTACCTGCGAGTCTCCTCGAATCTTGGGAGGCTATGAAGGCCAATGTAGACTTCGATCACTTGCAATATCAGTATTCTGATTCCCTATTGAGTGGGCTCTATTATGAAGATACAATGAGCGTAACCTACAAAGGTCTAAAGCTAGAACTCGTCAAGATCCTGACTATTTTCACTTCGATAGACTTCTCGGGCAATAAATTGGAGGGTCCAATACCATACACACTCGGAGATCTCAAAGCACTTTATGTCCTCAACCTATCACACAATTCCATCTCCGGTTCAATTCCTCCTGCTTTAGGGAATCTACATCAGCTTGAGTCACTGGACTTGTCATGGAACTACCTCAATGGAACCATACCGACTCAATTTGCAAATCTTGATTTCCTTTCATTCCTAAACCTCTCAAACAATCAACTTGAGGGAAGCATCCCAGCATGGGGACATTTTCTCACATTTTCCAATAGTTCCTTTGAAGGAAACCTTGGATTGTGTGGACTTCCACTGGACAAAGTTTGCCCAACTACAACGAATGGGACAAAAGAAGCGGGTAGTGTTCCAACTCAAAGCGACATAGATGATGATGGCGACAATGAGGATAGCGAGAAGAAATGGTTTTACTTTAGCATACTGCTTGGATTTGTGGTTGGCTTCTGGGTATTTTGTGGTCCTTTGGTGTTTATCAAATCATGGAGGTTTGCTTTTTATCGATTCTGGGGTAAAGTTCTATTTAGACACTCACATCCATGAAGATTTTCACTAAGGTTCATTTAATAAACTTGGAAAAAGGGTATTTTCGTTTTTTCTTCTCTTCATAATTCTTCGCCACCATATGAAAGACAATTTTGTTTATTGATCAAAGAACTCTTGCTTACCAATGGCGAAAAAAGTAGGTCCGCGTCTAGCGTAGAAATAACCATTCAAAAGTAATTTTTATTGTGCAAAATTGGATCATTCATTTTTTATTTTATTTTTTGGAATCAACTCCTCTAATTCTACCCTATTCTTATTCAAGTCGTCCCTAAATAACTCTTAGCATATTAGACGTGGTAGTTGATATATTTTTATTATTATTAAAAAAGCTAACGTCAATAATGTTAAAATCAGAAACTAATTTTATGCTATAAAAAAAAAAAAAAAGCAAAGTAAAATGTAGAACCCAAGGGTGGGAGAGCGAGAGACGTGCGAGGTGGGAGCGGAGGACTAGGTGGTGGCAACCACCAGCGGTGATGATTGGTGAAGGTTGAAAAATGTGAAGAATTTATTACAAGGTTGATCAAGCTGCCAACTCTTATTGAAGTCTAACTAGTACGTTTAATTTATTATTTCATGCTGTTTTAATAGCTTATGGATAATTATTTGGGAACTCACCAATGGGTTAAATTTAGCAATTTTTATAAGTAATTGTCAACTCTTTTTAAAATTACCAACTATTTCAACAATTACAGTCATTTATTGGAGCAACTTAAGTGACAAACTTTTATATGTAATGTTGCAACCCTCCCAATAATGAGATCCCTAAGGTATGTTGTAACATCCTCAACTTCAAGCCCTTTACGTGGTAAATGAGGAGTCCGAACTTGGTTTCGCTGGTTATGCCCGATTGCATCCAACTTCATCCGATCATAGCTTAGGCACGAATTTCGAGCTAAATAAGGTAGTTAGTTGCGGTCAAACTCGATTAATTCCTACCTGACAACAAGGCCTTCATAACTGAGATATTCTAGGTTGCATTTAAAGCCCTCGTCTTGTAGTTAATTAAGGCGCGTCGACGGAGATGGACACATGGCACATTAGGCCTTAGACTTGGAAGACAAATATAAAACTTGGACTAGTCAAACTTTATTAGAAGAACAAATGTGAACTAATGTGAATGCATTAAATGATGCGTGGAAAAGGGTGTCCCTATAGCCTAGGCCTAATCATACCCTAAATACCTACGTATGAAATGTGGACTTTGGAGCTAATAAGGAAAGGGCCACACGCCCAAGAGGAAAAGGAAGAGAAGCTAAGTCAAGTCCAAACTTTGAACTCAAGATAAGTTCACATCAATATCTCCTGGAATTTAGCCATTCAATGAGCAAGATGAAGTTTCCAAACTAACCCAGGACCTAGTTAGAAACTTGGAGTATAAGGATATCCAACAATTAATGCTTCTTGACTGTTGACACCTAAATTTTAGCGACCTAGTCAGTTATTTATCGCATTAAAAAATTAGGGATTAATTTTTCATCCTTAAGCAAAAATATTAGAATTAAGTTGCATAGTACATAGTTTCAGAAGCATCTTTTTATTTGCATTGGACTAATGACAGATAGGTTTGAATTGGTGGTTCTGAGCTTTAAATTGACGAGTTGGACTTAGCCCACGAAGAGAACAAATTGGCCAAAATCCGTATCCTCGAGAAGATATGACGAGTTCATCTTTGTAGGATTTGGGATTTGAAAAAAATTCTAGCACAATCTTAAATCCTTATCTTTATGTGATAAAATCGGTGAAGGAATAATGCGTTTGGAAAAAAAATCCTCATGGATGTTGATCTAAAACCTTAGTCCATTCACCTATAAAGAAAAGGGCCACACATTGAATATATGGCCGCACAAAAGGGTTTTGTTTTTTAATCACGTCGAAGGAGAGTTTTTATTTTGGGGCTTTTCTCGGTCTTTTAGGACAAAAGTTCAAGCACAAAAAGAAAAAACATTTTCTTTTTTTCCTTTGGTTCCTTCGGTGGGGTTGGGGGCTCTAAAAGTCAGAAAATATAGCAGAGAGGAGAAAATATTAGGTACCTTAACAGTGCCACGTCATCCGTGCTCTGATCCATTCACGCTTCGACACCTGTCATCCGGGCCCGCCACGTCTTCTCTCTTCTGCTCCTCAACCCAGCGCTTCTTTCTCTCTCCTCTCTCTTCCTGAATGACTCTCGATTGGTGGCTCGACTCAGCTGGCAGAAGAAAGGACAGGTGAATCGATAGTAAATGCGCAACGCTCCTGCTTAAACTTTCTCTCTCCTCGCTTGAATATTTTCTAGGTTCTCTCTCCTCGTGGAAGAGTAGAGAGAGAACGAGCTGCACATCCCACCGCCTCCACCTCTCAAAAAAGCTTCGCCGGTTGCCTCCGTCCGATTGCCTCCTTCTGACGAGTTCGTCATCAACTTCGACTCCGAGCTGCCGCCACCGATGGCGTCCTCTGTCTCTGGTATCTGCTCGTCCTCCCCCTCCCTAAGGCTGAAGATGCCGCCGGCCTCCGCCGCGAAGCCGTCGGCCTCCGGCAGGAGGGAGGCGGCCTCGGTCTCGTTCCCAAGCGCCGCTAGGCTCCCCGCCGTCGACCAGGTGTTGTCCCTGTCGCTGGCCCAATCGGTCACGAGGGAGATCTCGGTGGACCTAGGTAGGGCCGACGGCGTGGCGAAGAAGAGAGGCGTGGGCTAAAGGGCTGGAGAAGGATTCCCATTGGACGAGGTACGTGGACTGGCTGCACCAGCACCGGAGCTAGGGCTTTTCCTTGGACGTGAGTCGAATTGGGTTCACGGAGAGTTCGTGGAGAAGATGGAGCCTCGGTTCCAGGCCGCGTTCAAGGCGATGGAGGAGCTGGAGAAGGGCGCGATCGCGAACCCGGCCTGGACGAGGGCCGCATGATTGGGCACTATTGGTTGAGGAAGTCAGAACTCGTGCCGGCCCGATTCCTGAAGGCGCAGATTGAGAGCACGCTCGAAGCCGTCTGCAATTTCGCTGCCGACGTGGTCAGCGGTAGAGTCTGTAGTTCCCTGCGTTCTTTTCTTTTTTTTCCTTGGGAATCGGTTTGCTGTTGTAGATGTATTAGTAGCTTGAGGAAGTGCGAGCCGGGATAAATTAAATTGGTTTCTGGTCGAAGAGATGGAGAGCTCGTTTACCTATTATTCACTTGAAATGACCATGAATGGATATTTCCGACTCTGAGACGCAGTAATTTCAAAATTTTCTTCAGGTTTTCTGATTAATGTCAGCATGAAATTCGGTTTTTGATCGTTGGTTTCTTTTAGTGTGCTTAGCTGATTGCATCGGACACAGACAGATTGATTGACTTGATAATGTTTGACGCTTAATTTGCAGATTAAGCCCCCTCCTACTTCTCCCGTGGATCGCTTTACTCAAGTACTTTCAGTTGGAATAGGAGGTTCAGCTCTTGAGCCATAGTTTGTTGCAGAGGCATTGGCTCCCGATAATCCTCCATTGAAGTGTTAAAGACCAAAGTGTCCATCCTCCTCTCGCAATCTACCCTTCAGGTATTCAGCTTCATGGAATGTGCTCTGCTCTTTTAACGTTTTATACATTCATTGATCTATCCATTTAAGTTGTCGTTCGATGCACATTGCACCGTTGATAGTGGAGGTGAGCACGGCCCTTGTTCATTCAGTTGGCCACCGAACCAAACAAACTACATTAACATGGTTTACCAAACCAAACCACACCATGTTCTTTTTGGTAACTTTTACTCCATCCTATTTTTCAATGTAAGCTGAGCTGCTCACTTCCTTCAGTTTTATTGGCAAATTGTGCGGCAAGCCAGACTCTGTTTTTCTGCTTAGCGCATTCCTTTCCCCTCAACAAAAAAGAGTCCCTCTAAAATCTATGGCATGGACAAATATGTGCACTATTTGGTGGTTTAAATCAGCACCTAACCTAGCTTTTCACCGTATGTCATTTTTTATTGTCTTTGTTAGGAAGCAGCCTTGCAGGAGTTGGTATTGCTCTATGCTAAAGAAGTGGACGAAACTGATGTTAAAGGTGAATCTGCGTTCAAATCATTGGATGTATAGATCTATGAGAGAATCCCTATTTGAGCTTTGCTGTTAAATTCTTTATGATGTCTGACATTTCCATGTTTTTCGTTTATTTAATTTTTCCGCATGAATCGATGAGCTCTAAACTTCTAGAATTGAATTCACTGCATTTTTTTTTTTTTTTTTTTGCAATTGATTAGGATATCTTTCCTCACAAAGTATCATTCCGTATCATGGACACGGCATGTAGAAGATCTACTCTCATCATGTCTACGCTCTCACCATGTCCCCAATGAACTTCTTTTATACCTCTCTTATTATTTCTTCCTTCAATGCATTAGTTTAGAGTTTAATAAAGAAAGTGATCTATCTAAATTAGTTCCATTCACATCATCTACAGCTTCATTTTTAATTGCCAGAATCAAAATTTGCTACCTGTTTTATCGCATTTCAAGTAACTTCAATGGTTAATTGTAATAATAATAGAAAAACTTTCATGGTTAATCACATTTAGAATAAAGTGAGGTACAGAGGATGTATATCCACTGGATAAGAGGACCTTAAATCCCAGAACTCATTTCAAATTGTTAAGTTGCTCAACATTTGACGCTCATAATAATCTTTTAGTATTAGGGAAAGGTGTCGAGAGATGAGAATATGAGCCCCAAAATTATTATTTGATACTCCTGATAATTGCTTAGTCGTAGATGGCTTATGGACACATAAAAGAGTTACATATTGCTCTACGACTTCAATACTGGCTTATTGTTGACTACATATTATTGTTTGTCATCTAATATTCGTGAAATTAGTTGGAGAGCTTGGATTAGCAGTGCACAGCAAGTCCAGTTCAAGCCAAGAACCGGGTAGAGCCATCCTGATGAAGTCCGGTTCCAGGTCAATTCTCAAAAAAATTGGTCCACTTCTTGATAATGAAACCGTAGAGTCGGCCTTTTTCTGGTTTGGCTCCCGGTTCTTATATTAAAACCATCTATTGGACCTTGAAACCGACCAACCAAGGTGGTTCTGGGCTCGAACCAATCCAGAACCCATGTTTCACCTTATTTAAAAAAAAAAAAAAAAAAATGTAATAGCAAGTTGCAACCAAGAGGGATTGGAAGCCGTGACCTCAAGTATGAGGTGCAGGCATAACACCACTAAGCTCACAAGAGTTTGCTTGACGACAGCTATAAAAGATGATCAATGATATTTTAGACCTGATTTTCACAAAAAAAAAACCTGGTTCTTGAGTACCGTAAACCAGCCAAAAACCGGCCAAGTGTAATTGACTTGGTTCTTGATTCCAGCCTCGGAAATGAATCGCCCAATTCCCGGAAAAGAGCTTTGTGGAAATCAGATCATACATATTGTATGTTATTTTCCATTGCTCATGTCCGGCGATTGCGAGATCATTTGTAACCGAGACCTCCATGGTTGGTACTAGGTTTTTGCCATGGAATTGACACATCCTAGAACAGGTCGCCGTAGTTTTAGATGTCAAGTAGCAGTATTCTTTATACATCTGATTTTTCGATCACAAATTTTCCTTTCAATGATTCAAGGAATTGATACTCCACCAACCGTTGTTTGATAGGGTGACAACAATCTATCCTTTTTCTCAGTTTTTTTCCCCTGCCTATGGAAGTTTTACCGACAAGTCGTTGAGTTTCATGTTTTCTTTAAAGATACTGACTAGAGCAGAGTTAACAACTAATTATTAGCTTCTCGTGACGCGCAAGAGCTATAAGCTATTGAATATCAGACTTATCCTTTTTATTGCAAAAAAAATTAGTTGATCTTGGTTGATGTGCTCATGTGGTTATATGTCATTCTGATGGTACACTTGCATGAAGTTATGTCAAAATTAATCTTTTCGGTCGTTTGCTTAAGTGAAATTTTGGCACCTTCAATTTTGCAGATATTGCATTGATCACTATTTTTCCCATCATGAATGCGGGTGTTCCCATAACACAAGAACTCGTTGTTGGACAATACTGCGCGGATTGAGGGCTGGTTGGCTAGATTTCCAATGTTTGACTAGGTGAGTGGCAGAACATCTGACATGTCTGCAGTTGGTCTATTTCCAGCAGCCCTTCAAGTTTGTAAGCCTTACTTCTAGTCTCATTGTGGTTATATTCTGATTTGACTCGAAGAGCATATTCATTAGTGAATCCAACTTTGGGGGATCAATATCAGAGAAATGCTTGTTGGTGCATCCTTGATGGATGAGGCTGCCAGGACGAAAGTGGTAACATTGCTGTCAACTAATTTTATTTGGTGTTTCTTCGAAACGTTCTGTTGTTACCCAAGTTTAGTAAAGGAATTAGTTTCGGTATCAGTGGGGCAACTTATGGTGTAAAATCTTGCTCAATGTGTAGTGCTCAGAATTCTGCATGTGCATATGATGTAGGAAGCTGAGTCACCAGAATGAACTAAGTATGGTCGAGATATCAGTCTTGATTATAGATAGCTAATTAGGCATTAAAGGATGTCAGCTAACAAGTTGAATGGTTGTCTCTGATGGTATGCACTGTTATGTATGCAAGAGTAACTTGTGAACTTATATGCAGCAGAATTGTACTTGTATCCAGTCATTATGCACTGAGAATATTTTTTAGTATATGTGCTAGAGGATGTCATACAGTATAATTCATTGTAAATAGAATGTAGAGGATCCATTTGATCCATTTAAGCTTACGACTGGCAATTGCTAGCAATTGCTGCTGTTGTTGTTTAGTTGCTTCAAGGCATGTTCATTTCTAGTTGCTGATGCACGCTACAATGAATCAAAGTACGATGCACTTTGATTTGTGCCTTCTCTTGTTGCCTGCTTGTAGTATCAAATTCCCCAGCAAATTGAATCCTTGTTCAGGATGCAGAGTAAATCCGCAATGCAAGTTGGGGAGATGATTCTGTTTCCTTGTCCAGGATATCCATTATTTTGTAGGTTGTCTGAAAAAGAACCATAGACACGTTCATTTAGGGACTGATAGCATATCCCCACTGTTTGCATTCCTAGATTGTGATTCCTTTGCACCGCTGCGATTAAATCCGGCAGCAAATAAAATTCTCTTTAAGGATACAGTCCAATGTAAGTCTGGGAATTAATTCTGTTTCCTTGTCCAAGACATTGTTAACTTGTATGTTGTGTCAGAAGAAGATCCACAGAAACATTGATGTAGGGACTATAGATTAACTTAGCATGTCCACATTGTTTGTGCTTCCTACATTGTAAATCCTTTGGCAAGTAACTTATCATTGTCCTACTTTCGTCAAATAATCACAAACATAAATGTCAAGGTCTGTTTGGGTTGGCTGTGAGTTTCAGCTTGCCTTTCCGGTTTAGCTGTGGGTTTGAGTTTTTGGCTTTACAAAAATGAAGTTGGCGGAAGACATAACTTCTAACTTGAAAATGACTGGCTCATTTTGAGAATTTAATAATACTGAATGCTGAACCTTAAACAATGATGTTTGGATTCCTGGATAGTTTTACTTCTAAAATGAACCATGTGATAACTTTTAGTGACCAAAAGCCATATACCTGATGTGCAGTCCCTATCATCCCTCCCCCCACCCCGGCGGGCTCAAAAAAAAAAGAAAATAACAACACACACACACTCACACATAAAAACAAAAGAAGAAGTTACAACATAAGCGATCGTAGTTTTCCGTAGCCGTCGAGTGGCTTCTCTACGATACGATGAAAGGATGGTTCTTGCCTTTTGTAGTCCCATGCAGCGAAAATAACTCGTTTCTTTTCCAAGTGAAGAACAACCCTGCTGCATTTCCAGATTCTTTCTCCTTTTCTTTGGTAGGAGGAGTAAATCCCTCATCCGAATGACTGTTCGTAACTATAAGTAAGGAGAAAATATGGACCTCCATCTTTCAAGATTCTTGCTCTTAATGCTTTTTATGATCACTTGTGTTTTGTAGATGGGAGAAATATCAAAGTGAGGAGGAAGCGGCTCTTGGTTGGGGAAAGCATGTCAAAAAAGTTGTTTCTTACAAAGAAGCGTAGGCAAACCTCCAAGTGAAATGGCCAACGAGGTATTTTATCTAAATTGCTTTCTCTTATCTTTGTTAGGGCTAGAAACGTTAATATAAGAGTGCACCTGATGGTGTTAAATATTGACCAAGGGATTATGATGGTGATCTAATGGTTATTTCTTTGATATGCTGAAGAAACTCTCGGTTGTCTTTGAAGATCAACTTCATGGATCCACTTTTAACCATGCTCCTTTTATGGAAAGGGCGACTAAATAAATCCCTTTGTCATTGTTCTTTATTTATTCTGGGTCCTGGGAGTTGAAATTTGGATTATGAAGTTGCAAATGTCTTTCCTTTTTTAATTTGTTATTATTCCACTAATGAAGGAAAGTTCAGTCGCAAACACTTGTAAGGACTCATGCATTGAACATACGGCTTATTTTCCTCCTTAACTTTTGTGCATGCATGAGTTTGCTTTCAAATTCCTGTTGAAAGATATATTTTTTCTCTTCATCTTGTCCTAATGTCGCTTTTAGCTTGAATTGCTGACATCCTTGAAGGTAGGATGCTGGTCTGTATTTTGAGTTTTTCACTGAGTATATTAAGCTATTTGCTCCATTAGAAAATTCTGTGGGCAATAAAATCAAATTTGTTCCCGATCTCAATGGTGCTGAGGTTTTCATGCATTGACTTGCACTTATATAGCATCATAATTTCATTATTTGTTGGTTTACCTTTGAAACATAAAGCAGAGTGGTGACGAAGAGGAATGGGTGCCAAAGCAAGAGCCAAAACAGGAGTATACACCTGCTGGATGCGCTCTAAAGGAAAAATAGTAAGTGCCACAATTCTTTATGTTTTTCTTCTCAGTGTAAGTTTTTTTGCTGCTAATTCAATTGATGAAAAGGATGCCAATGCTTATTCAATTGATGAAAGAGAAGTTGTGACTCCTCCTCCGCCCCCACCAGATCCTGAGCTGCCTATCACATCCCGTCCATGGGCTTGCAAATCCCCAGAAGTTAGACCAGCCTGAAAGTGGGAATTCTTCTGGTAAGACTTGGTCAGTTCTTTCTCGGACTGATCATCTTGATGCAGAGGAAGTCTTGTCTGAGGAGACTGTTTCGGGTCATCCTGAGAGTGACACTTTCAAGGCAGGGGAGTGACAATCTATGGAAATCACAATTCTTTCATGGGATTGGAAGCGTTAGGGTGCTTTGCAGATGGTGGCATAAATTCTTTTCCTGTAGACTTTGAGCAATGATGGTGAGCAATAAAACTGCAAAGATAGGGACGATTAGCCAAATTAGGACACCCCTGTGTAAAGCTTTTATTATAGAAAATGAGATTATAGCGTTAGTCGATGTACATTCGTCTTACTCAAATGTTGCAAGTGCTAGATTAGCATAAAGATGAGTTAGTGCAGTCGTTTTATTAGAGTAAGGTTGCTGAGTGGCTCTGTCCAATACATCACCCTTAGATCAAGTCTAACAGGTGCATTTACTTTGCTTTTCTTCAATTCTATCTCCCCAAGCTTTTAGAAAATTCTTTTGTATGAGACTAAAAGCTTGTATCATATATATTGTATCGTCAAAATATCACAAATTTTCTATGTCAATTAGGGTTCATTTTCAAGTTGTAGTGCAATGAATTTTTTGCATAATGAGCAGTATTAACAACCATGAAAAGCCATTGTTAAAACTCTGCCAAGCTTTTAGGAGGACAAAGGGGAAACGCGCATATAGTTTACTTGATTTGTGCATCATTTCTTATTGATTCATATTAATCAAAATTGGGACTATGAGATTGCAGAGTGTAGAGTTTTATCTCTTCAAGCACAGAAACGTACTTAGTGAAATTGAGTTTTACTATGATGACCAATCAAAGGAAGGAATGGGTATGGAGACTATTAATGAGATTTAACCAGCTGAATTGAGAGCTTAAAGGATCAAAGTGAACGGACTTATAACTTATTAAACCAACATCTCGTCAGAGTTGAACAATGCTGTGTCTTCTCACCCATGTTATCATGCGAAATCAAAGCAGTGTATTTTGTATGACATTGGTATTTTGTAGTCAAAGGCCAAAAAGAACTCGAACATAACATTTCGATGTTTGAATAACAAAGTTTTCGAGATATCTTCCAACAATACAAAAGTCAAAATTTAGAACCACCATATTCTTTATAACAAGAACTAAAAATTCAAGATTGTTCTGATTTCCAAAAGTAACTGAAAGTTAACTAATGTCAATTTTGTTTGTATATACACACTCAAAAGCTGCAGAAATTCTTTAGATCCCCTTCCTTGGCATACCAGCTTGGTATTTATCTTCGAAATGTGAGGATACAAATTCTTGGAGTTCCTAGACGCGAGCGCACACCAACAATGGAGTGTTCAATGCTACATTCTTGCAAGAAGCAACCGTGAGAGATTATTGCATCTACAATCTGCAGAAACAGTTCAAATAAGAGACAGTTTAGACCATAACAAAAACAGACTTATTGTGTTGACAAGCTTACCCTGCATTTATCAACCTTGCTGGGGGGTAAGAATCTTGGAGATGTGTAGAAAGGTGTTTGCAGATCATAAAATTCGAACTTTCGAGGCTGCATTACAGGAAATTAACCCACTATTAGAAAAGCCACTGTCTCCTTAAAGGACAAACAGTATCACTTTATGACAGCCAAAGTTTGAACTCGAAGCTTCTATGATTTTTCCAAGGATGTGATTGAGATGAGGCCCCAGATTGACATAGAAATTGTAGCCAAAAAGATCTAAAGAGTAAGTATTTTTCCAGCCCTAAGGTTAAGCCAGCATATCAAGTGATTAACGACTATAGAAGGTTATGACTGAATCAGCAGATGACATTGACGTCTCCAATTTTGAGTAATCGAGCAGAAGATGCAATATCACACACACACCTGCTCTGTTAGGGCCAAATTAGTGTCAAAGAATGACTTGATTGTTCCAATGTCCTCCCAGTAGTCATTAAACATATATGCCTGACAAATCAATGCATCCAGATAAGTCAGCATTTCTGTTAAGGTAGCTTGCAAGTACAAGTTACATATAAACACACATCTCTAATGAAGGGGAGAGAGAGACAGAGAGTGACAGAGAGAAAGCCCGCAGCTTAGTCTATGTTAAAGAAAAGGTCCTGACCTGGACATTATGCTCTACAACAACTGATGGAATTATTTCAGAGCCACAATCATTGCATGAGGGGTAGCTCCATCTCAGAAGCTTTAGTAACACGTTGGTTTTAAATACAATGATGAGACTCTTCACTTGTGAATGAAGCTTATCGATATTAGGTTTATCGATGAGAGTATCGTCGATATTGAATGCGCGTGGATCTTCTTAGTTGAATGAGTTGGTCTTGAATACCGCCTGTGCTAGTATCTATATATGTTTAACCAATTTCTACATTTTTAGTGTATGCACAAAGAAAAATTGATTTGTAATGTCATTTTGCGTTATGATGTAAAATAAGATGAGCCAAAAGCATTTTCAAAGGAGATGTCAAGTTCTAATCTCCACATTTTTGGCAGACTTGTTTATTTTTCCATTTTTCTCAGAAGATAAAAATATGGTATTTTGTTTCGATTGAAAAATTATATCAAATAAAGAGTACAGTTTTGTTGCAAAGAATTGCGGGATTTCGCTAGTAATTTCGAAAGTGAAGTGAGTCAAAATTTAGTGACTAATAACATCCCAAATATCGACTCCTGCTGGCACTGACTTCAGATGACGACTCCATAAGTGTCGATTTTGTTTCATTTCTCCCTCTTCCCCCCGCCCTCTTCCTCCGCTCTTCCTCGACCTCTTCCAATGAACGGTTTCATCATCTCATTGCTTTTTCTCGCGATATCCACGGTTTCATCAGCCCGCGTTAGTAGCTAGTTCTCTTGTTATCTTGTCAAAATCTTGGACCAAAAGAGAAGACAGAACTTCTCATTAGCTAGAGCAATGCGGTGCTCATTGGAGGTTGATTTTTATTTATGAATTACTCAATGAGATCTCTTTCAATAAAGATAAGATTTTAACAATTTAATTACATTTAAAATCTAATAATCGGGTGTTGTTTTAGATTGCAAGAGAGTTTGCTCCTCTCTTTATGGTATTGATTTCGAGTCTTATTGGAAGTTAACTCTGCTCAATCCAAAAAGAAAAAAATTAAAAGTCTAAAAAATCTCTATCAAGCCACTCTTAGCATAGGAAAACTCACTACGAAGCAAAAAAGGAAGGAAGAAAACCTTCAAATGTATCAATATACAACACCAAAAGAAAAACTCCGAAGCGGCTATCAGGATGTGCCATGCGTCGATTGCTCCTTTAGCCAATTCACTCGCATTTCTATTAAATACAGTGAAAGTTGCATAAAGGGAGTGAAGTATGGTAATAATCCGTTGGCCATGGTAATCGTCCGACGTGCACGATGGATCAATCCCCTGCATCTACACTAGTTCGCTTTTTCTTTTCTTTCTTTTAATTCAAAACCTTTGTGGATTTTTTCCTCTTTTTAGTTTCCTTTGTACTACTCTTTATACCGCTCGAAGTAAAGATAATGCCCATTTTTCATCGTCCTACTTTTTCCTTTTTTCAGTTTTCTTCCTTTTTCTTCCTTTCAGTTTAATATAAGAGAAATCATCTACCAACTATTCCCATAATTACCGTAATTTATCATTGAAATTTAAAATTAACAATTTTTTTTATGAAATTGTATATGAAAGGTGAAATCCTAAAGTTGAAATGATTCCAGACTTTTTTTTTTTGGCTTCTTTCATGGTCTTATAAAATTTTACAAATAAAACTCAAATATAAGTAAATCATTTTATTTATCTCCTTGAATCTACATTTGTAATAAAATAGTTGAATATAATATCGATGTTGTTTGCTTTTAACCGATCTCTGCATGGTTAATGTTCACGTACAAAGACAACAATGATCACATGATGTCATTGGTTTTATGATCTTAAATAAGGTGAGCCAAAAGCATTTTCAAGGGATGTCAACTTCTAATTTCAATATCTTAGGAAAATTTCTTTTATTTTTCCTTTTTTTCTAGAAAACATAAATATGGTCTTTTGTTTCGATTGGAAAATTAGGATAAAAAAGAATGTCACTTTGTTGCGCAATGTCGCCAATTTTTACTAGGAATTTTTGAAAGTGTTAAAAGTCAAATTTGGCTACTATTGATTCCCAAAATTGACCCTAGAATGCACTTAAAGTAGGATTACTCCTCTACTCTCAAGTGTCCTCTTATTTTCGGTTGATTCCCTCTTCCCCGCTCCCTCTTCCCACGCCCTTCTTACACCTCTTCCAATGAACGGCTCGATCGTTTCATGGCTTCTTCTTGCTATATCCACAATCTCCATCTTCTCCGATGTAGCTAGGGCTTCAGCTTCAGCCCAGTGTCTTGGCATCGACCAGAGATCGCTCTTGCTCGAGCTGAGAAACAACCTCATCTTCAATGCCTTCGAGTCTTCCAAGCTAGTACAGTGGGACCGAAGTGCTGATTCATGGAGCGGCGTGACGTGCGAGGACGGCCTTGTTGTGGGACTCGATTTGAGCTTCGAGTCAATCTCTGGCAGAATCGATGGTTCGTCAAGTCTCTTCAAGCTTGTGTTCCTTCGAAGCCTGAACTTGGCTTTCAACGACTTCAACTACACGGAAATTCCGTCAAGCCTTGCGAATCTTAGCCGCTTGGAAAATCTCAACTTGTCCAGCGCTTCATTCGCTGGGCAGATTCCTGCGGAGCTATCTCGCCTGAGGAAGCTACGTACTCTTGATCTCACTTGCCTTTACTCTTTGAAACTTGAAAAGCCCTCTTTGAGGTCATTGATCGGGGATTTGGGGAAGTTGAGGGAGTTGTACCTTAATGGGGTCAATGTGTCTACTGAGGGAAGTGAATGGCGCGACGTGTTGTCTTCTTCAGTTCCAAAACTTGAGGTGCTGAGCATGTCTTACTGTTCTCTGTCTGGTCCTATTGACGCTTCTCTTCTGAGTCTTGCTAATCTATCGGTCATTCAACTCGAAGGCAACAACTTGTCCACCACTGTTCCTAGTTTCTTAGCAAATTTCTCCAGCTTGAAAATACTGAACCTACGTGATTGTGGCTTGCAAGGAGAATTTCCCCAAAAAGTTCTCCAAGTACAAACACTTCAGACTCTTATCCTATCACAAAACGAACTCCTTCAGGGTTCTTTGCCCAATTTTCTAGAAGATAGCTCTCTTGAGACTCTGGACATGTATGGTACGAATATCTCAGGGAGGATACCCGATTCAATCGGTAATCTAAGAAAATTGCCGTGGTTAGACCTGCCGAATTGCAATTTGAGTGGGTCGATCCCGAGCTCGATGAAGAACTTATCGAAGCTTACTTATTTGGACTTGTCTTGGAATAGTCTTACTGGTTCAGTTCCGCCACTTGGTGCATCCAGAAATCTGACCGACATAAATTTAAGTTATAACGCTTTAACGGGTCATATCACCTCTGTTGGCTGGGAAGACCTTCTGAATCTTGAAAATCTGTACCTGGAAAACAATTCATTGGAAGGTGACATTCCCCCAGCTCTGTTTACACTTCCCCGACTTACGATGATATCCCTTGCATTCAATAGATTTAATGGTCAGCTTATCATACATCCGAATGTCTCTTCGGATCAACTGAGCGTGCTTGATTTGGAAAGCAACCAGTTGCAAGGGTCAATACCAGCATCCATATTCAAACTACAACAGCTTCGATGGCTCACACTTTCGTACAATAATTTCAGTGGCTCGATGAATATCGACGCGCTTCAGGGACTAGGAAATTTAATTGATCTTGATCTATCGTACAGTGGCTTGTCCATTAACGCTATGGCGCCTGCTTCTGCTGTTGCATCCTCTTTCCCTAATAATATCTACTCATTACAGTTGGCTTCTTGCCAGTTGCGGACCGTGCCTCAGTTTTTGGCTAACCAGTCCAATTTGGGATTCCTCGACCTCTCCAACAATAATATTCGAGGGGAAATACCGAGATGGATATGGACACTGGAACAACTTGAAGTTCTCGATATTTCCTCTAATTTCTTTGAAGATTCCGCAACACCACCGCACAATATTACTTTTACTTTGGCTCCTAGCGTCGACCTCCATTCAAACATGCTCCGAGGAATTATGCTACCCATGCTGTCACAGGTTAACTACTCGTTCTTCTCCCTTTCAAAGAATAATATCCATGGGTCCATCCCACAGTCAATTTGCAAAGCTAATTTTGGAGTGCTTGACTTGTCACATAACCATCTGAGTGGAACTATTCCTAATTGTTTAATGACGGCATCCCTTGGGGTATTGAATCTGAGAAATAACCAGTTGAGTGGTAATATTCCACAAAACATCTTGCCAACATGTAGTCTAATGATATTGGATATTAGTGAGAATTTGTTGCAGGGGCAGATTTCGTTATCATTGGCAAATTGCACAATGTTGGAGGTTGTGAATATTGGGGACAATCAAATAGATGGGACATTTCCATGTCATTTCAAGGCTATGTCGAATCTCCGCATCCTTATTTTACAATCTAACAAATTGCATGGCGAAATTGAATGTCCATATGGTCCCTATACCTGGCAGAAGCTTCAAATCATTGACCTGTCTTCAAACGATTTCAGCGGCACAATACCTACGAGTTGAGAGTGCTAGTATGAACAAAATAAAGGAGTTAGGGAAGAGAATAAGAACACAATATTTATAGTGGTTCGGCTTAATCCAAGCCTACGTCCACTCTCCCACGCTAACAGCCTTCTTAGCTGGATTCCACTATGCAATCAACAAGAGATTACAACTTCGAGTGCAAACACTTAGTAGTAGATCACACTATCTCACTAAGTCACTCTTTTGGTATTTCTCTCACAATTACAAACATTTAAGCTCTCAAGAGACAAGTATATGATCAAAAGTCGCTCAGACTTTGGAATTATAAATTCTACGCTCCGTCTCTTACTTGCTCATCGGTCCTTCATCTCCTTAAATACTCCTCCACTTCCAAACTACCCGTTGGGCAGTATCCCGGAGAATCGTCTTCCAATATACCAATTGGACAGCTCTGTATCTAGAAGATTTGGTAGCCGTTGAGTGACAAATGTAAAATTCCAAATTGATTCCGATCGCCCATACAAACGAAATCTTGGTTTCCATAAGTAAAGCTTCTTCGTATAGAAAGTTCTTGTCTTCAATATCCAATCGTCAATCAATTAGATTGAATCAATCAAATCAATCTTGATGTGGAATCCAAACCAGATCACTAGCCGTTATATGATTGGGCTTGAGTTACGATTCATCGAATCTGGATGTAAAGTCTGAGTCTGTAGACTTTACAATATGAGTCTATAGACTTTACAATCTGGGTCTGAACATATCTGCTTCTGAACAAATTTAGCTTTAAGGTCTGTACCCAGTTTAGCTTCAGCATAGAGTCTGTCTTCTGGTTCAGCTTTCACGTTCAATCTGGAATTTGTCAGAGTTGACAGACTTCTGATGTAGAACAGACTTTGACACTAAAGTCTAGCAATCTTCAAACTTTGAGTCTTGAGTCTGACAGTCTTCAGACTTTGACACAGAAGTCTGGAAATCTTCATAATATACTTTGGACATATGTTACGTTCAGTCTTCTGCCGTCTTCGACTTTGATAATATCCTTTACATGTTCTATCATCTGCATGGTCTATTACTCAACCATCAAACATGTTAGTAGCCTTTGATTTATTTTGTCATCTTCAAAACATCATAAGGGATTTCCCTAACACGAGTCTCCTTGCATCTTGGGAAGCTATGAAGGCCAATGCAAACTTTAGTGACTATAAAGGGACGGAGGTCATTTATCAAGATAGAGTGAACGTGACATTCAAAGGTCAGCAGTGAGAACTCGTCAAGATTCTTGCTACCTTCACGTTGATTGACTTCTCAGGCAATAGATTGGAGGGTCCAATACCAGACACACTTAGGAATCTTCATGCACTTCGTTTCCTTAATCTATCACATAATTCCATCTCGGGTTCAATTCCTCCTGTTTTGGGGAATTTGCATCAGCTCGAGTCATTGGACTTGTCACGGAACTACCTCAATAGAACCATACCAACTCAGCTTGCAAATCTTCATTTCCTTTCATTCCTGAACCTCTCAAACAATCAACTTGTGGGAAGCATCCCAATTAGCGGACAGTTTTTCACGTTTTCCGAAAGTTCTTTCAAAGGAAATCTTGGACTGTGTGGGCTTCAGCTCAACAAAAGTTGCTCAATTACCACAAATAGGACAAAAGAAACTGGTGATGATGGCAACAATGATGATAGTGAGAAGAAGTGGTTTTACCTAGGCATACCGCTTGGATTCGTTGTTGGCTTCTGGATAGTTTGTGGTCCATTAGTATATATTCGAACATGGAGGGTTGCTTACTATCGGTTTTGGGATGAAGTGTTGTTCAAACACTCACGTTCATGAAGATTTCCACTAGGATTTAGCTATTAAACTTGAAAAGGAGTGTTTCCGTTCTTTCCACTGAAATTCTTCAGTGAAGATTGTTAAGTGCCAATTTTCGTTATATAGTCGGACATCATATTTTATAACACGCCTTTTTATGAAAAGCAAGGGTGTCTCTAGTCTTTTCTTCCCATACATCAATCCTTTACTCCTTTCTCAATTTTCTGCTCTCAAAATTTTCGTTTTTTCCTATTTTTTGCTGGTCAGTTTAATCTTTTTAGCATTTCATAATTTCTTGGTGAACAACTCACACATACCATGGGCCTACATTATGTGTTTAATATTTTCTGTTTTGATATAAGTGTACTAGAAGTTCTAAAACTTGTAAAAAATATTACAATTAAATCATAAAAATGTAGAAAAGTATAATTGGATCCTAAAATTTGTACCAAAAAAGTGTTACAAAGTACTTCCATTAATTAGGATGAGATTGATCTATTTTAAAGTTCAAACATTTGGTTATACTTCTGCTATAAGATTTAGGACTTATACTTAATACCTAGTTTTCTAATATGGCGGATAAATAATGTTGCGAAGTAATAATTTTCAAATCCGAACTAAGGAATCTTCAACTAGTTTCAAATTGCATTTTGGCCTTAGGTTTAGACTTTACATATTCAAGCATTCTGTCTTAGTTTAAAACAATCTTCACTGAAGAATCTTCTTCATTGCAAATTTTTCATTCCAAAACTCGAGAAAATGGCCATATAGTTCTGTCATATTTTGATTTCTACGCTAGATGCAAATCTACTTTTTCTCCCGATTCGTAAGCAAGAGTTCTATTGATCAGACGCAACTTCTTCAGGCCACAGAGATATCAAGAAACTATGAAAGCATAACAATGGAAAAAGTGGCGTGACTTACTTCAGATAACTCGTCTTCTTCTTGTCCAGTGAAGGAATCCATTGTGTTTTGCAGGCCACAAACCTAGACAATTGATTCATAAAACCCATACACCAGTGAAAAGGTATCCCTTCCATGAAGACCATATGACCGAAGTTCAACGAGCGACAAAAATGAAATTTAGTTCATAGGGATCATCTACCTTAGGACTATTGACAGGAGAACTAGCTGTATCCTCTAGAGTATCATCAATCGGTCCCTTTTATCCTTTTCTTAAAGCTCAATCTCTTATAGCTTCCAGCCTGATTGATCTCGACGGACTTCTTCACGACCGATGTAGCAGCGTCATAGACTACTGAAGAACTATCGTCATGACCCGTAGAAGAGTCGTTCTTTTCTTGGCCATTCATCAAGAAATTCGCAAATTATGGTGTCCAACTACTCTCTTGACCAGAGTCGCTGCTCGACCTCTCATTGCACGAGAAGTTCTCACTCTGATACTCGGCACTTGACTGCACATTCAATAAGAAAAAAGGAAAGCCTAAAAAATCTCTGTCAAACCTCTTTTAGCATACCAAATCTCACCCAAAAAAAAAAGAAGAAGGAAGAAAGCCTTAAAAATATCAATGTGCAATACTAAGAAAACTCGGAATGACTATTAGGATTTGCCATACGTCATACATCGATTGCTCCTTCAGTCAAATAACACGCATTTATGTTATAATTATATAGTAAAAGATGCATAAAGGAATAGAAAGTATGGTAATAGCCCAATGGAGGGGGCTCACGGCACTTTTCCAGTGTGTACAATGGATGAGTTCCATGCACCTACAGTTCACTACTTCCTTTCTTTCTTTTAGTTTTAAATGTTTTCGGTTTTTTCCCTTTTTTTTCTGTATTCCTTTATACTACTCTAAGTAAATTGGATCTAAGGAAGTTCATAAAAGGCTTCATTCCGAAATTTGGGATTTCCATAATGTAAAACTTATTTGTTTTCAATACATAAAGATCATATTATAATGTGGGAACTCTACCAATATATTTTTCTATTCTCATTATCAATTATTTAAACACTTTTACTATAGTTGAATTTTTGCGTGCCCCAGCAAACAGGTGTTCCCTTGCTAGTAGAAAACTAATTTAAAAAAATTACACTTTCAGTCCCCCAACCTATGATCTTGTGCAATTCGATCTTTTGGAATCTATCCCATTCTCGATCAGGTCCTTCTTGAATAACTCTTAGTATATCGTTGCGGTATGCTAAGATGATTTTTCTTCTTCTTTTGGCATAATTAAGAAAAGGTAAAAGCCAATAATGTCGAAATTGGAAGAAACTAATTTTTTTTTCTAGAAAGCAAGGAAAGTAAAATGCATAAGAGAAGGGTATGAGAGCAAGAGAGGCGAGAATGGGCGGAGGACTGCGTGGCGATAGTGGTGATGGTTGAAACAATTATGCGCTTTACCAGCATTTTCTCTCATGCTTCTTCAAAATCAGGTTTTAGTTGCTTCTTCACGTACCAACGAGTCAAGCTACTCAAGCACGCCTAAATTATTTACGTGTTGAAGCGCAAGACTGAGTCAAGTTCGAGCCTCATCGATTCAGATTTTACAACGGTCAACTTTGAGCTCGGGACTGAATTGAGCTTCGGCAAGAACTCATTTATGATAATCAAGTAAGATAAATCAACATTTTCGGCTTGTAAAAAGATTTCACATGTCAAAACTTGATTCGGAAAAATTTAGCATAATCGAGATCAAGTGTAAATTGAGTATCCAGTCTGGAATTTTCGAGTCTAGTCCCATTAAAACATTAGACTTTATCAATTTGACTAGACTCAATTACATCTCTCTTTTAAGTACTTGCTGACAAATATTCCAAACACCACTTGGAAATCAGTCTTTTTCATCATTAAACATTCATTTAAAGAGGGCAATCTAGCGCATGGTCGTGACTTTCTGCAAGATGACGCTACTTAATGGGGAAAAAGAAAGAAAATTCGAATGATGGTTAATTACCTTACATCTACCTTGGAAGTCAGCCCAGCAGTTACATCCCCATTACAGACGCACGATACAATTAAAAAACCATTCACTTGAATTTCTTAACAACAATCATGTCACACTAGTCAAGATTACTAAAATGGCAAGAACACCTAAGTAGACCCCAGTATCCATAAGAAGAGAATAAACATCATCAACAGAAAAATTTTCAATTTCAATCAATTATCAAGCTTTAACAAGTGATCAAAACGCACTTTATTTTGGCAGAGATCAGGTGATATTTTCAGCGACCTTTTCATCCATCCATAGAATTCATCTCCAATCTAATATAAAACGAGTTCATTCACGTGAAAATCGAATCCATCTCATATTCAATCTTGGCTCGGGTGGGTTGTGACGAGTCAAGTATAGACCAAACATAAAACCTGATCGCTTCTTAAAGCGCAATATCTCCATCTTTCTAACCCATAACCAGATACCACCCCCCTTGAATTTGGGCACTTATTAACTATCTCTAATTTTGTCATTGACTAGCTTACATTCCAATTCCCGGAGCTAGTCATATCCCCGCCCAGTCGAAGTTTGATTTTAACTGATTTGGCTAGCGTCTGAAACTAAGACAAATCCGGCACCAAGAGACCGGCAAACGAATATAGAAAACCCGACAAACCCAAGACGCGCTTTTGCCCCTATTGCCTACACGAGTCCACAAAGAAAGTAGCATCATCAGTCCTCCGACGAACGTATACATTTGACAAAATCGTCCTCGTCAGTTCGGATGTTAAGAAAGTCGAATTTGAGCTCAAACCTGAATTAAGCTCCCACGAAGCTCATTTATAATGACCAAGTCGAATCAAATCAAGTCATTTCAAACTTATAAAATAATTAAATTAGCCACACTCCATCCAGAAAAGTTGAGCTTCGTTGAGACTGAATTTAAATCTAGTATCCAGTCTTGCATTTTGAATTCAAGTTTGGTTCAAACATTAGACCATATCAACTCGACTAGACTATACCAAAAAAAAAACTCTGATTACACTCTCCTTGTAAATACCCTCTGAAAAATATTCCAAACACTCAATAGAAATCAATCTTGGTCATTGTTGTTCATTCTTCAAAAGAATCTTGCACACACCTGACTTTGTACAAGATGACACTACTTAGTGGGTACAAAGAAAGAAAATTGTCTTACAAAAATCAACAAATTATCATAAATATATTGTACAGATGTCAATCAATTTCTGAACTTTTCAATTTTGTCAATTTAATCCTAAAATTTCATGCAAAATTCTAATGTATTCCTTCGGACCAATTTTCACCTGCAATCATTGACGGACGCTCCAATCATTACCAATGATTCTACAAGACATATCCCCAAGTTAGCAATTTTCAACAAAATGATTGCATTGGAATTTCATGCAAAGATTGAGGATTAAATAATAAATTCAGGATTGATTAGATTATTTCCTATAATATTGATTGATGCAAGTTAATGCACTAGCACGGTCTATGAAATTCTTTTCTATGCTAATGACGAATAGAGTGAAAGATTAGTCACCACATCTCGATAATTTGGCATTCTATAGTCAAGTCAACCGGAAACTATTCGCGAGCTTGGTGGTCAAGCTTGATTGGAGTAAATTCAATGATTTAATTAAGAATTTATAGACTTGTTCTGTCTATTGTGGGAAAGCGACTCAATCTGGAATATTCTTCGATTTTGGATAAAATGAACAATCTTCAAGCGTATGATTATCTCTGCCCCAATATGGTAGAAGACGTACCTTGAATTCTGGTTTTTGATTTGTTTTGAACATTTACAGGCTTGCCTTGTTATGGTGATCTCAAAGATTCCCATGAATCCTTTCATGCATTATTTTGGTAAGGAATGGAAATTTCGTTTGACCCAAAAAAAAAAATATATATCTACAGTCGCGTTCCCGCCAACAAGACCAAATGTTGTAGACGGAATTTTTGTTTTTGAAAATTTTAGTTTTCACATTCCTACTCTGCTCGTGTGCTTGGTGCGTGAAATTGCTTCCGGTGGACTTGCTTAATGGTCCAATTAGTGATTGCTGCTGGTTTCAAGCCAACAATGACGTTGTATATGAAAAACAATCTGCTAAATTCGAATGGCGGTGTTCACATTTGGTAAGTTCTTCGAATATGTTGATTTTCTAACATTATATGATGCTCTTCATCATATGTTTGTGCCACAGACTAGTTTCATGTGATCCCACATGATTTAACTACTATGAAGAATGTAATTTTTAAGCGATCCAAAACAAATTGAGAATAGTAGCGAAGCAATAGCAAGAAATGAAATTCCCATAGATTTCATTGGTTTAGTTAGATTTCTCTAAATATGTTTTTGAAACTGACTTGCTGGTTAATTCTTGGGATGATAATAGGTGTAAGTAACAAAGAGGGCCTTCATGACGGTAAAGAGAATGAAAGGTAGCAGTAGCCGAAATTAGACCTATTAAATAGATGGGTCAGATTAAGTTTGGATGAATTAATTTTGGCAATTCATACCTGTCTTAATCCAAAGCATACACATATACAATCCAATCTAGGCTTCAATTTTTACCCGTAGTCCCCCTCAAATATAGAAAATAGCATATTGAAAAAAGACCTAACCAATTTAATTTTCAAATGATTCAAATTAAACCCCATGATGGAAATCTGCCCTTCCATCCCTTGGATAGATAGAGAGGGAAGGTAGAGCTTTTGGTTTTTATCATACATTTTGTGACACCCGCTAAGGATCCACAATTAATCTTATGGATCTTTAGGATTGGTGTATTCTTTAAAACAAATTAAACATCATATATACTAGCAAATGAGAAAGTACTAAAATTACTACACCCAAATAACTAGTATCTTGAATGCCATTGCTCAGCCACCATGGGCACTACGTTAGCATAGTCACATTACAGTTGTTGAAAACTTTTGTAAATGAAAAAAAAATCAAATCTGAAATTATTGATTTTATTAAGAAAATGTCTAAAATGATTTTTCTAGCCAAAAGATATTATACAATTGACATATAGAAGAACCAACTACATAACATTCAAACAATTGGAAAAAAAAAATATATGACACTCAGTATTGTTGACATCGAATTTTTTGTTTACAAAATCATATATCCATAAATAGGATTAATAAATCGGAAAATAATAAAAAACATAAATGATAAATAATAAAAAGAATATTAGAGAGAGAGAGAGATCATGTTTGAAGCCCATTCGGCCATTTTATTCTTTAGCCCGATATCTTGATCCAAACCCATCAACTCAAACCCAAACCCGTTTGCTCGTGAATTTGACCCATACGACTTCGATCAACTCGTGGGCTCACTTGACGCCATAAAACTTCAGTCCTCGATTTCCAGTAGGAGCCCATTTTGGATTTAAAAGGCCCATTTGACTTTAATTGCTTCCTTCTCCGTGGCCGCCAGTCTTCACCTTCCACCGCTGCAACCTTGCTGCCGATCATCATTCGCATGGCAGAGAGAGTCGCGCTCCGCGCGGATTGAGTTTGAGGGAGATTTCACCAAAAATTTCCCTCAGGGAGTCGGTTTTTAGAGAATTCTTTCTCATTTCTAGCTCATCACCAAGCCTAAGGCGACATAGCCATCGCCCGACCGCTGCCTCCGGAGACACCCCTGTTCAACTCTGTCTCGCGACCGTGAAGATTGAAGTGGCAAAAACTCGCTTGAAGCTCTTCCATCGGTCTTCATTTTAGCCGGCGACAATCACGAGAGCTCCCAATAGTTAAATTGGATTGCCTTCTATGACTTACCTTGGCTTCATCGACAAAATAATCTCCGATTCTCCATCATGCTATGATTCTGTCCAAGGTAAAGTGAATGTAAAGCTTGTTTTGCTTCAATTAGGAATGGTCATGTTAGAGTCATGTATTTGATTCTTAATTTTACATGTTAATTTCATTTGCGTATGGTCACAAATAAGAGTTTGAAATCGCAAAAATCTGCTCCATTAACTGCAATTTGTTCACTAAAATGTCTATGAGGTGTCAAGGCAGATTAGTTTCGTCATTTTCTATATCCGAAAGTAAGCTGATGTAGATAAAGCGAGATTAATTGATTTTGAAGACATTTAAGTTTGAGTTCTAATGTTTTTACAGTGGTCAAATACATTTCCGAATCATTATACTTCTTTTCAATGGCGATAAGTGATAAGTATGTAATACGAGTTATTGTTCTCAACCTTCATTCATGGTGACATTCGAGATCGAGGCTTGAGTCCATGTATGGGTCACGGTGGTGTTGACATCTATATTTTGGCATCCCAATTATCCATTTATTGCATAGAAAAATTAGTGATTAATTTTTAACCCCTAAAAAAAAGAATAAAGAATTGAATTGAGTAGCAAATAATTTTAGAAGCATTTATTTATTTATTATTATTGCATCAGTGACAAATGGGTTAGAATTGATGATTTTGAACTTTAACTTAATAAGTTTAACTAAGCCCATAGAGAGAAGGAATTGGTCCTAGACCTATTATTTTTTTATGATTAAAAATTAACTTATGAGGAATGGCAATTTGATATATTTGATAAGTCTTTCACATATTAAATATGCATATACACAATTTGAGGGATATATTTTGGCGAGAATGAAAAATTTTGGATGAAATATCAATAAAATAAAATGGAATATTGCACGTGGAAGCATATTCTCGATGTCATGCTTTGGGCAACCTATTTTGAAAGAGGCGGCATACTGGCGTGAAGAAAGAAATCCTTTCGTATAAAGGGATGTGCTTATAGAGAGAAAATAGGAAAAGAAAGAAATTATATGCATCTTCAAGAAAAGGAAAGCGGGTCGTATCCATCCCGGAAGAAATCCTAAAAGACTCTTGATGGTGGGACACAGAGCGAGGCCACGCAATTCAATACACGGCCACAATTAGAGAGGACGTGAGCTAGAAAAGACGGGTCTTTTCTTCTCTGAACATTGCAGAGAAGTAAAAGAGAACAAGAAAGGGCGGTCGGGACTTTCCAAACATACGTTTAGCAAGGCATTCTTCAAATACAGTTTACCAATTGGTCTATGCATTTTACCAAATCTCTTTAGGCTCCCTCCACTGGTGCCTCCAGCTGCTCGATCGTGAAGCCGACGCCTGCCTTCACCATCCACGGCTGCCGTTCCTCCGTCAAATCACTGCTGCTACCTGTCCAAATCGGCGCCTGCATCGCCTTCGCCACCACTGGCCAGAACCCATCCTGACATCACGACCAGCCCGAGCGCCGCCACACCCGGGCTCTCCACAAGCGCTGTAGGCCCGAGCGCTGCTGTCAGTGATCCATCGCCCGAGCTGACGACAACCGAGCTTGCCGCTATGATCATCGTTGTGACCCGCACACCGAGTCTCGTCCGTGACGAGTTACCATTCGCTTATCCGAGTCGAGCTCCCGCCACGTCAACGAGCTATTTCACCAAGCCTCCTGCAGTGCTGGCGAATTACCGTTCTCCCGAAGTCCACCAGCGAAGAGAGAGGGACCCATAAAGAGCAGTTAAAAAAAAAGGAAAAGAAAGATCACTTTCTTTCTCTTTGCAGGCCATTCACGTTGACCGGTGAAGTCCAAGCGAATCAAAATCCCCAGGAGGCCAGCATCTCTCGCTTTTGTGACGCAAGTCCAACAAGCGTGCAAATAGCTAGCAACGGCTGCTATTCGCATCTTGCAGTCGGCGACATCGCAGCTACAGTCCAGAACCGTTCTTTAGTCGAAGCGGTCACCACAGCGAGTCGTCCTTGTGCCATCACGCCAAGCCCCGATCGCAAATCCTTGGGGCTGGTCCCATTTTGGAAACAAATAATCCAAACGAGGTAATTTTCTTGAACCAAATTTCATCTCGATATTATTGCTTAAATTGGAATATTTGATACTAATAGTGATTTCATTGAGACTTTAGGCATCATCCAATACGATATTATTGGTTTAAAACTCTATAATTACTAATTTGATCGTAAGATTTTGGATCGCTTTTTTATTTTTTATTTTTGTTTGCACATCAATGATGTTTTGGCTTTAAAATCATTATAATTATTGATTTGATTTGTGATGTTTAGGGTTACAATAATTGTTAATTTTATCCATGAAAGGATTATTTTTTCAATTATTTTAATATTTTATTTGAATTTTCAATGAATATCTTGAGTGGATTGGATATAATGCATATATTTAGTAATATTGCTTCTTTTGAAAACACTCAAAAGATCAAATTGTGCATGTGCATTATTAGATAGGATAGTTCCCTAAATTAAGATAACATTTTTTTTTTTTTTTTTTTGGGATTAGATTGCATGATAAAAAATTCATTTGTTCTAAAAAACTTGAAGACTTGGGAGAGCCCACTCTAGGTGGTTCACTCAATGTTAGATCACGACAGATGGATTATAATGGTTATCGTGGTGGTCGAAGATGGTGACCGAATTGTAGTCATTTGCTAAGAATGCCAACTATTGATGGTAAGTTTTTCTATGTGTAGCTCGAAGTTTGGTTGTCTTGAAGAGGAAAAAGGGCAAGAGGGACAAATATCAATGAATAAAAGAGAACAAGAAAAGTTAATGTTAAGAAAAATCTCAAATTATTACACTTATGATAAAATTTCCCTCAATTAATTTTTTGACCACCAAAAATTCCAAATTGATACATATGTGATAATTTACCAAAAATTATTTTTTATTATAAAAACCCAAAACAATTCATTTTGACATATTTACTCTCTCACTAATTTATGTTAATATTGAATAATACCACAAAAAATTACAAATTAATACATATATAACAAACGAATGGTAAAACCTCAAAATGGTATACCCATCAACTGTCATGTGTGATTTCACTCAATAATTTGACAGTAAAATTTAATAAAAAGAAATAAATGATAAATTTTTTGTGGTATTGACCCAATCAAGAATAGAGAGAAAAATATGGAATAATAGGAATGGGGTATGGGCCATAGGGTGATTTCATTAGAGGTCGGGCTTGGGAGTTTCATATTCGAATTTGGGTTTGTGACACTCTTAAATGAGATGGGGGCTTGGTTAATTTTGGGCTTGACTTAGCTTAGATGGGCTTGGGTTGAATCATTTTCAGAAAGATAGGCGTATTTTCTAATTGAAAAGAGGGCTCAATATGAGGGCCCAATTGTGAGACCACCGTGCGGCCCTATTCGGGCCTAAGGGGTCCGATTCGAGTGAAAATTGAAAAATAGAAAAAAAAAAGTTGAAAAAACTGATCGTGCATACTTTAATTGGGTGCATGATGAAAATAGAAAAGAAGAAACATTTACCTACAAAAATAATTATTTCAAAAGAAACCGAGACCTTGATTAAGTCGTTTAGTTTTAGTGCTATATTTAGCATAATTTATATTTAAATAGTTTACACTATTAAAAAAAATCGGATTCGATTTGAAGTTAGCTCACGGGATTGTTATCCTATAGCTTAATAACAATGTTTTTTTTTTTAACCGACTTGTATTGGTTTACTTTATCGCATTCAATCTTTTACTCGTTATTTTATTATTATTCTTGCCGAATTTGTAGTGATATTTTTATGTTACATTTGTGTCATGACTTACTTTTTCTAGTTCAATTTTTTGGTTACATCATACTATCATAATAAAAATAAAAACATTGCTTGGATACTTAATAAATGAGAACTTTGGAATTCATAATTTGGTACAAAAGACTGTGCACAATCAAATTTATGATTTGATTACACTTTTTTTTTTCAAGTTTCACAACTTTTAGTGCACTTATCCAAAAATTATTGGACCTATGGAGTAGGCCTATGGTATGTGAGCGTTGTTCATCTAAAAATTACAAAATATAAAAAAGATTAAAGTGATCAGCCAAAAATATGGGGAAAAAAACTAAATCTTTGTTTAAAGAAAGGTGAGAGAGGAGTAAAGGACTTAGGTATAGGGGGAGAAAAAGACTAGAAAACACCCTTATTTTTCAAAGAGGTTATGTCACAAATTACTATGACAGAAATTTACAATGAAAATTGATGCTTATTTGTTTTCAATATATAAAGATTATATTATAATTCTGGAACTCTATGAACGAATTTTCCTATTCTCCTTTTTACTGCAATTGATAAATTTAAGCATACCGGTGCTCCCTTGCTAGTAGAAAAATTATTTAGAAAGATTAAGTTCACTTTTAGTATGTTGAGGCCTTAATGAAATATTTTCATTATTAGAAAAGGGAAAAAGTCATGAAAAACCCCGAACTTTGTCTTTTCAATTTATCTCAAAACTTTTTTTTTTTTTTTTTGTGACGTCTCTTTTCAAACTTTGATAAATTTATCCCATCAATGGCATTTTTGTCTTTTTATTCTACTTTTTCCTTTTTCTTTTTTTTTTTCTTTTTTTCTTCTTCTTCCCTCCACCGGCCATGGCGGAGCCGGTGAAGGGAAGCCAACGTCAGGCGAGGGTAGGGACACCCTCACCCGACACAAGCAAGGGCGGCCCTCGCGACGTCAGGTGAGGACAGCCCTCGCGGCCGCACTAGCAAGGACGGGGACACCCTCACCGGCGACGAGCGAGGGCAAGGACACCCTTGCCTGACGCAGTCGAGGGCTGCCCTAGCCCGACACCGGCAAGGGCAACCCTCACCAGACGCCGGCAAAGGGAAGAGAGAAGAAAAAATAATTTAAAAAAAAATGAAAAGACCAAAATGCCCTATAGTTTTAGGATAAATGTATCACATAACAAAAGTTCGGGTTTTTTGAGCACAAAATAAAAGTTTGGGGTAAATGTGTCATATGGGCAAAGTTCAGATTTTTCGATAAATTTTTTTATTAGAAAAAGGTAAAAGTCAATAATAAAAATCAAAGGAAACTGATTTTATTCTAGAAAATAAGGAAAGTAAAATGTAGAAAACAAAAAGTGGAAGAGCAAGACACGCGAGAAGGGGCGGACGAATTATTTGGGGCAGCCTCCACCAGCGATGATGGGTGATGGTCCGAAGATGAGAAGAACTCATCTCAGGCTTGACCTTTTGGGAGAAGAAGTCGTGACTGAAATGATTACGCGCTTTACCAGCATTTTCACGCATGCTTCTTCCAAATCAGGTTTTAGTTGCTTCTCCAAGTACCAAAGATTCAAGCTGCTCAAGCACGACTAAATCATTTACAAGTTGAAGGGCGACACTGAGTCAAGGTCAAGCCTCATTGGTTCGAACTTTACGACAATCAACCTTGAGCTCACGACTAGATCAAGCTTCAACAAAAACTCATTTTTTTTAGTAATAATCAACTGAGTCAATTTCAGCTTGTAAAAACATTTCACAAGTTGAACCCAGTCCGGAAAAATCGAGCATCGTCGAGATCGGGTTCGGATCGAGTATCCATTACACTATATCAACTCGATTACAATTGATTTCAATCCACACGGATTGAGTTTGAGAGAGATTTCGCCAAAAATTTCCCTCGGGGAGTTGATTTTTAGAGAATTCTTTCTCATTTCTAGCTCATCACCAAGCCCAAGGCGACATAGCCATCGCCCGCTCGCTGCCTCCAGAGACACCCCTATTCAACTCTGTTTCGTGACCGTGAAGATTGAAGTGGCCAAACTCGCGTGAAGCTCTTCCACCGGTCTTCATTTTAGCCGGCGACAATCATGAGAGCTGCCAATAGTTAAATTGGATTGCCTACTATGACTTACCTTGGCTTCATCGACAAAATAATCTCCGATTCTCCATCATACTATGATTCTAACCAAGGTGAAGTGAATGTAAAGCTTGTTTTGCTTCAATTAGGATTGGTCATGTATGTTAGAGCCATGTATTTGATTCTAAATTTCGCATGTTAATTTCATTTGCGTATGGTCACAAATACGAGTTTGAAATCGCAATCTGCTCCATTAACTGCAATTTGTTAACTAAAATGTCTACGAGGTGTCCAGGCAGATTAGTTTTGTCATTTTCTAAATCCGAAAGTATGCTGACATAGATAAAGCGATATTAATTGATTTTGAAGTCATTTAAGCGTGAGTTGTAATGTTTTTACAATGGTCAAATACATTTCTAGATCATTATACTTATTTTCAATGGCAATCGGTGATAAGTATGTGATATAAGTTGTTCTCAACCTTCATTTATGGTGATATTTGTGATTGAGGCTTGAGTCCATGTATGGGTCATGGTGGTATTGATATATAAATTTTGACGTCCCGATTATCCATTTATTGCATAAAAAATTAGGGATTAATTTTTAACCCCTAAAACAAATATATATATATATATATATATATATATATATATATATATATTGAATTAACTAACATATAGTTTTAGAAGCTTTTATTTATTTATTATTATTGCATCGGACCGGTGATAAATGGGTTTGAATTTGATAGTTCTAAGCTTTAACTTAATGAATTGAACTAAGCTCATAGAGAGAGAGGGAATTGGCCCAAACCCATTATTTTCTTATGATTGAAAATTGACTTATGAGAAATGGCAATTTGGTATATTCGGTAAGTTTTTTTATATATTCATACAATATACTCACTGAAGGATATATTTTGCAACAGAAAGAAAGATTTCGGATGAAATATCAAAAAAAATGAGAGGGAATATTACACATGAAAGCTATTTGTGGGTAGCTGCGTTGGTTGAGAGTCCATCCCTCATTAATGAGATCAAGAGTTCGAAATCCGCAATTACTAGCAATTTAAGTGGGGGGTTTTGGTGGTGGGTTGCTGGGCTAGTTTCCCTCGAGGTATAGGGGTTCGGTCCTCAAGAGCCGTTCAGGCATAGGGGGGCCGTGGTGGAGTCCTCAATTATAAATAATATATATATCTTACACGTGGAAGCATATACTCGATGTCATGCTTTGGGCGACCTATTTTGAAAGAGGCGGCATACTAGCATGAAGAATGAAATCTTTTCGTATAAAGGCAACGTGCTTACAGAGAGAAAATAGGAAAGAGAGAAATTATATGCATCTACAAGAAAAGAAAAGCGGGTCGTGTCCATCCAGGAAGAAATCCTATCATTGACCTAGAAAAGACTCTTGATGGTTTGACAGAGTGAGGCCACGCAATTCAATACACGGCCACAATTATGAGTGTTCATAAAGAGGACGTGAGCTAGAAAAGAAGGGTCTTTCCTTCTCTGATAGGTGCAGAGAAGTAAAAGACAGGAGGAAAGGGTGGTCTTCTACGGCTCCTTCGACTGGTGCCTCCGCTCGACTGTGAAGCCGACGCCTGCCTTCACCATCCGCGGCTGCCGTTCCTCCGTCGAATCGCTGCTGCTACCTGTCCAAATCGGTGCCCGCATCGCCTTCGCCACCACTCGCCAGAACCCATCCCGACGTCGCGACCAGCCCACGCGCCGCCACACCCCTGCTCTCCGCAATCACTGTAGGCCCAAGCGCTGCTGTTCATGATCCACCGCCCGAGCCGACGACAACCGAGCTTGCCGCTCTGATCATCGTTGTGACCCACACCGAGTCTCGTCCGTGACGGGTTGCTATTTGCTTATCCGAGTCGAGCTCCTGCCACGTCAACTGGCTATTTCACCAAGCCTCCTGCAGTACTGGCGAATTACCGTTCTGCCGAAGTCCACGAGCGAAGAGAGAGGGGCACAGATAGAGCAATTAAAAAAGGAATAGAAAGATCGCTTTCTTTCTCTTTGCAGGCCATTCGCGTTGACCAGTGAAGTCCAAGCGAACCAATCCCCACGAGGCCAGCATCTCTCGCATTTGCGACGCAAGGCCAGCAAGCGTGCAAATAGCTAGCAACGGCCGCTATTCGCATCTTGCAGTAGGCGACACCGCAGCTACCGTCCAAAACCATTCCTTAGTCGAAGCGGTCACCATTAAGTTTGTTTTTTTATTAATACATGCTTGTAACTGTGACAAGATATGGATCAAACTACCACACTACAAGGACATGATGAATTGATGTTTGGAAAATATTTATGTTCGGATACACATTACTTCGGAAAAGTTTCAACTCTTTAAATTTGAAATTATATTAAAATAATTTTTTTGGATCGAAAATATAATATTGAAATAATTAACGCATTTGGATTTTACGTGTGTGTATATATAGAAAACGTATATTTTGTAGTAGAATTGTTTTGGATAATGCAAGTGATTTGCAAATGCGTTGTCCACTACCCCACCAATAGCTGCGACATGCCCCGGGCCCAATGACACCACCCAATTTTCCAGGACGTCTAGGCTCCAACAATTTTTTTTTTTTCCTTTTGTTATTCTTTCGTGGAAAGTCTCCCCAGCGAATCAGAGCCAAGGCCTTGCCCGTTCTTGCCCTCTCGTTCGCTGGCACATGGCCATCAACTGTTTAAGATGCATTTGGCAATTGGCCAAATAATAAAATTTTATATTTTTTTCTTGAGAGTATATTTGTAATAGAAATTCGTTTAGTAAAATTTTTATTTTTGGGAACAATTTTCTATCTTTTTTTCTCAAGAGTAGATTTGGAACATAATCGAAAAGTAAAAAAAAAAAAATGATTCTTTGTTACCGAAAATAATTTTAGAATTAAGCCAACCCATTTTTTTTTTTTTATTCTCTTTTCTCTTCTTTCTTCTTATTCTTCTTCCCTCTGCCTTCTTCTAAACTGCTGCTACAGTCAAACTAGAGATTGTGGAGGCTTTTTGTTGTGAATTGGTGAAATACTTCAGTAATGTTGACTATCAGAAGGAGCACGAGGGGTCATCTCATCAATTAATCAATTGCGACATATGTGGGACTAAGCAGTCCTCCAACGACATCTCTGCATGCAAGAAAAGAAAAATTAAAAATTCAGCTCATTCAGAAGCATTCAGATGTGATGTTGAGGGTTGTCTCCGCATTTTTTCAACAGTAAGATGCAGACACCTATAAAGTAGATTCTGGTTGGGCATGGAATATAATTGTTTCGGAACTTTGAAGCTTGAGTTCTTTTATCGTGTGGTTGCTGAGTGTGCCTTTGCTAATGTTTTTTCATGTTGACAGAAATATAATTTACATTAGCATGTGAAGGTTGTTCATCTTGAGGTGAGGCCATTTGGATGCAGCTATAAGGATTGTGGTAAGAAGTTCGTGTGTAAGCACGTGAGAGACCATCATGAAAAGTGGTTGCCATGTTTACACTCCAGTAAGCCCTATTCTCTCATTCTCTCAACTATTGAATTCAATTTTATTGCTCTTTTGAAATCCAGCTTTTTACTACATGAGTTGGATGATCCTCATACCTAAAATTTTTGGCTCCTTGGGTTTATGGTGATTTTGATGAGTTAGATGAGCAATTTCAATCTAGGCCTAGAGGCGGGAGAAAGAAGAAATGTCTGACGATTGAGTGCTTATTGCGAAGAAGAGTTTTTCTACCCAACAAGCTAGATTTCCTATCGGATTAGTGGTTAGAGTCTGCAGCTTTTGGCAACAGCTAAGGGTTATGTATAGAAGCTGTGGTTTTTTGCTTTATAGGATGAGGAAAGGTGACAAATTCACTCATCATCCTCCTGTCACTTGTTTGTAGTTAATAGTTGATAGAGTTTGCTATTGTTTTCTCTATGAAAATAGAGAGGTGGTATATCCTTAGCAAAAGATGCTTGTGATGAGCTATTGTATATCATGCAATATAGTATAATTCAATTGAGAATTTTTTGGTTTCATACTAATCTGTCATTGCTCAGCTGATCCACTTTTATCATTGAAAAGTTGAAAAGTGATGATCAATATTTTTCTTCCCGAGATTGTTGAAGGCTAGGAAGTCAAATTTCTACCATCTCCTTTGGAAATACTTAAAAGAAATTAATAATTGTCTATAATATTCATCCATCTCTCTTAAGTAGATAAGATTTCTTATTTTGATTTGAAATGTCAAGCCAAACTCGAAGGAAGATTTTTTTTTTTCCTTGGGGGATAAAAATGACTTCACTAGATGTCCCAAAAAAATCACATAAGTTTTATTTGGGGGACAAAATCGATCTGTCATCATTGTTTCCATGTAAAATTATTCTTTGTTGTGGATGACATAGTTAATGGTGCTTAAGTGGTATACTAACGTGGCGCTATAAGTAATTCTTAAAATTTTAAAAACTAACAAATTAAGAACTAAATGATGTTGGCCTAAACATATTGGAAAGTACAACAGAGTTTTAAGGGATGAAAAACTGAAAAATACTGAAACATGATGAATTATAGAAACACGTTGAAAAATACTACAACATTGCCTAGGATCATCCCTTGAAAGAGTCAGGAGTGGTTTCAAACCTTGTGTATGAGCCTTGCGATGGTTACATGCCCCCAACCTCGTGTATGATGCCTTTTCATGCAGAGCTTGAATACATGTGAGCTTTGTCCTAGAGGGCTTTGCAGCCACTGCAAGATTGTTGATGACAACTTCAGCGAAGTTATTCATTGCATTCATGAGCCATGGCCGATGGTGTTCCGTGTATTGTTTCTCGAAACATAGCCGTTTTTATTTTTTTTAAGGCCGAAGTAACTTAATCCTCTTAGTAGCCCAAAACAAGAGGAAATTGCAAAGTAGCTTATCACAAACGATGCCTTGTAAAAGTAGCACAAAAGGAAAATGCCTTTGGAGCTTGTACTCTTGTTTGAAATTCTACGAAAATTTTAAGATTTTAAAAATAATTCTCGAAAAATGATCATTCATATCGCTGCAAGAAGTTAATCAAAAGAAAGTATTTTCGTTATCAACAACAATTTATGTCTAATTATTTTGGTGAGTGATAAAAATATTTTTTATTCATTCATTTTTATAATCGATGCAAGGGATTATTGTTATTTTGAGCTTTTTAATGAAACAAATGCACCCTTAAAATAATTCCTTTGTCTTTGAAATTGCAAGCACCAATCCAAGAGGGAACTCGCCATTTTGAGACAAAGATGTTTTCGTTTCTTGATCATGATGAGTCGTTTATTAATCATGAAGAAGTGTTTAACATTTCGTTCGGCCCATAGAGAATAATGTTCCTTTCAATAGTAAATTTGTAATATAATTCATCAAATTTCAAAGAACAATGGTAAAATCGTGCTCTCTACTAATCATGTATACTAACGATATTTTGCAACAATATTAGTGACTAATAACCATAAATGTTCTACCTATGTATTTACTACTCAAAACTAAATCACAACACGATAATTGATTTTCTATTGCTAGGTTTATGGATAGTAATATTGTTATTTCATTGGTAACCTACAAATAGCCATGCACCCGCTTGTAAAATATAAAAAATAAGTGTCAATCTTTTATCGGGTTTGTGCATAATAAAACTATTATTTTGTTGGTAACATTTACTTACTCATCCATTTCTAAAATCTAAAAACAAGTGATAATATACCAGTGAGTTTGTCAATGGTAAAATTATTATTTCATTGCTAATTACAAACGGCTAGACTTGTCAAATAGGTGAGTTGGGTCGAGTTTTGGTCAAGTCATAAATGATTCAATCTAAATTGACCCATTAACCCGTTTATAACACATTTATTAGCAATGTAAATTTATCAACCCATACTTGACTCATCCGTATATGACCCGACTTATATTGTAAAACACTTCTCTATTTAATCAAATTTAGAAAAACTTGTTTCTTATGATTTTAAAAAAAAAAATTATATTGTTAAAACACTTTTATACAATTACAAATTTAATGGATAAATATTTAATTTTTTTTAAAATTGGGGCTCCATTTATTTCATAAAAATGTGGTTTTTTTTTTTAAATGGTAATGTTTTCTGGTGTTTAGTTGAAACTTGAGAATGAATTTGAAAATATTTTTCGCTTATTATAGAAAATCTGATTTGATTTTCCTACGTGCTGTCTGTCGATGAAGACGCTCTTACCATCCTCCAACGCACTGAAGGCACTCTTGACCACTGAGCCTTCGTCCCGGCTTTTCCAATTTCCAATTGGGTCCTGCAAAGAACAAACGGAAAGTAATGGGTATTGATCATCTCGCGCGAAAGCCTACAACACTCTAATCTCACCATGGAAAATCTTAAAAGCAAGAACCTGTCGACATTACAAGTGACAAAGAAACAACAAGAATTTCAGCGATACCCATTTACAAAGGCTACAGGAAGGGAAGCAGAACAAACTTACTTAACCCAAGAGCACCACGAGCGCATGAAAGAGGGAAAGGCCAACCTTCCACAGCGTAAATAAAGAGCCAGGCCCAGAGAAGCATTTCATCAAATGAATGGGGTGCGAGAGAGACGGACCTGACAAATGCGGACCCAAGGCCTCCGAGAAGCGCCAACGACGGCGTCGCAGAAGGTGGACTTGCCACTACCGGGTGCTCCCATCAGCACCACCACCAATCGCTTCCCCTTCTCCTCCACTTCCGAACACCCACGACGACGAGCACCAGAAGAAGGAAAGAAAAAATTTCGAAGGTGTTAGAGCTCAGCAACCCTCGAACATCTCGAATAATGCAAGAAACGACTCGAGAACTTTCTCGTTACCTCGTGCTTCCGAGCCGTCGTCAACCTCCATCTTCATCGCGGAAAACCTCCCTCAGCAATCTCTGCAACGAAAACCTCAGCGTCGCTCTCGATAAATCTTCCTGTTCCGAGCTTATTGGGCCGGGCCTGATTTAGGCCCATTCCTATCACGGCTTTGGACCCGGTCAAGTTGGGCCCAGAACGACACCGATCCATTTATATCTATGTTGGTTCGGCTGGCTCCTTCGCAACATCGGCGAGAGCGGGCGCGAGAGAGATGGGGGATGAAGAAGAGAGGTGCGAGAAAGCAGGGCCCGTGTTCAGGGACATAAGGCGTTACTACTGCGAGTACTGCGGGATCTGCAGGTCCAAGAAGTCCTTCATCACAGGTCCAAGAAGTCCTTCATCATCCAATCCAATCGCACCACCAGGTCAGTTCTCCTCGCTTCGTCTCCTTCCGATGCTTCGTAAGCGGTGCGGTTCGTTCGGGCCGCGAGTTCTGGTGCTACGATTTGACTAGTTCGATCGGCCATTGCTGGTTTTGCGGTTCCGGAATTTTCTCGCGTTTGAATGTTTTCGTGTTCGTTTGGTCTTTATCAGGATGAGGTGGAAGCGGCAATGGCTCAAGGGGTCGAGGGGAAGGAGGGAGCGAAAGCTAATAATACCTGCGAAGAATGCGGCGCCACGTTTAAGAAACCCGCGTACTTGAGGCAGCATATGCAGGGCCATTCGCTCGAGGTATATTGAGCTTTCTGTTTTGTTATTGATGATGAAACATGAAAGCAAGTTCTTTGAAAATTTTAGTCAAGTTTCGATTAGATTACGCCTGTCATGGAGGTGCTCTACGGCGAGGTACAGTTTGTAAAGTGGAGGGTTCAGATTACAGTCGCACCGGTCTTGTTGAACGGACAGTTTTGATGTACAATGCTTGGTCTTTGCTCTTAAAATTTTCACATTTGTAACTTCTAATGAGGTGTCAGAAATGGTAATTCGGATATTATTGTTGGGGATGCACATAATTTTAGGGGCTGTGGAATGGTGATGCCGTGAATTTATGAAGCATCATCACATGGAAGCACCCATGAGAAAGCATTAATCCTTTCGTGCGTGTGGTCTGGTTTCAAAGATAGATTTCTAAGATAAAAAAGTTCTAATTTTGGTTGAAAATTGAAGCTGTTTTGTTCTTTTTCATTTGTCTACTGCGAGAACAAATCAAAACCTTGCATAAAGTATGATGATTATGATGTGATAATGGCGTGAAGCATTGGATCCCATCGAAAAGAACTCCAAAATGCAAGAGGCTGCAATCTTGTATCTTGATTGGACTAGCATCAGGTTGGGGGACCACCTGAGAAGATCCATCAAGTTAGCCTCAGTCACGCATGTTCTATTTTGAGGTTTGAAGCATTGTTTGTTTTTTTTTCTTTTTTTTATTGATGTCTAGAGATTTGGTATGCTTTGTATCTATGTGTCAATATGCTAAATTCATTTGCAAAGGCCTTTCAAGTGTTCTATAGAGGATTGCCCTGCCAGCTATAGGAGAAAAGACCATTTGGCTCGTCACTTTCTTCAGCATAAAGGCAAGATTTTCAGCTGTCCTGTTGATGGTTGTGATAAGTCATTTGCATATCAAGGGAACATGAAGAGGCACTTGAATGAAATTCACAATGATGAGGAGTCATCAACGTCTGGTGAATGTAAGAGTTTGAAGTAGCATTTTTGTCCAGAGGTTGGGTGTGGAAAGGTTTTCAAGTTTGCATCGAAGTTGTGAAAGCATGAGGATTCTCATGGTAAGTCACTTAATAATGAAGGTTTCTTGGTGAAGCCGAATGATATCTGAGTTGTTTAACGTGCCATATGATAATAACATGATTTCAACTGCTGCAGTCAAACTGGAGACTGTGGAGGCTTTCTGTTGTGAGTGCATGAAATACTTCAGCAATGTTGACTATCTGAAGGAGCACATGCGGTCAGCTCACCAATTATTCAATTGCAACATATGTGGGACTAAGCAGTTGAGGAAGAATATCCAATGGCATCTCCGCACGCATGAGAAGAAAAATTCGGCTGATTCAGAAGCATTCAGATGTGATGTTGAGGGTTATCTCCGCATTTTTTCAACAGTAAGATGCAGTCACCTACTAAGTAGATTCTAGCTGGTTATGAATAATAATCTTTTGGAACTTTGAAGCATGAGCTCATTTATCGTGTGCCTGCTGAGTGTACATTAGCTTATTACTTTCTTGTTGATAGAAATCAAATTTACGTCAGCATGTGAAGGCTGTTCATCTTGAGGTGAGGTCATTTGTATGCGGCCATAAGGATTGTGGCAAGAAGTTTGCATATAAGCACGTGAGAGACCATCACGAGAAAACTAGCTGCCATGTTTACACTCCAGTGAGCCCCATTCTCTCGTTCTCTCAAATATTGAAGTTCAATTTTACTGCTGTTGAATTCCAGCTTTTTACTACATGAGAGTTGGATGATTCTCATTCCTAGCAATTTGGCTCCTTGGGTTCAGGGTGATTTTGAGGAGTTAGATGAGCAATTTCGATCCAGGCCTAGAGGCGGAAGAAAGAGGAAATGTCTGACGATCGAGTCCCTACTGCGAAAAAGAGTTACTCTACCCAACGAGCTAGATTTCCTTTTGGATTAGTGGCTGGAGTCTCTTGGCAGCACTGGGCAGCAGCTGAGGGTTATGTATAGGAGCCTTGGTTTTTGGCTTTATAGGCTGAGCAAAGGTGATAAATTCACTCATCATCCTCCTGTCACCTGTTTGTAGTTAGTAGATAGAGCTTGCTATTGTTTTGTGTATGGAGATAAGAGAGCGAGTTAATAATCCTTAGCAAAAGATGTTTGTGACGGGCTATTGTCTGCTGTAAATCATGCAATATAATAGTAAAATTCAACTGAACCATTGGTCTCATACTAATTTGTCACTATTCACTTGATCAATTTTCATTGTTGAATAGTTAAAAAGTCCTAGTCGATATTTTCCTTCCTGAGATTGTTGAAGGCTTGGAAGTCAGATTTGTACTCTCCTCTGGTAACTTTTAAAAGCAAAGTAATAATTGTCTATAAAAATAATTTCTCTTAAGTACATAAAGTTTCTTACTTCTTATTTAAATGTCAGGCTAAATCCCAAGAAAGATCATGTACACATTTCCAGGGGATAAAATGACCTCACCAAATGTCCCAAAAATATCATGGAGTTACACTCCAGGGACGAAAGTGACTCATTATTTTTTTCCTTTTCCATGGCGGATGATGCTGGCACTTTAATTTATTCTTAAAATTAATAAAAAAATAGCAAATAAAAAACTAAAATGTTGTTGGCCAGAATATGTTGGAAAGTAGACCAGAATTTTAAGGGAAGAAAAAACTGTCAAGTGCCAATGAAAATATTGAAAATGGTTAAATTATAGAATCGTCTTCCTCAGATCATTGCCTAAGATCGTCCCTTGAAGAGTCGTCCGTGAGCGTCAACCAAACCCCATGTTTGAGCCAAGCGATGGTTATTGCCTGGATTCTGGTCCAGATTGAGGTTGGACGACCCCAACCAGTGGACCAGATCGGATCCCAGGGCCGCAGCCATGGATGCCCATGAGCTGTTCTTGCAGAGCTTAAATGGATGTGAGCGCTGTCCCAAAGGGCTCTGCAGCCACCCTGAGCTTCAAATTCGTGCTGTAGGAGCTCCCACGGCCGCGAGCTCTACCTCGATTGAGAAAGAGTGTATGCCAAGGGGGATGGGTTTGTCGGCGACGATCGAGAGCGGTTGCAGCTCAAGTTTTTTGCTACGCTTATGAGCGTTGCTGATGGTGATCCGTATTTTGATTCACGAAACGCCGAACTCGTGGAGGAACTTTTTCCTCTGTGGCCCAGAAAACAAGTGAAAATTGCAAAGTAACTATCATAAACAGCGCACTGTAAAGTAGCACAAAAGGAAAATGCCATCGGAGCCTAAACTATTGTTTGAAATTGAAGGTGCGTTTGTTTTAAGATAAATTCAAGATTTGGAAAGTATTTTAAAAAAAAAAAAAGTGATTGGTTATATCATTCCAAAAAATTATTCAACAGAAAATGTTTTCATGATCGACTAATAATTTATACCTAATTATTTTTGTTTGTGATGGAAATATTCTTCATTTATTCATTTTTGTAGGCAATACAAAAGATTATTTTTGAAAAAAAAATGCATTCTAAAATTTTGAATTTTATGTGGAACGAAGGCAAACTTTTAAATCATTCCTTTGCTCTCCGAGCTGGCGGCTATCCCTCCTGCCATGTTGAGTCAAGGGAAGGGCGGTTGTTTTCTTGTTTCTTGACGATGATGAGTCATTAAATAATCGCAAAGAAGTGTTTAACATTCCGTTTAGTCCAAACAGAATAATCTTCATTTCAATAGTAAATTTGTAATTCATGAAATTTCAAATAATGGTGTATATTGATGATAGTTTGCAACAAATATTAGTGAATTATAACCATAAATGTTCTAGTTATATATTTACTACTCAAAACTAAATCTCAGCATGATAAATGGTTTTCTATTATTGAGTTTGTGGATAATAAGATTGTTATTTCATTGGTGACTTAACAATTATGCATTAACATGTAAAATATAAAAATTAGTATCAATCAACTATTAGATTTGTGGATGATAAAACTGTCATTTCATTGGCAACGTATACTTACGCATCCATTTAAAATCTAAAATTAAGTGGAAATATACTGTTGAGTTGAGTTTGTCCATGGTAAATTGTCATTCTATCGCTAATTAGAAACAGGCTAATCAACAAATTATTGATCACTCTTCGCTTATCATTAGTATTTCGAATTTATTATTGACATTACGTAATTACCCTCCACAAAATATATATATATATATATATATATATATATATATATATATATATATATATATATATGTTTTATTTGTCAATGGAATTTTATAAATCACTTCATCGGGAAGCTCCACTGAAAGGACAATTTTGCATTCCTAGTCAACTGAAAACTACTAGTCGTTATGCTTGATTGTGGTAAGTTAGTAAGTTGAATGTTTTTCTTCTCCATGATCCTCCACTAGAGGACAGTTCTTCAAGTTTGAATAAATTGAAGATTCTTCAAGCTGTGCACCCGCTACCAAACTGGACCAAAGGTCTTCCCAACTTTTTCTAAGAAGGTGCATGGAAATTTAGGGTTTGAAAATTTCAATCCCAAAAGGTTTTCAAATTCTTGCTCTGTCCTTGTGCTTGAAGTTGGACCTAGTTGACTGGTTCACTTCATTATTGGTCTGACTGGTGAGTACTGCCGCTTTCAAGTCAACAATCACATTGGATGACAAATATGCTCTGCTAATTTCGATTGGCTGCAATAACATTTTGTAAGTTCTCTAGAAATGTTAAATACCAATCTTAATATGATGCTCTTGGTGTGTCATGGACTATTTCCAGCTGGTAGCACGTGATCTAACTCCAATGTAGATGTAAGCTTTAAGCAATCTAAAATCAATTACAAGTAGCCGTCAAAGTGATATCAAAAAATGAAGCTGGGCATTTCACATATTTCATTGTTCCAATAAGATTTGTCTAATTATATTTATGAAACTGAGTTGTTAAAGTTGGTTAATTCTTGGGATGATAATCTAAGTAAGCGGCGAAGAAAGCCTTAATGACAGTAAAAACAAAGAGAATGAAAACAGCAGTGAAGGGTTGCCAAATTGGTAGCGCTGGACCCCCATCCATTTCACTGGCCACTTGCCCGAATTGCTCGGTCAAGTAGCTTGAGCCAATATCGAAGCTGACATCCTTAGGGAGATCACCGAAGAATCTCACAACCTCATGAGGTTCATGTTAGTGGAGATGAGCTTGGAAGACTAACAGTAGCAGTTTACCACTGCTCGAAATCCCAACATATTGCTTATATATTTTAAAGGCAGTGGGATTTCGACCACTGCTCGAAATCCCAAAATGTACTTCAGGAATTTAGCTTTGAATCATGAGACAGAAAACCAGAGGAACTGTTTATTCAATAAATGGAAGCGAAATGAATATCTGTTCTCTAAAAGAGGACTTGAACTGTAGAAAGCAGGGAATGATACACAAGGGGAAGAGATGCTCTTGTTTGTTCTTTCTTGGCTTTTTTTTATCAACAGTCAAGCCAACTTTAGATAGCCGCGCATGGGGACCGAAAAATTAATGGTTTCATGTGATAAGAATTAGACCAAACACAGCTCTGTTGAGCTCCCGTGCTAAGAAGTTCATGTTCATCTGCTTTCCAATAAGAACACAAATCTGCCACAAACTCTGTAATATGGTATTGAAGTCGCATACAAATATAATTAAATCATTCATTTTCTGTTCCTGAATCTAGTTATTTAATGGACAAAATAGGACATCACATATGCATTTTGGTGGTACGGTCAGAAATTGGGGTATCTATACTATTTACTTTTAATCGATCTCTACATCCTTAATGTGATGTATAAAGAGAAAACGGATTCGCATAATAATTGTACTAACTATAATATCAATACCATAAACTTCTTTTTGTGTAACAAAACTCCCCACTGTCATGTGAGTGACCCAAAAGCACCCAATTGTCATTACCTTAAATCCACCAAAAACCCTAAACATCATTCAGTGCGACACCAATACTTTGCACTTTTTCTTTTTGTGTGTCAATAATACCCCAAATTTGTACTAATGACCCAAAAGGATCCAATTGTGAGTGGCCTAAATCCAGTTTGGTGTACCCATATCCCTTGTCTAGTGTAAGGTTTGGCTTACATGGTGCTTTGTTCACAGACTTTCTTCCAAAGTTACACCAGCTGGATGCTATAGTATGGATAAACCTTGATTGTGACAAATTATAAAGTCAAGTTATTGAGTAAAAATATAACCTCAGAGTATTTTCTCTCTCCATTTCAAGAATATTCAGAGGCTTTCAATTTCTTGAACTCAGAACAGCTGATTCTCTCTACATGAGTGTTTCCTAATCTGCTTGAAAAATAATGAGGATTTTGCTCCTCCCATGGCTGGTCTTAATGCTCGTGCATACCAACCCCTTCAGCATGGTTTTGGTCTCGGGCCAGTGTCTCCGAGATCAGAAATCGCTGACGCTGGAGAGGCCATTCTAGTTTGTTTGTTCTTGACTCAATAAGAACAGGCTCCGTGGACAAACGTTGCCCCTGCCGCCATTTGCCACACACTTGGATTTCTCGAGTAACAACTTCACTTTAGACATTCCACCTGCTATTGGTACGAGTCTTTCTGTCCCTGTACAATAACAATTTCCGAGGGTTTATCCCAAAATCAATTTGCAAAGCTGAATATCTCGAGGTACTTGACCTAACTCATAGTAATTTGATGGGTTATATTCCTGATTGCTTAGTGGTGGAGTCTCTCAAGATATTAATTCTGCGGAATAATGCCTTGGAAGGTAGCGTTATCAATTTCCCCGAAACATGTGGCTTGAAGACTTTGGGTCTCGGCAATGATCTATTACAAGGGAAGTTCCCACAGTCATTGGCAAATTACACAATTCTGGAGGTTTTAGACGTCGGAGAAAACCAGATTGATGACGTGTTTCCATGACAATTGAAGAGCATTGCAAGTCTACGTGTGCTTGTTTTACGATCCAACAAGTTCCATGGAGGGGTTGGATGTCCAGGGACTAATGGCCCTTGGAAGATGCTTCAAATTGTGGACATATCTTCCAACAATTTCAGTGGCATTCTGCCTCCTCAATGGCTCGCAATTTGGGAGTCTATGAAGGCTAATGTAGACTTCAATTATATCCAATATATATTCCTTGGCGCTTCTGGACTCTATTATCAGGATACAGTAAGCGTCACCATCAAAGGTCTACAAGTGGAGCTGGTGAAGATCTTTGACTCTTTTCACTTCAAACGACTTCTCATGCAACAATTTCGAAGGTACAATACCTGATACCCTCGGGGATCTCAAAGTGCTTTATTTCCTCAACTTATCAAAGAATGCATTCTCAAGGCCAATTCTTTCATCGTTAGGTAAAAGAACAGCCAAGTAGCAAAACTTGATATAATGGGATACTTAAGTGTCAAAATTTAGGAAAGTGACACTTAAGTGTCACTATTTAAAAAAAAATAAAAATGGAACACTTAAGTGCCACCTTCGGTGAATCATACAGAAATTGCTATGTTACAATTTTTTTTTTTAATTAATTTTGCTCGCCTACGTGGCTCGTTGGAAGGCTAACTCAGCAAAGAGACGCAAAAATAACGTCGTTTTGGCATATATTTGAATTTTAATATAAAAATGAATTAAATTAAACTTTGAGAGAGAGAGAGAGAGAGAGAGAGAGAGATGAAGAAGATGAACTGTAGTAAGCGATTGAGGGCTTAGCACTCGCCACTATCGCCTCCCCGCCATCATTGGGAAGGTGGGGGGAGGGTCGGTTGGGGTCGCCGAGCCTTGGCCAGGGGTAGTGATCTCGGCTGACCAGCGGCGAAGGCCTACAAGCCCTCGCCCAGATCTAGGGCGAGGGTGTAGTAAGTGATTGAGGGCTTAGCCCTCGCCTTTATTGCCTCCCCGCCGTCACTAGGAAGGTGGGGGGAGGGTCGGTTGGGGTCGCCGAGCTTTGGCCAGGGGCTAATGACCCCGGCCGACCAACGGCAAAGGCCTATGAGCTCTTGCCCAAATCTGGGGTGAGGGTCGCGATTCTCCCCTAGATCTGGCAAGGGTCATGGGCCCTTGGTCAGCCCTTACTAGATCTAGGGGAAGGCCTTGCCCTAGTAGATAGCGGCCCTTGGCTCTGTCGGGCAAGGGCCGGCAACCCTTGCTGAATCTAGGGGAGGGCTCGTAGGCCCTTGTCGCCAGTCAGTTGGGGTCATCGAGCCCTAGCCACCATTGCCAACCCTTCCCAATGATGACAGGGAGGCGGCAACAGCGAGGGTTGATCCCTTAGTTGCCTACAATTGTTCATCTTCCTCTTTCCTCCTTTTTTTATTTGGGTTTAAATTTAATTTAATTAATTTTTATATTATTTATTTACTCATGTTAGCAACAAAACGACATTATTTTGGCACTTGTCTAGCCATGTCAACATATAAAATGATGTTGTTTTGCACTTGGCTCGCCAGAAAATCGTCACATCAGCATTTTGGCTGGATTTTCTCACCATTTGCACTTAACTAATCCATTTTGCTCCAATTTTGATACTTAAGTGTCACTTTCTTAACTTTTAGCACTTAAATGCCTCACCATGTCAAGCTTTGGCACTACAGGTGTCCCGTACTCTGCATCAGCTTGAGTCTTTGAACATTTCATGGAACGACCTCAATGGGACGATTCCCACACAACTTTCAGACCTTAATTTTCTTTCCATGCTAAACCTCTCACACAACAAAATTTTGGTTTGATTTACAGCAATCAAGCGATTTCTCACATTTTCAACAAGTTCCTTTGAAGGCAATGCTGGATTGTGTGGACAACAGCCGAGAACAAATTGCTCAAGTTCTTTCCGAGGAAACCTTGGATTGTGCGGGATTCCGTTCAAGAAAACTTGATGAATTACCACAAGCAAGATGAAAGAAGCGGGTTGTATTCCATCTAAAAGTGACCCATATGATGATAATGACAACGATGATGGCGAGAAGAAGTGGTTTTATATGGGCATATCGCTTGGATTCGTGGTTGGCTTATGGGTATTTTGGGGTTTGTTGGCCTTTATTAAATCATGGAGGTTTGCTTATTATCGATTCTAGGATAAAGTGTTGTTGAAACACTCATGTCCATTAAGAATTCTACTAAGGTTCGGTTATTAAACTTGAAAATGAGCATTTTCAATCTTTCTTCTCTTCATAGTTCTTCATCTCCATTAAAATGACAGGATTTGTTTATTGATCAATAGAACTCTTGTTTGCTAATCGAAATAAAAAGTGGGTATGTGTAGAAACCGCTATTACATAAAAGTAGGTATTCGTCTGGAGTATCTTCTTAATTGGTGCGCTCATGGGCTCCTTGCCTTTTCTCTTCTTCACTACAGAGTTTTGTTTTTGTTTTGGCAAGGGACTTCTCCTTTAGGTGTTCTAATGCCTTATTAAGTTCCTTTAGTCTCATTTTTGAAACCATCTTCAATCCAATCACCATTGGAGCAATGGTTCGAACACACAGAGAGGTTGGAATCTGAACATAGAAATGTCTTAATAGTCGAGTGACAAGCGCAGAGTAATGTAGTTGTCCTCGTCCTTCACAACTGTCCTATACATGTGCATTAAGATAGTGTGAGGCAGTGAGAACTTAAGCCCAATGTTGATTGCATACATCAACTTTGCTTCAGAGTGAGAAACATCAGTCTTTGAAGTGAATTTGTCTCTGATACCAAGTGTAAGTGCTAATATGAACACCTAGAGTAGAGTGAATGAATATCTAGAGAAGAGTGAATAGGTGTGAAGAAAAATTTTCGCAGAATTTAGAAGAGATAAATTGCCTTTAGAAGATAACAGACTATAAACGCATCCAGCTTTAAATAATTAAATAAGTTTACGAATTAAAGTAAAGAGTTCAAGGAAGAGAATAATAATACAAGATTTATAGTGGTTCAACTGAGACCAAGCTAATGTCCACTCTCTTGTGCTGACAGCCTATTGGTTGGATTCCATTATGAATCAAAAGAGATTTTACAGTGGTGTGATCTCAACTTCACAGTGAAGAGTCTCTATTGATTTCTCACAAAGTCTCACTAGAGTTTCTCTCTTTTGTTTACAACTTTGAGCTCAATGAATAAAATAGCAAGGAACTAGAAAGCTTTAGACTATGAAATTTTTCTTTCATCCACACTCTCAAACAATTATCAAGTCCTCCTTATATACTCCTTCATGCCTTCACGACCATTGGCATTTTCCAAAGGAATTCTTCCAATCTACACGTTGAACAGAATCAATCAAGGTGATCTCGAGTCGTTAGATGAGTTGTGATGAAAGCCCATCAATTATATTCGTTCATACAATCAAGATCTTGGTTTCTATAAGTAGAATCTTCCAAGTTTGTTTTGCCTTTCAAAAGATTTGATTATCTGAATTGATTCCAATAAAGGTAATCAATCAAGTAAGTATTATATCCCGCCAAAAGGTGATCCATAACCCATACGAATCGAATCCTTGAAGATAATCCCGCATTTGGATAAGTCTTTATTCTTCGGTCTGGAAATTGTCAGTGAGGGCAGACTTGAAACTAAAGTCTGGTGGTCTTCAAACTTTGACACTTCAGTCTAGAAGTCTTCAAACTAGACTTTGGAAATGTTTTGTCAACTTCAAAACAGTAAATGAGTTTTCTCCAACAACAAGGCCCAATCTAGGTGGGGTGAGGGCCTTCTTGCCTTCGTCGCTCATCGGTTTAGAACTAAATTGGAAGAAGTACAATAAATTCAAAAAAAAAATTTGATAATTTCCCTGAGTTCCACCAATAACCATATAATTCAATAGGCACGATAATTACTTCACCATAATTTGAAAGCAAATATATGTAATATATGTGAAAGAATGCACAAATAAAGCCCAACAAACACAGATCAATTAGGTTTCCATGTGATATTGTCCAACTGATGTCTTTAAAAAATTTCCAAGATCAATAACAAAATATAAATAATAAGAAAGTTGGCTAAAATGGAGATTTTTGGTCTGAGTGATTGCTGATTTTCAGGTTTCCTTGCTGATTTTCCAAAGGATGGTTATCTTGAGACTCTGGTCCTGAGTAACACGTATATTTAAGGGGGGTTCCAGCTTCAATCAGTAATCTCATAAACTTGTCAACATTAGAATTGTTTATTTGCAGTTTGAGTGGATCAACCCCAACCTTATTGGGGAACCTTTTGGAGTTGACTTAGTGGTCTTTAAATAATCTAATTGGGATAAGTTCCTTCAGTATGTCCAGAATCTCGGACATATTATGCTATCCTCGCGATGGGAAGGACTTCTGAACCTTTGTAAAAATAGATTTGAGGTACAACTCGTTGGAGGGAACCATTCGGCCGTCTCTCATTACCCTTCCTGCATCTAATGTCCCCATTGTCCTTCAATTTCGGTGTTCAGTCCTAATGTAACATGAAAATGAGTGTGAGAGCTCCATCGTTAATTTCCTTTTTTACCCAATAGTTTACACAAAATCAGGTTCTAAGTGCAATGAACCTTGTAGAAATAAAATGGAAGTGAAATGAATATCGGTTCTCTAGAAAGGGACTTTTATTGTAGAAGGGCAAGAGATACTGATACTTTTTAATTTATGAGCTTTTCTTCATCAACAGTCAAGAATCATTGAAAGCCACCATTGGCTCAACCAAGTCATTTAATGAATTAGCATTTGCAAGTCAACTCAACTTAAGATTCTCGCACATAGGGACAAGATATTAATTATATGATATGATAAGAATTACAGACCAAGCACAGCTCCATTGAAATTCCATACAGGGAAGTTCATGTTCATCTGCCTTCCAATACACAACTCCTCATTGTATGTGTTCATTTACAGACTCCGTAATATAGTATGGAAGTTGCACTTAAATATAAGTAAATCATTTTATTTATTTTCTTGAATCTACTTATGTAATGAACTTGTAGAAATAGAATGGGAGCGAAATGAATATCTGTTCTCTAGAAAGGGACTTCTATTGCAAAAAGGGAAAGAGATGCTGATGTTGTTGTTGTTTTTTTCCCCTTCTGGACCTTTCTTCATCAACAGTCAAGAATCATTCAAGGCCACCGCTGGCTTAACCAAGTCATTGAATGATTCGCATTCGCAAGTCAAGTCAACTTAAAATTGTGGCACGTAGGGACAAGATATTAATGATACGATGTGATAAGAATTATAGACCAAGCATAGCTCCATTGAAATTCCATGCGGGGAAGTTCATGTTCATCTACCTTCCAATAAGAACATAACTCCTCCTTAGATGTGTTCTCTCACAAACTCCGTAAAATAGTACTAAAGTTGCACTCAAATATAAGTAAATCATTTTATTTCTTTTCTTGAATCTACTTATTTAATGAACAAAAATAGGACATGATGCATTTTGGTGTTACGATAAAAACCCGTGGTACTTATCTAAGTTTAACAGATTTTCAACGTTGTTACTACGCCGTATAAAGAGAAAATTGATACACATAATGTCATTGTTTTATGATGTTAATATAAGATGAGCCAAAAGAATTTACATTAGTTGTCAAGTTCTAATCTCAACATCTTAAACATACTTATTTTATTTCTCTATTTTTTCTTTAAAAAAATATAGCCTTTTCTTTTAACTGAGAAATTATGTTAATTCAATAAATTAATTTTATTGCGCAGCATTGCGATTTTTCTCAGTAATTTTCAAAGTGAGATAAGTCAAAAGAAACTGGTTTTATTTAAGGACAAATAAAGTAAAATGTATAAATGTTCTCTAGAAAGTGACTTGTATTGCAGAAAGGGAAAGGGATGTTGATGTTTTATTTTGTCCTTTATGGACCTTTCTTCATCAATAGTCAAGAATCATCATTGAAGGCCACTGCTGGCTCAACGAAGTCATTGAATGAATTCGCATTCGCAAGTCAAGTCAACTTAAGATTGTTGCACATACGGACAAGATATTAATGATATGATGTGATAAGAATTGTGGACCAAGCGCAACTCCATTGAAGTTCCATAGAGGGAAGTTCATGTTCATTTGCCTTCCAAATAAGAATACAACTCCTCCTTGTATGTGTTCTATCACCAACTCCATAAAATAGTATTGCAATTGCACTCCAATATAAGTAAATAATTTTATTTCTTTTCTTGAATCTACTTATTTAATGAAAAAAAAATAGGACACAATAGATGCATTTTAGTGTTACGTTGAAAAGCTATGATATCTATCTATGTTTAACAGATTTTCTACATCATTACTACGCTGTGCAAAGAGAAAATTGACACACATAATGTCATTGTTTTATGATGTTAATATAAAATGAGCCAAAAGAATTTATATTAGTTGTCAAGTTCGAATCTCCACATCTTAAACATATATCTTTTATTTCTCCATTTTTTCTTTAAAGAAAAATATAGCCTTTTCTTTTAATTGAGAATTAATTAAATAAAGTAATTTTATTGCGCATTGTTGCAATTTTTCTCAATAATTTCCAAAGTGAAATAAGTCAAAAGAAACTAGTTTTATTTTAGGAAAAATAAGAAAGTAAAATGTATATATGTTCTCTAGAAAGGGACTTGCATTGTAGAAAGGAAAAGAGATGCTAATGTTTTTTTTTTTTCTTTATGGACCTTTCTTCATCAATAATCAAGAATCATTGAAGGCCACCGCTCGCTCAACCAAGTCATTGAATGAATTCACATTTGCAAGTCAAGTCAACTTAAGATTGTCGCGTGTAGGGACAAGATATTAATGATACGATGTGATAAGTAGTATAGACCAAGCACAACTCCATTGAAATTCCATATAGGAAAGTTCATGTTCATTTGCCGTCCAATGAGAACATAACTCCTCCTTGGACGTGTTCTCTCACAAACTCCATAAAATAGTATTGAAGTTGCACTCAAATATAAGTAAATAATTTTATTTCTTTTCTTGAATCTACTTATTTAATTAACAAAAATAGGACATGATAGATGCATCTTAGTGTCACGATGAAAAGCTATGATATCTATCTATGTTTAACAGATTTTCTACATCATTACTACGCTGTACAAAGAGAAAATTGACACACATAATGTCATTGTTTAATGATGTTAATATAAAATGAGCCAAAAGAATTTATATTAGTTGTCAACTTCTAATCTCAACATCTTAAACTTATTTCTTTTATTTCTCTATTTTTTCTTTTAAAAAATATAGCCTTTTCTTTTAACTAAGAAATTATGTTGACTAAATAAAGTAATTTTATTGTGCATTGTCGCAATTTTTCTCAATAATTTTCAAAGTGAGATAAGTCAAAAGAAACTAGTTTTATTTTAGGAAAAAAAAGAAAGTAAAATGTATATATGTTCTCTAGAAAGGGACTTGTATTGCAGAAAGGGAAAGAGATGCTGATGTTTTTTTTTTTTGTTGACCTTTCTTCATCATTAGTCAAGAATCATTGAAGGCCACCGCTCGCTCAACCAAGTCATTGAATGAATTCGCATTTGCAAGTCAAGTCAACTTAAGATTGTCGCGTGTAGGGACAAGATATTAATGATACAATGTGATAAGTAGTATAGACCAAGCACAGCTCCATTGAAATTCCATATAGGAAAGTTCATGTTCATCTGCCGTCCAATGAGAACATAACTCCTCCTTGGACGTGTTCTCTCACAAACTCCATAAAATAGTATTGAAGTTGCACTCAAATATAAGTAAATAATTTTATTTCTTTTCTTCAATCTACTTATTTAATGAACAAAAATAGGACATGATAGATGCATTTTAGTGTCACGATGAAAAGCTGTGATATCTATCTACGTTTAACAGATTTTCTACATCATTACTACGTTGTACAAAGAGAAAATTGACACACATAATGTTATTGTTTTATGATGTTAATATAAAATGAGCCAAAAAATTTATATTAGTTGTCAACTTCTAATCTCAACATCTTAAACTTATTCTTTTGTTTATCTATTTTTTCTTTAAAAGAAATATAGCCTTTTTTTTTTAACTAAGATATTATGTTGACTAAAGTAATTTTATTGTGCATTGTCGCAATTATTCTCAGTAATTTCCAAAGTGAAATAAGTCAAAAGAAACTAGTTTTATTTTAGGAAAAAAAAAAGAAAGTAAAATGTATATATGTTCTCTAGAAAGGGACTTGTATTGTAAAAAGGGAAAGAGATGCTGATGTTTTTTTCTTCATGGACCTTTCTTCATCAACAATCAAGAATCATTCAAGGCCACCACTGGCTCAACCAAGTCATTTAACGAATTTGCATTCACAAGTCAAGTCAACTTAAGATTGTCGTGCGTAGTGACAAGATATTAATGATACAATGTGATAAGAATTATAGACCAAGCACAATTCCATTGAAATTCCATAAAAGGAAGTCAATGTTCATCTGCCTTCCAATAAGAATATAACTCCTCCTTGTATGTGTTCTCTCACCAACTCCGTAAAATAGTATTGCAGTTGCACTCCAATATAAGTAAATAATTTTATTTATTTTCTTGAATCTACTTATTTAATGAACAAAAATAGGACATGATAGATGCATTTTGTGTTACGTTGAAAAGCTGTGATATCTATCTACGTTTAACAGATTTTCTACATCGTTACTACGCTGTGCAAAGAGAAAATTGACACGCATAATGTCATTGTTTTATAATATTATTATAAAATGAGCCAAAAGAATTTATATTAATTATCAAATTCTAATCTCAACATCTTAAACATATTTCTTTTATTCCTCTATTTATTATTTTAAAAATATAGCCTTTTCTTTTAATTGAGAAATTATGTTAATTAAATAAAGTAATTTTATTGTGCATTGTCGCAATTTTTCTCAGTAATTTCAAAGTGAAATAAGTCAAAAGAAACTAGTTTTATTTTAGGAAAAAAAGAAAATAAAGTAAAATGTATATATGTTCTCTAGAAAGGGACTTGTATTGCAGAAAGGGAAAGAGATGCTGATGTTTTTTTTTTCTTTGTTGACCTTTCTTCATCATTAGTCAAGAATCATTGAAGGCCACCGCTCACTCAATCAAGTCATTGAATGAATTCCCATTCACAAGTCAAGTCAACTTAAGATTGTCGCGTGTAGGGACAAGACATTAATGATATGATGTGATAAGAAGTATAGACCAAGCACAGCTCCATTGAAATTCCATATAGGGAAGTTCATATTCATCTGCCGTCCAATAAGAACATAACTTCTCCTTGGACGTGTTCTCTCACAAACTCCGTAAAATAGTATTGAAGTTGCACTCAAATATAAGTAAATAATTTTTTTCTTTTCTTGAATCTACTTTTTTAATGAACAAAAATAGGACACGATAGATGCATTTGGGTGTTACAAGGAAAAGCTACGGTATCTATCTATGTTTAACAGATTTTCTACGTCATTACTACGCTGTACAAAGGGAAAATTAATACACATAATGTCATTGTTTTATGATGTTAATATAAGATGAGCCAAAAGAATTTATATTAGTTGTCAAGTTCTAATCTCAACATCTTAAACATATTTATTTTATTTCTCTATGTTTTCTTTAAAAAAAAGATATAACCCTTTCTTTTAACTGGGAAATTTTTTAATTAAATAAAGTAATTTTACTGTGCAATGTCGCAATTTTTTCTCAGTAATTTTTGAAGTGAAATAATTCAAAAGAAACTAGTTTTATTTTAGGGGAAAAAAAAAAAATAAAGTAAAATGTATATATGTTCTCTAGAAAGGGACTTGTATTGCAGAAATGGAAAGAGATGCTGAACGTTTATTTTTCTTTATGGACCTTTCTTCATCAATAGTCAAGAATCATTCAAGGCCACCACTGGCTCAACCAAGTCATTGAATGAATTTGCATTTGCAAGTCAAGTCAACTTAAGATTGTCGCGCGTAGGGACAATATGTTAATGATACAATGTGAAAAGAATTATAGACCAAGCACAATTCCATTGAAATTCCATACAAGGAAGTTAATCTTCATTTGCCTTCCAATAAGAGTACAACTCCTCCTTGTATGTGTTCTCTTACAAACTCCGTGAAATAGTATTGCAATTGCATTCCAATATAAGTAAATAATTTTATTTCTTTTCTTGAATCTACTTATTTAATGAACAAATATAAGACATGATAGATGCATTTGGGTGTTACAATGAAAAGTTGTGATATCTATCTACGTGTAACAGATTTTCTATGTTGTTACTACGCTGTACAAGAGAAAATTGACACACATAATGTCATTGTTTTATGATGTTAATATAAAATGAGCCAAAAGAATTTATATTAATTGTAAAGTTCTAATCTAAACCTCTTAAACTTATTTCTTTTATTTCTCTATTTTTTCTATTTATTTTTTCTTTGAAAAAATATAGCCTTTTCTTTTAACTAGGAAATTATGTTGATTTAATAAAGTAATTTTATTGCGCATTGTCACAATTTTTCTCAGTAATTTCCAAAGTAAAATAAGTCAAAAGAAGCTAGTTTTATTTTAGGAAAAATAAGAAAGTAAAATGTATATCTATTCTCTAGAAAGGGACTTGTATTGTAGAAAGGGAAAGAGATTATGATGTTTTATTTTTCTTTATGGACCTTTCTTCATCAATAGTCAATAATCATTGAAGGCCACCACTAGTTCAACCAAGTCATTGAATGAATTCACATTCGCAAGTCAAGTCATCTTAAGTTTGTCGTAGGGACAAGATATTAATGATACAATGTGATAAGAATTATAGACCAAGCACAGCTCCATTGAAATTCCATATAGGGAAGTTGATGTTCATCTGCCTTCCAATAAGAACACAACTCCTCCTTGGATGTGTTCTCTCAAAACTTCGTAAAATAGTATTGAAGTTGCACTCAAATATAAGTAAATAATTTTTTTTCTTTTCTTGAAACTACTTTTTTAATGAACAAAAATAGGACATGATAGATGCATTTGGGTGTTACGAGGAAAAGCTACGGTATCTATCTATGTTTAACAGATTTTTTACGTCATTACTACGCTGTACAAAGAGAAAATCGATACACATAATGTCATTGTTTTATGATATTAATATAAGATGAGCCAAAAGAATTTATATTAGTTGTAAAGTTCTAATCTCAACATCTTAAACATACTTATTTTATTTCTCTATTTTTCCTTTTAAAAAAGATATAGCCTTTTTCTTTTAACTGGGAAATTATTTTGATTAAATAAAGTAATTTTACTGCACAGTGTCGCAATTTTTCTCAGTAAAATAAGTCAAAAGAAACTCGTTTTAGGAAAAAATAAAATAAAATTTAGAAGACAAAGGTGGAAAAGTGGGAGATGAGAGAACGGGTGGAGGATTTCGTGGCCGGAGCCACCACCAGCGATGATTGGTGATGGTTAGAAAATTTGAAGAACTTATCACAAGAGCTTGACTTTTGGAGAAGCGGTCGTGGTGGACTCCAACTATAATGGCTTGCCTTCTTGAGGACGCAATCGCACAAATATTAAGAGTTAGAAGATTTAAAATATATTTAACCCAATGCGAAGAAAAAATTAACTAGTTTGAAATACATGACACTCAAGATTGAAACGATTATGTGCTATCCTATCATTTTCTCACATGCTTCTTTGAAATCAGGTTTTGATTGCTTCTTCATGTGCAAACCAATCAAGCTACTTGAAATTGCCTAAATTATTTACAAATTCAAGTTCGAGATTGAGTCAAGTCCAAGCCTCATCAATTCAAATTTTATGAAATTCGAATTTGAGCTCAAGCCTGAATCAAGCACCCACAAAAACTCATTTATAATAACCCAAGTCAAATCCGACAAAGTTATTTCAAGTTTAAAAAAAAAAATTCACAAGTCAAACTCAATCCAAAAAGTTGAGCTTCTACAAGATTGAGTTTGAGTCAAGTGTGTACATATATTTGTCTAGTCTAGTTCAAATATTAATATCAATTCAATTGATTAGACCTCTTTTATGTACCCGCTAAAAAATATTCCTAACACCATTTAGAAATTAGTTTTGGTTATCACGGGACATTCATTCAAAGAGAATCTTGCGTATTGTGCGACTTTATGCAAGATGACATTATTTAGTGTGCAAAGCAAAGAAAATTTGGACATGAAATATTACTTTCCATATACTATGGAAGTCAACCTTAGTGGATACGTTCCCAATGTAAACACACAATACAATTATGATATAATTAAATTGAGTATGCTAATAAGAATCATTTGCCCACTAGCCAAGACTACTAAAATAGTTGGAACACTTAAGTAGACACAAGCACACATTAACAAAAGAACAACCATCAATCGATAGAAATTTTTTTTGTTTTCAATTAGTTATCAAACTTAAACAAGTGAACAAAAAGTACTTTCTTTTATTAGAGAACTTCTGAAATTTTCAGCAACTTGTGTTCGTCAAATATCTCCAATCCAAAAAATGGACCATTCACATGAAAACTAAATCCATCTCTGATTCAATTTTGGCTCTAGTGGCTGCAACAAGAATGGCCCAAACATAAAATCTTATGCTTCTAGAAGTGCAATATCTCAATCATCCTAATACTAAACCACCCTTTGGATTTAGGCAACATTTAACTATCTATATTTTCATCACTAACCATAGCGTATATGCCAATTCCCTAAGCTGGTCATATCCTCTCCATTGAAGTTTGATTTTTCTTGGTCTAGCCAGCGTAACATAAATTGACACCGAAAATTCCACAAGCGAAAAAAGAAATGCCAATGGACACAAACGCGTTTCTGCTCCTATTCCCGACGCATGAGTCCACAGAGTAGGTAACATCATCAGTCCCGCAACTTACGTTAACGTTAGACAGAATCGTCCCCACCAGCAGAAGTTTACTTTGACTGCTCCTTGTTTCCAAGCCGAAGCATCCCCTGTTTTCCTCCTCGCCCCGCTGCATTTCTCTGTTCTTGAAATTGTCCATTTCGCACGAAATTTCCTGGATGCCTCCCTCACATGTCCTCATTTTTATGAACTTTATATTTATGAATATTAGAGAATTTCCTTTTAAAAGATTTTTATTAGAGATATTATTAGATATTGGGGATCTTGCTTTGACATTTGATTATCTCCTAGAGTTTCCTTCTTAGATTAAGATAACTAATTTGCTTGTTACATTAAATTACTTCCTTTTCTGTATATATTGTTCAGGTATATATACCCCTTGATTGTAACACATTATAAAGATAAATTATTAAGTAAAGATATAACATTTTAATATTTTCATTTTCGAGTCATCTTCTTCTAGAGTACCCCATAGGCATTTGCTTGTTATAGTCACAAATATGGTCACGTTGTCTCTGAGAATAGCTCTATCTTGTGAGTCAATGGTCTCTCCCGTCGCTAGAGGAAGTTGCCATTTCTCTAAGGCATCATTAGTCATGTCGGAAACATCATTGAGCTAGTGAAGTCTACCGAAAGTCGAGGTTCTTTTTTCTCTAGCTTCACTCATTTGTGCATCTCTCTTGATCGTGGTCATTGGCTCTGCTACTTTGTCAAAATCAAATTACTATTGGTTTGTTGGTTTTGGTCTTAGTTTCTTTTTTATTTTCTTTTTCTTTCTTTTTTGTCCTTTTCAATTGTGAATGAGAAAAAAACACAAAATAGAGCTTTCTATGGTGCCATTAATGCACCAATTTGCAATAATTTGCAACACCTATGTACCATAGACATGTTAAGTTTCTTTCAATTGCGAGCATCATCGACAAGCAAAGTCATTGTCAAATGTCTAGGCAGTTGTGGGCGCTCGAGTCGAACATTTAGGAGTAGAGCACCATGGGGTGGTTTAGTTTAGCGTGCTGCAATCAAGTTGGATTTCCATTTAGTTTTATGAAGGTTGTCTAAAAGAGAGGTGTCAACTTAATGATGTTTCTTTAGCACTTGTCAATATTAGGATAACTAGTTTTCACATTACATTGTCAAAATCTTGCACCGAAAGAGAAGATAGAGCTTTCCATTAGCTAGAGCAATGTGGTGCTCATTGGAGGGTTGATTTTGATTTATGTATCACTCAATAGGATCCCTTCTAGTTAATGTAAGATTTTGACAATTTAATTACATTAAAAATCTAATAATCGGGTGTTGTTTTAGATAGGAAGAGAGTTTGCTCCTCTCCTTATGCTCTTGGTTTCTAGTCTTATTGGAAGTTAACTGGGCACTTGACTACTCAATCCAAAAAAGTAATAAAAAATAATAAAATCTTAAAAAACTGTATCAAACCACTCTTAACAGCAAAACTCACTACTAAACAAAAAAGAAGGAAGAAATCCTTCAACTATATCAATATGCAATACAAAAAGAGAAAAGTAATAGAATTTGTCATGGGTGAAACGTCGATGCTCCTTTAACCAACCAACACGCGTTTCCATTATGTATGGTGAAGGTCGCACAAGGGAGAGAAAGTACGGTTATAATCCTTCGGACCGGTAGAGGTGGGCCATGGTACTTGTCCGGCCTGCAATGTGCAAGATGGATCAATTCCCTGCGCCTACAGTTCGTTTTTTATTTTCTTTCTTTTAATTTTAAACCTTTCCAGATTTTTCCCTCTTTTTATTTTCCTTTATACCATCCTTTAAACCTCTAAGTAAAGATAAGGCCCATTTTCCAGCGTTTTACTTTTGCCTTTTTTCCTTTTTCTTCCTTTTAGTTTAATATAAGAGAAATTATCGACTCTTTTGAAAATTACCAGCTATTCTGGTAATTACAATAATTTATAAGTGGAATTTAAACTTATAAACTTTTTTGTGAAATTATTGACTTCATTTGACTCAATTACCAACCTTTATTTGATTATTTAAGCAATCAACAACTGTCCAGTAACCTACAATCGACTAAACTCTTATAGAAGAATAATAAACTCTTATGTGGTAAGTTTATCATGTTTGTATTTGACTTAATAAAAATGGTTGGTAAATCAAAAAAAAAATGTTGTTAAGCGACTCAAATTAAGGTTGGTAATTTTGTTTTGGAAATTTGTAACTTTAAATGTGCGTTTGATAACATTTATGTTCTCAAAAATAATTTTTTTTTTCAAAAATAGTTTTTTTTTCTATTTTCATTCCCATGAACAGTTTCGAGTAAAAAAAAACGCATTTTGTAACTACACAAAATTTCTATTCCCATAATAGAAAAAGAATAATAATATGTTTGATACAACACACAAATTATTTTGTGATGTAAAATATCTTTTAATTTTTTTAATAATTTTTTGAGACTTTTCTTTTTTCCTCTCTTCTTCTGGTGGCGGCACCGATGGCCGGTGATCGACTAGCAACTAGCAATTGGTGACTAAAGACCAGCAATTGGTGGCAGCAGCCAATGATTGGTGGCAGGTGACGAAAATCGGTTAGTAGAGGAGGAAGAAGAAAAGGAAAAAAAAAAAGAGTTATTTCAAAAATTATTCCCAAGAACAAAAAGTAATTTTTTTTTAACTTATTGTTTCTATTCCAAATCCATTTTCTAGCCACTTTTCTATTTCAGGAAATAAAAAAAATTAACTAACGTTACTAAACGGATTTATATTCTCTTTCTATTTTAAGAAACAAAATAACAGAAAAATTGAAATATTGAAATATTACCAAACGAAGCCTAACAGGCTAGTGGCTTAAGAAAATAAATGTTGGCAAAGTATAGAATAATGATTAACTTCAAAGAATCAAATAAAGCTGGTACTTTAAAATATAAGAAGAAGTGATTGTACGTTACTAACGTACAGACCAAGCAAGTCATCGGTAAATTTATCTACCATCGGGGTTTTGACAATGGCAAACTCTTACAAAAGTTCAACAGTATGGAACACCGTTCCATGCCGAAATTGTCCAAAACATGATCCTATTTGTAGCTCAGAAAATATTAAACAAGAGAAGATTGCAAAGTGGCTATCAAATAAATTGCCCTGTACAGTAGGACCGAAGAAAATGCCATGGAAACCATGTACTCTATTATTGGTCGTGATGAATCGTCTAAAAATCATGACGAAATGTCTAATATTCTGTTCAGCCCATACATAATAGTTTCCATTCAATAGTAAACCTGTAGCACCATCCATAAATTTTATATAACGGTGGTTAATCGTCCAACTTGCTACCTATTGATTAAGTAAATTGATTTGTTTGTGCAAACTTATGATTGTCAATGTTCTAAGAACTTACCACCTACATTATATATTTATCATTGAGCTTGTGGATGGTAAAATAGTTATTTCATTGATAACTTACAAATAGTTATGCACCTTCTTGTAAAATATAAGAAAAAGTACTAATTTCACAATTAGATTTGTGGACGATGAAATTATTATCTAATTGGTAACATACAAACAGTTACTTACGTGCCTGCTAGTAAAATTTAAAAAATAAGTGGTAATTGCTACTGGGTTGTGTGGGAGGTAGAAATGTTATTTCAATTGACAATCTACAAAAAGTCATGCGTCTACTTGTAAAAACTAAAATAAGTGGCAATTTACTGCTAAGTTCATGAATGATAAAACTTTAATTTTATTGGCAACTCACAAACATTTACATAGTCACTTGTAGAAAGAAAAAAGAGTGATAATCTACTATTGAATCTGTTATCATCGACATTTCAAATTTATTGCCAACAAGACATTTCAAATTTATTGCCAACATTTTGTACCTACTGCAATTAGGTTTTATTCGAAAATGGGAATTTGGAAATCCCCTGGGGAACCCAACTTTGCAATGATAATTTTGCATTATCTAGTCAAGTCAACTAAATGCTACTGCGTGTACTTTGGGCTTGGGTGGGGGGAGGGGGATTCTCTAGTCTAGTCAACTAAATGCTATTGTGTGTACTTCGGTTTGAGGCTTGATCGGAGTAAGTTCAATGTTTTTCACGTGCTTGCTTGACCCAATACAGTCAACTATCATGTTGTGTATGAAAGGTGAAATCCTAAAATTGACATGATTCTAGAGTTTATATATATATTTGTGCTTCTTTCACAATCTTATAAAATTTTACAAATAAAACTCAAATATAAGTAAATCATTTTATTTATCTTCTTGAATCTACATATTTAATAAAATAGTTGGCTATAATATCTATATTGTTTGCTTTTAACCGATCTCTACATGGTAAATGTTCACGTACAAAGACAACATTGATCACATGATGTCATTGGTTTTATGCTCTTAAATAAGGTGAGCCAAAAGCATTTTCAAGGGATGTCAAGTTATAATTTCAATATCTTAGGAAAATTTCTTTTATTTTTCTTTTTTTCCTATAAAACATAAATGTGGTCTTTTGTTTCGACTGGAAAATTAGGACAAAAAAAAAAATAAAGAATGTCACTTTGTTGCTCAATGTCACCGAATCTTACTAGGAATTTTCGGAAGTGTTACAAGTGAAATTTGGCGACTAATGATATCCCAAAATTGACCCTAGAATGCACTAAAAGTAGGACGACTCCTCCACTCCCAAGTGTCCTCTTCTTTTCGGTTGATTCCCTCTTCCCTACTCCCTCTTCCCACGTCCTTCTTACACCTCTTCCAATGAACGGCTCGATCGTTTCATGGCTTCTTTTTGCTATATCCACGATCTCCATCTTCTCCGACATAGCTAGGGCTTCGGCTTCAGCTTCAGCCCAGTGTCTCGGCATCGAACAGAGATCGCTCTTGCTCGAGCTGAGAAACAACCTCATCTTCAATGCCTCCGAGTCTTCCAAGCTAGTACAGTGGGACCGAAGTGCTGATTCATGGAGAGGTGTGACGTGCGAGGACGGCCTTGTTGTGGGACTCGATTTGAGCTTCGAGTCGATCTCTGGCGGAATCGACGGTTCATCAAGTCTCTTCAAGCTTGAGTTCCTTCGAAGCCTGAACTTGGCTTTCAACAACTTCAAATCCACGGCAATTCCGTCAAGCCTCGCGAATCTCAGCCGCTTGGAACATCTCGACTTGTACTTGGCTGGATTCACCGGGCAGATTCCTGCAGAGCTATCTCGCCTGAGGAAGTTACGTACTCTTAATCTCGCTTGCTTTTACGATTTGAAACTTGAAAAGCCCTCTTTGAGGTCGCTAATCGGGGATTTGGGGGAGTTGAGGGAGTTGTACCTTGATAGGGTCAATGTGTCTGCTGAGGGAAGCGAATGGTGCGACGCGTTGTCTTCTTCAGTTCCAAAACTTGAGGTGCTGAGCATGTCTTACTGTTCTCTATCTGGTCCTATTAACGCTTCTCTTACGAGTCTTGCTAATCTGTCGGTCATTCAACTCGAAGGCAACAACTTGTCCACCACCATTCCTAGTTTCTTAGCAAATTTCTCCAACTTGAAAATACTGAACCTACATGATTGTGGCCTACAGGGAGAATTTCCTCAAAAAGTCCTCCAAGTAAAAACACTTCAGACTCTTATCCTATCGTCCAATGAACTCCTTCAGGGTTCTTTGCCCGATTTTCTGGAGGATAGTTCTCTTGAGACTCTGGTCATGTATTGGACCAATATCTCAGGGAGGATACCCGATTCAATCGGTAATCTAAGAAAATTGTCGAGGTTAGACCTGTACGGTTGCAGTTTGAGTGGGTCAATCTCGAGCTTGATGAAGAACCTATCGAAGCTGACTTTTTTGGACTTGTCTTTTAATAGTATTATCGGTTCAGTTCCGCCACTTGGTGCATCCAGAAATCTAACCTCCATTGGCTGGGAAGACCTTCTGAATCTTGAATATCTATACCTGCGAGGCAATTCATTGGAAGGTGACATTCCCCCAGCTTTGTTTACACTTCCCCGACTTAAGAGGATATCCCTTTCACACAATAGATTTAATGGTCAACTTATCATACATCCGAATGCCTCTTCGAATCAACTGAGCATGCTTGATTTGCAAAGCAACCGGTTGCAAGGGTCAATACCAGCATCCATATTCAAACTGCAACGGCTTCAGTACCTCTCACTTTCTTACAATAATTTCAGTGGCTTGATGAATATAGACGTGTTTCAGGGATTAGGAAATTTAACTTATCTTGATCTATCGTACAGTGGCTTGTCCATTAACGCTATGGCGCCTGCTTCTGCTGCTGCATCCTCTTTCCCTAAATTCTCTTCATTAAAGTTGGCTTCTTGTCAGTTGCTGACTGTGCCTCAGTTTTTAGCTAACCAATCCAATTTAATATCCCTCGACCTCTCCCACAATAATATTCGAGGGGAAATACCGAGATGGATAGGGACACTGGAACAACTTCGATTTCTCAATCTTTCCTCTAATTTCTTTGAAGATGCCGCAACACCACCGCACAATCTTAATCTTACTTTTGCTCGTGTCGTCGATCTCCATTCAAACATGCTCCGAGGAAATGTGCTACCCATGCTATTACAGGTTGACTACTTGGATTTATCAAGAAACAACATCACTTATGTTATTCCAGATAACATTGGCGACTCCATATTATCAGTCCCATTGTTCTTCTCCCTTTCGAAGAATAATATCCATGGGTCCATCCCGCAGTCAATTTGCAAAGCTAACCTTAAAGTGCTTGACTTGTCACATAACCATCTGAGTGGAACTATTCCTGATTGTTTAATGATGGTGAACCTCACAGTATTGAATCTGAGAGATAACAAGTTGAGTGGTGATATTCCACAAAACATCCTGCCAACATGTGGTCTGGAGACATTGGATATTAGTGGGAATTTGTTGCAGGGGCAAATTCCGTTATCATTGGCAAATTGCGCAACATTGGAGGTTGTGAACATTGGGGACAATCAAATAGACGGGAAATTTCCATGTCATTTCAGGGCTATGTCAACTCTCCGCATCCTTATTTTACGATCTAACAAATTGCATGGGGAAATTCGATGTCCATATGGTCCCGGTACTTGGCAGAAACTTCAAATCGTTGACCTATCATCAAACTATTTTAGCGGCACAATATCTACAAGTCTCCTCGCATCTTGGGAAGCTATGAAGGCCAATGCAAACTTTGATTACCTGCATCGATTTGTCCCATGGACTGGATTCTATTATCAAGATACAATGATTGTAACAGTCAAAGGGCAGTGGCTAGAACTTGTCAAGATTCTTACTATTTTCACGTCGATTGACTTCTCAGGCAATAGATTGGAGGGTCCAATACCGGACACGCTTGGGAATCTCAATGCACTTCATTTCCTCAATCTATCGCACAATGCCATCTCGGGTTCAATTCCTCCTGTATTGGGGAATTTGCATCAACTTGAGTCATTGGACCTGTCACGAAACTACCTCAATCAAACCATACCAACTCAGCTTGCAAATCTCAATTTCCTTTCGTTCTTGAACCTCTCAAACAATCAACTTGTAGGAAGCATCCCAGCTAGCAGACAGTTTCTCACATTTTCTGAAAGTTCTTTTGAGGGAAACCTTGGACTATGTGGGCTTCCGCTCAACAAAAGCTGCTCAATTACCATGAACAAGACGGAAGAAGCTGGTGATGATCGCAACAATGATGATAGTGAGAAGAAATGGTTTTACCAAGGCATACCACTTGGATTTGTTTTTGGCTTTTGGGTAGTTTGTGGTCCGTTAGTGTTTGTTCAATCATGGAGGTTTGCTTACTATCGTTTTTGGGATAAAGTGTTGTTTAGACACTCACGTTCATGAAGATTTCTGCTGGGATTCAGTTATTAAACTTGAAAAGGAGTATTTTCGTTCTTTCCACTTAAATTAAGGTTAGTCTATTGATCAATAGAACTCTTGCTTACTATCATTGTTGGGATAAAGTGTTGTTTAGGCACTCACGTTCATGAAGATTTCCACTGGATTCAGTTATTAAACTTGAAAAGGAGTATTTTCATTCTTTCCACTGAAATTAAGGTTTGTCTATTGATCAATAGAACTCTTGCTTACCAATCAGGAGAAAAAGTAGATTTGCATCTAGTGTAGAAATCAAAATATGACAGAACCATATGGCCATTTTTCTCGGAGTTTTGGAATGAAAAATTGGCAATGAAGATGATTCTTCAATGAAGATTGTTTTAAATTAAGACAGAATGCTTGAATAGGTAAAGTCTAAACCTAAAGCCAAAATGCTATTTGAAACTAGTTAAAGACTCCTTAGTTCGGATTTGAAAATTTTACTTTGCAACATTATTTATCCACCATATTAGAAAACTAGGTAATATTGAGGATTAAGTGTATTATAAGTCCTAAATCTTACAGCAAAAGTATAACCAAGTGTTTGAACTTTAAAATAGGTCGATCTCATCCTAATTAATGGAAGTACTTTGTAACACTTTTTTGCACAAATTTTAGGATAAGATTGTACTTTTTTTTTTACATTTTTATGATGTAATTGCATTTTTTTTTTACAAGTTTTAGAATTTCTTATACACTTATGCCGAAAAAGAAAATATTAAACTTATATAGTAGGCCCATGGTATGTGTGAGTTGTTCACCAAGAAGTTACAAAATGTTAAAAACATTAAAATGACCAGCCAAAAATAGGAAAAAAAAAAATGAAATTTTTAGTAAAGAAAGTTGAGAAAGGATTAAAGTGCTTATGTTTAGGAAGAAAAGACTAGAGACACCCTTATTTTTCAAAAAAAGTCGTGTTACAAAATATGATGCCCGAATATATAACGGAAATTGGCACTTATTTGTTTCAATACATAAAGATTATATTATAATATGGGAACTCTACCAATATATTTTTCTATTCTCATTATATATTTTTAAGCACTTTTACTATAGTCGGTGACTAAGTAGTATTTCACCTTGCAGGGTTGCCCCAGCATATAGGTGTTCCCTTGCTAAGAGAATAATTTAGAAAAATTACACTTTCAGTCCCTCAATCTATGATCTTGTGCAATTGGATCTTTTGGAATCTATCCCATTCTCGATCAGGTCCTCCTTGAATAACCCTTAGTATACTGTCGCAGTATGCTAAGATGACATTTATTTATTTTTTTACATAATTAAGAAAAGGTAAAAGCGAATAATGTCGAAATTGAAAGAAACTATTTTTTTTTTCTAGAAAGCAAGGAAAGTAAAATGCATAAGAGAAGGGTAGGAGAGCAACAGACGCGAGAATAAGTGGAGGACTGGGTGGCGATAGCCACCACCAGCGATGATGGGTGATGGTTGAATCAATTATGCACTTTACCATTAATTTCTGACATGCTTCTTCAAAATCAGGTTTTAGTTGCTTCTTCACGTACCAACGATTCAAGCTACTCAAGCACATCTAAATTATTTAGCGCAAGACTGAGTCAAGTTCAAGCCTCATCGTTTTGGATTTTACTTAGTCAACTTTAAGCTCACGACTGAACCGAGCTTTGACAAAAAAACTAAGCTATGATAATCAAGCCGGATCAATCGAGTCATTTTCAGCTTTTAGAAACATTTCACATGTCAAACTCGATTCGGAAAAATTTAGCATCGTCGAGATCGAGTGTGAATTGAGTATCCAGTCCTGAATTTTTTAGTCAAGTCCCATTCAAACATTAGACTTTATCGATTCAACTAGACTCAATTACACCTCTCTTTTAAATACTCATCGACAAGTATAAAACGAGTCCATTCACATGAAAACCGAATCCATGTCATATTCAATCTTGGCTCCCGCTGGTTGTGACGAATCGAGTACTGACAAAACATAAAACTTCACCGCTTCTTGAAGCACCATATCTCCATCTTTCTAACCCTTTAACCACCCTTTGAATTTGGGCACTTATTAACTCTGTTATCGTAATTGACTAGCTTACATTCCAATTCCTAAAGCTGGTCATATTCCCAGCCAATCGAAGTTTGGTTTGGACAGCGATTGAAATTAAGACAAATCTGGTACCAAGAGATCGGCAAACGAATAAAGAAAAGCCGACGTTCACAAAATGCGCTTTCGCTCTTATTCCCTACACGAGTCCACAAAGACAGTACCATCATCAGTCCTCCAACGAATATACATTTGACAAAATCGTCCTCATCAGTTTGGATTTCAGGAAAGTCGAATTTGTGCTCAAACTTGAATTACGCTCCCACGAAGCTCATTTATAATGAACAAGTCAAATCAAACCGAGTTATTTCAAACTTATAAAATAATTAAATGAGCCAAACTCCATCCAAATAAGTTGAGCTTCGTTGAGATCGAATTTAAATCTAGTGTCCAGTCTTGCATTTTGAATTCGAGTTTGGTTCAAAAATTAGACCATATCAACTCGACTAGACTCGATTATGCCTCTCCTCGCAAAATCAATCTTGGTCATTGCTGTTCATTCTTCAAAGAGAATCTTGCACACTCCTGACTTTGTGCAAGATGACACTACTCAGTTCGTACAAAGAAAGAAAATTGTTGTGCAGAAAATCAACAAATTATCCCAAACTTAAACTTTTCAATTTTATCTATTTAATATTAAATCTTTGTGCGAAATTCTAATGCATTCCTTCAAGCTAATTTTCACCTGAAATTGTTGACATGGCGATCTAGTCGGGAAAATTACCAAAAAAGTCTTAAACCTATTGCAATTATGCCAATTCAGTCCTAAACTTATTTTTTTGACCAATTAAGTTCTAAACCTTTTACAATTCTTCCCGATCAGTCCATCCGGCTAAAAATGGCCGGCCGGAGCGACGTGGCAGCCGGCCGACGCCGGCAACATTTTTTTAATAATATTTTATTTTAAAAGATGTTTTATTATTTTTTTTCTTTTTTTTTTTTTTTTTTCCCCTCTCCCTCCTTCCTCCTCCTCTCCTCCTTCTTCCCTTAGCTCCGGCGACCGGCCAGAGGAGAGGGCTGGCCGGTCACCAGACTGAGGCGGTTGGCGGGGCGAGCCCTCGCCAGATCTAGCGAGGGGGGCCTCGCCGTCGCCGGGTCTGGCAAGGCGAGCTGGTGAGGGGAGCCCCGCCTGATCTGGTGAGGGCTTGCCCACCAATCGGCGCGCGCCCAGCGACAGCAGGGCGAGCCCCAGCCAAATCTGGTGAGGGCTCGCGTCGCCGTCGAGGCGTGAGGCGAGCCCTTGCCAGAGTGGCGGCCTCGAAGACCTCGCGCGACCCACTCCGCCTCCTCCTCCTCAATCCGTCGCCCTCGCCACCGTCGCCGCCGCCGCCTTATTAGGGTTCATCGATGTCGACACTACAGCCACCATCGCGCGCTGTGGAAGCCGGCCCCCGAAATCACATGCGGGGGGAGAGAAACCGCGGCTCCCTGCAAATTGGCGAGGGCTCGCCTTGCGGCAACCGTGAGGCGAGCCCTCGCCAGATCCGGCGGGCGCTCGCCCCGCCGTCGTTGGGCGCGCGCCAATTGGCGAGGCGAGCCATCGCCAGATCAGGCGGGGCTCACCTCGCCAGACCCGATGACGGCAAGGCCCCCCTCGCCAGATTTGGCGAGGGCTCGTGTGACATCCCAGATTTTCGACCTTGTTTTCTGCTGAATAAATCGGGCATTTCATTGACGCGCCTATAGGGCTGTTCTCAGAGCTGATCACTCTCGAGATAACTAGACTATATGGGGAAGCCATTAAGAATTTTAAGGCAAATAGACTTGAGAATTCGACCAGGAATCGGCTTCTCGATCGTGTTCATCTGTCGAGACCATTACGGCACAGATATAAATCGAATTGAGATCAGATATAGGTTGGTTCGATTGAGATGTGTGGCTAATCGTGGGTGACACCACTAAATTGGAAAATTCTCGTCGACCAACATTAGACTGATTTTCTTATCGTTTTGGTACCCTGTGTCCGTACTTGAATTCTCGAGATTTTCACGACAATCGAAAGTCGCCAATGAGTCGAGTGGGTTCATAGTGGCTCGAAGAAAATCGACCACGAGTCATTTGCACTGAAAAGTTCTGAAAGTTACCCAGTAGTCTAGGTCACGCTAAAAACGTGCCGAATGAAAATTAACCGCCAATTCGAGTCCGATTTCAGAAATTGAAGTTTTGGCCATGTCACAATAAATTTTAGGAGCATCGACTCAGTCTCAGGAGATTTTCGAAGATTCGGGAAATTTTACGGAAATTGGGTTCGGACGTCGCGGAAATTTGGCAAAAGTTCAGATTTGCTAAATTAATGGGAGATTGTACTTTCAGACTAAGCCGTTGTGTGTCGGGGATTTATAGAAAATCATTTGGAATTTTCTACGTCGAAATTGGACCTCAATTTGGGAATTTATTGGAGAAATTGAAATTCCCAAATTGAAATTCAAATGATGAAATTCGTATCATCCCCTCACCCTAACATTATTGGACTAGTTGAGAGGTTATGGAAGTCATTTGGATGGTTTAGTGATAGCCAAGTGTTTTTACTTAGCCAAGAGTGATTTTGGAGGATATATTTGCATAATATCAAGCCAAGGTCCCACCTCACTCTTATCCATCTCTCCCTCTCTCCTCTACCGCTCCATTGGACGACCTCAGCTAGCGGAAGAGAGAAACTAACGCTGCTTCTCCATCCGTGTCTTCTGCCAAGCGTCCACCAAACTACCCGAGAAGCTCAGCATTCACCGCTTCGTGTCTTCAGCCAGCTCACGCTCGGTCAACAGCGAAACCAGAAGAAGCCCCATCGTTGACTGAAGATTATCACCGCACGGAGTCAAGACCGCCTGTTCCTCCACTATCTTCTTGCGCCTTCTGCCACAAAGACCCGAGCTCCACGCGGCTTCAATTTTCGTGAAGCCTTGCTAACCGAAGACTCCACCGAGCTTTCTTCATGCCGCCACGAGTCCAACGTCTTCAGCCGTGCATCTCGTGAAGTCCATGAAGACCGAGCAACCCAGTTGCTAATCGCCCCGTCACCGCACGTCCGTGAAGATCAAATTCCACCGAAGCCATCATTTTTGGCCAACCTCTCCACACGTCATCTTCGGTCAACAACAGCAGCAGCAGCGGATTTGTCACCAGCAAAGCTTGAAGATCAACGAAGCAATTTCTTCGACGCTGTTTTTCCCTCCATCGTCCACGCCAGCATGCCCCATCTTGGTCAAATTCCCACCCAACGAAGGCTTCGTTGACCAGCTGCATCCACCGAAGCTCCGGTGGCCACGGATTACAGCGCCTTTGTCCATCCATGGCGTGTCTTCAATTCACGCTCGAGCGGCCTTTGCTGCTTCTGTCCGGCCCATCAACTCACGCAAACCAGTGAGCCCAGCGGTAGTTCCAGCGAACTGGAAGCCCATCTCATTTGAGTAGCCCACGCCACTTGAAGCCTACAGCAACTTCAGCCCAGCAATTGATTATTTTTGGAGGCCCAATTCAACAGCCCAATCTTGAAACCCAAGCCCGCGAAGCAAGTCAGCCCAGCTCAGGCCCAAGTTCAGTCCAAGCCCATAATTTTCTGTGGGCTTGCGAGGCTTTTAGGCCCGGTCCGTGTGTTCGTCGACGCCGCCGAAAGTTCGGTTTTCGGCCGCCCGTCGCGTCATTATTGCTTGCCGTCGTCGCGGTGATCCAATCACCGCTTTTAACCAAGTGAGTTTTACTCACTAAAGCTTTCTTAGTTTGCTAATTATACTTAAGGTTGGTTAGATTTAATTAAATGCAATTAGGCGGTTAGATTAGTTTAGATCAATTAAATTAGAGACTTAATGATGCATGTTAGGTGGTTAGAAATAGACATTAGCAAGTAGACATGCCATGTTATTTATGGAACGAGTCTCGGTAATTTTCGGGCTCGTCTCGGTGTCCAATTCAGCATTATGAGCCTAAATTGGATTTTTATAATTATTTATTTATTTTTCAAAATTAATTATTTAATTATCTAATTTTCCGGAAATTCAATCGGGATGGCCGATGACCGGAATTTTATGCTGATTGTAGTGGTGCAGTCCGTTTATTTAATTGAGCTTTATTTTGTGTGGAAATGATTTATTTGTGAATTTAGGATTTATTCCCTAATTTAAATAATCTTGGAAAATTAATTGAAAATTAATCGGGCATCGCTAATGATACCAAAACTGTTTAGTGGACTACAGAAAATGGTGGGATTTTATAAAAAAGTAAATTGTTATATTTTGGTTAGAGCCGATCGTGTACCCCCACACACGACATTTTATCGGAAAGGATAAAATCGGTTATTTGATTGTTTGCTTGGAATGGCATGTATACCGGCTCGATGACTCCACGGAGCATCTTGAGACAGGATGGTATGATCTACCGGCTCGATGACTCTACGGAGCATCTGGAGACAGTACGGTATGATAAATTGTGTGTATACCGGCTCGATGACTTTATATGCTATCTTGAGACAGGACGGTATGATCTACCGGCTCGATGACTCTACGAAGCATCTGGAGACAGTACGGTATGATTTGACAGCTCGATGACCCTATATGTCGTCTGGAGATAAGATAACATACTATCTATGTATCACCTAGGGTGAGTAGTCTTGGATGTTGATCAGACTTATAGAAAGTATGGAAGGGGTTGATCAAGAAATAATTTGTATGACATGTAATCGACTAGGTCGATTGATCGATGATTCGATCTAATTGGGTGATGTGATGTGATGATGTATATTTGATATATATACTAACTTGCAGGAAGGAGCTGAGGCCAAGGTAAGTCCCCTGACTCGTTATGTGCTTAGGCGCCGAGGTGTATTGGTTTACTAATCGAGTCTTAGGGGGTAGGACTTTTGAGACGTGGTCTCATTGGTTATTGAATAACCATTTCAGACCCTGAGGAGAAGCTGAGGAAGAGGAACCTGAAAGGAAGAAAGACTTTTGAAGAAGAAGATGATCCAAAGAGGGATCTTGAGTATAATCCGGATGTGGATTGAGATCCATCCCTTTTGTGAACCCAGTCTTAGTAGATAGGTGTGAGACAAGTATGCTGTGAATAGTATTGTGAATATACTATAAGTTGTACTGTTAATAAAAGTGTTGTTGTGAATTTCAATAAGAAAAATATGGCCTACTTTCCTATCCCATTGTTTTATTGTCTTGGGATTTATAATTGCTTCCGCATGCGTAACAAAAGAAAAGGTCGGCGATACTTAGTCCGGATATCGCACTTTAAAATCGACCAAGTAGAAGGATGGGCGCGTCTCGAAGATCGGGGCGTGACGACAGCTCGCCCGTCCCGGCCGCCTCGGTCCGGCGACGGGCTAGCCCTCCCCCTCGGCCGGTCGCCGAGCCAAGGGAAGAAGGAGGAGAGGAGGAGGAAGGAGGGAGAGGGAAAAAAAAAAAGATAAAAAGATAAAAGAAAAAGTTAATAAAATATTTCAAAAAATAAAATATTATTAAAAAAATATCTCCAGTCTTAGGCCAGCTGCCACGTCGGCGTTGGCTAGCCATTTTTGGCCGGATGGACTGATCGGAAAAGAATTGTAAAAGGTTTAGGACTCAAATGGTCAAAAAAATAAGTTTATGACTGAATTGGCACAATTGCAATAGGGTTTATGACTTTTTTGGTAATTTTCCCCGATTTAGTCATCACCAACAATTCTACCTGGCATACCGTCAAGTTAACGATTTTCAACAAAAGGATTGCATTAGAATTTCGTGTAGAGATTTAGGATTAAATTGGAAAAATTGGAATGATTAAGGCTGAAGTGCCATAAGTATAATAAATTTAGGATTGATTAGACTATTTTCTTATAATATTGATTGATGTGAATTAGTGCACTAGCACCATCTATGAAATTCTTTTCTATGCTAATGGTGAATAGAGCGAATGATTAGTCACTGCATCTCGACAATTTGGCATTCTATAGTCGAGTCAACCAGAAACTATTCCGTTAACTTTGGTGGTCAAGCTTGATTGGAGTAAGTTTAATGATTTAATTAAGAATTTCTAGACATGTTATGTCTATTGTGGGAAAGCGATTCAATCTGGAACATTCTTCGATTTTGGATAAAATAAACATTCTTCAAGCATGTGATTATCTTTACCAACCATGGTCTAAAGATGTACCTTGAATTCTGGTTTTTGATTTGTTTTGGACATCTACAGGCTTGCCTTGTTATGGTGACCTTAAAGATTTCTCATGAATCCTTTCATGTATAATTTTGGTAATGAATGGAAATTTTATTTGACCAAAAAAGAAAAAATTCTCCAAGCCTCTACCCGCCAACTGGAGCAAAGGTTGTAAACGGAATTTTTGTTTTTGAAAATTTTAGTTTTCACATTACTGCTCTGCTCGTGTGCTTGATGCGTGAAATTGGATCCGGTTGACTTGCTTAATGGTCTGATTAGTGATTGTTGTTGCTTTCAAGCCAACAATCATGTTATATATGAAACACAATCTGCCAAATTCGATTGGCCGTATTAACATTTAGTCTTTGAAAATGTTGACTTCCTAACATTATATGATGCTCTTCATCATACATTTGTGTCACGAAGTAGTTCCATGTGATCGCACATGATTTAACTACTATGAAGAATGTAATTTTTAAGCGATCTAAAACAAATTGAGAGTAGCAGCAAAGCGATAGCAAGAAATGAAATTGGACATGCCACAGATTTCATTCGTCTAGTTAGATTTCTCTAAATATGTTTTTGAAACTGACTTGCTAGTTAATTCTTGGGATGATGATAGGTGTAAGTAGCAAAGAGAGCCTTCATAAAGATAAAGAGAATGAAAAGCAGCAGTAGCCCAAATTAGACCTATTAAATAGATGGGTTAGATTGGGTTTGGATAAATCAATTTTGCCAACCCATACCTATCTCAATCCAAAAGTATACCCATATCCAATCCAATCTAGGCTGCAATTTTTAGCCGTTGTCCCCCTCAAATATAGAAAATAGCATCTTGAAAAAAGACCTAACCAATTTAATAAAGCAAATTAAACATGATAAATATTAGCAAATGAGAAAGTACTAAAATTAGTGCACCCAAATAACTCGTATTTTGAATGTCGTTGCTCAGCCACCATGGTCGCTACCATCAGCATAGTCACATTAACGTTGCCGGAAACTTTTGTAAATGAAAAAAATCAGATCTGAAATTATTGATTTTATTAAGAAAATGTCTCAAAAAAAAAAAAAAAAAAATTTAACCACGAGATAATATAAAATTGACATAGAAGAACCAACTACATAACATTCAAATGATAGAAAAAAATATGACACTCAAGTATTGTTAACACCGGAATTTTTTGTTTACAAAATCATATATCCATTTATAGGATTAATAAATCAGAAAAAATAAGAAAAATATAAATGATAAATAATAAAAAGAATATGAGAGAGAGAGAGATCATGTTTGAAGCCCATTCGGCCATTTTCTTCTTTAGCCAGATATCTTGATCCAAACCCATCAACTCAAACCCAAACCTGTTTGCTCGTGAATTTGACCCATAAGACTTCGATCAACTCGTGGGCTCACTTGACCCAAAAAACTTCAGTCCTCGATTGCCAGTAGGAGCCCATTTTGGATTTAAACGAGGCCCATTTGACCTTAATTGCTTCCTTCTCCGTGGCCGCTAGTCTTCACCTTCCACCGCTGCAACCTTGTTGCTGATCATCATTCGCATGGCGGAGAGAATCGCGCTCCGCACGGAATGAGTTTGAGGGAGATTTCACCAAAAATTTCCCTCAGGGAGTCGATTTTTAGAGAATTCTTTCTTATTTCTAGCTCATCACCAAGCCCAAGGCGACATAGCCATCGCCTGATCGCTGCCTCCGGAGACACCCCTGTTCAACTCTGTTTCGCGACCGTGAAGATTGAAGTGGCCAAAACTCGCTTGAAGCTCTTCCACTGGTCTTCATTTTAGCCGGCGACGATCATGAGAGCTCCCAATAGTTAAATTGGATTGCCTAGTATGACTTACCTTGGCTTCATCGACTAGATAATCTCCGATTTTCCATCATGCTATGATTCTAACCAAGGTGAAGTGAATGTAAAGCTTGTTTTGCTTCAATTAGGATTGGTCATGTTAGAGTCATGTATTTGAGTCTTAATTTCGCATGTTAATTTCATTTGCGTATGGTCACAAATAAGAGTTTGAAATCACAAAAATCTGCTCCATTAACTGCAATTTGTTCACTGAAATGTCTATGAGGTATCAAGGCAGATTAGTTTCGTCATTTTCTATATCCGAAAATAAGCTGACATAGATAAAGCGATATTAATTGATTTTGAAGTCATTTAAGCGTGAGTTCTAATGTTTTTACAATGGTCAAATACACTTCCGAATCATTATACTTCTTTTCAATGACGATCAGTGATAAGTATGTAATACGAGTTATTGTTCTCAACCTTCATTTATGGTGACATTCGAGATCGAGGCTTGAGTCCATGTATGGGTCACGGTGGTGTTGACACATATATTTTGGCATCCCAATTATCCATTTACTGCATAGAAAAATTAGGGATTAATTTTTAACCCTTAAAAAAAAATAAAGAATTGAATTGAGTAGCAAATAATTTTAGGAGCATTCATTTATTTATTATTATTGTATCAGTGACAAATGAGTTTGAATTGATGGTTCTGAACTTTAACTTAATAAGTTAAACTAAGGCCATAGAGAGAAGGAATTGGCCCAAACCCATTATTTTTTATGATTAAAAATTAACTTATGAGGAATGGCAATTTGATATATTTGGTAAGTCTTTCACATATTCATGCAATATACACCATGAGGGATATATTTCGCAGTAGAATGAAAGATTTTTGATGAAATATCAAAAAAAAAAAAAATGGAATATTGCTCGTGGAAGCATATACTCGATGTCATGCTTTGGGCAACCTATTCTAAAAGAGGCGGCATACTGGCATGAAGAAAGAAATCCTTTCGTATAAAGGGGATGTGCTTATAGAGAGAAAATAGGAAAAGAATGAAATTATATGCATCTTCAAGAAAAGGAAAGCGGATGATGTCCTATGTAGACCGACACGGACACACAATACGACAAGACACGCCGACATGTCATTTCTTAAAAATAGAAAATTTCGACACGTTCCGACACGTTATATATTAAATATATTTTTATAAATAATAATTTACACGAAAAATATTATATATCATTCATTATTTTAATTTGTTACAATAATACACAAAACTTAAAGGAAAAAAATATTGTTTAAAGAAAAATGTTGAAATGATATTTTTAAATTTATTTATTTATCATATATAGCATTTTTATTACTTCTTTCATAGTAAAAGACTTTAAAAAAAAAAACTGAAAAAAAAAAATTGACCCCGCGTATGTATATTTATAGTAATTTTATTACTTTTTTTATTACTTATTTTGTATATATTTATATTTTGACTTTTCAAGTATTATAAATTTTTAAAATTGATCTCGTGCGTGTCGGAATCATGTGCCGGAATTCGCTCGCGTGTCAAAGCGTGTCGGAGAGAGTTGATCATCTGTCGGATTTTTCAATACTTGTTGACCACGTGTCGGAACATGTCGGGACGTATCGGAGCGTGTCGGATATATGTCGGAGTGTCAAACACGACACAAAAAAGTGGTGTCCATCCTGAAAGAAATCCTACCATTGACCTATAAAAGACTCTTGATGATCTGACACAGAGTGAGGCCACGCAATTTAATGCACGGCCACAATTATGAGTGTTCACAGAGAGGACGTGAGCTAGAAAAGACGGGTCTTTTCTTCTCTGAACAGTGCAGAGAAGTAAAAGACAAGAAGAATGGGTGGTCGGGACTTTCCAAATATACGTTTAGCAAGCATTTTTCAAATACAGTTTACCAATTGGTCTATGCATTTTACCAAATCTCTTTAGGCTCCCTCGACTGGTGCCTCCAGCTGCTCGATCATGAAGCCGACGCCTGCCTTCACCATCCACGGTTGCCGTTCCTCCGTCAAATCACTACTACTACCTGTCCAAATCGGCGCCTGCATCGCCTTCGCCACCACTCGCCAGAACCCATCCTGACATCACGACCAGCCCGAGCGCCGCCACACCCGGGCTCTCCACAATCGCTGTAGGCCCGAGCGCTGCTGTCAGTGACCCATCGCCCGAGCTGACGACAACCGAGCTTGCCGCTATGATCATAGCTGTGACCTGCACACCGAGTCTCGTCCGTGACGAGTTACCATTCGCTTATCCGAGTCGAGCTCCCGCCACGTCAACGAGCTATTTCACCAAGCCTCCTGCAATGCTGGCGAATTACCGTTCTCCCGAAGTCCACCAGCGAACGGAGAGGGGCACATAAAGAGCAATTAAAAAAAAAGGAATAGAGAGATCACTTTCTTTCTCTTTGCAGGCCATTCACATTGACCGGTGAAGTCCAAGCGAATCAATCCCCACGAGTAGGGGTGAGCGGGTCCAGGGTGAGTAGGGTCTAGACCTGGACCCTGTTCCCTACCCTGTTATAACCGGTTCTCCTTTTTTGGACCCTGTTCCCTACCCTGTTTTCATTGGACTTTGTTCCCGGCCCACCCTGTTTTTCTGATCCGGGAACAGGGTTGACCCTGTTTTCATTGGACCCTATTTTGCATAAAAATTAACCTTAGAAAAACAAGTCTAGATAAGTTATCCGCTTAAACAAAAAGGCCGGACCAAGCACATCCTTCGACCAAACTCATTGGGAACATGTATAAAATTTGGACTCCTCTTGAAAAAAACAACCAAGTATATAATTCGACCATCTCGCATCCCCATATCCCACAAAATACATCGAGTTTCTCATATTCCAATAATATACAAGCTAGCAATTTAGCCAATTAACTAGTTGTAATACAATTTTTGGCTTATCACATATCAACATTGTCCTTCATATGCTTGATCTTCTTCTCCTTCTTCGGCCTTGCGTTCCACGTGGTACAAAATCTCTGACAAAAACCTAAAATTCATATATAAAGAAAAATCAACAAGAATCCATACTCTAGGATTTAATAAAGTCTATTTACTTACCACAAAATTGGAGTTTCGACAAAATGAAGTTTATTTTCCAATGATAATGTCCTTGGTAAGACAATCCAAATCTATAAAAAAAGAAAAAAAAAAAAAAAGAGATTAAATAAGGCATGCACTTAATAGATAGTTATGCGAATGAATTACAAAATACAAAGAAATATATATAACTTACCCGCCTCAAATTGTTTCGCATTCTCGATGCACTCTTCAACATTAATTGGCACGCGAATAGCTCTCAACCAATCTTGAGTACAAATTAAACCTTCCACCACTCTAAGAGTCAAAGAACTTCGAAAGCCATCAGGTACACGTCCCGATGTACTAAAAGCCGACTCTGAAGCAACAGTAGTCACGGGAATAGACAAAACATCTCGAGCCATCAAAGATACGATTTCATACTTTGACCCAGTAGTCTTCCACCACATCAAAAGATCAATATTAAGGATATCTTCACTTTCAGCTTCAAGATACCGATCAAGCTTAGATTTGTTTTCATCCAATACTTTTTTCTTCGCATGGAGAAAGCTTTTGTGCCAAGCATCGAATTCACAATCATTGCCATCAATATCAACATTAGAAGCACTACTACTGTTACTCACACTTGAATCACCAAATTTTCCTTTACTAGAAGAGTTAACAAAAGATCGCTCTTAAGATTTATACAAATTCTCCAAGGCAACCTTCACCTTATCATGCATCTCATCAATTTTTGCTTCATCATCATAGATTTGTTCAAAACAGAACTTTACATAGTTCAACTTCTTTGTAGGATCCAATGTAACCGCAATCAATATCATCATATTAACTTTATCCAAACCCCCATAATACTTGTCAAACTTCTCTTTCATTTTTAAACCCATAGCTTGAAGTTTTGGGTCTAAAAAATTCGCCACATTGTTCAAATACTTATACAACTTAGCTATCTCCTCAAAATAATGATTTGAAGTAACATATGAATTACCCGACATCCTTTTGGTTGCATCATAAAACCGTCTCAGAAATTTAGAAATAATGATGGCATTTTCCCAATCTTTATCTTCAGGAGGATCATTGTAAATTTCCCTTAAGAAATATAAATTTTCTTCTTCCATTCTTTTAAAAGCTTTCTTGAACTTTATGGCGGTGTCTAGCATCATATAAGTGGAGTTCCATCTAGTGGCAACATCAAGACAGACCAAACCATTGTATGCAATCCTCTCACTCTCAATACAACCTTTGAATGTCTTAACTCTAGCCGGAGAACTCCTTACATACCTAACCATGTTTCGGATGCGTGCAATGGAATCACACACCTCATTCAATCTGTCTCTTACTATCAAGTTAAGTATATGAGCAGTGCATCTCATATGTAAAGCATCACCATTTAAAATCAAAAATCTTTCTTCTGAAAATTTTTCTTTCAAATAACTAACAGCCACATCATTTGAACTTGCATTATCAACTGTTATTGTGGACACCTTCCTTTCTATTCCCCAATCATAAATGCATTTCCCCACCATTTTATCAATCTCCTTACCCTTGTGACTATGCATCATCACAAAATTGATTATTCTTTTTTGCAACTACCAATTTTCATCAATATAATGTGCAGTAAGACACAAATAGTTCAAGTTTTGAATGGAACTCCACATATCCGTTGTGAGTGCAATCCTAGATTTAAGCTTACCAAAGTAAGCTTTCAAACAAGTCCTTTCACTCAAATATAACTTCATACAATCTCTTGTCATTGTAAATCGTGAAAGATGATGGAAAAGAGGTTGCAATTCAGTAACAAAATCCCGAAAACCAACACGTTCAACCATGGAAAATGGCTGCTCATCAATAATAATCATTCGAGCAAGCATATATGCCTACAACGTTCTTGATCAAACTTCCATGTCGTTAAGACACTATGACTAGTAGTGTTTTCCCCAACCTCGCCAACTACACTTTTGTCACGTGATGCAAACAACATTTGCTTTTTATCTGTGCGAGAATACATTTTACACTTTCTCAAGTGCTTCCACATAGTAGAGGTTCCATGATCAACATTATACACATAATCCATCCCGCAATGAATGCACTTCACCTTAACTGTTTTTTGTGTTTTCTCATCTATAATCCTCGAAAAATGATCCCAACAATTTGATTGATTAGCTCGCTTTTTACCCGAAACGGTATGAGAATTAGGTACCTTCACCTTGTTTGTTGCGCCCATGGTTGCAGATTCCACTTCATCAGCTCCATGGAATGGCAATTCCATGAGTGGACTCATTTCATCATGTCCCTCTACTTCCATTGATATGTTTTTGTCTTGATCCATTGACTGAAAACTGAAAATATATATATATATATAACATTAGGATTCCACAAAGTGGAAGTATGAGGAATGCTCAAGAAAGACATGCTTACAATGCATCTTTGGTGTCAAATAATGCATGTTGTTGCTGCTTTTCTATCTCTGGATTAGGTATTCTATTGATATATCATATCCGATTTAACTGAGAATTAAAACCCTTTTGTGCTATAGTGGCTGGTATATATAAGTGTTGCGTTGAACGCAGGATATTAAGACCCTTTCAACTCGGATATCTCGGCAACATAAATTAGTTACCATTCACCATGGGAGGTTGCATGATTTCATCAAGGAGAAAGTTCATAAATTTGAGAGTGAGAAGGTGTTGTACTTCTTCACTAGGAAAATATGGTAGTCACTATTTGGTTAATCTAAATTATTTTTTGTGCAACTGAATATGAAATGCAGATTCTTTTGCAAGATTTCTCTTATGGTCTCTATAGGCTACTACAATTTCACATAATCTACTACAATATAAAATACGGTGCTTTGAAAGAGATAATCATATTGCACAATGCAGTGATGCACGGCCTTTCGACCCTTAGATTGCAAAACTCAGAATTGAACAGAGATCTGGCCATTCAACAACGATGCTTCTTTTACACTCTTCAACGGGCAAGCAAATTTTCGGTGATGCTGAAGTAGACCATTTAGCACAACACCACAATTCCTCAAGAAAGACTGTGGGACCCACAATTCCTAGAGTTGAGCAAAATTTAACTCCCAGAGAGTACTTGAAATATTTTTGCGCCGTAGAACCTTGACTGCAGCAGTTCAATCTATACAGTGGCTAGAAGCCTATCCAACAGTAAGAAAGATTAAGAAAATGCTTTCCATTAACTGTGCGTTATTAGAAAATAGAACCAACAAAAAGGTGCTAAAACATGATATTGATGATGCGTTTAGATAGCAAAAATGGTTATGGCAACGGATCAAGTGCTAGAGGTGTCTCTTGTTTATAGATATGGAAACTGAGAAGGGTTATCACAAAGAAATTGCTAGGGTCAAAGTTGATCACAAATCTAATTTAGCAGATCAATTCATTTCTTGCAAGATGGAAACGCTTTGGAAATCTCTCTGGAATATCTACAGAAAATTTCTATGGTCTCATCCTAATTTTCAAAGCCAGAAGAATAGTAAGAGGAAGGACATTTGGATCCCTAAAATGACGTGCAAATCTCTATATGTTGAACCATCCTTAGTAGTGCTGTCGTGAAAGATATAGGGTTCTTCTTCATCCTAAGATTCTAGGAAGAGCAGTAGCTTTACCAAAAAAGCAAGATAATACTGTTGGTGGTGATTCTTAATGAACGAGTATGGCAATGGGTGAATGATGATGCAAATTTTTAGATAATGCTTTCACTGAGCTTAACTCTAGTGATATTAACTCTGCCAATTATGTCATGAAGAAGGTTGATAAGCAGGACTCTCTTCCTGCCGTAAATTCTATTAATGCTGATGAAATGCTTAAAAGTGTGTTGTGAATGCAGACAAGATCAAGGAAGACAGCAACAGTTGGATGCAGATTTAAGGACAGAAATAATGCTAGTGTGAAAAAAGAATACAAAATGACTAATGTTACACGATGGACAGCACAATCAAAATGGCTTGGATCCTAGAAAACAGAACGCACTCCCAAATCGATTTAAAACAACAAGCTGTTGTTATACTAGGGTTATAGAGTTAACCATAAAATCAATATTCTAAATATAGCTTCGTATTGATCCAAATGTGACAAGATGAGAGACAAATTGGTACTGCAGCAGGGGGCTCGGTGGGACGCGGCAACGTCGAGTCGACGCAGATCAGCTCAGCAGTGGCTTCGACAGGCTGCTAGTATCGCGGTTGGTGAGGGCGGCAAGGATCGACGCGGCTTCAGCTAGTGTCAGCGAGCAGAGCAGGGGGGCGTCATTCGAGCGGCGGTAGATCAGTAGCAGGGGAGATTTGCGAACGCGAGATTTGCGAGTCAGGGGCGTCGGCGAGGCAACAGCAGCAGGTGGAATGAGGCGATCGAACGGAGGTGGCGTCGATGCTCAGGTGTGAGCTTGGCAGGGGTCAGCAACTTCGCGGGCAAAACCGGTGGAGCTCGACGGGGGTCAACGGCTCAGCGAAGCTTCAGATGACCGGCGGAATGGCGACAGTGGTGCGAGCGCGAGGGGGGTGACGACTGACGAGAGCGGCAGAGGCAACGTCGGTGCTTGGACGCTTCGTGATTTCGGGATTTCGGCAGAGATAGTAAGGAAAGGAGAAAGACACAGACAGATTAGGTTTTGCTAGTGTGTTTTGAGGGCTTCAAACCGGTTCCCAAACTGGTCTGGTCAATCCGGTTCCCGAGTGGGTAATCCCTCGGAACCGGTTCTAGGACCGATTCAAACAGGGTCTGATATTTGGGAACCGGTTTCAACTGGAACCGGTTCCCGACCCTGTTTTTCGGGTGGGCCAATCCGGGAACCGGGTTGACCCGGACCGGTTGCACACCCCTACCCACGAGGCCAGCATCTCTCGCTTTTATGACGCAAGTCCGACAAGCGTGCAAATAGCTAGCAACGGCCGCTATTCGCATCTTGCAGTCGGCGACATCGCAGCTACAGTCCAGAACCGTTCCTTAGTCGAAGCGGTCACCGCAGCGAGTCGTCCTTGTGCCATCACACCAAGCCCCGATTGCGAATCCTTGGCGCCTGTCCCATTTTGGAAACAAATAATCCAAACAAGGTAATTTTCTTGAACCAAATTTCATCTCGATATTATTGCTTAAATTGGAATATTTGATACTAATAGTGATTTCATTGAGACTTTAGGCATTATCCAATACGATATTATTAGTTAAAAACTTTATAATTACTAATTTGATCGTAAGATTTTGGATCACTTTTTTATTTTTATTTGTTTGCGCATCAATGATGTTTTGGCTTTAAAATCATTATAATTATTAATTTGATTTGTGATGTTTAGGGTTACAATAATTGTTAATTTTATCCATGAAAGGATTATTTTTTCAATTATTTTAATATTTTATTTGAATTTTCAATGAATATCTTGAGTGGATTGGATATAATGCATATATTTAGTAATATTGCTTCTTTTGAAAACTCTCGAAAGATCAAATTGTGCATGTGCATTATTAGATAGGATAGTTCCCTAAATTAGGATTACATTTTTATTTTTATTTTTGGGATTAGATTGCATGATAAAAAATTCATTTGTTCTAAAAAACTTGAAGACTTGGGAGAGCCCACTCTAGGTGGTTCACTCAATGTTAGATCACAACAGATGGATTATAATGGTTATCGTGGTGGTCAAAGATGGTGACCGATTGTAGTTGTTTCCTAAGAATGCCAACTATTGACAGGTAAGTTTTTCTATGTGTAGCTCGAAGTTTGGTTGTCTTGAAGAGGAAAAGGGCAAGAGGGACAAATATCAATGAATAAAAGAGAACAAGAAAAGTTAATGTTAAGAAAAATCTCAAATTATTACACTTATGATAAAATTTCCCTCAATTAATTTTTTGACCACCAAAAATTCCAAATTGATACATATGTGATAATTTACCAAAAATTATTTTTTATTACAAAAACCCAAGATCAATTCATTTTGACAGATTTACTCTCTCACTAATTTATGTTAATATTGAATAATACCACAAAAAATTACAAATTAATACATATATAGCAAACGAATGGTAAAACCTCAAAATGATATACCCATCAACTGTCATGTGTGATTTCACTCAATAATTTAACGGTAAAATTTAATAGAAACTAATAAATGATAAATTTGTTGTGGTATTGATCCATACAAGAATAGGGAGAAAAATATGGAATAATAGGAATGGGGTATGGGCCATAGGGTGATTTCATTAGAGGTCGGGCTTGGGAGTTTCATATTCGAATTTGGGTTTGTGACAATCTTAAATGAGATGGGGGCTTGGTTAATTTTGGGCTTGACTTAGCTTAGATGGGTTTGGGTTGGGTTGAATCTCATTTTCAGAAAGATAGGCGTATTTTCTAATTGAAAAGAGGGCTCAATATGAGGGCCCAATTGTGAGACCACCGTGCAGTCCCACTCGGGCCTAAGGGGTCCGGTCCGAGTGAAAATTAAAAAATAGAAAAAAAAAAGTTGAAAAAGCTGATCGTGCATAGTTTAATTGGGTGCATGATGAAAATAGAAAAGAAGAAACATTTACCTACAAAAGTAATTATTTCAAAAGAAACCGAGACCTTGATTAAGTCGTTTAGTTCTAGTCCTATATTTAGCATAATTTATATTTAAATAGTTTACACTATTAAAAAAAAATTGTATTTGATTTGAAGTTAGCTCACGGGATTGTTATCCTAAAGCTTAATAACAATGTTAATTTTTTTTTACTGACTTGTATTGGTTTACTTTATCGCATTCAATCTTTTACTCGTTCTTTTATTATTATTCTTGCCAAATTTGTAGTGATATTTTTAAGTTACATTTGTGTCATGACTTACTTTTTCTAGTTCAAATTTTTGGTTACATCATACTATCATAATAAAAATAAAAACATTGCCTGGATACTTAATAAATGAGAACTTTGGAATTCATAATTTGGTACAAAAGACTGTGCAAGATCAAATTTATGATTTGATTACACTTTTTTTTAAGTTTCACAACTTTTAGTGCACTTATCCAAATACTATTGAACTTATGGAGTAGGCCTATGGTAGGTGAGCGTTGTTCATCAAAAAATTACAAAATATTAAAAAGATTAAAATGACCAGCCAAAAATATGGGAAAAAAAACTAAATCTTTGTTTAAAGAAAGGTGAGAGAGGAGTAAAGGACTTAGGTATAGGGGGAGAAAAAGACTAGAAAACACCCTTATTTTTCAAAGAGGTTATGTTACAAAGTACTATGACAGAAATTTACAACGAAAATTGACATTTATTTTTTTTCAATATATAAAGATTATATTATAATTCTGGAACTCTACGAACGAATTTTCCTATTCTCCTTTTTACTACAGTTGATAAATTTAAGCATACCGGTGCTCCCTTGCTAGTAGAAAAATTATTTAGAAAGAATAAGTTCACTTTAAGTCCCCTAATTTATGTTCTTGTGCAACCGGATCTTCTCGAACCGACTCCTCTAACTCTACCCGTTCTCAACTAGGTCCTTCTTAAATAATTTTTAGTATGTTGTGGCAGCAGGCTAAGATGAAAAATTTTCATTATTAGAAAAGGGAAAAAGTCACAAAAACCCCGAACTTTGCCCGAAGTGACATATTTACCTCAATTTTTTTTTTTTGTGACGTGAAAAATCTCAAACTTTTCAAACCGTGACACATTTATCCCACCAATGGCATTTTTGTCTTTTTATTTTACTTTTTCCTTTTTCTTTTTTTTTTTCCTTTTTTTCTTCTTCTTCCCTCTGTTGGCCATGGCGGAGCCGGTGAAGGGAAGCCAGCATCCGGCGAGGGCAGGGACACCCTCGCGTCGGCGACGAGCGAGGGCAAGGACACCCTTGCCCAACGCAGCGAGGGACACCCTGCCCTAGCCGTACGCCTAGCCCGACACCGGCAAAAGGGCAACCCTCAGGGAAGAGAGAAGAAAAAAAAAATTAAAAAAATAAAAATACCAAAATGCCCTATAGTTTTGGAATAAATGTGTCACATAACAAAAGTTCATAATTTTTTGTGTCACAAAAAAAAGTTTGGGGTAAATGTGTCATATGGGCAAAGTTCAGGGTTTTTCGTAACTTTTTTCTATTAGAAAAAGGTAAAAGTCAATAATAAAAATCAAAAGAAACTGATTTTATTCTAGAAAATAAGGAAAGTAAAATGTAGAAAACAAAAAGTGGAAGAGCAAGACACGCGAGAAGGGGCGGACGAATTATTTGCGGCAGCCTCCACCACCGATGATGGGTGATGGTCCGAAGATGAGAAGAACTCATATCAGGCTTGACCTTTTGGGAGAAGAAGTCGTGACTGAAATGATTACGCGCTTTACCAGCATTTTCACGCATGCTTCTTCAAGTACCAAAGATTCAAGCTGCTCAAGCACGACTAAATCATTTACGAGTTGAAGGGCGAACCTCATTCGTTCGAACTTCATGACAATCGACTTAGAGCTCACGACTAGATCAAGCTTCAACAAAAACTCATTTCTAGTAATCAGGTCGAATCAACCGAGTCAATTTCAGCTTGTAAAAACATTTCACAAGTCGAACCCGGTCCGGAAAAATTGAGCATCGTCGAGATCGGGTTCGGATCGAGTATCGATTCTTGAATTTACAAGTCTAGCCCCATTCAAACATTACACTATATCGACTCGGTTACAATCAATTACACTTCTCTTTTAAGCACTTACCGATAGATATTCCTAACAACACTTGGAAAACGGTCTTGGTCATCACCTCCAATTGCTTCCTTCTCCGTGGCCACTAGTCTTCACCTTCAACTGCTGCAACCTTGTTGCCGATCGTCGTCCGCACGGTAGAGAACTGCGCTCCGCATGGATTGAGTTTGAGGGAGACTTCACCAAAAATTTTCCTCAAGGAATCGATTTTCAGAGACTTCTTTCTCATTCCTAGCTCCATCACCAGGCCCAAGGCAAAGTAGCCATTGCCCGAGCGCTGCCTCCGGAGAAGCCCCTGTTCCTGTTCAACTATATTTCGCGACCGTGAAGATTGAAGTGGCCAAGACTCACTTGAAGCTCTTCCAACGGTCTTCATTTTGGCTGACAACGATCGTGAGAGCTCCCAATAAATTGGACTGCCTACTACTATGACTTACCTTGACTTCATTGACAAGATAATCTCCGATTTCCATCATGCTATGATTCTGACCAAGGTGAAGTGAATGTAAAGCTTGTTTTGCTTCAATTAGGATCGGTCATGTTAGAGTCATGTATTTGATTCTAAACTTTGCATGTTAATCTCATTTACGTATGGACACAAATACGAGTTTGAAATCGCAAAAATCTGTTCCATTGACTGCAATTTGTTCACCGAAATGTCTATGAGGTTTCAATGTGGATTAGTTTTGTCATTTTCTGAATCCAAAAGTATGATGACATAGATTAAGTAATATTAGTTGATTTTCAAGTCATTTAAGCATGAGTTCTAATGTTTTCACGATGGCCAAATACATTTCAGAATCGTTATACTTCTTTTCAATGGCGGTGATGAGTATGTGATATGCGTTTTTGTTCTCAACCTTCATTTATGATGATATTCATGATCGAGGCCTCTACCTTCTTAGTCTTCCAAAGACAGTTTCCTGTATGTATGGGTCACAGTGGAATATAGATGGTGACCAATTGCAGTTGTTTGCTAAGAATGTCAGTTATTGATGTGTAAATTTGTGTATGTGTAGCTCAAAGTTTGGTTGTCTTGAAGAGGAAAAGGGCTACAGGGACAAATATCAATGAATAAAAGAAAACAGGAAAAGTTAATATCACGAAAAATCTTAAATTAGTGTATCTATAACAATTTATCCTAAATTAATTTTTTTATTATCAAAAACTCCAAATTGATACACATGTGACAATTTACCAAAAGCTACTTTTTTTTTTTTTTACTCTAGAAAACCCAAAACTAATTGATTTGTGACATATTTACTCTCTTGTTAGTTTATGTTAAATTGAATTAATATCACAAAAAATTATAAACCAATACACATGTAACAAACTAATGGTAAAACTTCAAACCAGTACGCCCGTCAACTACCACGTGTAATTTAACTCAACAATTTGATAGTAAAAAATTAGGGTTTTTTGTGGTTAAAAAGATAGTTTATGGTAATTTTTCATGTAAATTGATTTGGCATTTTTCGTGATGTTAATCAAAACAAGGAAAATTCCAAAATGGGACCGTCCATCTTTTCTTAAATAAGGATCCGAAGTGAACATTGTTTCAACAGGACCAAGTGCCATTACTTTCTCAAATAAGGACTTGAAGTGGATGTTATTTCAAATGAGGACCTAAAGTGGTTATGTTTGTTTCAAATAAGAACCCGACTTTTCTGGCGATCGAGGTATTTTTGTCTTTCCATTTTCCACCTTTTTTTCTTTCTTTTTTTTTTTTTTTTTTGGTTCTTCTTCTTCCTCTTCGCCGGTGCCGCTTGACCACCGGCGATGCCCACGAGGGCTAGGCGAGGCCGCCCACGCTCGGTCCTTACTAATAGCTAGCGAGGGCCAACCTGGTCGATGGCCCCTAAGTGAGGGTCGCCACGCCCAAGCGACGCCATCCCTCACTTGTGGCTAGCGTGGATGGCCCTCATTGGCGAAGGCGACCCTCACCCAGCCCTTTGTGGGTATCGCCAATGGCTGGCTGCCATTGACAATGAGGAAGAAGAAGAACCAAAAAAAAAAAGAAGGGAAAAAAGGGGAAAATGCCAAATGATGAAAATACCATTGATTGGTCGAAAAATTAGCTAGTCGGCAACCGGCGAGGTGGGGTCCATATTTTGAAACAACCAAAGCCACTTTAGGTTATTATTTGAAACAAAGTCCACTTTGGACTCTTATTTAAGAAAATAAGGGCACTTTGGATCCTTTTTTGAAATTTTCCCAAAAAAAAAATAATAAAGAGGAAAGAAAAAAGGTGGAAAATCACAAAAGACAAAAATATCCTTGATCACCGAAAAGTCGCGTCCTTATTTGAAACAAACATAACCACTTTAGGTCGCCTTTATTTGAAACAACATCCACTTCAAAACTCTTATTTGAGAAAGCGATGGCAAGATTTCGCGCCCCTAATCAAATAATGTTCACTTTGACCTTTATTTGAAAAAAGAGCAAGACTACGTTCCATTTTGGAATTTTCCCTCAAAACAATAATAAAGAGAGAGAAATATGGAATAACAGGAATTGGGTATGGGCTATAAGGTGATTTCATTAGAGAGCAGGCTTGGGAGTTTCCATATTCGAATTTGGGTTTGTGACAGTCTTGAATGAGTTGGGGGCTTGGCTAATTTTGGGCTTGACTTAGCTTAGATGGGTTTGGGTTGAGTCTCATTTTCAGAAAGATAGGCTTATTTCTAATTGAAAAGAGGGCTCAATATGAGGGCCCAATTGTGAGACCACCGTGCGGCCCTATTCGGGCCTAAGGGATCCGGTCCGAGTGAAAATTAAAAAAAAAAAAAGTTGAAAAAACTGATCGTGCATACTTTAATTGGGTACATGATGAAAATAGAAAAGAAGAAACATTTATCTACAGAATAATAAATTCGAAAGAAATAGAAAAAAAAATTGAAAGATAGTTAGAAACCAAGACCTTGATTAGGTTGTTTAGTTTTAGTGTTGTATTTAGCATAATTTATATTTAAATATTTTACACTATTAGAAAAATTGGATTCAATTTGAAGTTAGCTCACAGGATTGTTATCCTATAGCTTAATAAAAACGGTATGTTCTTCTTTTTTACCGACTCGTATTGGTTTACTTTATCGCATTCAATCTTTTGCTCATTCTGTTATTATTATTCTTGCCGAATTTGTAGTGATATTTTTATGTTACATTTGTGTCATGACTTACTTTTTCTAGTTCAATGTTTTGGTTACATCATACTGTCATAATAAAAATATAAACATTGCCTTGATACTTAATAAATGAGAACTTTAGAATTCATAATTTGGTACAAAAGACTGTATGCACAATCAAATTTATGATTTGATTACACTTTTTTTTTTTTTCAAGTTTCACAACTTTTAATGCACTTATCCAAAAACTGTTGAACTTATGGAGTAGGCCTATGGTATGTGAGAGTTGTTCATCTAGAGATTACAAAAGATTAAAATGATCAGCCAAAAATATTGAAAAAAAAAACACGAAATCTTTGTTTAAAGAAAAGCGAGAGAGGAGTATAGGACTTAGGTATAGGAGAAAAAAAAGACTAGAAAAGACCATTATTTTTCAAAAAGGTTATGTTACAAAGTACGATGACAGAAATTTACAAAAAAAATTGACATTTATTTGTTTTCAATATATAAAGATTATATTATAACGCTGGAACTCTACGAACATATTTTCTTATTCTCCTTTTTACTGCAGTTGACAAAATTAAGCATACCGGTGCTCCCTTGCTAGTAGGAAAATTATTTAGAAAGATTAAGTTCACTTTAAGTCCCTTAACGTATGTTCTTGTGCAACCGGATCTTTTCAAATCGACTCCTCTAATTCTACCCGTTCTCAACCTGTCCTTCTTAAATAATTTTTGGTATGTTGAGGCGACATGCTAAGACGATAAATTTTCATTATTAGAAAAAGGTAAAAGTCAATAATGAAAATCAAAAGAAACTGATTTTATTCTAGAAAATAAGGAAAGTAAAATGTAGAAAACAAAATGTGGAAGAGCAAGACACGCTAGAAAGGGGCGGACGAATTATTTGGGGCAGCCTCCACTAGCGATGATGGGTGATGGTCTGAAGATGAGAAGAACTCACCTCAGGCTTGACCCTTTGGGAGAAGAAGTCGTGATTGAAATGATTACGCGCTTTACCAGCATTTCCACGCATGCTTCTTCCAAATCAGGTTTTAGTTGCTTCTTCAAGTACCAAAGATTCAAGCTGCTCAAGCACGACTAAATCATTTACGGGTTGAAGGGCGACACTGAGTCAAGGTCGAGCCTCATTTGGTTCAAACTTTACGACAATCGACTTTGAGCTCACGACTAGATCGAGCTTCAACAAAAACTCATTTTTGGTAATCAAGTCGAATCAACCAAGTCAATTTCAGCTTGTAAAAACATTTCACGTTGAACCCGGTCCGGAAAAATTGAGCATTGTCAAGATCGGGTTTGGATCGAGTATCCATTCTTGAATTTTCGAGTCTAGCCCCATTCAAACATTACACTATATCATTAATGGAAATTTTTTGATGTGATGAGTAATAGCTCTAGTTATTCGCGGTTCAAAAATTCTTTTTTAGGTAATTCATACCATCCATACATAGTATTTTGATCTAAAATTTCAATTCTTCTGTATTTCAGCAATAGCGTATTGTCCCATGGAGCTACGGTCCAAAATAGGGAAGAAAGAGGTGTTTCCACGACTCTACGACTCAGCTAATTGTTCTACACGTCTTACTTGGCATAGCTTATTACATGGGTCGTGAGTGGGAACTTAGTTTCCGTCTAACTCGATTACAATCTATCACACTTCTCTTTTAAGCACTTGTCGACAAATATTCCAAACAACACTTGGAAAACGGTCTTTGTCATCAGTTGGACATTCGTTCAAAGAAGGCAATCTAGCACATGGTCATGACTTTCTACAAGAGGACGGTACGTAGCGGTGAAAAAGAAAGAAAATCGGCACAACGGTTAATTACCACAGATCTGCCATGGAAGTCAATCCAGCAGTTACATTCCCATTATGGACCCACAATACAATTAAAATATCTTCCACTTGAATTTCTTAATCACACTAGTCCAAGGTTGCTAAAATAATGAGAACACTAAAGTAGACCCAGGCACAAAGAAAGACCAACCGTCATCGATAGAAAAATTTCCGCTTTCAATCAGTTGTCAAGCTTTAACGAATGTACTCCATTTTGGCAAAGAGCAGGTGATTTTTTCAACGACATTTTCATCTATCACTAAATTAAGGGAAAATCTCAAATAGGGACTTAGAGTACCCTCATTTTCTCAAAAGATGACCTAAAGTGAAATCCGTCTCAAATAAGAGACCTAAAATGGTTATTTAGTCTCAAAGAAGGACCTCAGTCGTCGGCTAATAAATAGTTACATCTCCGATGCATTTTCTAGTAGCCTAATTAGGGTATTTTTCGTCCAACTTTTTTTTTTTTCATTTTTGGTTGTCCTGCTCATCGTCTTCTTTAGGGCACGTCTCCTTTGATTTCCCCCATGAAACAACACGCTGCAATTATGCATTTCGAAAGGCACCCATTTGCTGCCTTCACTTAGGAATACCAACAAACACCGACTGAGCATACACACCATTATATCCAAAACGTGCAGAACCCTGAACTGTTCACTTGAGACAGTAATGACACAAAGCAAAGGGGAAGGAAAACGAAGTGCCCACCTTCTTGAGCACCTCTTTTGGTCCAAAAGCCTGGAAATTTGCGCTCAGCACGCTCGGTTTGGGCGAGCTCAAGACAGAGAAGAGAGCTCAAAGCAGCTATCCTCAACTAGCCACCAGTACCTTTTCTTCATCATCAGTTGCCTCCTCACAATGACAGTGAGCCAATTTGCAACACTGCTAATCGTCCCGGCATCAAAGACCAAGAAGAATTTCTTTGATTCCAGAGATCTTGTAGTGAGTGAATTTAACGAATTCAATTACGTTCTTCGGAATATGTTTGTCATCTTCGTTTGATTTTCCTGATGCATTTGTTGCAACTATGTTCGGTTGTTGAGCTGAGTGGTCTGTTCTTGTGCTTGTTGGGGGCTGCAAGAATCACCCACAGAGCTCAAGGGATTGCCTCTTTGGCCACTAGATGGCACATGCTAGTGACTTTTGCTTCTGCTTCTGGTTCGAACCGCCCAAAACCCGAATCTGTGGAACATGACGACTCGCACAATGACACTAACTCCGATCTCCTCATCCCAATCTCCACCTTCTCGGATTCTAGCTCATTCCAAATCCGACAAGCACTAGGTCAGTCCATATCCACACATATCCATACACATGAAATCCATCATTGAAGCTCAAACCTCACTTCGATACCATCTCTCATTCAGTGTATTGTATGTGCAGTGGCATAGTTGGAGCTGAACAACGGTGGGATGACGCTATACGGGTTTGCACTAGACCACGGCCGAGGCCACCCTCACTAGATTTGGGGAGGGCTCGGCAGCCCTTGCCCACTGCTGGTGATGGGCATCCAGCCCTCGTCGACCCTTCCCAAGTCCGATCTTCTTGGTCTGGGTAAGGAGAAGACAAAGAGGGGAAGAAGAAGATGATGAACATTGCAACCATAGACCCCCCAAAAAAAAGAAAAAGAAGAGAACAAATCAAAAATAAAAAAATAATTTTTTTTGGACAAAAATACCCCTAATCAGGTTACCGGAATATACATTGGAGATGCATCTATTCACCGGCCGGCAAGTGAAGTCTTTTTTTGAAACTAAATGACCACTTTGGGTCCTTATTTGAAACAGACTGCATTTTAGGTCATCTTTTAAGAAAAAGTATACACTTTGGGTTCCTATTTAGGATTTTTCCCCTAAATTAATCTCCAATCTAATAAATAAAAAAATTTACCAACTCGTATTGGTTTACTTTATCACATTCAATCTTTTACTTGTTCTTTTATTATTATTCTTGCCCAATTTGTAGTGATACTTTTATGTTACATTTGAGTCATGATTTACTTGTTCTAGTTCAATGGTTTGGTTACATCATACTATAATAATAAAATAAAAACATTGCATGGACACTTAATAAACAAGAACTTTAGAATTCATAAATTGGTACAAAAGACTATGTGGACAATCAAATTTATGATTTGATTACACTTTTTTTCAAGTTTCACAACTTTTAGTACACTTATCCGAACTTATGAAGTAGGCCAATGGTATGTGAGAGCTGTTCATCTAGAGATTAATAAATATTAAAAAGATTAAAATGACCAGCCAAAAATTAAAAACAAAATCTTTGTTTAAAGAAAGGTGAGAGAGGAGTAAAGGACTTAGGCATAGAGAAAAGAAAAAAAAAAGACTAGAAACACCCTTTTTTTCAAAAAGGTTATGTTACAAAGTACGATGACAGAAATTTACAACGAAAATTGACGCTTATTTGTTTTCAATATATAAAGATTATATTATAATGCTAGAACTCCATGAACATATTTTCCTATTCTCCTTTTTACTGCAGTTGACAAATTTAAGCATACCGGTGCTCCCTTGCTAGTAGGAAAATTATTTAGAAAGATTAAGTCCACTTTAAGTCCCTTAATTTATGTTCTTGTGCAACCGGATCTTTTCGAATCGGCTCCTCTAACTCTATCCATTCTTAACCGGGTCCTTCTTAAATAATTTTTGGTATGTTAAGGCGTCATGCTAAGACGATAAATTTTCATTATTAGAAAAAGGTAAAGTCAATAATGAAAATCAAAAGAAACTGATTTTATTCTAGGAGATAAGGAAAGTAAAATGTAGAAAACAAAATGTGGAAGAGCAAGACGGGCGAGAAGGGGCGGACGAATTATTTACGGCAGCCTCCATCAGCGATGACGGGTGATGGTCGGAAGATGGGAAGAACTCATCTCGGGCTTGACCTTTGGGAGAAGCAGTCGTGATTGAAATGATTACGCTTTTTACCAGCATTTTCACGCATGCTTCTTCCAAATCAGGTTTTAGTTGCTTCTTCAAGTACCAAAGATTCAAGCTGCTCAAGCACGACTAAATCATTTACGAGTTGAAGGCCGACACTGAGTCAAGGTCGAGCCTCATTGGTTCAAACTTTACGACAATCGATTTTGAGCTCACGACTGGATCAAGCTTCAACAAAACTCATTTCTGATAATCAGGTTGAATCAACCGAGTCAATTTCAGCTTGTAAAAACATTTCACAAGTCAAACCCGATCCTGGAAAAATCGAGCATCGTCGAGATGGGCTTCGGATCGAGTATCCATTCTTGAATGTTTTAGTCTAGCCCCATTCAAACATTACACCATATCGACTCGATTACAATCGTTTACACTTCTCTTTTAAGCACTTGCCGACAAATATGCCAAAGAACGCTTGGGAAACGGTCTTGGTCATCAATTGGACATTCGTTCAAAGAAGGCAATCTAGCACATGATCGTGACTTTCTACAGGATGACGGTACCTAGTGGTGAAAAAGAAAGAAAATCAGCACAACGGTTTATTACCTCAGATCTGCCATGGAAGTCAATCCAGCAGTTACATTCCCATTACGGACCCACAATACAATTGAAATATCTTCCACTTGAATTTCTTAATCACACTAGTCCAAGGTTACTAAAATGATGAGAACACTAAAGTAGACCCAGGCACAAGAAAGACAAAACGTCATCAATAGAAAAATTTCTGCTTTCAAACAGTTGTCAAGCTTTAACGAATGTACTCCATTTTGGCAGAGAGCAGGTGATTTTTTCAACGACATTTTCATCCATCACCAAATTAATCTCCAATCTAGTAAAAACAAAATGGGCCCATTCACGTGAGAACCGAATCCATCTCCAATTCAATCTTGGCTCCGGCGGGTTGTGACAAGCATGGACCAAATATAAAACCTCGCAGCTTTTTGAAGCGCAATATCTCCGTCTTTCCACCCTTCAACCACCCCCTTGAATTTGGGCACTTTATTAACCCATCCAGATTTTCGTCATTGACTATATAGCTCACACATTCCAATTCCCAAAGCTGTCATTATCCCCCACCCGATCGAGGTTTGATTTTTCCGGGTTTGGCCAGCGTCTGGAATTGAAACGGATCTCTGGCAACCAAAGAAATCGGCTAAGGGATAAAGAAAAGCCGACAAACGCTAAAAAAAACGCGCTTTTGCACCTATTCCCTACACTTGAGTCCATAAAGAAAGGCGGCATCATCCGTCCTCCAACCAACGTATACATTTGACAAATTCGTCCCCTACGGCAGGCGCTTACTTTGACTGTTCCTCGTGTCCCCACTCTGAACCGCCCCCTGTTCTCCTCCTCCTCCTACTCCCTACCTGCAACTCTCCGTTCTTCAGCTGCCCGTTTCGCAGCAGATCCCTCTCTCGAAGGTCGTCATGTTCGTGGGCTTTCGGTTTCTTGAACTCAGAGCAGCTGGGTCTCTCATTTACAGGAGTGTCTCCTGATCTGCTCGAAACAAATGAGGATTTGGCTCCTCCTATGGCTGGTCTTCATACTCGTGCAAACCAACCCCTTCAGCATCGGCAGGATCTTGGTTTCGGGGCAGTGTCTCGCCGGCAATCAGAAATCGCTGCTGCTGCAATTGAAGGATAGCCTCGACTTCACTGCTTCTTTGTCCTCGAAATTGGTCAGATGGCCACAGAGCAATGATTCTTGGGATGGCGTGACCTGCGAAGGTGGCCGAGTTACGGGTCTTGATCTAAGCAATGAGAGCATCGCTGGTGGACTTAACGACTCATCGAGTCTTTTCAGACTCACGGATCTTCAGAGGCTGAATTTGGCCTTCAACAGCTTCCAGTTTTTGGAGATCCCATCTGGGTTCGGTAATCTTACCAATTTGACTTACCTGAATCTTTCAAATGCGGGCTTCACAGGACAGGTTCCCATTGGAATATCACGTTTGAAAAGGTTGGTTACTCTTGATGTATCCATGCTTTATTTTCCTGGGCTCACTTCACTGAAACTCGAGAATCCGAATCTAAAGATGCTTGTTGGGAATCTTATCGAGCTGAGAGAGTTATACCTTGATGGAGTGAACGTGTCAGCCACGGGCAATGAATTGTGCAATGCGTTGTCTTCTTCGCTGCCGAAGCTTCGAGTGTTGAGCGTGACGAATTGTAATCTATCAGGTGCTATTGAGTCTTGCTCTTCCCTTTTGAATCTTCGTTCTCTGTCAGTGATTAAACTGGGCGGCAATAATCTGTCTACCACTGTCCCAGAGTTCTTTGCCAACTTCTACAATTTAACTACTCTGCATCTCAGTAATTGTGGCCTGCAGGGACAATTTCCTCAAAAAATCTTCCAGGTACAAACACTTCAGACCCTTGACCTATCATTCAACCAACATCTACAGGGTACTTTGCCAGAATTTCCGAAGAATGGTTCTCTTCGGACACTGGTTCTTAGTTTCACGAATATTTCTGGGAGGCTCCCAGAATCAATTGGTAATCTCAGAAAGCTGTCACGAATAGAATTGGTGAATTGCAGCTTGGGTGGAAATATTCCAGGCTCTTTCACGTATCTTTCGCAACTGACTTATTTGGACTTCTCATTCAACAATTTTACTGGTTCAATTCCATCACTCAGCAAGTCCAAGAATCTGACACAAATCACTTTGTCCCACAATAGTCTAACTGGTCCGATTAATTTGACCGAATGGAAATATCTCTTGAGTCTTCTTATTCTCGATCTGCGATTCAATTTACTGAAAGGAAATATTCCTTCATCTCTGTTCGCACTTCCATTGATTCAGAAGCTTCAACTTTCCAACAACCAATTTTCTGGTCAAGTGAATGCATTTTCTAATGCTACACCGCACAAACTGGATACGCTTGATTTGAGCAACAACAATATAGGAGGAGAGCTACCAAAGTCTGTATGGGAATTCCGAGGGCTCAAGTACCTCTCACTTTCTTCCAATAATTTCAGTGGCTCATTCCACATTAATTTGGTTCAGCAGCTGAGAAATCTTTCTTATTTGGATCTTTCTTACAATAGTTTTTCCATTGATGCCACAAATACTACTTCCCAGGAGTCTTCATTCCCTGACCTTACAACTTTGAAGTTGGCTTCTTGCCACTTGACCATTTTGCCTAAGTTCCTGGCTGAGCAACAAAAATTGAGATTTCTAGACCTCTCTGACAATCAAATTCAGGGCAAGATACCGACATGGATATGGGAGCTTCAAAATCTTCTGTATCTCAATCTTTCATCTAATTTTCTGGACAATATTGAAACACCATCTAATCTTACATCTAATCTATCAGTTCTTGACCTCCATGGTAACATGCTTGGTGGACAAATTTTGCCACTGCCACCATTGGCCACATACATGGACTTCTCGAGCAACAACTTCACTTTAGACATTCCACATGCTATTGGTATGAACCTTTCTGTGGCAATATATTTCTCCCTGTCTAAAAACAAGTTCCAGGGGTTTATCCCAGAATCAATTTGCCAAGCTGAATATCTTGAGGTACTTGACCTATCTCATAATAATTTGACGGGAAATATTCCTGATTGCTTAGTGATGGAGTCTCTCAAGGTGTTAAACCTGAGAAATAATGCCTTGGATGGGAGCATTTTCAATATCACAAAAACATGTGGTTTGAAGACTTTGGATCTGAGCTATAATCTATTACAGGGGGAGCTCCCAAAGTCATTGGCAAATTGCACAAATCTGGAGGTTTTAGACATTGGAAACAACCAGATTGATGATGTGTTTCCATGTCAACTGAAGAGCATTGCAAGTATACGTGTCCTTGTTTTACGATTCAACAAGTTCCATGGACACCTTGGATGTCCAGAGCCTCATGGCACTTGGAAGATGCTTCAAATTGTAGACATATCTTCCAACAATTTCAATGGCACTCTGCCTGCTAAATGCCTCACAACTTGGGAGGCTATGAAGTTTAATGTAGACATTAATCATATCCAATATTCATTTCTTCGCTTGAGTGGACTCTATTATCAGGACACAGTAAGCGTCACCCTCAAAGGTCTGCAAGTGGAGCTGGTGAAGATCTTGACTGTTTTCACTTCAATCGACTTCTCATGCAACAATTTTGAAGGTCAAGTACCTGATACTCTAGGGGATCTCAAAGCGCTTTATCTCCTCAACTTATCAAGGAATGCATTATCAGGGCCAATTCCTTCGTCCCTAGGAAACTTGCAACAGCTTGAGTCCTTGGACCTTTCATGGAACCATCTCAATGGGACGATTCCCACACAGCTTTCAGAACTTAATTTTCTTTCCTTCCTGAACCTCTCATACAATAAACTTGTGGGAAGCATCCCAGTGATCAAGCAATTTCTCACCTTTTCAGCAAGTTCCTTCGAAGGCAATAGTGGATTGTGTGGACCACAGCTGGAAATGAATTGCTCAAATATCAACACCACTAAGCATGGTTCTGATGGTGGGGAAAGCATTAATTTTCAGTTCATTCTTGTCGGTTTGGGGTTCGGGGCAGGCGCTGCAGTGGTTGTTGCACCTCTTACCTTTTGGAAGACAGGCCAAGAATGGTATGATGATCAAGTGGATAAGCTCCTTGAGGTGGTTCTTCCTAAGATGGGATTTACGTACACAAGGCATCATGATGACAACTTTGAAGGAGACAAAGATTTCGAAACCAGCAGCACAGCCATCTTAGGCGGCTATGGGAGCAATGAATTTGATGAACAAGAAGAGGAAGAGGAAGAATCTTGGGGACGGTATTGTGTGTTCTGTACCAAGCTAGACCTCAGTGTGAAGAAAGTCATACATGATCCGCAGTGCACATGCTACGACTCACCACCTATGTCTTCTTCTTCCTCCTATTCATCCTCATCTTCTTCATAGGCACTTTCTTGGTCTCTACTCTGAGCTTTCTTTGCTTGCCTTACTGTTCTTTGCATCCTGTATATAACACAAATACAATTGTCAATGATGCTGAGGACAGAACATGGGATTTTCTTAGTACATACATAAATGAACAGCAGGGATCATCAACCTCCCGCGTGGCACATTTGCTGGCAATCTGATGCGAGGTAGGTTGATGGAGAATCTTCTTTCAAACATTTTGTCGAACAGGTGGAGACCCAATAAACTTCTCAAAACAACTGTACAAATTTTGTACCCATTGGATGGCAATTCATGCTTTGGTTATCAATAACAACTGCACGCCGAACTTGATTTGCAATTGCATAGCCCAGTGTCTGTTCTTTAGAGAAGCAGCTAAGATATGGTGAGGCGAGGGCTTACCCAGGTTTTTGGTTGCTCCACCTTCCCCAAATCATGCATGACTGGCCTCTCATCTCGTGCAAATTTCAGAGAGAACTTCTCGATTCTTCCGCATGTGATCAGCAACCTTCGACCGTTCGTTTCTTCCACCGTTATCCTCGTGTCTGTAGCTTTCGGAGTAAACATCGGTCACTTTTCTTTTTCGTAATATTTGAACTTTCGACTTAACAAGGAACGTAAATTGGTTGGTTCATATTCACTCATGGTTTTGTCTTAAACCAATCTACGTGGACTAATTGTGAGTAGATTTATAAATGATTCGAAAAATAAGTCCGATCCAAATTGATTCATTTATTTCATATTAACTCATTTATTTTGGACCCAAACTCAACACATATTCTCTATGAACATAGAACTCGAAAAAGCTCATATATTCTCATGACCATTGGATGTTTTAAAAGTAACATACATGGCTCCTTACAAATTATACATTAAAGTGCATCTCCTTAACCTCTACAAACCAACATATGGATAACAATACATATAAAGAAGAAATCATCCGATTTTTCTATCTTCTTTTCTAGTCATACGAGACATTGGCCGAGGGTTCTAGCATTGGATAAAGAATAAAGTAATTATAACTTTTCGGTTCACTAGCATTTGGAGCGATCTGAGAGAGAAGAGCATGAATGCTTGTCACGGAGTGCTTTAACTTGCTACAAAACTGAAAATTACTCTGGCGATTCCAAACGTGAAATCAAGCTACTGTAGGCAAAAGATCAGCGAAAATGGGAGAAGATAGAATAGCACAATCTTAATTTGACTTTTCTTTGAGTTGAGTATGTAGACTTGTTTCAATCCTAGAATGCTAAATGAGCTGAAATGCGGATTGTCTAAGCAACCTATCATGACCTTTTTTTTATGCATTGTTTTTTCATTAATTCATTTTGTCTTACTTTGCCAAGGATACTTTGCCAACGATTAGATTATTTGTTTGGCAATTTTTGCATGATATTCTTTTTTGTTTTTAGGTCGACTCTTGCAATGATAGTTTGCCCAGTAGGGATACACTTGTTTTTAGAGGCATATATATCATTTTTTTTTATTTTCAATTTCATTACCAGTTAATGTAGTGAATCAAATAATTTAAATTCGATAGGACAAGCGTACGGGAAGAAACGCTCATGATTTTGTCAACCTTTCCCAATGGACTAAAAAGTCAAACGGCCACAGACCAATAAAATTTGACCAATATCATGTCAACGAACACGTACTTCGATTTTTCTTCCCTGTAAACTTCCTCACGTTTTTCTTTTTCTTTTTGTCTTTTTTTGGCCCAGTCGGTCCTTCGGGAAGGCAGCATTTTTTTTATTTAGAAAAAAGATTGAAATGAAAAAAACATTTTCAAATTTGAGCAATAGTATAATTGTGAAAGTGTAGAAATTAAATTAAATATTTGACAAATATTCTTAGACTACGATAATCAAATTAAAAATCTAATAATCACATACCATCTTAGAAACATCGCATCAAAGAGTACCACAACTGGTAAACGCCTACCACCAACGGCTCATTGTATAGGCTGATCTCCACAGTAACTTTCCACTAATTCTGCCATTGCCCCTGATCTGCACCTTCCTTTACCGATTTCATCCCCACACTAATACAAAATTGACATAACGAAGCCTCAATTAATTATCACGCGCCCCCCTCAAAACAACTTCTTCTTTTTTCACTTTTGGTCACACCCATCTCCTCAAAATTGAAAAAGAAATTCCAAAAAAGAGAAGAAGACTACCCACACAATGCGATATACATATGACAGTTACGCGAGCCAATGGAGACGGACATTATACTACGCCAGAGATTGCCTCACGCCCGGCTCATCGCACGACATGGTCTCATCACCGGCTTGAAACCACCAGAGATCCACTAAGTTCGACGGCGGCGACGTCAGCATATGATGATCGACGTCCACGAAGCTCGAAGAGGCGCTGTCGGGGGGCTGGCTCTGAGCCATCTGGGCCCATTGATGAGCCGCCGGGGGAGGGGCGGCTGGGCTGGCCGGGACGAGGTCAGGCCTTCAGGAACTTGACGTAGTGGATGGCCTCTTCGAGCATCGACACGGTGTCCATCTTGGACCCGCCGGGGACGAGGCTCTGCAGGATCTTGAACCGGTAGCTGATGCGGTGACGCCGGCACCGGGCAGCCACGCTCTGCGGGTCGGTCGAGAGCCTGAGCGGCCCCGATCTTCCGCCTCGGGACTTGACGTTCCGGGTCGACAGCGATCTCTTCCTGTCGCCGAGCTTGTTCAAGTCATAAAATCTTCGTAACTCGAATGAGAGAATATACCAACGTAACATTTTAAACATTTTTCATGATTAAGTAGAGCTGATGTTGTGATAAACAGACGCTATAATAAAAAAAGACAAATTTTGAAAATTAAAAAAATAAATAAACAAATAAACAAACAAAGAAAATAGAATCGCTGAAGGGAAGGGGGAGGAGGGACATTGCAAGGGTTGTAGAGGAGAGAGACACGGGCCGCCGCACCACAGCTCCACGGCAAAGAAGGGGCCTTTGGTGTGGTCTCTCTCTAAAATCGATGATTCATCTTCGTCTATTTTTCCGATTCTTTTGTCTTCGCTTTTACGTTTTATCAGTACAGCACCATGTGCCTTCAAAAAAAATTTCAAAAATGACATGCCCGTAATTCTGTTGACGAAATTAGACAGAGTTAATTGATTTACTTAATGACCTAAGGAGAGTTTGAGGATCCACTAATATATTCTAGCTACACATAATAACACCCAAAAAAGGCACATCTCTAATAACTTTAACAAAATTTCTCAAATGATAAGTGATTCCATACCTTCGAATTCTCCGGGGCCACTCTAAAGAATATCCAAGAGGACAATGCATTTTCGATAATTATGAAAGGGAGAGATTTTGGAGGATAGCGCAATTTGAAGGGGGAGATGTCACCATGAGAGACATCGTGGCTAAATCTTTGGTGTAGAAAATGCATGGGGCAACTTGAATCGTGCAGAAAATTCTTTGGGCAAGTACGAGCAGGTAGGACCAAAATGCATAGTGTGTATTAATAACTTGTAAGGGTGTGTTTGATAATTTCTTTTCTGAAAAATAATTTATTTTGAGAAATATATTTTTTTTATTTTTTTCGAATAATTTTTAAGTAAAATAATAAATTTGATAATTACACAAAATTCATATTTTGAAAATAAAAAAAAAAAAAAATACATTTCTAGTATAACCAACAAATTTTTTTGTCCCATAGAATTTTATTTAATATTTTAGATTTTTCTTTTTTTTTTTTTTTCTTTTTCCTTTCTTTTTCCTCCTCCTCTAGTTGCCAGCAGTGGCGATCGGCGGTAGGTAGTGAGTTTCCACTAGCCAATTAGAAGAGGAAGAAGAAAAAAAAAAAATAAATGAAAGAAAAGACTTATTTCTAAAATTATTTTCAAAACAAAAAAGTTATTCTTTCATTTTTTGTTTCTATTCCAAATCTATTCCTTAACCATTTTTCTATTTCAGATAATAAAAAAATTAATTGACTTTACTAAACAGATATTTGTTCTTTTTCTATTTCAAGAAACAAAAAAATAATAAATAATAAACCAAAAAGTAAAATATTACCATACAGGCCCTAAGTAACAAGACTGCAAGTTGCCTTGAAAATTTTTAACTTTTTGAAGTCATGAACTATGCTGAAACTATAACAAAATTCGATTTTCAAGTTAAATAAAATCTTTCCTACAATCGTTTCTCCACTAATGCCATAACTACTGCTTCCCAGTCGTCTTCATTCCCTGACCTAGCAACTTTAAAGTTGGCTTCTTGCAACTTGAGGACTTTACCCTGAGTTCCTGGTGGACAACACGGATTGATATTTCTAGACCTCAGTGGCAATCAAATTTTGGGCAAGATACCGAAATGGACGTGAGAGCTTCAAAATCTTGTGTGTCTCAATCTTTCGTCTAATTTCCTAGACGATATTGAAACACCATTACCTAATCTTACTTCTATGTTAGTTCTTGACCTCCATAATGGACTTCTCGAGCAACGACTTCACTTTAGTCATTCCACCTGCTATTGGTACAAACCTTTCTATTGCAATGTTCTTCTTCTGTCCCATAACATTTTCGAGGGCTTTATCCCAAAATCAATTTGCAGGTGCTCGACCTATCTCACAATAATTTGAGTGGAAATAGTCCCGATTGCTTAGTGATAAAGTCTCTCAAGGTATTAAATCTACAAAACAATTCCTTGGATGGTAGCATTTTCATCTTCCCCGAAACATGTGGTTTGAAGACTTTGGACCCCAGCAGTAATTTATTACCAGGGAAGTTCCCAAAGTCATTGGCAAATTACACAACTCTGGATGTTTTAGATGTCGGAAATAACCAGATTGATGATGTGTTTCCATGTAAAATGAAGAGCTTTGCAAGTCTACGTGTCCTTCTTTTACAATTCAACAAGTTCCATGGAGGGGTTGGATGTCCAGGGATTAATGGCACCTGGAAGATGCTTCAAATTTTAGACATATCTTCCAACAATTTCAGCGGCATTCTGCCTGCTCAATGCCTCACAACTTGGGAGACTATGAAGGATAACGTAGACATCAGTCATATCCAATATCCATTTCTTCGCTTGAGTGGACTCTATTATCAGGACACAGTAAGCATCACTGTCAAAGGTCTGCAAGTGGAGCTGGTGAAGATCTTGACTCTTTTCACTTCAATCAACTTCTCATGCAACAATTTAGAAGGTCAAATACTGATACTCTGGGGGATCTCAAAGCGCTTTATCTGCTCAACTTATCAAGGAATGCATTCTCAGGCTAATTCCTCCATCCCTAGGACACTTGCAACAGCTTGAGTCCTTGAACCTTTCACGGAACCATCTCAATGGGACGATTCCCACACAGCTTTGGGACCTGAATTTTGTTTCCATCCTCAACCTCTCATTCAATGAGCTAGTGGGAAGCATCCCAGCAGCCAAACAATTTCTCACATTTTCAGCAAGTTCCTTTGAAGGCAATAGCAGATTGTGTGGACAGCAGCTGGGAAAAAATGCCCAAATAACAACAGTGAATTGTGTATGCCACTGCTGGGAACAAATTGCACAAATTCCAACAGCTCTAATCATGGGACGAATGGTTCTGATGGTTGGGGAAGCATTAATTTTCAGTTCATTCTTGTTGGTGTGGAGTTCGGGGCAGTTGCTACGGTGGTTGTTGCACCTCTTACCTTCTGGAAGACAGGCCAACAATGAAACGATGATCAAGTGGATAAGTTCCTCGAGGTGGTTCTTCCGAAGATGGACCTACATACACAAAAACATCATGATGAGAACTTTGAGGGAGACGAAGCTTTCAAAACTAGCAGCACAGTTATCTTAGGTGGTTACAGTGGCTATAAATTTGATGAAGAAGAAGAGTACCACCAACCTAGACCTCAGTGTGAAGAAAATCATACCTGATCCAAAGTGCACATGCTATGACTCGCCACCTATTTCTTCTTCTTCTTCTTCCTCCTACTCGTCCTCATCTTCTTCATAGGCACTTTCTTGGTCTCTACTCTGAGCTTTTTTTGCTTGCCTTACTGTTCTTTGCATACTGTATATAAAACACATACCATTGTCAATGCTGTTGAGGACAGAACATGGGATTTTCTCAGTACATATATCAATAAACAGCAGGGACCATCAACCTCCCGCGTGCCGCATTTGCTAGCAATCCAATGCGGGGTATGTCGACAGAGAATCTTTCTCTCAGGCATTTTGTCGAACAGGTGGAGATCCATCACATTTCTCAAACAACTGTACAAAAATGGCTACCCATTAGATGGTAATTCACGCTTTCGCCATCAGTAACAATCGCACGCCGAACTTGATTTGCAATTGCACAGCCCACTCTGTTCTTTAGAGGAGCAGCTAAAATATGGTGAGGTGAGGGCTTACCCAGGTTTTTGGTTGCTCCACCTTCACCGAATCATGCATGACCGGCCTCTCATCTTGTGCAAATTTCAGAGGGAACTTCTCAGATTCTTCCGCATGTGATTGGCAACCTCCGACTGTTCTTTTCCTCCATTGTTTTTCTCGCGTCCGTAGCTTTGTCAACTTTTCTTTCTCGTATATTTGAACTTTCGACTCAACGGGTCACGTAATGCTCGGTTCATAATCACTCATGGTTTTGTCTCAAGCCTATCTACGTGGACAAATTGTGAGTAGATTTATAAATTATTTGAAAAGTAAGTCCGATTCAAATTGATTTATTTATTTCATATTAACTCATTTTTACATGATACAATTTTAACCATTTATTTTGAATCTATATTCAATCCATATTCTATATTAATACAGAACTTAAAAAAAAAGTTTATATATTTTCATAACCATTAGATATTTTAAAAGTTAACATACATGACTCATTACAAATTATACTTTAAAGTACATCTCCTTAACCTTTACAAACCAGCATATGGATCTGATTTTTCTATCTTCTTTTCTAGTCATACAAGACATCCGCTGAGGGTTCTAGCACTAGATAAAGAAGAGGGTCAATTGTAACTTTTTGGTTCACTAGCATTAGGAACAAGAGAATGAAATGCTTGTTGCGAATGCTTCAACTTGCTACAAAATTGAAAATTACTCCAGCAATTCCAAACGTGAAATCAAGCTACTCTAGGTAAAAGATCAGCGAAAATAGGAGAGAAAATAGATTGATCTCAATTTGACTTTTCCTTGAGTTAAGTGTGTAGACTTGTTTCAATCCTAGAATGCTAAATGAGCTGAAATGTGGATTGTCTAAGCAACCCATCATGACCTTTTTTTTATGCATTGTTTTTTCATTAAATCATCTTGTCTTACTTTTCCAAGGATACTTTGCCAAAGATTAGATTATTTGTTTGGCAATTTTTGCATGATATCTTTTTTGTTTTTTGGTTGAATTTTGCATGATAGTTTGCCCACCAGAGATATACTTGTTTTTAGAGGCATATATATCATTTTTTATTTTCAATTTCATTACCAGTTAATGTGAATTATATATATATATATATATATGAATTCAAATCATTTAAATTTTGATTGGACAAGCGTACGGGAGAAACACTCAGGATTTGACAACCTCTCCCGATGGACAAAAAGTCAAACGGCCACAGACCAATATACTTTGACCAATATCATGTGCGAACGAACACGTACTTCGATTTTTCTTCGTTGTAAACTTCCTCACGTTTTCTTTGTTCAAAAAAACAAAAAAAATACTTCCTCGCGTTTTCTTTTTTTTTTTTTTTTTTTTTTTTGGGCCCAATCGGTCTTTCGGGAAGGCAGCATTTTTTTATTTAGAAAAAAGATTGAACTGAAAAAATATTTCAAAATTTGAGCAATAGTATGATTGTGAAAGTGTAGAAACTAAATTAAATATTTACAAAATATTCTTAGACTACGTTATCGAACGAACTAATAATCTAACGACCACAATACCGTCTTAGAAAGATCGTATCAAAGAGTGTTAAAAGCTTACCACCAACGGCTCATCGCATAGGTTCATCTGGGTAGTAACTTTCCACTAATTCTGCCATTGCCCCTGATCTGCACCTCTCTTTACCGATTTCATCCCCATACTAATACAAAATTGACATCACGAATCCTCAATTAATTATCACAAGCCCCCTCAAAACTTCATTTTTTTCCACTTTTGGTCACACCCATCTCCTCAAAATCGTAAAAGAAATTCCAAAAAAAGAGAAGAAGACTACCCACACAACGCAATATACATCTGATAGTCACGCGAGCCAATGGAGACGGACATTACACTAAGCCAAAGATTGCCTCATGCCCGGTTCATCGCACGACACGGTCTCTTCGCCGCCTTGAAACCACCAGAGATCCGCCAAGCTCGACGGCGGCGGCGTCGCATGATGATCGACGTCCACGAAGCTCGAAGAGGCGCTGTCGGGCTGCTGGCTCTGAGCCATCTGAGCCCACTGGTGAGCCGCCGGGGGAGGGGCGGCCGAGCAGGCCGGGACGAGGTCGGACCAACCGGCTCGGCCCTCGAACACGGCGTGGTGGAGCCAAATCTGAGCCTTCAGGAACTTGACGTAGTGGATGGCCTCCTCGAGCATCGACACCGTGTCCATCTTGGACCCGCCGGGGACGAGGCTCTGCAGGATCTTGAACCGGTCGCTGATGCGGTGGCGCCGCCGCCGGGCGGCCACGCTCTGCGGGTCGGTCGAGAGCCTGAGCGGCCCCGATCTTCCTCCGCCTCGGGTCTTGACGTTCCGGGCCGACGGCGATCCTTCCTGTCGCCGAGCTTGCTCGGGGATGATGAAGAAGGAGGTGCATATGCGGATGGATCGGGGTTGGGGTTGTTCTCAAGGCAGTGATGTTCCATGAACATGTATGTGCCGATCGCCGAGGATGGTGGCTTGGACCTTGAGAACTGGAGGTGGGTTTTTGATGAGTGTTGAGGGGGGTTAGGACATAAATAGATAGGCTGCTGCAAGAGGCAACAAAACGGACTGTTTACATGGTGATATTTTTATAGGATATTTGAACATGATGATATTCATTTGTCACATTATTTTTATAAATAGGGAAGCGTGCTTCAAGTTTTAAAATTAGTAGACACAATACAGTCAATTTATAAAATCTTTGTGGTCCAAGCAAGGAAATATATTGACGTGATATTTTTAAATATTTTTCATAATCAAGAGGAGAGAGACACGAGCTGCCCCGCCAGAGCTCCACGGCAAAGTAGGGGGCGAGGCATGGTCTCTCTCTAAAATCGACGATCCATCTTCTTCTTTTTTTTTTACAATTCTTTTGTCTTTGCTTTTATGTTTTATCAGTACAACACCACGTGCCTTTGAAAAAAATTTCGATTTTGTCGAAGAAATTAGACAAATTTAACCAAGTTACCGAATGGCCAGAATTAGACGAGTTTCAAGATCCAGTAAGATAAGTGATTCTAGTTGTACGTACAGAATTGTACATTTTTTTGGGAGCAACACCCGATAAGGTACGTCTCTAATGACTTTAATGGGATTGCTCAAGTGATAAGTGATTCCGTACCTACAAATTCTTTAGGACCACTCTCGAGAAGATAAAAAGAACTGTGCATTTCCAATAATTATAAAAGAGAGATTTTTTTAAGGTTACTGCAATTTAGAGGGGAAGTGCCTTAAGGAGAGACATTGTAGCTAAATATTTGGTGCAGAAAATGAATGAGGCAACTTGAATCATGCATAAATTCAAGTAGTAATAGCTTCTAAATAACAAGATTGGTGAGTTGCCAACATATAGTTTAGAACAATTGCCTCAAATTTTTAATTTTTTGAAGCCATGAATTGTGCTGAGACTGCAACAAAAGGTGGATGATTCAATGGCTCGTTCTATCAATCAAATGATGTAGGGGCTGTGAATGATTAGTAGATGTTCTTTTCAGACAAAAGGGCTTCTTGTAATCCTTTTGAAGGTACAAGAACTAATCATGTCAGCTCGATAAGTATGCCGAAAGTTTGGGTGTCTTTCTACAATGTAACAAATGCCTAAGGTGCAAGATGATCATAGATTCGCTCATGCCAAATCTGAAACTTGTAATCTCATGAAAGAAGAAGTTGTTTTGTGTGAGGCATGCAACACATGTTTGTGACATGTGATGTGTGGTATAATCGACCAATTAAAAGTGAGGAATGCACACTAAGGTGGAGCCAAAGAGGATTGATTATAGATCATTATCATGTGTTATATTTGTCACATTGAATACTTTCTTCTCATCTATAATAGCATGATGTGTTTATCATCCACCTACCATGTTATGGTAGCATGGAGTACTAGATATGCAAAATGACAAGAAATTGGTACCATAAATCAAGGGGGGTAAAGGGTTGTGTTCCAATGCATGTCATTGATCAATAATTTCCAACTTCACCAAGGTCAAGTAGATACCACGACAAGATCTCAAGACCTCCCGCTCATGATCAATGTCCAGAGTGAATCTCCAATTCTCACCATAACGGCATCCCTCATCAAACCCGTTAATCTAACATTGTTATATGGGGGAAGAGAATGGCCTTTGTCGACGCACTGATAATAAGGGATAAATACATAAAACAGTCCTAAAATTAGTTAAGATAGAATAATCAAGTGCTTAAACTTTAAAAAAAATAATCAAGCCTTAGAATTTATCATGAATAAAATTTACAACTAAAGTGATAAAATTGAAATATTTAAGATAGAATCGACATTCGTACAATCAAATGAAAATCAATTGGGTATTTTTTTTTTTTTGAGCACGGAAAAGGTTTAGTTCGTAATAAAGAGAAGGAAGAAAGGGAAACGGATGGCCACGTGGGGGACCCCCTACCCATGACCCATCGTTCACCATAAGGAGTCGACAAGGGAAGCGGGAGGACGGGTCAAGCGGACCGCTGCTGTTGCTGTGGTGGTGGGGGGGTCCGGTGGGTCGTCGTATCCCCGGAAATCGAAGTGGATTGCCAAGCCTCGTTTCCCGACGTTCCCAAATCCAAAGCAAAGGTGATCTCCTTGCCTGGCTTTTCCGGACGATTTCCGCTCTTTTCCTTTTCTTTTTCTTTTCTTTCCTCCCTTTGCTTCTCTCTTTCTCATCATTACCTCCTCGTCATAATAGTCAGGATTCCTCTTAAAATTCGAACTCATTTTATATTTTGGTAATAACTTTCTCTTGCGCACATGTCGGTCCTCGTGCGTGGAGCCCATAATCATATAGCTCGGACGAAATTCCACTTTTGATCTTCAAAGCCTATGCGTTCCTAAACTCAATTCTTTGATTTTTTTTAAATTAATATCACCAAAAAATCTCAAATAAGTACATATATAATAAATTTTTCCAAAACTAATGTTTTGACAATAAAAAACCTCAAAATTAGTATATTCATGACAAATTCATCATCCATTAATTTCCGTTACATTTTGATTTTGATTTGATAATATGTAATAGTTGACGAATATATTAGTTTGGGGTTTTACCCTTCATTAGTTTTCGTTAAATTTTATCATTAAATTACTAAAATTAATGTTTTGATAGGTGTATTAGTTTGAAGTTTTACTCTCGTGTTAGTTTGTAATTTTTAGTGATACTAACGTACAACAAGTGAGACTAATAAAAAGAAAAGAAAGCAGTAAATGAGTTGATTCGATCACCAGCTTCTCCAATAATAAATATATCAAAAAGACTTTCCAAGATACAAATCAAGTTAACCTTTTCTTTTTAAAGATCTTTATCAATTTGTGTATGGGTGTTCCTTAGTGATAAATGTACAAATTTGAAGCATTATTTTTTTGTAAATTTATTACAATTGTACAAGTTTGAGATTTTTTTAGTTAAAAATTTAATTTGAGGTAAATTTATTACGAATGTATTAGTTTTAGGTTTTTTGGTTAAAAAATTACTTTCAAATAAATTTATGACAAATATATCAATTTATGATTTTTTTGTAATACTAATTAATTCTTTTTTTATTTCTCTTATCAAATCCTTGAAGTTACCTGGCTTTTCTAATGGAGTCTAGAATTCTGATACAATTAACTGATGACGTGTCTGCAAAAGTTTGATCGTGGGGATATATGTAGGCATCCCGAGCGATTTAGTTAATGTACGGGACTTAAAACTTTGGAAAGGATGACGACAAATTGAATTGTGAATAGGAATAGTGTACCAAAGCTTTCCACGCTAGATGTCATTGGCTCTTAGGAGCACGTAGGAGCCAATTAATTAGTTTTGGAGCGGAGAGTGATTAATTAAGTAAATTGAGAATTCGAGGACTTGATTGCAAAAGATGCACGATCTTAAGGAATTAAAGTAGACCCATAAACACCTAGATCATTGATGATGAAATTGAAAATAGAGAATTAGGAAAGAACATCGAGACGAGGGAATATCAAGATCGAACTAAAGTTCTCAATCTTCTCCCTAATATCACGTTAAGCAATCATTTTTCTTTTGAAAACTTAGGTTGAAAATCAAACCCTTTATTTCCAAAAACTTGATTTTGGTGTCATCTCTCCAAGAAGAAAAGAAAAAGGAGTCAAGGTCACATCCAAGCACTTCTTTTCAAGTCATTTTGACAAAAGGGGAAAAAGAGAGTGGTTGGCTGGTGCTGAGATTCACAATCTTTTGATCTATTCCCAAGAATCAAATGGGAATCAATCTAGATACTGGACGCAATTAAACGACATATTTTAAAGAGCAAAATCAATCAGTGAATCCTGAATTTTATGTACAAAAATGAAATTGGCTCTATATCTTTTGATCGGTTCAATCAAGTTATTAAATTCTAAACTTTCTTCTAATTAAATCAAGTGAATCCCACAAATTATGTAACTTTTGAATTATACCAATTGTTTATCGAAAGGACTTTATTGTACGGTTCATAATTTGTTTGAACTAATTAATGGAACAATTATAGATTACTTTTCGTACATAAAATTTAATACCTAACTTTTCCCATTTAAACATGTTTAAAGGAGAATCACGGTATATTAGATAAACTAAATTAAAATGCCCACCATCAAATCAATTCACCATCCTTTTGGGCAAGGACCGCCATACGGGTTCTGAATTTTTCTCCTAAATAATAAATAAAAGAATATCACACTGTACCTTCAGAATTCACGTGTAATGAAGAGGAGTTGGTAAAATCATTGATTATATCTACTTGCTGGCTGCTGCTGTAATGAAATAACCTGATTTGCCTGTCTTCTCAAACGTTGCACCCTCCACTCCTCGACCTAATCGTTGCAGTACATACTATATGGATAAACTTTAATTTTCTTTTAATTTTTTTTTACTTTTTATTTATTTAAATCTCGCAGCTTCACACTTTGATTTTCTTTTTCCAACCTGAAAATATATGAAATTCTCATTGTATAGATATTTGAACACTTAAAGTCGCATATGAAATTTTTTGTAAGTTTCGAAAAATAAATAATTTTTTGAATATTGACAGGTAAAAAACAACATTTCTTTTGCATTTTGAAAAGGTTAAAAATATTATACTTTCTAATTTCTAACATCTGAGTTATGATAACAAATTTATCAGTCTCAAACATTCGAAACCCGAATCCACAAACTAGTTAGTAGCTATAATGTCAATGAGATATTCCATGGTGAGTCGGAAATCTTATAAAAATGCCCAAAAAGATGTCATTGCATGCTAATTGTTCATTTCCATCACTTTATTCACGAAAAAAAGAAAACCAAAGGGACATAAAATCGCGCGAAAATCACAATATCTATACGCCACGAGCTCATAACAGTAACAGAGGTATCAGCAACTATCTGGTTCTTTCTCACTTTCGTTGTTTCGCCATTAGTGTCGAAGCAACGGGCTGTTTCTCAAGTCCATCCTTTAAAGGCCAAACCCCAGCATTGATGATTACTCGCCGCGGCCCTTTTTCAGCGAGACACTGAGATATTTGCAGGGTTTTGAGAGGGCGGAAACGTCACGAAAAGGTCTGCAAGTCGCAACCGATTTCTCCTGCAGACGTTCGTCCGCTCTCGGCTCGGATCTACTGCTCCTTGGGGTGGGTGACTCGGCGCAGAGCCTTGTGTCCAGCGAAGGAAGGGATGAATATACGTGTCTAGTCCAAAGGGTGGTCCACAAACTTCCCTCAGGATTGCTTCTGAGTCGGATGTTCAGTGGAGACTGTCATGACAGGGACTGTCAAAAGCTTTCGCAGCCCGTCGATGAAGATCAGCTGGAGGCCAGCCAGTAGCTCGCGCTGGGGAACTAGCTTTTATCCGCACTGTCCGCCTTTCTCGCCATGTGTAGCTACTATTTGAAGATTTTTAAAGTTGTTTTTCCATTAATTTAAATTCAAGAATAAATCATATAGTTCATGTGCTAAATTTAACATATATTAAAAGTTCAGCAATCATATTCAAATTACACATAAAGTTAAAATTTAGAGACCATTTGTGTCCTTTTCCTACAATTGATCGATTATCTAGAACTAGCTTGTCTATGTCTTAAATGCCAAAGTGCATTTAGATAGCGCAGATTTGTCACATGTGATTAGTTTCACATCCCATTTAAGACCGACATGACCTAGTGATTACATGCACTAAGCATATTGGACCAAATGCGAAAATGATGTCTCCTTTAGGTGGGGGAGAAGGGCTGGAAGCATTGTAGCGTACATTGGAAATATCTATGCCATTTAATAATTTGAGGGACTTAACTTATAGTTAGGTCTACCGAATTAATGGTACAAATAAATTATGCATATGATATTAGAAATTATTTTATTTTTCATGAGCAACCCGTTTTTTTTTTCTGCTCAGGTTGAGCACTAATAGAAAAGTGTTGCTTAATGAAGCTTTAACACAATTGATTTAAACAGATCCAAAGGGATACATATGAATAATTAGTTTATTATTGTTTTGGTTTTTTATGTGACCTAAATGATAATAAAACTATCTAATAAATTGATTAATTGATTACCGTAAACTCAGCCTGTATAGGTATTATCATTTCTATTTATGTCTTTGTATAATTCCATTATGATAAAATTCTAGTCATGGATAATACTTCAAGAACTTATATTTTCTTTTAACTAAACTAATCGACAACTGAGTATTTAGAATCATTCAATATAAATTCATATTACTTTGTTTATTCACAATTTTTTAATATATTCTAAATCAAAATTCACTATAATTATATTTAATTGATTCTTTGAACTTTGTCATCTAAAAATTACATTTTAATCATCCTAACTTGTTTTGAATTTACTGAATTAATAGAAACAAGAGGTTTATTGTGGAATATGAAAACTGAAATTATTCCTGGCTGCATAAACAGCTGCTCGTCGATTCATTTCATGAAAGGAAAATAGCATTTTACTGCTGTGAATCAATGTCCAAGCACGATTCTGTCTACTCTACTGTCTCAGCACGAGAGACAGAGAGAGAGAGAGAGAGAGGGCCAAGGCGCCTAGTTCACTGCCTTTTCCACTTCCTCTGCCGCTATCGTCCATTGCTTCCATGTTCCATGCTACCAGTCTGGTAATCTCCTTCGAGATTTGTAGTTTAGAAGTAAAGATTAGGCTTGAGACAAGCCTGAAGATCGAGCTTATCACTCATCGTCCAAGCCTGGTTACCACATCAAAATCGACTCAGATGTTTGGGCTGCGCTTGGGCCAAAGTTGGGCTGGTCGGGATTTCTCAGTTAAGCGTGTCGCCCGAGCTCACTAGACTTCGGAGAGTGAGTATGCGATTGTCCTTTCTGGATCTCAGGCAGAGAGTGAAAGCGAGCAAGAAGATGGGACCACTTGCAAATTAAATGAGAAAGTTTTGTTCCTTCCACTTTAACTTCATAGAGCAAGTTGCTATATGTCCTTTTCGAATATTAGAGAGTGGGTAAGCAATTTTGTTTTGGTTTAGTAAATGTTCAAGTCTTTTCATTCTCTTATCCTTTGTGCTCACATATCTTTTCATCTATCGACTCAATTCACTGCTAGTTGTTTTAGCTCATACTAGAATAAGACGTTATCTCTAGCTCGTATCAAAATTAAAGCACAATCAAAATATCCATGTGATAAGTAATCCGAGATTGATAACATTATTTCCAGTTTGCACCAGAATAAAAGCACAATGAAAATAAGCAATCCTTGATTGATTCAAGTGGTATCTTGCATTAGTAGTTACCTAGAGATTCTTTCTAAGTGTATATATACAGTAGTCATCACCGATTGTAATAGGCAATTCAAAAACCAAATGTGCAATTTTTGCATCTTTTATACTCTCCGTTTTCTTTCCGCATCTTTATTTTTATCTCTGTCTCTCAATTTGCTTTAACCACCTTCCAAACACCTTTATGAACTATTGTCTAAGGAGCAATGAGTACTTCCCTTGCGAGTGAGGAAGTATTTTGATAAATGATGATTGATGTAGGTTGTTGCCCATGTCACGAACTACCGCAGAGGATCATCTCTCGGTACCGATTCCCCGCATCACCAATTTACGTAAAAAGCAGATTTAGTAGGATCATGTTAATCGCCTATGGCGTGCAACGGTTAACCTAGCCATGGCATAAATGATGAAGGCGATTATAAATTGAGCGGCCTGCCGGTTGATCACCTTGCTAGACTTCATAGAGTCGACCTCCATGGCATCGGCACTTGACCTCGATGCTCACATGGCGATTGAGCTTTCCGGTATCATTTGCGCCACCCGCTCAATCAGCCCAAAACCAGAAAAAGCTCTAGCATTCATTCAACTTTAGTTTTATCTATAGAGAAATAATGATAACCTTGTCTCTTAAGCCTCTACCGTTGCCGTCCATCGCTTCCATGTTCTACGCTGCCAATCTGATAATCTCCTCCACCTTCTCATCTTTACAGGTGATCGCTGGGCCTATTGCATTTTATTGGCTTCGGCGATTACATGGTTGGGTTGTGCTCGGGCTAAAGTTGGACCGGCCGGGCTTTCTCAATTAGAACGTTGCCCAAGCCCATCCATTTGTCTTTCAAACCAAACTGAAATCAAACTGAAATTTCGTGCATTTTCTATTCGGTTCGATTCAATTTTTGGTTTGGATAATGGAAAAATATATGTTCTTTTTTCTGGTTTGGGTTATTTCGGTTCGGTTAACCAAGCCAAACCGAAATTTTCAACAAAAACTGAATGTTCAACTTAAAATCTCTCTTCTTCCTCACTCTATTGTAGCGTCGAGTAAATTACCAACCAACTGATCAACTCAACAAGTCTTCATTGCCTCGACGCTTGATCTCAATGCTTGCGCCGACGGCTGAGTTTTCCGCTATCATTTGTAACCATCAAGTGCTACACTCCATCCACCGGACAAAGCAGCGCCGGGCTCGGGCTCGATTAAACCCAATACCGAAATGTGTAGGATTCATGCAACTTTTGTTTGGTCGATCATGTGATCTTTGGTGGACTTGGACTTTTCAATACCACAGTGCTGTAAGCCTGTCATATGTTTGGGCCGGTGGTCCGCCATTTGCGTGTGACAAAATCTGGAGACATTCTATGTTATGGAATTAAAATGAGAACATTACTCTAGCAATTACACTTACGATAGCTGCCAATAAGAAGAACTGCATTTTTCTTTCAAATCTGGAGAAATCCACTCGTTGGCAAATCACAGTATGTAGACCGCCCACGTGCAATTCAATCAAGAACGAAAATGAGTAACATTAACCCACAAAAAGTCAACATACTATTTCAAAGAATAACGAGAAAGAAGTACCAAGAGCGACTAAGTGGCACCCTCGATGGTACCTTATAAGCTCTACAACCCCTCGATCAGGATGTTCTAATCTAGACAAATAGGGGTCTAGAAGATTCAAACTCAGGACCTTTCAATTCTGATACTATGTGAGATTTTGTGGGATCACTGTCAACTATTCTAAAAGTTTAAACTGTTAGATAAAAATATGTTATTTATTATTTAAACATTCTAACCAATCTTTTTTTCACTCTTGCAATAAGTTGATATTCCAGATTTAGGCATATCAGATCGGACTGACCTTTCTGTTTTCTTCTCATCTGTACCCGAATAAATTTTTGGTTTGGAAACATTCTTACTCCCTCTAGAGCCCTCCGAATGGCAGGCCACGCGTCGTTTCCGTCCGGCTGCTCGCACCTTCTCAACGCTGCACGTAGCTTCTTCGCCGTCTTTTCGGCCAAACATGTCTCCCCCTATATAACCCACATCGCCCTATTGTCGTCGTCATCACCATCGCCAATTTCCAAATCGAATCTCCATCAAACACTCATCAGATTCAAGCAAAAGCATAAGGGTAATCGAAGGTTGACATCCGATGGCAAGCGACGAGTTCAGGCTGGTGTCTCCGCCGATCGACCGCGAGGGGAAGCTGCCGAGGAAGTACACCGACAACGGCCAGGGCGCTCTCAAGAGCGTGTCTCCGCCGCTCGAGTGGTAAAAACGTTACCCGGCAAGAGCCGGAATTCATGCAGATGCGTTCATTTAGTCAAATCTGCAGATCAATTATTCTCACGTTATTCGATCTTGAACGCATGAGATTAGGTACAACGTGCCGGAGGGGACGCAGAGCCTCGCCCTCGTGGTGCAGGACATCGACGCGCCCGACCCTAGCAGCCCCATCGTGCCGTGGACGTGCTGGGTGGTGGCGAACATCCCGCCGCAGCTGAAGGGCTTTCCCGAGGGCTTCTCGGGCAAAGGGCACGAGCATGGCGGGGAATTCGCCGAGATCCAAGAGGGGCACAACGACCACAAGGTGCCGGGCTGGCGCGGGCCGAAGCTCCCGTCCCACGGGCACCGCTTCGAGTTCAAGCTCTACGCCCTGGACGAGAAGCTGAACATAGGCCACAAGGTACGTATGGCACGATCCCTATTCAAACAAAGATCGGTCTCAAGCAATGTTCTGGGTTTTCTTTTTCAGGTGACCAAAGAGAAGCTGCTGGAGGCGATCGAAGGGCATGTTGTTGGAGAGGCTGAGCTGATCGCTACGTTCTGAGGTCGAATGTGGTGATAGATTCTTGTCATGTAAACTCGCAGCAAGATTTTGAATAATTTAAGCTGATCCGATGTCGAAAAAAGCGATGTGAAGGTGTTTCCATAGTGTAATTTGTCACTGATCAGAGGTGATCTGTTCGATCTTTTCTTACCTCGTGGCTCTTTTTGGTTTCGGGCATTTCGACTCGAGAAGTCGCGGGGCTTGCCTGATGATACGAGCACGAAACTGGCCCATGGATAAAGCCCATGATGGATATAGGCCAAGTGAGAGAGATCCCACTTCCTTTTGTTCAATTTTCTTCCCTTCCTCCGCGCTAGGTACGGAATTTAGGCTCCGAAAATGATTTGAAATAATTAGTTAACGATTATGTTTAAATATTTTTGTGAATGGTGACTATACTTTTATTGTGAAATAAATGCAGTTTTGCCTGCTCACTAAAGTCTATAAATGAATATGGAGACGAAGAGAGAGAGAGATAGAGAGAGAGGCGAAAAGTGTGGAAGGCTTCGGGGGATTCGTCAAGCTTGCTTCCCAAGTAGGGCAAAGTCTCCCTTTCGGGTCTGCTCTCCTTCGGACCTACATAATTTAATGCCCACAAAATAGAATATTCTGGGAACGAGCCCACTTTATATTAGGTTGGGGAAAGGGACACTAGCAAAGCTTATAACTTTCAAAAAGGGCAACTATCCCAAAAAAATCTTAAATTAGTAGTTCTTTTTAGTTATCACCTTGTTTTATCTAATCTCAATATCGGTGTTTTCTTTATGGATTACCAAATTTAATTTCTTTTATCAATTTATTCTTAAATCTTTTAACGTTTTGTTGATTATTGAATCAATAGATCAATTTTAGCTGAAAATCATTCACATGAGTATTAGCTAGTGTTAGCTGGATAATTTTTAATAATATTTTCATACTTTTTTCATATTTTATTAATTTTTGTGATTTTATTTTTATTTTATTTTATTTTTTGCTCTTATAACCCTAAGTTGGCGAGGTCGCCAATTGACTCTCATCGGCCACAAGCTAGGGTCATTGGCCTTGAGTAAGGATCATAGCGTCCTCACTGGTCACAAGGCATAGGCATTGGCCTTTGCTCATCTAGGTGAGGACACAAGTAAAGGCATTGGCCTTTGCTCAAATCTAGATGAGGATCGCGACTCGCACACTTTGGTAAGCGAGGGCATTGCGATTGCCCTTGCTAGCCACAAGCAAGTTAACTGAGTCTACAGGTGAGGCTATCGGGCTCTTGCTTAGAACCTAGCAAGGATCACGATGCCCTCGCCACATTCAAGAGAGGGCTTGGGTTTTTGGTGAGGGCCCAACGGCCCTTGTCTGTCATAAGTGATTTCGCCAGTTTAGAGTTAAAAAGAGAAAAAAAGAAAAAGAAATAAGTAAAGAGAAAATATGTTTTTTAAATATAATCAGTACTCGTCTTTCCATGTCTTGACGAGTCATCCCAAAGACTTGCCGGGACAGAATTTACGGAAATCGGGCGTTGATGAATCGAGGCACTGCTACGGGAAACTTCCCGGAAACTAACACAAAAAAGATTTGAGAAATTCGCGCGCGAATGGACGACCGTTGATTTTCCGTTGCGAAATTCAGTGCGACAAGGCGAGATTCCTATATGGTTTTGCACTTGGTCAATTGAATTCGATGCTTTCGTTACCTCGAGAGTGGGATCTCATTATTTCCGTCGATGCACGTTTTGCTTGGCGAATATGCAGATGGTATATAGATGATATCTTTCTGCTTATATTCCCCCGTCATATTTCTGAACGAAAACCATGCGCCAATCTTGGCAAAATTGTATCAGGTTATCTCCAGGAAGGCATCAGGCAATTTTGTTAGGTATCCAAGATAATTTAGCGTTGTCAATAGAGAGATTATCGACGACTTGTTGGTATCAGATTCCATTAAGGCTACGTCTAGAGTCTTGGTAGGACAATAAAATATCTTATTCGGTATTTGGTAACGTCTCACGGGATTTCTATTATGTTGTCGGGTAGCAAGAAGCCCCAAATCCTCCATTTGGTCAGGAAAGACTGCAGTGCTCTAGGCCCAGGAAGTGAAGGGAACGAGCTCGGCTGCTTCGCCTCCACATCCAAATAAACACAGACATATCAAGAAAAAAATGGCGGGCGAAAAATCCGGGTGGAATTCAAGTCGTTCCCTTCATCGACGACGCTGTTTTTCTGCAATTAGACGCTCCATACGACGGTCGTCTTTCTTCTTATCCTTCCGTGTTGTCTGTTGCGAGGTAATCATGGCCTAGCGTTTCCAAGAATTATAGGTCAATAAGTGCGCCCGAGAGAGAGAGAGAGAGAGAGAGAGAGAGAGAGAGAGATTGTTTCTCGATGGACTCGAGGGAGAGAAACTTCTTTGACGTTTCTTCGTCCCATTCCGTATGAAAAGTCCCGAAGCATCTCCCCCACAAAAAGGGTCACGATCACACACGACTTCCCAAACTTAGAATTTGACCATGGCATGTTCTTGATGGGTTCATTGTGTCACTTCACCGCCTATCTCTCTCTCTCCCTCCTTTTCTCCATAACTTCACGTTTTTCTCATTCCGATTCCACTCAGGAATTGTGAATCGAATTGGTAAAATTCACATTTCTTGGTGGCCGAAAGTTTTGGATTAATTGAATTGTCAATCTAGATTGTAATTCCAAATTGGGATTTTGTCCAAAATTTGCGAAGAACACTAAGAGATGATGGGATCGTGATTGTAGGGAGACACATGAAAAAAGGAGGAGGAGACGGTGGATTCCTTTTCCATAAACATAGGATTGAGTGTAGGGACACATGAAAAAAGGAGGAGGAGTCGGCAGATTACTTTTCCATAAACATCGGATTCAGGAATTTAAGGAAAGTGAGTAAGCGAAAGAGGTTAAATTAGGGAGTCTTTACAGTAAAATAAAATAAATAAAGAAATAAGAGATAAAAGGAGCAAGTTGGATGAATCAAAACAGCAATAGGAAAGATACAAAAAGATTTGCTTTATCATGAAATAAACGAGATGTACGAGGATATTAGGGTTTATGTTTACACTTTACTTATTTTAAAAAAAATAATAATAAATAAATAATGGGTCTTTTTACCCTAGAGCTGGGAATCAGATTGAAAATCACGGGTTCCAAATTGACGTCCCCTAGAAGCGCCCAAAACTGGTCGGTTGGGTTGGACCCGATGCTCGGTTGAGGCAGCTGTAAATCCTGGCCGACTCGGGCCTTCGTCGCCTCTATTAAAACTCGCCTTCGTTGACAAATCTGGCACCGTTTCACACTTCACATCCGTCCTTCATTCGTACAGAGAACCTTCGATGCGCTTTGAAAAACCGAGCTTTGGACCACCATCGTGCGTCTTATTCCAATCCAAAATGCATTGATATTCACCACCTATAAAGCGGAATTAGAGAGCACCGGCTAGACCATTTTCTCTGAACATTCTCTCCTCTCCGATCCTTTCGCTTCCAATTTCCGGCGAGTCGAAGCTCGGCGCCGCCCAGCCATGGCCGTCCCGCAGGCCTACGTGTCCGACCTCCCGGGGGTGCCCGACTGGCTCAACAAGGGCGACAACGCGTGGCAGATGACGGCGTCGACCCTGGTCGGGATCCAGAGCATGCCGGGCCTCGTGATCCTCTACGCCAGCATCGTCAAGAAGAAGTGGGCCGTGAACTCGGCCTTCATGGCCCTCTACGCCTTCGCCGCCGTCCTCATCATCTGGGTCCTCGTCGGCTACCGGCTGGCCTTCGGCGACCGCCTCGTCCCCATGTGGGGCGAGGGCGCCCCCGCCCTCAGCCAGACGTACCTCATCGGCCGGGCCAAGTTGCCCGCCACCGCCGCCGCGCACGACGGGAGGCCCGCCGTCGAGCCGTTCTACCCCATGGCCACGCTCGTCTACTTCCACTTCCAGTTCGCGGCGATCACCATGATCTTGCTCGCCGGCTCGGTCCTCGGCCGGATGAACATCAAGGCGTGGATGGCCTTCGTCCCGCTCTGGCTGATCTGCTCCTACACCGTCGGCGCGTTCAGCCTGTGGGGCGGCGGTTTTCTCTACCAATGGGGCGCCATCGACTACTCCGGCGGCTACGTCATCCACCTCTCATCCGGCATCTCCGGGTTCACCGCCGCTTACTGGGTCAGTACCGAATTGAAAAGGGCCAAGTAGATTTAGATGGGAAAAATTATCTATCGCTATGCATTTATCGTTTGACGAACCTTACTCTATTATCATGAAATTCATGAAAAGTTTAGTTTATGTTCGATTAGTTTCAAAAAATCGAGGCCTCGATCTGTCATGAAACCTCGTGTCTCTGGACATATGTCCATGCACGTCGTCGCGCCCGTCCAAGCTTTCCATTCCGGGACCATCATGTGGAGGAAAATCGATGGCACCTCGAGCTCAGAACAATATAAAAACCAAACGTCGCAAAATCTTGGGATTCGATTCGATGCTCTAATTCAATTTTTAATGATTTTGAACTGCCGGTGACGGTGTTTCAGGTCGGGCCGAGGCTGAAGAGCGACCGGGAGCGGTTCTCGCCGAACAACGTCCTGCTCATGATGGCCGGGGCCGGCCTGCTGTGGATGGGCTGGTCCGGGTTCAACGGCGGGGCGCCGTACGCCGCGAACATCACCGCCCCCGTCGCCGTCCTCAACACCAACATATGCGCCGCCACGAGCCTCCTGATCTGGACGTCGCTCGACGTCGTGTTCTTCGGGAAGCCGTCGGTGATCGGGGCCGTCCAAGGGATGGTGACGGGCCTGGCTTGCATCACGCCTGGAGCAGGTAGCAAAGATATTTCGTTAATTTATTTTCTCAAAATAATTTTTTTTTTGGGATTAGATTATAAATTTTTTGGGAAATTAATTAAATGGGAGGCACGATTATGATTTGGAGTTGACTAAGAATGGCAATAATTTTCCAGGTGTTGTGCCCTCGTGGGCGGCTATAGTAATGGGGATACTTTCTGGCAGCATTCCATGGGTCTCCATGATGATTCTCCACAAGAAATCCAGTCTTTTTCAAAAGGTAAATATAAATAATTTTTATTCTTGCTTATTTACAAAAGTGATTTGTCACGGCCAAATACATATCAAGCGTATATAATTGCGTAAGTCTATAGTTTAATAATGAGAAAAATACAAAAAAGTTCAATTCACTTTTGACCTTGATAATTATCATTTTGCATCTTCTGCTTTTTATGTTGGATACCCTCCCATGAGTTAGCAACTTAGATTTATTTGCATAATCGCCACTTCCCAAATTACCCCCGCTCTCCTTTCGAGTTCCCCAAACTTCCAATGCAAACCCTAAGTTCCCAGCCACGCCGACTGACTTCAGCCACTTCCATCCGCTGCCGTCACCGCTGGCCGCCACCCGCGCCTCCTGCGCTGTGGCCCATCCTTCATCCTGCGTCATATCTAGTGCTGTTGCCGTCCCCTCATCCTTAAGTCGAGGCCGCCGACCTCCTCTAGGCCATGGATGAAAGAGAGGGACGACACGCTTAAAAGAGAAAGAGATGGGCGCCGGCGATGAGAGTAGGATGAGGTTGCCTACAACAGCGGTGGTGGCGGCGATTTGATGACGGCCGGCCATGAGGCATGGGTGGGGTGGATTGTTGGAAATGGAGGTTAGCATTTATGATGAGTTAGTCAAGTTGATGAGAAATGGCATTTTGGTCATTTCGTTCAGGAGAATTATCTCACATTGGAAAGTAAGGTTTTTATAAGGTAGAGGGTATAAAGTAGCATTGCGGTAACACGTGAAGAGGGAATTTGATATTTTTGCCACTAGCACTTTCTATATTTGTGATTTTGGGTGGGGGAGAAGATGAAAGTGACGCTTGTTCAATTTTGTCAACCGTGCTTTTTCCCTCGTCCTGCTCAATTATTGATGGAGGCTTGGCAATGCCCAAGTTGCTGTATGCGTTCCCATTACATTCCTAATTTTTGAACGGTCCGCTCTTAATAATAGTAATCTCTTGAAAGTTGAAAAATTATCAAGAACGTTTTAAACTTTATCATATTTATATCAATTTAATCCTGATATTTTTAATTTGATTAATTTAATCCTAAAAATTTTGATAATTTATTAATCAAGTCTTAAACCTTTAAATTGTGCCAATTTAATTTTAAATATTTTGAAGTTTTGCCAGTTTAATTAACATCGATCGTCTTATGTGGTATAATCAATGCTAACTAGGATGATTTTTGCATGCTAGGCAAGGGTTAGCTAGCCTAAGGTTAGAAAACAAAAAAGAAAAGAAAAAATAATTAGAGAATTAAGAAAATTTTAAATTTTAAAAAATTGCAAAAGTTATCTGCGCTACTGTTGCTCATGTCATATAGGACAATTAGCGCTAACTAGATCGCTATATTAACTATTTTTGTTCAATATTTGCTTGAATGACTAAATTGTCAAATTATCGAATAGTTTATAACTAAATTGACTTTTCAAGGTGAAATTTGCAAATTGTCATAACATTTATTACTAAAAATTGACTAAATTAAAAAGGTTTAAGACATGATGACTTCAAGTGCAATAAATTTAAGACTTTTTTCTTTTTTGTAATTTTTTCCTTGAAAGTTGGTTGAGGGATCAAGATTTGAATCAAATACAATGAATATTAATTTATTTAAGGCAAATGATTATTGTCATTTGTCGGGAGTCAGATACAATAAGGTCTGATCATCGATAGTTTCCTTGTTAACAAACAAATAGCAATTTAGGAAGATGTAAAAGTTATGAGAATATGTTGAATCTAGCGGAAACATGGTACAAATATAATTCACGAAATATGACTTTCACTATTACAATATTTTCTCACACCACATATAATACTTGGACAACTCTACACAATTCCTCTCACACTCATATGCATAGATAGCGCACTCTATGCAACACTCTCAAGACTAAGGGTGTTAATGGTTCGATTCGATTTGGTTTTTTTGAAAACCGAAACGAACGAACTCGTTAAGAAAAATTTCCGAACTGAATCGAATGAGACCCGAACCGAATACGAATCGAATCAAAATTTTAGTTCGGTTTGGTTTTTTGATTTTTAATTTTCAACATTTTGCATTTGTTTCTTTTTTCTATCGTATATATTTCTAATTTTTAAGAAATAAACTATTATCGATTTGTTGGTTTGGTTAAGTTCAGTTAATCGATAAAAACTGAAGTGATAACAAAAATTTTGATTTTTAATAAGAATCAAATTAAAAAAAATCGAATTTTTCGATTTCGATTTGATTTTTGATTCGATTTTTGACATCCCTACTCAAGACCCCTACACACACACCACTCACCTCTCTACAACTCACGCACGCACTCCACACCACTGCACATTGCACACTTTATACAACTCTCTTTTCACGCCACACACAACACGCTCTGCACAAGACCCCCCAACCATTCTATCCCTACACTCTACACAACACCCCTTACACGCATACAAGAGGCAAGGCCTCCCATTTATTGGGTGTAAAATGGGCACATCCACCGACTTCCCGCCTCAAATACCTCTTCTTCCTATTATTTTATTGCGACTTGTTGACCCATTTGTCAACAATTGCGGCTGAAGCTGAAGAATTTTCTAGAGAGAAAAGTCTGGAGGATTAGAGAGAGAGAGAGAGAGGCGGTGTTTTTTCTCAACACTAGTCTGGTCAAAATAAAGCTTCTTGATCCAAAACAAGCCATAGATGGTAGAACAAGAACCATAATCCGACTCATGTTTTGCGGTGACTCGTGATCAGGTCGACGACACGCTAGGCGTGTTCCACACGCACGCCGTTGCCGGATTGCTGGGAGGGCTTCTCACCGGGCTTTTGGCCGAGCCGCATCTCTGCAATCTTGTATTGCCGATCCCGAACACAAGGGGCGCATTCTATGGTGGCTCGGGCGGGGTCCAGTTCTTGAAGCAGGTCGTCGCAGCCTTGTTCGTGATCGGGTGGAACATATTGTCTACAACAGTCATTTGTCTCGGCATTAGGCTGGTCATGCCGTTGAGAATGCCCGACGAGCAGCTCATCATAGGTGACGACGCCGTCCACGGGGAGGAGGCTTACGCGCTTTGGGGCGACGGAGAGAAGTACGACCCCACGAAACACGGCTGGAACAACCCAACGTCTCATGGAGAGGAGATGATGGCGCGTTCGCCCTATATAAATGGCGCTAGAGGCGTAACCATTAATCTGTGAGCTGATCGCTTGTTCTCGCTTGATCGTGCAATGTGCAGACGTGCTCTTCGAGGACAGATGCAGTGTATATAAACGTATCGGCAGTGCTAGAATTCCGGGCTTCTCAGGAAAGTTGCTGTAATCAAACCTTAAATGAAACTCTTACTGTTCTTGTACATCTGTGTGTTTTGGTGAATAGAGAATCTGAAACAAACCAGTTATCCCCCTCAACCTCTCTCACTCGAGCATTAATCATACCTTAATACTACTCGATTCGACACAGCAAGTCATGATTGAGAACATCAGATTATCCGAGAGAGTAAACGGATTACAATGATCATTCATGTTCGCTATGATAATCTTAAAAATTCATTACTTGAATCTGCAACCGAGAAAATGGCATTATGCGGTGCAAATAAGGGTACCGTGATCTGCGCCTGGTCGTCGTCGTCTTTGGTGTTTACCTCAATAGATGTAAGGACCACGGCCCCAGTGCTTAGCTTGTCGTAGTGCCAAACTTCAAGTTTTCCGTCTGATATCTTCGAGTACTTGCTGCAATTGTCGGAAGTTGGGAGTGTGCAGGTCGAACGAAGGAGGCCGCTGGAAAACGATGGACGCCACCCGGATCAGAATTCTCGCTGTCAATCCGCATATGCGGAGAGTCTCTTGCTCCAGCTGGAAGTCGAAAACATGAAGAATGTACTTCCATCCTAGCCATTCTCTCTCCTCACATCTGTGATTCTCCTCCTGTGTTGCCCAAGACACAGCGTGGAAATTATCTCATGGCCATCTTAATGGTACAGACCGGTTACTGAATATTGATATGGTTCATATGTCGCGATTAGATAGTACATAAAGAGGGGAAGAATAATGCGTAGAGGACGAAACCTTCAGAAACATTTCCAACGGGACGTCGAAAACCCGATCCACTTCATCCGCATTCAGCGAGGGTGTGAAATCTTCTATGTTGGCGAGTAGGCCGATGACGGGAATGACCTCGAAGAGATGCTGGTTTAAGTGCAACGGTGAGGACACAAGTGAATAATTGAGCACAGATACTGCAGACAGCAAGGGAATAACTTATCATAGTACACCTGAGAAAAGAAGGGTTCCAAATTAGCAACGACTTGAACCAATTCCGGGTCCAAGCCGATCTCTTCTGTGGCTTCTCTTAATGCGGTCGCAGCATCGTCCTTATCATGTTCTTCCATCTTTCCACCCGGCAATGCAACATCTCCTGCTTCACGTGACACAGAATCATTTACTGTCAGAACTGAACTCTAGAGGTACTGCTAATCAAGGCGATTAATCTTGTTCCTGCAGAGGATGAAACTGAGGTATTCTCAGAAATAAGCAAGTCGACGATGTGAGTATCTGTTTTCACCTTACAAATGAATTGATTCATAATAACTTAAGTGATCAATTGATATGCTGCTTTACGGATTTTGGCCATATCATTGAGGGGTCAACTGGATACTTTGTCCATTCTCTATATTCATAATTTGAATCTGAAACAAAACTAGCTAATATTTTGGAAGGGTATGTGACATCAACACAAAGATATCTTCGTTTACATCAAATTTCAACGGATAACCCATTGAATGACAGAATTGTATTAGCGCATAAGCAAATGATTATGAAACGATCTGTACGAGGCGCAGAGTTCATATATACCAGGATAAGAGGACAGTTTCATCGATCTTTTAGTAAGAATGACTCGAAGCTCTCCTCCGTGGCCTTCAAAGAGGCACACCAAGACGGCAGCTCTTCTCTTCCTCCTCGGCTCGATGGGACAGCAACAAGTGCCATCTCGAGCACATTGGGATTGATCATTTGCCCCATCTTTGGATTTTGTAAATAGATCGCCACTCTGCTCTTCTTTGTGGTCGATTTCTAGTCCTAGCGGCGGCTCGTACTGCCGGAGCCGGTTCGCGAGTTCTTGAAGCGTTTCGCTGGCCACTCCTGAAAGGTTCCCCATGCGTGAGTGAGTTCCGAGGTCATCTAGCATCCCGAATGGCTTCAATTATATTGCAGATATTCCACCTTTTACGTGCAACTTGTCTGGGAATATCTGTTATCTGTGGTAGCCATGGCTAGAATCTAAATGGTGAAATTCTCGTTGATTTTAAGAGTAGAATCTCACTTTGGTTTGTTACTTGGCATGAGTTCGAAAGTGTTCCGCTAAACATTACGGTGGATAGACTCAGCATGACTCATCATCTTGCAGCAGAAAAAAGAAAAATCTTCTGCCGATTAGCATCTGTAAATAGGCATCTCGCACATGCAGGTCGCAAGACAAGCATCACGACTGATCGTGTAACCACTCCTAATTTAGCCCAGTGGAAGGGGGAATATCAATTTCGAGCACTGGACATTAATTCTAACCAAATAGGCATCAATCCTCGTCCTTCCTTACTCGAACTCGAATGGAATGCAAGGCTCGGTTTTTGATCAAATGGAAGGGCAAGTCGAGAAAGATCGTGGAGAAACCAACGACCGCAGGCCCACAAACAGGATCTCTTTGAGGAAAACTTAGGCCCTGTTTGGTAACCATTCAAACATGGCCAAATTTTGATTTTTTGTTCCCAGAATTAGTTTGGACCCGAAATCGCGTTTGGTAAAAATTTTTATTCCCGGGAACAAATTTGGAGTAAAATCAATAAAAAAAAAATGTGATTCTTGTTCTAGAATCAGAAAAAGAATCAAAATCAACTATTTTCTTCTCTTTTCTTCTTCTTCAATCGCGTGCGGTTGCTGTCCGCCACCATCCGCCACCGTCCGCTGTCGTTGCCGCCGGTCACCACCGTCCGTCACCACCAGTCACCAGCAATTGGTCTGGCAAGCTTGCTGGAGGCAAGCCTAACCACCGGCGAGGCTCCGCCTCACCAGATTTGGTGAGGCCAATCCTCGCCGGGGCTGGGCAAGCCTTACGATGTCCAGCCCCACTGGTGGCCAGGCGGGCCTCACCCAACCCCTGAGTCTCGGCAGCGGATCGGCCCGGGCCGGCCTCGCCAGGGCCGCGATGCTTCGGTGAGGTCGCCTCCCTCATCTAGGTCATTGGCCCTCATCGGCCCGGACTCGACCAAGAAGAAGAAGAAGAAGAAGAAAAAGGAGAAAAAAAAAAAAAAAAAAAAAAAAAAAGAAAAGGAAAAAAGTATAAAATTTATTTAAAAATTAAAATAAATTAATTTGGAACAAAATCAATTAAGACGATACCAAATACAATTTTATTTCGAATTAGATATTTTGGACGATTCCAAACGATTTAAAATGCTTAGAATTTGTTTCAAGAACATAATAAAAAAATTTATTTTTGATCAGAATCTACTTCCGAAAATAAAATCGTTACCAAACGCCGTTATAGAACCAATGGAGTAATTGAGGGCAATTCCTAGCTGCTGCTTTGGGAGATTGAACAGGATGTACATCAGAGATGGGCTCGGCTGTCATGTCGGACCCTGTTCCGTGTTCAATTCTCACGATCTTGTACCTGAAGATATCATCCATTTTGGAGGTAACTATTCCTCTCTTTTTCGCCGAAACAAATCGCCGATACGGCGCCAAGTAGGCTCGGCGAAAATTCATTGGAGGATGGCCGAAGCACATCATTTGGAAATATTGGAAATACATATGTACTCCAATGAATTATTGGGTGACATAGGCCACGTTCAATCAAACGGACACCACGAAACTTTGCCCAATTCTACGGTGACGCAATGCCCAACATCGGCCACATGGATGAAAGGCACTAGCATCTTGACTAGCCGAAAGTTACAATTGCTTTTTCGGATGAGAATTCGGAAAACTTTTTCGCGAGTTGTCGGGAAGGAGAACGGTAGCGAATTCGCAGCGGCAATCGATCGTGATGGAACCAAGGCATAAAGAGACCCCTCAGAGGGGAAAAAAAAGGGGAAAACGAAAGGTGAGAGGTGTAGTTGAGTTCTCTCAAGAGGTACTTTTGATCTCGAGTTTGGAATAGTATTCGATATCATGTCGGTTCCGCAGAAGAATATCCTAAATGCCACAACTTGGCATGATGAGATATATAAGTGCCAAAACTTTCAAAAATTCATTTAAGTGCCAATAATAAGAATTTCTGATCAAATAGCTAACATGACTTTTTTCGGCGAGAATTTTAAATGATGTGACATTTCCTTTTAAAAAAATTATCCACATAAACAGGATGAACGACATCACACCATCCATGTAGATTATGCGAGATGACACTAGATGACATCGTTTTAGCGAACCATGTCAAAATAACATCGTTTTTGTGTCTTGACTATGTCGGATTTCTAGCAAACCTCATTGAAGTTGGCACATAAGTGTCCATTTTTTTTTTAATAATTAAAGTGACAATTAAATGTATTTTTTGGAAGTTTTGGCACTTATGTGTTCTCATGTGCCAAGTTGCAGCACTTAGGATGTTATTTGCCTTTGGAAATTCAAGTTGGCATGAACATTTTGAGCTAAATTGTTAGGAGGTAATTAATCGTCGATCTTTCGTTCTCAATGTGTGGAATGCTATTTGTTGGGACCATAGCATAAGTCCAATACCTTCAGTTGGTGGGATAGTCGTGATGGAGTTTAAATCTGAGTCAATCAACATATTCAGTTGGATCAACATATCTTCATTGCTAAATCAACATATCCAATTGGACCAACATATCTTTAATGTTAGGTATATTTGCTCTTAATTCATGTACATGCACTTTCATCTCTAGTCTCTTTTTCCAGATTGAACCACTAAGGACGCCGTCAGAGCATGGTTGCTACACTACAATTCATGTACACGCACTTTCATCTCTAGTCTCTTTTTTCCAGATTGAAGCACTAAGGACGTCGTCAGAGCATGGTTGCTACACTACAACGCCTAGGCTACTGAGAAACCGCGCTGATGAAATTCATTTTTTGAAATTTTTACTAAACACTGATATATATTCCACCAACTAATCATTGGCTCTCATATCATTTATTGGGAGCGCGACACAAACCAAATAACTTTATTTGAGGAGACTGCTAAAATGGAGTTTAAGTTTGAGCCAGTCAACACCATTGGATCTATATTCACTAAAAATTTTGTACAGATGAATTGTAAACCAAGTAGGATAACTGCGCCGTACCATATCACATCATTGCATATTATGAAACTTTTCAAATATGATCCACACGTATCTCAACACCATTTTTGACTCGATTTAATTACAAAAATCTGAATCGAGGGATGAGGCTATCCCATCTTGTGGTGCAAGGAGAGAGAGAGATCGAAACCACATCATTTAAGAACTGACATGCACGACACGCACCTACACTGGTGCTTCAGCAGTCGTTGGATGCCGCGCTCGAGGGAACAACTTGGCCGTGACAGTACCGCTGCTCCTTTCCTCTCTTTATAGGGAGCCACGAACATGGCTTTTGGGAACGTCTCTAGCATAGGACAAGGCACCCCTAGGGTTAGGTGTAGGATGGACCGAAGCCTACTTGAGGAATTTCCCCATGTACCTACCATCTTTAATTACCCGGGCATCCTAGTGACTCGGGGCAAAAATAAAAATCTCAGAATGGACAAATGATGAAGGATGGAATAGCTTTATTATTAGATCGACTTGTAACTATTGGGTATCGAGTGAAATCTGGTTTGACGAGGCATGTTGAAGGAGCTTGCTTCCTTTCCAAATTTCCCCTATAATAAGAAATCAAACTTTTAATATCTCAGTTTTTACATTGAAATATTATCCGCATCTCTTTTTAACAAGTCATATGCTTTTTATATACAAATAGTCTCATCCCATTTAACATTTTCAGATTTTGAATTGGAATTTTTAATATAATGTCGAAATCAGCGCTATTCCCATCAAATTTCATGCGTCGCCCGCCCCTGTATTTGGCTTGTTCTAACTTTTCTAACTTTGTACTAGAGTGGCCAAGCCAACCACTTTTTTCTTCCCTTTTAAACTCGAATAAGTGATGATGTTTGAAATCTCCAGCCGGTCGACGACAGCCAGGTTTTAACCACGTAGGACCCTCCATTACCCTCGAGCTCCTTCCGATGAAAACTTGGATTGTCTTGTCTCTTTTCAACCATCACCATCGAACTCTACTTGGATGCATGGAGGAGCGGTTCCTCGGGACGGTTCTACCCGTCCAATCTCTCCCCAGACACCAAGCGACAAAAAAGAAAACCTAACTTTCCCTCCCCGAGCACCCGAGCATGAGAGGGTGAATCACTGAATTACTTAAGGGACTTCAGCTTGCCTCATTGTGTTCATTCGTCTTTTCCTATTTGCTGCCAGAAGCATTTGTACCTTGTACAATGCTCAAATATCTTCACCATCTCGAGCCCTAAAGAAAGTTCATCGTAGGGTAGATTCCAAGATCGTCTGTCGCTTCCTCTGGACCGGCCTTCGTTCCAATGCACAGAAATTCCAATCTTAGCAATCGATTACCTGGGTCCCATAATAGGCTTCCATTATGCAGTGTATGATGTTACAACCTCGTGACTTGACTGATCATTGGGTCCACTCTTATTTTTTTCCCAGGATCATCAATGCTTACATTCTCATGTGTACAGTCACTGGGTCCAAAATCTGGGTGCAAACGTAAAGAATATAATGGCCTAGACCAGTTTATAACAAGTACACTTAACCATAAGGAACAATTTGATTAAATGGCTAATGAGTCCATCAATTATAAAGCTCATAGGAATACGATTGGCTCAGAAAAACTCATCGATGGAACTCTGACAAGCTCACTGATGTCAAGAAGCACTTGGCTCATAAAGATACGGTGGGAATAAAAGAGCATATCTGTCAGCGCATGTTAAATTTTGAGTGTACACTCACAAAGCATCAATCAAATCATCAGAATTCGCGAGAGCCACCAAATTTTGAAGAAGATCACTCGAATAAGATTTTTCTTTAGTTTGAATTTCAATTTCACATTAGATTGGGCTTCCTAATTCCAGTACTTCAATTATAAAAATTTCCAACCATGTCTGGCAAGCCTTTTTCTTTCCCTAGCACTTCATTAATTTCCTTTAAGAAGCTTATGTCCAATCTCAGTCATCGTGCAGATATGGCATGTGACATCCAAGAATGTAAATCGTATGTTCTAATTCAATAAAGTTTCTTATAATTTCCTTATTTACTTTGAATTATACAAAGTCAATTGAGGCTTCGGGGCATATTAGAATCCATTCTCTTTTGATTTGAAGTCATAATTGATACTATGATTGGCCATCAATCATCCTCGGGCTCTTAACATTAAAATCATTGAATTTCCAATATACACAACTTGACAAAAATAAACATAACACATTTTTAACGACCACAATGGGATTGAAAGACTCATCAATGCCTTCGAAAACAAGGCTAATGGTCCCGAATGGAAGACCGACTCTCGTCGATGGGGCTTTGATCAATTTGCTGGAAGCAAAATAAAAAGCGAATAAATACAAGTCAGGCCTGGGAATAATGGCCATGTCAATGGACAAGATCCCATCAGGACGGACCCCACTCCTAAAAGAATAATCTACTTTTAAGAAATTACACTCGATGCATTGGGACGAAGCTCTGGTGCCAGAACATGTGTCATTCCAGAGTGGAACGACAATGATTGAACTAGGTAACACTCTTTATCTTTGAGGAAGACAACGACGAATACCCTTGATTTGGATTCAGCCTAGAAAAACCTAGGCACTTTGAGCCTTTTTTTAGGAGAAGGGGCACATCGCTAATGGCCTCTAGATGGACCAATGTACAATGACGGTAGGAGATCTAGAGAACTACGCCTGCCCCAAGGAGGTTAGGAATAGACCATATGAGGAAGGACAAAGTAAAAATGAACCAATAATAGCTAATCCTCTCAGTTAAGAATATTTGGCCTAGAGCATCCGCATGGACCTTGAGTTCGCAGGAATATATGCCTGTGTATAGGAAGCCACACTTAGATTACATCGACAAAAGTCATTGAAATAATGATATTATAAGTGTCATAATTTTCATATGATAGTAACTTAAGTGCCATAATTTATTTTTCGATCACTTGAGTATTATGTTGATAAAAAATTATTCTTTTTAGTATCATTGCTAATTTGTATGTTTAGGTAATCTAACATAAAATTAAATTATTATAAATCGGCCGATGTGGATCATTATGTTTCACATCTATTTGCCCTCAATTTATTAACTGGGTCAAAATTAAAGCATACAAAACCTAACCCCAGTTTGATAAGGCATAGACAACTTCTTGCCCTATCTTATGCTTTTCAATTAGATGAGCCCTCTCTCTCGTACATCGGCTTGAATTGCCATCTTCTACGGCTGCAGAGCGGAGTATGACGGCGATCTCTACATACCAAGGGCTTCTCTGTGTCTTCGATGTTTCAGTGGTGATGATGGCTAAGTTAGATGCAGACACCAAGCAAATTTCTTTCGTTGGCGAGAGTGAGGGACGAGGCATGAAGCTAGAGCTAGACTTATACGCTTTGCTGTGGAGTGGAGAGAAGGCTGGTATGAGTAAAGTTCAAGCAACTTCTACCATGGTTGTCCGTGACCACCTTTCCAATTGATCAATCAAGGATCCATTATCAAATGAATTTGGGGGAATTAAAGAACCAAAACGATGTCGTTTTGGCCTTTTTTTTTGCCACATCAAACGAATATTATCCACATTAGACTTTAATTTATTTAAAAAGTCATGTTGGAGTCATAATTTAATATTAAAAGCCGCAAAGGATGAATTATCAAGACAAACATTCAAGTGAACAATCCTTCATTGATGTGATATTCAAGTGATTAAAATAAAATAATTATGGCACTCAAATAATTACAAATTTATAATTTTTACGGTGTTCTTATTCATTATTTATGCCTTCTCTAGGAGACATAGAGCGCTTGAAATCACTCCATTTATCGATGAGGGTGAAATCACAGCCAATCGAGCATTCACTTTTCATCACGGGAGCAATCTCGAATGATGACTTTCTCAAGTTAATGCTCTTTTCTAGTTCATTTTCCGGACCAGATTTCGATTGGTACATTAATTTGTTTGCCTATTCTGTTGGGGATTGATGGGCCATGCAAGTTCATTCTAGACATATTTTCTCTTGAAGTGATCCTAGAGTGTCGGTCGCTGATATACCAAGACACGTCAACAATTTAGGAAATTTATCAAAATAATACTTAGGATGCATTTGTTTTACTAAAAACTTTATGTTAAAGAAAAATGCTTTTCATGGAACTTATTTTCAAGAAAAGTAGTTAGTTGTCATTTGTTTTGTAGTTTAAGAAAAGTGATTTCCTTCTTATCATAAAAGAAGTTGTTTTTCTCCAATCTAAATTTGTAATTTTTTGTAGATCAATTAATTTTTTACGTTTTCAAAACCTCATAAGTTAAAAATGATTTTTAAGAAATAATTTTTCTTCAAATAAACGGACCTTAATGATGTTTAAAAAGCCCAAAATTAGGAATAATACTAATCTCCCAAAGGAAAAGTTCCTCTCTTTAGCCTAAGAAGGGTTTTTGCTTGGGAACATGTTCGAGGGCATTTAATGTACTCTCACTTATTCCAAGCACGGGAGGTTACTATACCTGTTTATCCGGTAGTAGCTAGAACTGTAATCCTGACGTTGCATTTATCTTTACCACCATAAGACCTTTTAATTTCCTGTCTTTATCTTTCCGACAGAGAGGAAATATGAGGACACAGCACAGGTCTTTCACTCGAGGACGATTCTCCCGCTCATTTTCTTTATAAACCTTTTAAGGACCTGCTTAGGTCCTAGAGGGAATGATCTTTAGAAGTCTCTTTAAATGGTCCCAAAGGCCATCAAATACAAGGGGCATCATTGAAGAAGTTGCTGCCAAAAGAGCACACTTCCCTAGGCACTTTATCGTGTGGAATCTTTGCCCGGATAAGGTCGATCCACCTGAATTTGTGAAAGAAATCCCTGGAATATCTGATGCATTGAGTAAAAAGAAGCAAGCGGTAAATTTGTCTTTACTTAGAGCAGCATAGAGTAAAATAAAACGAAAATTCTCTTTTCAAGTTAAGAGAAAATGAAAGATAAGAAAGAGGATGACAAATAAAACAGAAGAACAAAACACTGCCAGCGCCATCACAGTTTGATGATTGATCCATGAAATGAGAATCTAAGACCGCTCAAATCTCACGCCACTCCTTCTCACACGCAACTCTTCATAAATACATACATACATATATATATTTATGTATGTATGTATTTATGTATATGTATTTATGTATGTATGTATTTATGTATATGTATGTATATACGAAAGTGCGTGTTAATGAGCTGAAACACTAATCATCGTCTAACACATGACAAGAAGCTGTCATTGCCGGGTCTCTATTGACACGCCTTTTTTAGTGTTTTTAAAGATGGCGTGAATTGATCTTAATGTAAAATTGCACTGCATATTGTAAATTTTATGTACGAAATGCAATTGGGCCCCGGACCTTTTAAGTTAATTTGATCGAGTCTCAAACCTATACCAGAAAGTGTAATTGAATTTTAAATCTTTTAATTGGTTCGATTTAATTTAGAACTTATATAGTAGAATGCAATTAGTTCTTGAAAAATGTTGCGAAGTACAATTTAAGGATCCCTTGTAAGCACTTTCTCGAGTGACATGTTGTTCATTGATTGGACTTGATTGCATTTTTTTGACAAAAGTTTAGGACTTAATTGAAATAATTAAAATGCTTAGGACTTGATAACATTTCGTACATATGGTTTGGGAATTTCTTTGCACTTTTCTCATATTTCTACTATGCTCAACGCCACATCATCATACTTAATTTTTTAGAATTCCTTTCTTTGGTAATTAAGCTTATAGGGGTCGAGAACCAACCATCTAAACGCCCGTGAAACATCTTGTAAGCTCTATAAAGCTTTTGGCATATGGAGGTGACTTTGACTTGAGTTAATTTGGACGCAGTAGGTGTTACATTTGAACGTTTGACCTTCAAAGCCTAAACTGGAAATCCACTGACAACCCTCTAATGCTTTACGGGTATAGCCCACCTTTCACTGCGCGGAACACGTGAAATTATCTGGAGTACAAAAGTTGACTTAAAATGCCCCAATCACAAAATAAAGGGACTATATAAAACACGCTCATAAAATAATTTGTTGTTTGTTATGTAAACTGTGAAATTAGCTATTGAAATGTTTGGGACATGAGTGCATTTGACAAGGTATTTCTTGTTGAATTCCGTAAACTGCGCATCTAAATTTGCCATGCTACAAATTGTAAGAAAAGGAATATTCGTTCCACATAGGTCCAAACATGAAGCTAAACGAAGTCTGTGGCTTGAAAAGGATATGGCTTCCAAGATATTCATCTTGGCTAGATGATCCGAGGAAGGCTTTTTCTCCCAGCTGATGGAAACAAAATAAAACATCTCTATCTCCTTGGACGTACCATACATGATGTGATGCACATAAGAGGAATGTATATTTTATTTTGAAATCTGACGTGTCTCACTGTTTCTTAACATATGAATGATTTAATTTAGTAGAATGAGACCCCTAACTTGGCCAAATTACTATATGGAGACTCAACCCATGGTGAATTGGGTGAACCTCTAAAGGTTAATCGTGTTGAATTTGCACCTCAAGTTCTTGATGAACCGGAACATCGGACCCTAGAGAATTGAAATAGGTACGAAACAAGTTTGGAGATGCTCGAGGTGCGAGAAAAGAGGGACCAGGTGCCCAAGCCAAATGCCCAGCCTGGCAGGCCGACGAAGCTGGGGACTAGAGCTATTCGTCCCTACGCTCGAACGGCCATGCCAAATTTGTCTGCGTGTTAGGCCTCTTGCCTTGATGACCAGTTTCGTTACTAGGTATCTGGTGGGTGCCCGGCGGTCATGTGGACCTTGCGAGCTCGTATATTCTCTAGCGAATCTCGGTGAGAGAAACACGAGAGCTGGTGTGAATTTGTGTATTGGAGCTTTGGGAAATACATGAGAGATTGGACGATTGATCGTAACTCTGTAAAATTATCTTATTATAGTGCATTCTTTGTAGTTGACTTTCCTCGTAAAGTAGGTAATGATATTCATTCGGAATCACGTAACTCTCAAATGTTCTTTATCATTTCTCATTAATTTCTCCTATAAATTCTTTGTCCTATGTTAGATTTTAATTGCGAGATCCACTTTATGTTTACAATAATTGTCACATTTGGCTAGGATTTTCTCGAGAAGAATTATGACCTTTGCTTGGGTGATCATCGTCTGAATTTTTTTTAAATTTTTTTATGCTTCCTTGTAATTGTTTGTAGCAGAAGATGTTTAAAGGGAAGAACAATTTTGGGCTGTAAAGCTTTGAAAACGCGTGCTCTGTTCACAACCCAAGGTTTGGCTAAGGCATTGTATCGAGGGCTTAAGTTTTCAGAAACAATTAGAGAACATGGTACCTCGCCGAAGTACTGGAAACATGCCTGGGCTTCAGGATTCTGAAACTAATGACTTCCAATAATCAATAGTTCCGAGTCCTCCAAACCATCTCAATTTTTATCTCGCATCCCGAGTTAGATTTCTGCGTCCATCATCGCCGATTGCATCCCTATATGATATGCCGATGATAAGCAAATCCCTTGAGATGGTTTTAGTTGTGCTTGTTACCTTCAGTAATTCTGCAATTTGGAAGCTTTATGAAGAGAGATATCGGACGCAGGAGGCCCACGCTCACGACAGACATCCTGTTTGTCTTCTTCCTCATTACTTCGCATCCTCTCTCCTGTCCATCGCCTACAAAGACCTCACAGCGACCCACCGCCCGAACGCGAACGCACAATTTCCGCCCCTCGCCCACCAACGTTGTCAGCTTGCTACCTCCCTCCGCAGCACGCGACCAAAAACACCTCCCCTGTATGCGACCTCCGTAGCCCGCCCAAGAGCCTCCCCCCGCGACGCGCTTGAAGTGCCGACACCTCCACCAAGCCAGCCAGCATGGCCGGGTGCAGCTCCTTCGCGGTGAACTTCACGGCCCCCGACCGCAGTCCCCGGAAGGAAGAGCTCCCGCTGTCGGAGGACCGGGACTTCGCCGCCAAGGGGAAGGCGATGATGCTGGTCGTGGTGCTGCTGTTCGCATCTCTCTTCATTTTCCTCGTGGTCCTGACGTGTATGAAGCACCGCCACATCCGCGGCAACGCCCACGGCGACGACAAGCCCGCCGGATATCCGGAGCTTCAACCCCCGTTTCAGTTTCCGGAGGCGAACCAGCTCAAGGGTTATTCTGCCAGGTCTGGGGAGAATCTGCACAATATGAACGCCCATCAAACAGTTTAATTAATTAGTATAGAAAGATTTCATATTCAGTCGACAGTGATCTGATAAGATTTCATATTCAGTTGACAGTGATCTGATTTTATGGCGTTACATATGATTTGGGTATGTGTGATTTAGTGTTGGATTTTGGTTTTATTTTATAGATATAATCTTGGGACTATGGAAAACTTTAGTAGGTGCAGTTCTTTTGCCTCTTTTCTTTTGTGGTACTTCTTATGTTCTGGATTTTTAAGAAAGATTGTTGATCACTAAACTATTTGAAACCCATTTGATTGTACGTTCAGCTTCAGGAGTCCCAAGTTCCTTTTTCTGTTTCTGATGCTCACTCGGTTGCACATCATACGGTCGAGATTTAGGCTGGATTTGCTTATCTAAATCGTACTTTTTGTTCCCTATAGCTTTAAAAACAAAAAGTTGGGGAGTTTGTTTTTGATGAATTTTGCCATTATGATTTCATAATTGCTGATGAATCTTACGAATCAATCTTCTTCCTCCTGACAAGAGACACGAAACAGGAATAGTTTAGTGATTCAATGACAGTTATTTGGGGCAAAATCTCATGTGAGTGCCGACTTTACATAAACTTAATTAATCATAACTATTGATCGCGCGGACTTCACATGATCTAAGAGTGTCATCGCACTTTGCGTCCATGGAGGCAGGGGTTTCTCCTCTTGTCCAAAAGCGTCAGTGGCGAATCTCATCTGTGGTCCTCTACTTTGGATGCATAATTTGCCGGAGCCTTTTTCTTTTATTCAAAATTTGGAGGAGTTGATTGTTGGAGTTCAACTTCGGTACGATCGGCTCACCACATTTTCTTGTCCTTCTCCTTAAGGGCAGGAGGACAAGAGGAGTGCTTTGCTATGGCGGTCTCGTATAAGGGGGCACGGGGGACTGAATCTGGAACAAAGGTTAAATTTGATCACAATCCATGCGCTATTGTGATTTTTACTGTACTTTCTGCCCTATATATAAGGTCGCTACTTGCTCGGCGCCAATCGTTACCACTTAGGTATACATTGGTAATTTGACATCATAGTTGAGTCCCCATTTGAAAGGTTAAAAAAAATATACATAAATGGGATGCACGAAGGACTGCAAAAGATTTTTCCATTAGAGAGTCGATTGAGACCATGTGATTTAGACCTTCTACCGTGTCGCTTAACTCAGAGGACTAGGTTGGGACTAGTTTGGGTCATTGGCCCTCCACCCATTGGGATCATTTTAATTTTGGAGTGGTTATTTTAAAGAGGTCAAGATTTGTTTGACCCCAAGTTGATTGAATCTTTCTCACTTGTGCTTTTCTGAACAAAAGGATCTTCCATCAATGAAGGTTATTTTGGGCGACGCACCATGAAAATAAATGATCAAAACTTGGTAAAATTTCGCAATTCCTATGAGTAAGTAGATCTGAAATATCAAGCAATGACAGGTCTATTTCATAGTTGAATTATCTTTGTTGCCCCACCAAAAAAAATAGAGGGGCTAAGCCCAGTACAACCTGTCTCGTTTGGGATATACAACGACCCATAACCTAATATAGCCTGCTTCGCCTAAGCGTAAAAGAACAAGGACCAACAAGGACAAGTTTGGCTCGTGCATAAGTGACGGTGGTCAGGCCACGACATAGGATAAGTCCGGCTCTACTCCCACTAGTGTCGTGGCGGAGTGACGGTAATAAGTTGGCTCGCTCAAAGTGAGTAGTACTTATAATTCAATTCAAACATTTCATTGCGGATATGAAACTCCTACAATGACGACCATAAAGTCACCGACACAAGTAGCTCTTTTCCACTAATTAAAAAAAAAAAGGGAGTGAAATAAACTTCATCCTTGTCTTGTGGCCGTCAACCTTGGTGAAGCTAAAAAAAATGAGGGAAAAAAGATGGATAGGCCGAGAGAACAAGAAGTACTATAATAGAATATCATTAGTTATCAAATTCCTTATTTCATCAACAGGAAAAGAATTTTATTACTTGCATGTCTTAATATTGCAAGCTCCTCTTTTTAACTCCAATATAATTCTAATTATATCTTGATTATACTCGTCAAGTGTAATTTCCGATTATTAACTCCACCATGTAGCAACAAAATGGCTTATAGCTTGGCCAACAAGAACTCAAAATCTTCATTATTCAAGCTACTCGAATAAGGATCTAGGTAAAAAAATAAAAAGGGGTACCGGGCCGGTCAAGTCAAACTGGATCGGACCGCATATAATTTACAACAAACATAAAAATGAGTATTGGAGAGAGAGAGAGAGAGAGAGAGTCTTAATAGGTTTATCTACTTACACTATTTTATTAAGCTATAATTTATTTTAGAAAAGACAACTATTTAATCCATAGACAAAATAGGCAAAGTGAGCGACCGTTGAAACAGCCCCCTTGTTCTCAACTTTTGGTTGGCTTACAACGTAAGACACTCGCCACATTCTTCTCTCAAACCTCATTCCAGCTCCTCCAATTTCCTCTTCTTCTTTATTTTATTTATTTATTTAAATTATTTTAGCTGTCTAATTAATCTTGAGAAGGGTAAGAAAATCAAAAAAGAAAAGAAAAGAAAAGAAAACACACCAATTTAGAATCGTTTAGCCTGCATCACCATCATCTCGTAACTTCCTAATCTCTTTCCTTTCCTCCCACTTTCAGGTTAATCTCACATCTGTTGAATAGGTGGTTCTTGCAGGCCATGGAGGGTAATTGCATTCATCTCTCCGATTTCCGAATTCTTTTTCCTCATGATTCTTTCGACGAATTGGTTCTAAACCGACACCGAAATCTCGTGATTTAGGTTCAATTTGATTTCGTTATCCGGCATGCCAAGATGCAGAATAACATAATCACCACAATGCGCAGCTTGAAAGCCATAGACGGATGCAAAAGCGCCCAAGTGTGCGCGGTCAATCCGTCCGGTCCGGCCTCGGACATGGGCGGCGGCGGCAGAGGCAGTGGTTACGGAGAGAAACTTTTCCAACATCTCCATGATCATATCCGGATGAATTCGATCCGGGCGAGATCGAGTCGCAACTACCAAGCCCCGAACGAGACTCCGAGCCTATTGATCGAGACTTTGCTCCCTTATGGCCTGCCTATGACTGATCTTCTCGAGCCCCAGATCGAACGGTGCCTCAAATCTGTCGACTTCGTCGAGGCCCTGGCTCGTATGTACCGGAAGATCGAAAACTCGCAGCAGTTTGAAAAATCCGATGCCTATATAGAACAAGGTTTGATCTTTCGGGGATTGTCGGATCCGAAGCTAGTCCGGCGAAGCCTTCAATCCGCCAGGCAACACACTGTCGATGTTCATACCAAAGTCGTTCTCGGTGCGTGGTTGAGATTCGAGAGGAGGGAAGACGAACTCATCGGGACATCCTCCATGGATTGTTGTGGGAGAAACATCGAGTGCCCCAAGGCCAATTTGGTACCGGGCTATGATCCTGAATCAGTTTATGACCATTGCATCTGTCCTCGGGGTCCTAGAGAGGACGACGACGACGACGATCTATCCATGAAAGACGAGGAATGTTCAACTTCGGAGGAAGACGGTGATATGTCATTTTTTGTCGGGGACGATGAGGTGAGGTGTTTTCGGTCTAAGATGGCATCCCTTTCGATACCATTCAGAACGATGTTATACGGCGATTTCAGGGAGTCGCACCGAGAGAAGATAAACTTCACCCAAAACGGATTCTCGCTGAAAGGAATAAGAGCCGCTGAGATATTTAGCAGGACCAAAAGATTGAATTCTTTCGACCCGCACATCGTTCTGGAGCTCCTCTCGTTTGCGAACAGGTTCTGTTGTGAGGAAATGAAGGCTTCCTGCGACGCTCATTTAGCTTCGCTGGTGCACAGCGTTGAAGACGCCATGCTATTCATCGATTACGGATTGGACGAGACGGCTTATTTCTTAGTCGCGGCGTGCTTGCAGGTGTTCTTGAGAGACCTACCGAGCTCGATGCACAATCCGAACGTCATGAGATTGTTCTGTAGCTCGGAGGCAAGGGAAAAGATGGCTACCGCCGGGCACGCGTCGTTTACATTATACTACTTCCTAAGCCAAATTGCAATGGAGGCAGACATGAAATCGAATACAACGGTAATGCTTCTGGAAAGATTGGTAGAGTGTTGCACCGATTCCTGGCAGAAGCAGGTCGCGCTACACCAGCTCGGAGTCGTGATGTTAGAAAGGAAAGAATACAAAGATGCGCAGCACTGGTTCGAGGCCGCCGTAGAGGCGGGGAACCTCTACTCATTAGTCGGCGTGGCGAGGGCCAAGTACAAACGGGGACACATGTACTCGGCGTACAAATTGATGAGCTCGCTCATTTCTGAGCATGGACCGACGGGGTGGATGTACCAAGAGAGATCCTTGTATTGCGCCGGGAATGAGAAGATGATGGACTTGAATGCCGCGACCGAGCTAGACCCGACCCTCGTGTTTCCGTACAAGTACCGAGCTGTCATGCTGTTGGAGGAGGACAAAATCGGGGCAGCGATCTCGGAGATCAACAAGATAATGGGCTTCATGATCTCACCCGACTGCCTAGAGCTGAGGGCTTGGTTCTTGCTCGCCCTAGAGGACTACGATTCCGCGCTGCGGGACGTGCGGGCGCTCCTGACGCTGAATCCGGACTACATGGTGTTCAATGGGAAAATGCACGGGAACCAGCTGGTGGAGATACTTAAACCTCACGTCCAGAAGTGGAGCCAAGCTGATTGTTGGATGCAATTGTACGACCGGTGGTCGTCAGTCGATGACATCGGCTCCTTGGCCGTCGTACATCACATGCTAGAGAACGACCCCGGCAAGAGCCTTTTGCGATTTCGCCAATCTCTCCTCCTCCTACGGTGAGTGTGTATCGATTCGATAAAATTCCGAGCTTCTTTGACTTGAAGCTGTCAATACATGTAGGAGTTGCAGAATGAAATTTTGCGTATTAATTTATCACAAGTGAAGCTCATTTGATGTGCTCTTCTATCTTCTCGAAACTCATCAATTGATGCTCGGAAAATTTGCAGATTAAACTGTCAGAAGGCGGCGATGCAAAGCCTGCGACTGGCTCGGAACTACTCCAACTTCGACCACGAGAGGCTTGTCTACGAAGGCTGGATACTGTACGACACCGGCCACCGCGAAGAGGCGCTCGCCAAGGCTGAGGAATCCATTTCGATCCAGAGATCGTTCGAAGCGTTCTTCCTCAAGGCGTACATCTTAGCCGATTCGAGCCTGGATTCCGAGTCCTCAACTTACGTCATTCAACTCCTTGAGGATGCTTTGAAATGCCCTTCAGATGGTCTCCGAAAAGGGCAGGTAAGTTTCAAGAAAATTATCGAAACGACCGTATTCAAACTGTCGACTCGACTATACTTCGAAAACCCTAACGAATCCGACACTCAACTTTCCTTCATCAATTTGCAGGCGCTAAATAATCTCGGAAGTATTTATGTCGACTGCGACAAGTTGGATCTCGCGGCTAACTGTTACATGAATGCTCTCAACATCAAGCACACGCGAGCTCACCAGGGCCTCGCACGGGTGTACCACCTCAAGAATCAGCGCAAATCCGCGTACGATGAGATGACGAGGCTGATAGAGAAGGCCAAGAACAACGCATCGGCCTTTGAGAAGCGCTCTGAGTACTGCGACCGGGACATGGCAAGGAGCGATCTCGCCATGGCGACGCAGCTGGACCCAGTCCGGACGTATCCATACAGATACAGAGCAGCAAGTAAGTCATATTATCAAACATTCTTACAGTGATTATCTCTCTACAAACTACGATTGCAGCCGTCGCTCGAGTTTTTCTTGACTTAGAAATTGTGCTGAAATTGATGCAGTTTTGATGGATGACCATAAAGAAGGCGAAGCGGTACAAGAGCTCACGAAGGCAATTAACTTCATCCCCGATCTGCAGCTACTCCATCTCCGAGCAGCATTCCACGACTCCATGGGCAACGCCAGCGCCGCCTTAAGGGATTGCGAGGCGGCCCTGTGTCTCGACCCCGACCACGTTGAGACGTTCGAGCTATACACCAAGGCATGGGAGCGAGCTAAGGAGCAGCAGAAATGAAGGCACGATCGCGTGTTCTCGTGTCCGCATCACCTCGATTTGATCTGATAAGCTTGTCATGCCTTACGAGGTGTTAACAATGTAAGAAAGGCGGTCGCGACGTAGTCGCATAGGGGGTTACTCTTGGTTCTTGTCATATACGCCCGAGTCACATCTATCATTGATTTTTGGTAGAAAATTTGAGAGATGATAGCATGTATATATACCGTCTTTTGAACTGCAATAGCCATGGAGGGTTTGGATTTTTCGCTAATGTCGATTGTGCAGTTCAAGATCGAATTCAACTTATGGTGAACGTCATACAAAAAGCAACCCTCACATGTAAGGCTCATTATTCGATTTGTTGAGTCATCTATTTTACAATCAGTTGATTCAATGTGATTTATCGCATATGTTTGTTGAAGTCAATTTATGAGCAAGCCTTACTAACATCTAAAGTTGACAAAATGGGTTATAGACCCACTTTTTAGCCCATATTTAAAGAACTGATAGTTAAAATGACTAGTATAATACACACACATATATATATTTTAAATATATAAGTTTTTAATGGGCTTAGGGTAGTAAGGCCCAATTGAATATCCATCTTGATGGGTTTAGGCTCTACCTAGACTCAAGTCACTTGCAAGTCACCTGGCCGGGCCTTATCATGTCCCTGAACCTGCCCCGGAACGTCCCGGGGAAGTCTGCGACTTTTTATGCTCTCTTTCTCCTTCTCACTCCATCTTATCTCACACTCCACTCTCTAACGCCTCACCCTTCTCGTCACTCTCTCAACTCGGGCATTCTCTGCATCCCACTCTCCCACTACCACCTCTTTCATTGCATTAAGGAGCTCTTCCCTTCACTTTGCCACTGCTGTGCTGGAGTTGATGTAACTTTGCTGAACCTTAGAGGGAGAGAATAGCTGCAACTGCAGCACTTATGCTTCCCTTCCTCTCTCCGCCACAGTTGCACCATCTCTCTTGCCAAAGGTCCTCATATGCAAATAGGTGGGTTGGGTTGTTCATTTTGTGGGTTAGAGAAGGCACTAAATCATGATGTTGGCCTTGTTTGTTTCAACATTTAGAAGGGATTTTGGGGCTCAAAATCCCTTAGCCAAATGTAAATGGCATTTTGCTACTTTTTTTTACTCACTTTGGGAGTTACAACTGTATCTCTAAGACTCTCCAAAGGACTTTAGCAAAATGCAGAGTTAGAGGTGCCTTGAGAAGTTGCATTTTCGGAACACTAAGCCTTGGTTTAATGAATATTTCAAACTTCCCATTTTACCTTCATTTGTTAAGTACACTTCCATTTTTAACCCTATTAAAACAAACCCTAAAGATTTACTCCTATCTCTTTTGCTTATCCTCTTTCTTTCATTCTTGCTTCTATGCTCTCAACATACATCTCACTTCGCTCTTCGCTCTTGACGCCACTCCCCTCTTTTCCCCCATGCCCGCTCTTGATGCCACTCGCCACTTTGTTGCTTACCTATCTTCCCTAAAGGTATGCTGATTTTTACAATTTTTGGGTAACTTTGTGTTGAGCATGAAGGTTTTATGATGTGACTTTGATTTGTGTTTTACTAGTTCGTCTTGATTTGGCTTCACTTCCATTTTTGGATAATCCTATGTGACTGCTATGAGAGTTCCAAAGTTGCCATAGTTGTTTTTTCTTACTCGGATTCTATGATTCTCTATTTTTGTGTCTTGCTAGGTTTGATCTCATCAACAATCACTTTTAGTACTCTGGGTAAATGATGATCTTGAAAAAGGTAATGAGGTTTGTTGGATGATTTTGATCGGTTTTTAGGTCGTTCTATAATGCTTGTAGTGGAGTTATTGCTTCCTTACTCTTATGCTTTTGAATTTTGGGCTCTAGCAAGATGACGTTCCATTATGTTCTGTCACTTAACTGCACTTTCGGAGGCTGTGGAAGTAGTGGGGAGGATGTTAAGGTGAATTTGGATATGAGTTTGAACTTTAGGCTTCAATGTCTATGGTGGTTCTTGTTATCATTTGAACTTTCACATTTATGTAGCAATTAGTTTTTGTTTGTCGATTCATGCTCTATCAAGTTAATTTAGGGTTGTTGTTCTGTTTTGATTAGTTTGCTAGTTTCATCTCATTTTGTTTTGTGCCTCTCAAATTGATTTATGTTCATATTACTAAAAGATGGCAAGGTCATCAAAGGATGTTGAGGCCACATAACCTAATATGGTGGCATTGGATACTCGACTTCGTTCATGATTTTGGGGACTAATGATAATCATAGAAGGGGGTGAATTTCTAGAACTGATCATTCACCAAGTGAATTTTGAGGTATTCTTGACGAGACATCAAAATGGGGAAAGAATTGATGCATAAGGAGGCATTTTGTCGATGTTGAGGTATTCTCGACAGGAAATTGTTCCTCATTGGGGACTTGGAAGTGGCTTCCATGGATGCAAAATGTTGCCGGGTGCTAGAATAGCATCTATGGTAGGGGTGAGCGGTTCCCGGTTTCGGTTTGGTTCCGTCTAGAACCTGGAACCTACCATTGAGTACAGGTTCCTCAATTTTTGGAACCTGGAACTTACCTGTCAAAACCGAGAACCTAGAACCTACCCTGTCACAGGTTTCGGGGTCGGTTTCAGGTTTCAACAGTTTTTTTTTTTTTTTGGTTTCATTTTCGTAGTGAGTGTGAATATCCGAAAGCCGAAATAATTCAATAGTTGGCCCTCCATTTTCGGTACCTGCCAATACACAGCAATGTGAATCTTTTACATTTAGACGGTTAGCTCTACTTCCAATTTGCTCCACACTTTAATACAAAATCAAAGAGATTCCTCAAAAGGGGAAAATGTAGATTCTAAGTGTGATATGACAATGACACATATAGGTTGGTCGAAAAAAAGATAAGCAACACATACATCACATGCCTATCAGAGAAAATCTATATCCTCATTTCTATCAAGACTCCTTGAGTAAAATTGTCTCGTGGCTAATTCTTAAGGTACAAGCCAGAGAAATCCTAAGACAGAAAATGCACAAGAGCCTATGTTTACAAACAAGAAAAACCATTCGAAAGCAATAACAAATTTGATCTGGCAACAAGAATGAATATGCATGACAACAAAGACTAGTAGAAGGCTAACATGAAAAATCCATTTACCTCTTCCCCAGAGACATATAATACTAGAGCCGATCTCCCAAGATCATGCCCTTCGGCATTTATTGCAACCATCTTACAGTATTAATATATGAGATGGACAAGGTAGGGCACAATGGTTAGACAGGAGGTAGATATATATAGAACTTAAAATATTTTATGAATTTCTATTGTATCATCTAAGTACATTACCGCAACGACAACAGGGGTACTCTTGCCAATATTAGGATCACCTCCCACCAAAATTAAGGAACCTTTAGAGCCACAATGCAACAAAATCAATAGCTTTGATAAAATTAAAATCTTCAAACTTCCATACATCTCAAGTGAAAGTTCAAGTAATGCAGCAGATTCGTGCGGACCATACAGCAAAAAAGTAGGTCGAACCTGGCACAAGACCACCGCCTAGCACTCTCGAAACCTCCTCTCCAAAGGGTCCATACCTAAACATCAAGCACAGATCATTTACTTTAAGGAACTAGGGCGACATGCCATCCGATTCATCGAGCTGCAAGTGAGGTTCGCGAAGCCCAGCCACCGGCACTTCGCCATCGAATCGTTCGTGGCCAGATCGATCTTCGAGGGAGGTCCAGCGACGGCGAGCACGCGGCGACGGCGAGCACGCGGCAACGGCGACGGTGGCGAAGACATGAGTCTCACAACACCAATGGCGGCACGGACGACGCGGCAAAGACGGCGGTGGTCACGGCTCAACCCACGGCCAATGGGGAAGAGCTCGGTTCTAGCGGAGGCGGTGGCGGTTCGAAGCAACGACAGCCCGGATGGCGGAGCGAGCGGCGGCAAGAGGTGGTGATGGTGGCTTGGAGACAACGGTGGTGGCTCACGGTGGCGAGGGGTAACGCGGACGGTGCGACAGCTCGTTGGGCTCAACGGCAAGACGGCTTGTTAGACGAGCGGTAGGTGGTGGTGGTTCGGTGGCCAAGAGATGGTGGTGAGTAGGGCGTGGGGCGGTGGCGTGGTGGTGGGTGAAGCAGCAGCCAGCAAGAGGAAGAAGAAGAAGACGAAGAAGAAGGGGTGGGGTTTAGGCCGAGAGAGGGGGAAAGAGGAGAGAGAGAGAGAAGAAAAGAAAAAAGTTGGGGGGTAGGAAGTGACCCGAGGTGTGAAAAGTGGAGAAAAGAGAGAGAGAGAGAGAGAGAGAGAGAGAGAGAGAGAGAGAGAGGGGGGGAAGAATCGTAGAGGCGGGAAATCATGTGGGGGAAGCTAGGTTTTTTTTTTTTTTTTAGAATTATGACCAGTTCCGGTTCCGGTTCCCATAGAAACTGGAACCGGAACCGAGAACGCCGGTTCCTAGAAAAATGGAACCGGGAACCGGAACTGGTGTCTTTGGAACTGGGAACCGAACCTAACCCTCCGGTTCGGTTCCTCGGTTCTTGGTTCTACCCGGGAACCATGCTCACCCCTAATCTATGGTCATATATGTTTGTAACATTATCTTGTTTGTTGTATGAAAGCCTCAATATAGAATCCTCTGACTTTGATATATAAGTGTGGAGGGCCTCATGTGTTGTGTATTCATTGCCCTATGTAGGAAGGCCTATGCAAGTATGTGTTTACCTTATGGTTCATTTCAAACTCATGGAATTTTTCAATTCCAGCCACTTAGAAAAATGATTTCTTTCATGAACTTAGACATTTTCCCAACTTTGTTTCCATCAATTAGACCCTCTGTTGATAAGCTACTTGAGTTGTCAACCACATAAAAGTGATAAAAGGTAATTAAGGATGAATAACGTTTTTATTTGAGGATTAAAGTGAAATAAAGTTCATAGCAAAGATTTGTACAATTTAGACTTGATGATGTATCTTGTGTATCATATATAAGAACAATGTATTTCTTTCCTCAAGACATGTGTGATCATTGTTTTGTTTTGTTTTGTTTTTTTTTTCTTTTTCAATTTAAAAAATTTAAAGTTCAAACACTTAAATTGGCACACAAAAAGACTTTCTTAAATATATGTCTACTAAGGTTGCATTTGGGAAAAGCTTTTAGGAAAAGCCTTTAAGGAAATGCAAATACCTTTTGAAATGCAAAAACTGTTTGGTAAACTATAATTGAAAAGCACTTTAAGAAACAACTTTGGGGAAATGATGTTTGATAAACACATATTTGGGGAAGTCCTTTAGCGTGACCAATTTAAGTTTTTAATTTTTATTTTTTAAATTGAAAACCAAATTAAAATTAAAAACCAAAATAATGATTTATATATATATTTTGCACTAAGAGGTATATATAAAAGAGATATATTAACAAATTTAATGACTTTTTTTTTTTTGCACTGAGATGTATATATAAAAGAAATATATTAACAAAAAGAAATAGTAATTTCATTATAATAAACATGATTACATATGCATCAAAGAAAGAAATAGGTTTTCATTGAAAATTACAAACATCCTTTAAACTCATTGCTATTTGATCATGTAAACGTGCCATGTTAGGAAATAAATTGTCATTTGAAGTACTGGCCCCCTCATTTGTATTATGAAGGTCAACTGAATATCCATAATTGAGATCCAAATCTGCTCTTGCAAAATGTCTATCATTGGCGGTGTTTCGTCGTATATAATTATGCAAAGTCATTGCTGCTATGACAATTTTTACTTGCTTTTCAAAGGGAAACTTGGCATATGCTTTAGGATCTTCCACTTTTCTTCAACACATCAAAAGCTCACTCAATTTCCGATCGTAGCGAGGAATGAGCACGATTGAATACCTCTCGATAACTTGTAGGGATGGACCTTGTTGAAATTTTGGCAAATGATATATAACTTCTTTGTATGGTCCCAAATAACCCGTTGTATTTGGATATCCAGCATCTACTAAATAATATTTACCTGCATAAATATAATATAAATTTGATCAACATTTACCATATTTATACATATTAATATACAAAAACCATTAATTAACAAATCTAGAGGAGGATGATGAAATTGCATATCACGTCTCCCTAAAGTTTCATAGAAAATATGAGTATCATGGGCTTGGCCCTCCCAATCAGCCCAAACATAAATGAATTCCATATTAAAATTACACGCTGCTAAGACATTTTGAGTCGTTGTACATTTTCAACCAATAAAATGAATATGATCTTTTACATGTATCACCGCTGGGATATAAGTGCCATCAATAGCTTTAATACAATCCTAAAACAAAAGCATAAATATTATTATATAATCAAAATTTGCATTTAGTTCTTTCTTTCTATTGAATAATCAAAACATACCTTAAAATATTGATAAAACCTTCAACTATTTTTTATCTTTTCCGGAACATCCTTAAATTGTCAATCAGTTGGTTGATCAAATCTTTTCCAATTTCACATACTTTGTTTAATACTAAGTTAAAGTACCTGCTTATAGTTTCCCCAAAGCGTTGAAAACGCTCTTGTGTTAACCTATTACCTATACCATGTCCTAAAATATGAAGAAATATTCCAAGTATTTCTCTAAATCAATATTCTTAGTTCCTTCAAGACCATAGTGTGTTACTAAATCATGCATGAAATTATTAAATACAATCTTATCCATTCTAAACATTTGATAACACTTTATCGGATTAGCATCTTCGCCCATCAACTCTTCTAACCATGCATATCATGTATATGATGATGTCCTACAAAGTTTTTTATGATTGTATATTGCTTGATAAGCGATTGCGGCTTGAGCAATTTCCACAAGTTGATTGAATTCATCATCCTTGTTTTCATGGATTTCTCTTTCAGGAGAATTTTCAATATCCGTTTAAAGTAACAAAACAATAAGAAAAGTGATGAATAATCTATCTATTGTGACAATGGAACAATTATTTTCCATAATATATATGCAAATTCCGCCAAATCGTAAAAACATAAACTGAAAACACATGTCTCGCATTAGAACATAATCAGAAAAAGAGTTCACAAGTAGTGCAAATTAGCAACTGAAAATAAATCTCACATTATAATATAGATTAATATGAAAGAGCTCAAAAAAGTAACTAGAATCCTAGTGGTGATTATTATGTTCTTCCAACTTATACTTCAGCCACTCAACTTTTTATTCATCTTCATCCAAGTTCATAAAAATCTATTTATTGTATTTCTTTTCAAAAAAATGAGAGAGTGTAAAAAAGAACAACTTTTGGTCTTACTTAATCTCAGGTATGGCCTTCAATGTTTGCACAATTTCTTTATAAGGATCAAACTCTCTTGCAACCGATGTTGCATTGCTCCTAATTTCAACAGCTGAACAAAGTTTGTCGATTTATGATGCTAACTTATCAGGTCCGGTCAATTTTTTTCCTCTCTTTCTCGAGCTTGCTTCATTGAACTTTCTACCGTTCTTTTATAGCTCTTACTTCGACTTGGATGGACATTTGCTTCACCTACATCACCCTCTAAAGTATCATCGATAGATTTTGCACAATCACCAATATCAGCTTGTGTGGTCTCAACGTTTTCATTATTGCATAAACCTTGTGCAGGATTCTAGGTAACACTTCCAATAGCAACTTTACCCTGGAACATTTGATTAAACAAAACTTCAATATCCGGATGTATGCCTTTTGTTCGAAAAACTTTAAGCTTAGGATTGGCTTGTTATAACAAAATATTTTTATGAGTTATATTATAAAAGATGACCTTACAAAACAAAAAGTAACAAAAGATTAGATAAACACTTGAATTTTTCTCTCCTACCATTTGTCACTCACCACGTCAATGGTTTTCTTTCTTAGATCCCATCCTAGTCTTGTTTCCTTTTGAACCAATTACTTCCATTTTTTCCATTCTTCCTTTAAATTATCCAACTTATTCTTCATTTTATTTTTATCATACTTTCTTCCCCTCAGCTCATCAAACTTGTTAATTATATTTGTCCATCCATCATTTTTGTTACTTGTAGAACGATTACCTTTTTCAATTTGTTTAATGCACAATCGACAAAAAGTTTCTATATCTTCAGAGCTCCAATATGCTTTTTCCTTTGATGAACTTGCCATCTTTCAATAAAATGAATACAAACATATTTGAAAAATGAAAAGAGATGATGTTAACTATGAACACAAAGTAAGGGACACTACAAATAAATTAAAATGTAATTCATATGAACCCATGAAAGAGCACACCAAGTTGGATATGTAAGTGGGAAAAAAAGAACTGAAACATAAAAAGTAGAAGTGAAAGAACCTGGGTTCGAAGTGAGACAATAGACACATTTTGAGCGAAGAGAGAGGCGAGCACTTCGGTTGTGAGCAAAAAGAGAGTTGAGCACCTGGATTTTGAGCTGAAAAATGATTTAATTTAGAATAATAAACACTGAAACAAGTGAAAAATTCAGCAATGTGAGAATGGGAACCACCTGAATTTTATGTAGAAGTAGGGCACTTAAATACAGTAAATTACCAAATACTATTTATTTAACAATGGCATTTTAAGGAACTCAATAGACAAACTGGTATAGACTGATACATGACAAAAAAGAGGGACGGCAAAAACATTTAGGGTAGCTGCGAATCGTACTAAAACTTCAACCCACCGATTCGCCAAACGAACACTATATAGAATAGAACATGGCATGCTTGGATTTACTGGTATGCTAGCCAAAATAAGAGAAAGATGCTCATGACATCAATTTAAACATTTCAACAAAACAACGTGGAGTGAGAGGAAAATATCGACCGCTTTTAGAACCCGAACTCAAGTTTGGACTCAAAAGAAATCATCACGAGATAACTTAAAACCAGCATGTGTATGTGCTTAAGGAGATCGAGTCTCGGCTTTGCTTGGATCAAAACAATGAACATCACAAAATCACACATAAATACTTTCCACAATGAACAAGAAACAGATTAAGGTTTGGAACAATAACATATTTCAAGCATCATTTGCTGTCCTCGTTTCCATCTAGAGTATCTTCATTCCTTGGAAAAGCAAACAACAATTTACAAACACAAAATTTCACAAATGAGTGGTTCTCGGCTTTTCTTTCCTTGCTTAATTGAGTTTGTTCACTATCGTGTTAAGTTTTGGATTCATCCAATCGACACCAACATAAAATCAGACCATAAAAAAAAAAAAAAAATCAAGTCTTCACCAACACTGCCTTTGGATCATGCCAGAGCAAATCAAAAGCTGACCTCATTGGACACCAGGTCACTCCCTCCCCATCTTTTTATAGGAAAGATGGAAGGGGTCTTTGATATGTGTTTTTAAATCAAAGTAAATGTCAATCAAAATTCCAATTGCAGATTAAACTATCTTAACTCGCCAACAACGCTTGCGATCGAATTGCTTGAAAACCCTAATGTTCATGTAGAATTTTATATTTGGCTTGAAATTTTTGCAATATACAATAAGTCATGATAGCAAAAATTATAATTTAAAATACGTTCTATATATGCCAATCATCCAATAATAAGTCAGGATTCCACCGCCGGTGTAAGAAAGTTTTTAAATATTCACCTTTGGATGATAGTCATGTGTACTTTAAGATGATGATGTAACTAAATTCGTCCATATGCCAATCATCGAACGATAAATATATTACTCAATTTTTTCGTTGGCAATGGAGCTAATAAAAATCCATGAAATTATTAGTAAAATGCTTCCAGACATTGCAAAAGAAGCTAAGGAAGTGCTACCACCCGAGATTTGTCACAATGATGGATAAACCAGATTGGTTGAGCTTCTTTTCAATGATAGTTACCATATATTTGTATTGCTGGTAAATTCTTGAAACTCTTGGACATAATAAGAACATTTTATAGTGAAGTCCATCTCTAGGGCATTAGGAGCACTTCCAATTGACTAACAACAAACCACAGAATGAAAGGGAAAACATGGTGACAATTGACATGGTTGCTTCCTGTCGGAAGATGAGAAAGATCAACCACAAAAGTATAATGCTTGAAGTGACCTGTCTAAACTACTCATCAATTGCAGCCAAAGAAAAAACTAGTTTTGATCTTAGTTTGTAGTAAGATGCTTCTATAACTAGTTAACGGATGCATCCTTGTTCCAAAGATACTATTCAATTACAAAAAGAGAATCAAATTTGGGCCAACACTTTAAGCTTTAATCGACCGTCTAATTGCGGAGCACCCTACTCAACTTGGAGATAGCGGCAAGGGGCCAGCTCGTGACAAATCGGGCTATGGTTTGCCGCCTTGGTGTCTTTGAGCCGGGATCCTTGGGCAAGGGAGGTTCAAACCAAGTAAAGAAACTCACCAGCGACGCGGAGATTTGGGGAGCGAAAGATCGTGTGCTTAAGGGTGTCGGCCAGAGGTCATTGGAGAGGGTTCGGGCAAGGCCAATCCACTAGAGAACTTCTCGCTCTCGAGTCTCACTCTCTCTGCCACGCTCTCTCTCGCACTCGGACCTCTCTCTATTCCGTCCAGTCCCCAAGAAGTGAGAGAAAGAGGAGGTTCGAAGAGGAGCAAATCTTCAGAGGCGCAACGTCAGAGAGAAAGAGGAGGTTCAAAGAGGAGAGCAAATCTTTAGAGGCGCAACGTCAGAGAGAAAGAGGAGGTTCGAAGAGGAGCAAATCTTCAGAGGCGCAACGTTAGAGAGAAGACGGAGAGGTGAGCAGTGACGAAATTCTAGGGTTTTCAAAAGGGTCAAAGTTGAAATTTAATAAATTTATGAGCGCAACAAAGGCAAAATAACATTTTTCATTAATTAGCCCCCATCATGTCGAGAATGCTAAAAAGCCCAAGGTAGCCTTCAGCATTGCAAATATTTGCTTTCCCATTAAGAGACTTTGAAAGTATCCTCCCAAACACCATTATTTTGGCCCAAGAGGTTTTTGATGGCCAAAACTCTTCGAAAGTTACTCCCAAACGCATCCTAAATAGGATTTCCTCTGAAGCTGTAGCCTGATGCAATTTTCAATTTCAATTTACCAAATGATGTTTACATATCACAAAACTCCTTTAAACTAAAGACCTTTGTATTTCTCCAAATACTGTTTTTTTTGAAGCCAAACCAAACGAGGGTCAATCTCTTTCCCAATGTTGAAATCAAGGTTTTCCAACTTGGATTGCTGAGCGACGACAACGACTACTTAGAAAGGGCCTTGGGCTGAAAAGCAATAACTTGTAATTACATGGGCTTTTCCGCAATGACCCCCCAAGAAAAGAAGGGCCCGATCTCCAAAAGGCCTCCTCCGCACTTTGAGGCCCTCCTCGCACGTGGGACGGCGGAGCGCGCGCGTGGGGGGGAAGATTTGAAATTGCCCTTTAGGGTTTGGTGCCCGCGCCTGCCCGCCTGTCCGCCTGCCCGCAGGGGGGCCTTCGCACGGTCCCTCCCGCTTCTCGCAGCCATTCAAAAAATTTTTGCCAAAAAAAAAAAAAAAAAAAAAAAGGTTTTTTCTTAAATTCTCATTTCTGTATAAATTTATTTTTCGCACGCCTTCAAATCCACACGCCTCCGCCGATTCTCCCTCCCTCCCTCTCTCTCTCTCTCTCTCGGTGAAGCCCTTGCTCCGGGATCGATCGCGGCGGGCGCGGCGGCCGGCGAGGTTCTCAGGGAGCTCGAGGCGGCGGGGAGGAGGAGCCCTAGCTCGTGGCGGCGGTTTCGAGGTCGTGCGATTTCGTCGGGGCGCGCGGGGGTTTCATTTTTTTTTTTTTTTTTCGAGCGCGAGGTACGAGATTTCTCTTCGCTTCGATCTGCGGTTTTGTTCGGGCGATCGTGCTGTTTGGGGCGCGTGCGGTGATGGTTTGGGGTTTTTCTGGGGCGAGATTTAGGGTTTTAGCGTTTCTCGGCGGAAGAAGTTGGTTTAGGGGGGGGGGGGGCGGCGGAGGAGGGATCGCTTGTTGGTTTAGGGCTTCGGCCGGAGCTCCGTTGAGCTTGGCGGAGTCGTTTGGCTTGGGGTTTCGGTGGCGCATTGAGTAGGTTTTGTATGGCGAGGGTGTTTTGACTGGATTTCTCGAGGTTGAGTTTGTTTCTGAATGGCCTGTTCTGTGTTTCTTTATCTGGTTATGGTACGTCTACAAAGATGAGAGAGAGAGAGAGAGAGAGAGAGAGAGATGATGGATGAGAGTGAGATTTGTGGGAAATGATAGTGGCCGGAACTGTTTGAGAGAGCCTGTTTTGTGGTCTCGAAGTTCAGATTGTCACCGAAGTGTGTTGATTTGCGACCTGTTCTTTGGATGGATGAGAGTTCGGTGTTTGAGAGAGCCTGATATTTCGGTCTTTTGTGGTCTCGAAGTTCAGATTGTCACCGAAGTGTGTTGATTTGCGACCTGTTCTTTGGACTAGTCTGTTTTTAACTGCTGAAGTGTTTGTGTTTCGTGTGGCGTTTGTATTGTTCTTTCTGGGAAAACTATGTATGCCCCACTGCTTTGGCTCAGTTAAACAGATAACCTCTCTTCCCTCATCATTTCTCCGTTTTTCATTGCAGACTCAATTCAATTGGCTAGTTATAGATAACTTAAGTTTCTCTGTAGGAAATGTGCATGACATTGAATCTCCATCTGAAAAATAGAGAAAAGGAGATTTGTGAGCACATATGCGATTTTCCTTAATGGGGTGTTCGGGGGTAACTTTGGTGGGAAGGTTTCATCTTTATTTTCTTTGTCCACAGTTAATTTTGTTGTATTTTTGGTAACTATTGGATTTGCGGTAATTGGAGGTTGTTCCAATGTTAATCTATTCTTGCTTTTGCTCTTTATTTTAAATTGTTTGCCGTGCTCTGTTGAAGACCATTCTTACCATGTTAGTGACATTTGATTGTGATTTTTTTAAAATGTGAACGTTGTAAAGTTTAGTTGAAAAGATATGCATCTCTATTTGAACCTATAGCAAATTCAATTTACACGCATCTTCTGAATTGTCACTCCACTATTTAGTTTCTGGTGAGATCTGACATAGCTTTGTGCCTTCAATATAATGTTTGTGGATTTCTAGGTTTGGAAGTTATGGCCATGGAAATCACTCAGATTTTGTTATCCGCTCAATCAGCCGATGCAAGAGTTAGAACTGAGGCAGAGACCAGTCTTAAGCAGTTCCAAGAGCAGAACTTGCCTGTTTTTCTTCTATCATTGTCATTTGAGCTGTCAAATAATGAGAAGCCTACCGAATCCCGTCGGTTGGCTGGTATCATTCTTAAGAACTCTTTGGATGCCAAAGATGCTTCTAGGAAAAACATTCTTGTCCAGCAATGGATAGGGATTGAGATTGCAATGAAGTCTCAGATAAAAGAATTGCTTTTAAGGACCCTCGCTTCATCTGCACAAGAGGCATGGCATACTTCTGCTCAAGTAATTGCTAAAATTGCTTCGATTGAGATACCTCAAAAGCAGTGGCCAGAGTTAATTGCAACATTGCTTAACAACATGACTCAGCGTGATCAGCCTTCTTCACTTAAGCAGGCAACTTTAGAGACTCTTGGATTTGTATGTGAAGAGATATCTGATCAAGATCTGGTGCAAGATGAAGTAAACACTGTTCTCACTGCTGTTGTTCAAGGCATGAGCCTTGCTGAGCACAGTCCTGAAGTTCGCCTTGCTGCAACACGGGCATTGTGTAATGCTTTAGGCTTTGCTCACTCTAACTTTGAAAATGAGATGGAACGGAACTACATAATGAAGGTGGTATGTGAAACTGCTCTGTCCAAGGAGATGGATATTAGGAAGGCAGCTTTTGAATGTCTTGTCTCTATCGCCTCAACGTATTATGAGGTGCTTGAACCTTATATGCAGACTTTATTTGAGCTCACATCAAATGCAGTGAAAGGCGATGTTGAAGAAGTTGCCCTTCAAGCTGTGGAGTTTTGGAGCTCTATTTGTGATGAAGAAATAGAGCTTCAAGAGTTTGAGAGTTCTGAAAGTGCAGATTCTGGGTCTCCTCATTCACGGTTCATTGAGAAAGCTCTGCCTGCTTTAGTTCCCATGCTGCTGGAGACTTTGCTAAAGCAGGAAGAGGATCAGGATCAGGATGATAGCACTTGGAATATATCTATGGCCGGTGGAACTTGTCTTGGTCTTGTTTCTAGAACTGTAGGAGATCCTATTGTTCCCCTTGTGATGCCTTTTGTGGAGGATAATATAAGGAAGCCGGATTGGCATAGTCGTGAAGCTGCCACATATGCTCTTGGTTCAATCCTTGACGGGCCAACATTTGAGAAACTCTCTCCTTTGGTTAATGCAGGTTTAGATTTCCTTCTTAATCTGATGAAGGATGAGAACAATCATGTCCGCGATACAACCGCATGGACACTCACACGCATTTTTGAGTTGTTGCATAGTCCAGCCAATGGATTTTCAGTACTCTCTCCTGGAAACCTCCCAAGGGTTGTTAAAGTATTATTGGAGAGCATACAGGATGTGCCCAATGTTGCAGAGAAGGTTTGTGGGGCAATTTATTACCTTGCCCAGGGGTTTGAAGATGCCGGAACAAGTGCTTCACTTCTCTCACCATACCTTCCAGACATCATGACATGTCTTGTTGCAGCTGCTGATCGCATGGATAGTGGTGACTCCAAGCTCAGGACATCTGCATATGAAACTATCAATGAGGTAGTTAGGTGCGCCAATATTGCTGAAGCATCTCAAATTATAGCGCAACTCCTTCCTGCCATCATGAATAAGTTGGCACAGACATTTGAGCTCCAAATCGTGTCATTAGATGATAGAGAAAAGCAAAGTGATCTGCAGGCTTCTCTCTGCGGTGTTCTTCAAGTCATTATTCAGAAACTAAGTAACACTGATGAAACAAAACCCATAATAATACAGTATGCAGATCAGATTATGTTACTATTCCTTCGAGTTTTTGCCTGCCACAGCTCTACAGTGCATGAAGAAGCTATGCTTGCTATTGGTGCGCTTGCTTATGCTACAGGTGCAGACTTTCTGAAATATATGCCGGAGTTCTACAAGTATTTGGAGATGGGATTGCAGAACTTTGAGGAATACCAGGTCTGTGCGGTTACTGTGGGTGTAGTTGGTGATATTTGCCGTGCCTTGGATGACAAGGTGCTTCCATTTTGTGATGGGATTATGGAGCTCCTTCTCAATGATCTCCGTAGTGAGGTACTGCACCGGTCTGTTAAGCCTCCCATTTTCTCCTGCTTTGGTGATGTTGCTCTTGCAATTGGAGATCGCTTTGAGAAATACGTCTCATATGCACTGCCAATGATGCAAGGAGCTGCAGAAATTTGTGCCCAGATGGACACGGATGATGAAGAGTTGATGGAATATGGTTATCAGCTCAAGCGTAGCATTTTTGAAGCTTATTCCGGAATACTCCAGGGCTTTAAGGATTCGAAGTCTGAGGTGATGTTGCCATACGCGTCCCATCTCATGCAATTCATTGAGTTGGTCTTCAAGGACAGGCAAAGGTAATTATCTATTGATTTTCCTTTTGCTCAATGTATGAATTGTTATTCGGTTCAGAAAATTCAATTTGGTTATCCATATTACAGGGACGAGACTGTCACAAAGGCTGCAGTTGCGGTGACAGGTGATCTCGCTGACGCCCTGGGGCCAAATATAAAGTTATTATTCAAAGACCGTGCATTCTTGAATGATCTCTTGGGTGAGTGTCTGCAATCTGATGATGAGCAGCTCAAGGAAACAGCGACTTGGACCCAGGGGATGATTGGACGTGTTATGGTCTCGTGATGAGGAGCAAGTTGTCCAAATATGTTTGATTTCTATTCTTCTCAAGTGGCAGCTTCGTCTTGTCGGTAAAATGTTCCTGGCGATTCAAAAATTTTATAATGTTCAGTGTCTTATGGTCTAGGATGTTAGTCCTGAGCTCCCGATTGTTTTTGCGATGTCAGTCATCTGGGAGTGGGAAGATTTTAGGGAGTGCATTTGTAATGTTCATAGGCCGTTTGGGATTTGGACATCTCTTCAGTTATTCGGCCACCAAATCGGTGGTTTTGAGTCATTTTCAGGTCGTTTTGATCCTATATTCTTGCATCTGTCTTATCTGCATTTGTCTTGCGAATTTTCTCACAGTCGATAGGCCCACATACCTACTGAAACCTCCTGCCTTTGCGGTATGCATGCGGGACAGTGGGAAGAACTTCAACCTTTGCCGTGAAAAATCATTTGCAGATAAATCTCAGGAAGAATGAATACGTATCGACATCCCTGCATGCTGCTCTAAAGTTCTTAGTGGCGTCTGGTGAACTGTTGTCCTTTGATCTGCTTGATGAGCAGAAATTTTCGAGTTTTGCTGAGAAGTGATACTGTTTGCATATCATGAGATTGGATTGGTAGTACTAGACAGTACTTCTCCAAAATCACAAAAAGAATAGACGTAGGCTTTGAAATACTGAAGATAAAATCGCAGTCATCTCGGGAAAAGCTTCTCAAGCTCGGTTTATTTCAGGGAGATACGCCAGTCGACCTGGTCCTATCCATGCGTAGGGTAGCCGTTTTCACGGGATAAAAGTTTCATATAGATGAAGTTTCCTGAGAGTTGTGTGGCCTGCTTAATTGTCGAGCATGTGGAGTGCAGTTGGTGCGAGATTTCATTCCAGTTCGCACGCGATGGAACGCGACCAGCGAGCGTGATTGATCAATAAGCTTGAGCGGGGCGAAGCGGCGCCTATGACAGAACAGGCCGACCGCCGTCGTGATTGACGGGTCTTGACTGGGATTTGCCCGTCTATAGATATTGGAAGGCTTCTCTTAATTGATTAATTAATTAAAGCGAGGGTCCCGATTGATGGTCGGTGGTAGAATGTGGACCCATGTGTGATGTGCCTTGTTGTCCCTGGCCTCTCGGGTTTACCAATTTGGGTCGACTTTTTTTATATTACCGTCCGTGGCTCGATGGAAATCAGAAATCGGGAAAATTATTGTGTATATAATTCACAACCTTTCCTTTCTTCGAAGGTTTTTCTACTTGACACTATGCACCGGAATCTTCTTCTTTTGCTTTTTCCTTTTAAAAGAAGAGTTAATAACACAAAAAAAAAAATAAAAATTGGTGCAATCTTGTTGTAACCCATAAACTCATTTTCATGTCGCAAAAGATCTCTAATTGGTGGTCCCGTGTTACATTTACCCTAGACTAAATTTTGTTTCACAAGAACTCCTAAGTAGTGCATTTATATCGCATTTACCCTAAATCAATATTTGTGGCAAGAAAATTTTGAAATGATATATCCGCAACAAATTTATCAAAACCTTTGTGGCACTATGAAGGCAAAATTAGGGATTTTTGTAGATTTTCAAAACATGAGCGAGCTTTTGGGGTAAAATTAGTAGGTTTCCCAATCTCCATTCATTTTGTTTATTTATGCTTTCTCCAAAGCGGCGTCATTTATATGATCTTTTGATATTGAATTTTTATATCGTTGTCATGCCAATCATCTAAGGTTGTTTGCCACATGTATGTCCATGTCAACAGATTAACGAGATATTAGATGGAGCCTAATGGAGGGTCAATTTTTCATGGATTTACCAATTTAGTAATTTTTGTGGTATTACTATTAGAAAAATCCTACTCTTGGCATTTTTGAATCTTTGAAACTCCAGAAATTTCAGGGTGTACATGCAATATAAAGTGCTTTGAATTATATCAGAATGCAAAGTATTATTTTCATCTCTGTTTTGGTTAAGATACTCATTGTTTTTAGTTAAATGGCTGAAATATCCCCCCTCTCTCCATTTTTTTTATTTATTTAGTATCAAACCGCATTTAATTCTACCATCTTCCTCCTCAATTTCAAAATACAAATGTGCTATTACACCCAACTAGATATTCATCTTATCCTAAATCTTATTATCACTTTATTTAGAGAAGGTTGTTAAATTTAATTTAGGGTCTCATATTTTTAATCACAAAATCTAAAGGATTAGAAATTTCTATTTATGAAGATTTAGGAACACACAATTAATTGCCTATTTCTTATTAAATAGTCTGAGACTACATTTCAAAGTTGAAAATTGAAATTCAATCCAATTATTTAGTCAATCTTTATGAAAATCGATAAAAAAAAATGGAAAACATTAGTTTGTTAGAAGCATGATCAAATGTTAAATATATTTATGCTTGATCATATCTAAATATTGACAAAAGAGAAGCACAAAAAAAGGGGGAAAAAAAGAAACTTAAGCCCTATTTATTTTGCAAAAAATATGGCATTTTTGAAATTTTTTTTTCCCAAAAAGCCATTTTCTAGGAAAATATAATTATTTTGTGGTATTTGGGTGAAACCTGAAAATGAAGAAGAAAATATTTTCCACTGTTTGGTAAGGACAATCTTTTCCTTCGTATAGTCTTTTTTCATTTATTTTATTTTTAAATCAAAATTTAATTATTTTTTATTTTTTAAAAATCAATTTTCAATTATTTTATTTTTTAAAAATCTATTCTTAAATTATTTTTTCATTATTTTTCTTTTCTTTGTTTCCCTCTTCTTCTTGGCCAGTAACTAGCCAGGGAAATGGCCAGCGACTAGCCACAATTGAGCATGGGGCTTGCCCACCTTCGGTGAGCTTAGGCTTGTTGGCTTCAAGCCTCACCAAATTGGCAAGCTTTGAGCTCGCAAGCCTTGAGCCTCCCTAGATCGGCGAGTGCAGTGTTGCTAGATCAACAAGCCTCGAGCTTGATGCTCACGGTTGTCGATTTGGCGAGTGGTGATAGGCGAGCCTGAGCTCGCTAAAGATGGGTGAGCCTCATGCTCGCCGGTGAGCTTGAGGCTTGTTTGTGGTCGATCATTGGCTGTTGTTGTGGACAACGACTAGCCAAGAAAGAAGAAGAGGGAAAACAAAGAAAAGAAAGAAAAGAAAAGAAAAAAATATAAAAAAGAAAAATAATTCGAATTTAAAAAATATATTGAAAAAGAAGAACAAGGAGGAGGGGGAGGAGGAAGTGAGACTTGTAGAAATATAAGATAAGATGGACCAAGTGAAGAAAATGTTTTCCACTTTTTGAAAGTGAAAAATAATTTCCCCTAGTTTAGAAGACATTTTTTTTTTCTTTTCTTTTCATGGAAAATGTTTTTTCCAAACAATTCATTTTCTATGAAATGAATGCCGGAAAATCTAAAAAATATTTTCCTAAAAATTATTTTTTGTTAAATGAATGAAGTCTCATTGATGTTCTACTTCTACCATAAAAGTAATTAACATTGATTGTAGATTCAATCTTATAGCGAAAGGATTAAAACAGTATAATATGCTTAAATTTATGTTTGAAATAATTTGACCGAGTCTGAGAGTGAAGAATACGCAACAAGTATTTCAACCCCCAATTTGCAATTTAGACATGAAAAGCTCAAAAGAAAACACAAAATAAGTGATATATAAACTAGAAACGTACTGCTAAAAAAGCACGCACAAGGTCAACATTGGTTAGATAAATAGATTGAATTTTAATTTTCAAATTTGAGATGAATAGCTTCTCTTTACCTGCGACGAAATTTACGAATAATTTTTTTTTCCGATTTTTGAAAATTCTTTGAAACGTGGTCATTAGACAGACACACCTCTTGATGAGTCGGCAAATGTTGACAGTGAATACTGCCGAAATAACTTTCCTTAACGAGAAGTCATCAATATATTAATTCACATCAGCCAAAAATCTGCGTGCTTTGACCAAGCCACTGCGTGTTTTACTCATTATACTGTCATAAAATCACACCGTCCATGAAACAATTGAAAACCTCACACGTGAATTATTCATGTAAGTTATTCATTTCAAATTTGAATATAATAATTCACATCATCAAATAATCAAAAGTATATTGACGTTCTAATTTTCCTTTTTCCTATTTTAAAGTAGATGTATTAAAAAATGGACATGTTGATTCAGACAACATCTAATTTGCCATTTGAATAGTTCAAAGACTATATTGAATAAATTTAAAATTTTAGGGATGATATTATTTATAGGATCAATAGTTGTGAATAATTTATGTTATTTGCCCTTTGTGAAAAAAGGTTGTATGCTAGATATCTGACATTTTATCACGAAAATCTGACAGAGGGTTGAATTTACTTAAAATAAAAATGATTCCCAACTTTAAAAATCTTCCTTTTCCTTGTTTAGTAGGGCACTGAAAACTCTACGTTTAGACCACTTTTGGAAGTGATTCCCTCATTTCCAAAAGACTTTCGAGTCCACTGAACATTCCACGAAAAAAAATACAATGTCATTCTTCGTAATCATAGGAGTTCTGGTATAAGAAATATAGGAACTTCTTTTTTGAATATTATCTTTGCTTTTTTCCCAAAAGAAGATGATGATTCCTATTCATTGACTGAAATCAGGCCACCCTAACTTCTCGGAAACTCCAAGGGGGTCCAAATTTAAAAGTATATGTAAAATATATAAATATTAGGATATAATATAACTCTCAAATCATATTAGAGTGTTCAATCTGAAAAGTTTAAATTAAGAAATAAAGACAGACATGCATATAGTATATAAAGAGCATATAGATATGTGTTTAGACAATATGGGGTACTATAATATAAGAAGTAATCCAATTCGGAACAATGTAACATTGCATTTATCTAAATTTCTCAATCAAGATGATATTCGCTTAGGATTACATTTTGAATGAATTCTGGGACTAACATTAAGCCTGAAATTTCGAAAGAAGAACCCAGAAAGCGAATTTTGCATGTAAATTAGAGAACTGTAATTGCTGTAAAATCTATATACCAGAAAAAATTCTGACAAGCTAATTGCATTTGTGTCTGTGTATTGTGTTATCCTATACTGCTCGAGAATGCCCACATCCAGAAACATCTCTGTACACGTAAATCTCAACCTATTATCTACCACAACCACCTCAAGAAGTGGAGGAGAGGCCACGGACCGACGATGACACGTAGGATGATGTCGACGCATGGGACGTCCCGGTTGTATCGGAAGAAACTATTTCCAAGAATCCGAAGCTCATGTCGTCGGTTCTTCGAGAGCCAGCGGAGCCCGAATCATCGACAAAGATGGGTACCGGCTCCTCCCGGTTCAGATATCGAATCACCTGCCTCATGGTAGGCCTAGCTTGGGCATGGTACTGGGAACAAACTAAGCCCAAATTCAATACCATCTCCATCTCCTCAGCATCGTAGGCGGAACGTAACTTGGGATCCGCGGCGTCGAGAATCCGATGCGTCCCGTAACATTCTATCACCCAATCCATCAGCAAGAATTGGCCCGACCCCGTCGGACGCCTGCCGCTGGCCACTTCAAGCAGCAGAATGCCGAAAGCATACACGTCAGAGCTCGTCGAAGCCTTCCCTGAGCGGGCCAATTCCGGAGCAAGGTACCCTATGGTTCCGACTAAGTTGGTGGTGTGCGACATCGAGCCATGTTCGTATAGCCTGGCGAGGCCGAAATCCCCAAGCCGCGCGTTCATTTCCGCGTCGATCAGGACGTTGCTGGACTTCACGTCCCGATGGATCACGACTTGCTCCCACTCCTCGTGGAGGTACAGCAATCCGGCCGCGACGCCCTTGATGATGCGGAACCTCTGTTCCCAGTTCAACACGAAGCCGTCCTTCAGCTTGAAAATCAGCGAATCGAGGCTCCCGTGAGGCACGTAGTCGTATACGAGGAGGAGCTCGTCCTTCTGCTTGCACCAACCTTGGAGATTCACGAGGTTCTTGTGCCGTAAGCGTCCTAAGCTCTCGATCTCGGCCACAAACTCCCTCATTCCCTGTATCGAGTTTCGAGACACCTTCTTGACAGCGACCTCGCACCCGTTAGTCGGCAAGATGCCGTGGTACACTGCGCCAAAGCCACCGATCCCGATTACCTCGCTCTGTTTGAACCCTTTTGTTGCCTGGTCAAGATCCTTGTACCTGAACCTGTGAGGGCAATCTAACTCCCAGTCCTCAAGATTCTCCGGCTGCCTCCTCTTCTTGATCACAGTATAGAACAAGATTCCCGAAAGACACAGAGCTAAGCTGCATAGAGAGGCAATGACGGCTATTACCTGCGGCTTGTAAGAGGAAGATGAATCAGATGAATCTGTCTGGTCCGGAGGCAGCGGAAGCCGAGTCAGGTTGAGGGGAGGCGCGGTTCCGTTCAATCGGAGGCTCCATCCTAGAACGTAGTGAAAGCTTCTCTTGGTCCCCGTCGAAGCGGAGAACCCGACATACATGCTATCCTCGAATATGGAAGCGATAACGGGCACGGACATGAGAGGTTTTGCCGGCTTCGACACATTGAAAGGAGATATAGTGACGTTCAACAATCGCTTCGGGCCGTCGTACTCGATCCAGGCTTGAATGGGCTGGCCACTCTCCAGCGTTATATCTCTTTCTTTAGACGTGCCATCTATATTATAGCCGGCCGGCTTGGTGTCTTTCGAGTCCATGCCGTTGAAATTGACCCCGACGTGGTTCCCCTTTTCGTCCGAGGTCTCTTTGTACCCTTTCACGGTGTCGAACTCCACCACGAGCATGCGGTTCGACGGGTTCCCATCGTTCGAGGAATTGAAGAGGCCGAGGTAGTGGTCGGCCTGGGCCCCGGGGAAGGACGTCTTGGGGGCGACCACGAACGCGAGGCCGTAGCCGCCCTCGCCCGAGCTCGGAGGCCTAATGGCGAACACGAAGTGGGTGCTGAAGGAGACAGCGGCGGCGGAGCCACCGGAAGCCTTGGCCAACATCCGGAAAGGCTGAGCGTAGAAGGCTTGGCCGATGTAGTCGCTTGTCTGGTTGGTGAGCTTGAGAGCTCCGTTGGACTTGATGATGGAGGCCTTATGGAGGGTAATGTCGGACTCGGTGGAGCCGTTGAACCCATTGAAGATGAACTGATCATCAGGCTGAGACTGGGACTCGGCAAGGACGAGGAAGCAAGAGAAAAAATGGAAGCAAAAGGAGAGAGCGCCATGTTTCGCCATTCCCAAAGCAGCAGAGGGTTTCTGCATAATCTGGGAGGAGAAGCAGCAGGAGGAGAAGACGAGAGCATCCGGGAAGAGATTCTGCAGGTATTGTAGGTGGGAAGAGGTCAAAAGTCAACATATTCCGGCGATGGCGAGACCAGAAGAGCGCGTTGAATCTGAGCTTTTTTGGGGAGATGCTTCGGGTGGTTATAGTCATCGAGTCATCGACTCATCGCTAAAGAGCGAAAGAAGTGACTGCTTGGTGACTTGCCGTGCTGGGGCAACTGTTTGAATTTTCCTTTATTTCTAGAGATTCATCGACTTGTGCTTTTTTTATTTTTTATTTTTTTGGTCCCCGAACCCAAGATTGCGATTGCGATCGCGATGCGTTTGAGTACGTCAATCGACGAAGGACCGTCCTACGGGCATCGACGGAAAGGACCTTCTCTTGGGTACGACGGAAATGTCTGGCAAATGCATTTGGAAATTTTCGGAGATGAAGGCATTAATCTTTCGGGAAATTGCAATATGTAATTATGTATGATAGAAAAGAAGCAAGAGGTCTTGAATTCGAATTTTTCCCGTCATTTAATATCCAGGTTTGAATGCGAAATAGCGGGTCGTTGAGTTTATTGTTGTTTTGTTAAGAGAAATTACGTACACACACCGCGAGCAACGTTCTCATCTTGTTGAATGGTTGTGCTTCGTTATGGACCACAAACTTCGTTCTCGATATTGGATGCTTGTGAATTTGAAAAAGACGGGGTTATTTCCTCGGGTCCCTTTCATACTACAAGAGAAAAGGGTAAGCAAATTAGGATATATTAAAGAAAGGGATTCAAAAAATAGAAAATTGAATTCGATGAAAATCTGTGTTTTAGGTAACTCAGTGTAGCTATATAGATTGCTTATAATGAGTCTAGGCAATACTCGTTGATAATATGGAAACCTGTAAAAATAAAAGATTCAATTCCACTTAGGTGAAGATTAAATTTTTTTTTTTTAGAAAAAAAAGTTAATCTATATGGGGGACACTTATATCCTAATGCTAAATTAGCTACTAACTTGTTTGTCCCTTATGTACATCGATATCTTTTAGGTAAAGTGAAGTTTTAGTCCTTCAAGTTTCATTATTTGTGCAATTTAGTCTTCTAACTCCTCATTTGTGTAAATTTGTGGAATCAAATCCTTTCACTATTATTATTATTTTTTTTTTTTTTTTTTTTTGGGATAAATAACTTGTGAACCCCTAGCGACACTTAAGTAGGAGGACCTACCACCCCCGAGTCACACTTAATACACTGATCTTTTTTGAACCTTCAAGGATCAGAGAGCCTTATCCAAATGGAAAACCCACTACTACCGGTGGTAAATCCTTTTATTATTATTATTATTATTATTATTATTATTATTATTATTATTATTATTATTTGGTATTGGAGGAACAAAGAATGGCAAATAATAAAACCCCATGTGACACTTAAGCAGGAGGACCCACCATCCCTGAGTCACTTAATACACCTAGTGTCTCCTCTGGGTTTTGAACCCTTCATCTCTTCGTTGAGGATCAGCAGAGTTTTATCTAGTGGAGCCACCACAGCCAGTGGTCAAATCCTTTCACTATTCATCACCATAAAAATGATAAAATTGTTGGGGTGACGTCACTAACACGATGCGAAAGGAACATATTGTCCCGAGGTAGCACCATATAAATGGTGTAGCACCCAACACGAGGATAGGGTAACGAAGGGAAAAAGAGATGATGGAAGATGAAGGGGGCTGGGAGGCTGCCTGCTGCCACACCCTATTTGCGAGTGAGCATCTAATAATGCCAAGTCAGGTTTCGATAGCATCGCTAATAGCGATTACTCGCATGTAACGGATTAGATAATAGAACTGTACAAACAATAAAATCCAATCGACAAATGCCATATTTAGTTTCGAAAAGTCACAGTTCTTATAATGTAACTAAAACAATTAACAGGGCATGATAAATACTCATTTTTTGATTTGATTATGTATTTCGCATCCGGAAAAAAGCAGGGATTAATTTAATAAAGTTCCTTTCAGGGGAAGTTTCCCTTATTGTACGAATACGAATAAGATATCAAGTAAATACACATCCTCTCTATGTATTTCTTTTTTATTTTCTCGAATATCTTTCTTCTTTCAAGACGAGCCATTTGACATGACCACGTTAGCATCATGGCTTAAACATTTTCCAAGTGAATTCCCTGTAATAGTAGTAGAATCTTTGCAATTAGTAGGGATGTGCACTAAATCAAGTTCTATCCGAATTCAAATCGTATTGGACCGGACCCACAGTTCAATTTTGATTTTAGGAGAATCGGTCCGGTTCTCAATTTCATCAGTTTGGTTTTTGATTCTAAAGATTCTTTTAAAAGAAAAAAAATACTTTTACATCCATCGAGAATAGAATCATGTATTTCAGCATGAAGAAACAACGCAACAATTTGACCAACACATGTTTTTTTTTTCATAAAATTGTATAATTTTCATATTTTCTACTTAGGAACCGGTCCATCTAAGATCTAATGTGAAAATTACCAAAAAAGTCACAATTCTATTGCTATTTGCTAATTTAGTTATAAATATATATTTTTTGCTAATTGAGTTTTAAACTTTTTAAATTTTTGTCAATTCAATCAATCCAACTAATTTTGGTCAAAAATTGTTGGTGTGAACACTAGCTATCCTATGTTATGCAAGTAGTGTTGACATCGACAAATTTTTTTGATTTTTTTAATTAATTTTTAAACTTTTTCCCTTCCTTCTTTTGTTTCTCACTATGGCTAGCAAGGGGCGTTGGAGCTTGTTGGCCACTAGGCGAGGCCACAATGGCCGCAAGTGAGGCCACCTTGCTTAAATCTTTATGACTATGTTTTCATTGTAATGGGGTTTTGAGGTTTTGCGATTGCATTACTTAAGCATGAACATTTGAGAGGAGGTAGCAGATGGGTTCTCACTTGCGGGTGAAGGCGGCCATGGCCTCACCAAGATTTGGGTGAGGGTCGCGACCATGGGCTAGTAGCCACCAACCATCCAAACATGGCCATTTGAATCTTTGTTCTTAAACGGTGAATATAATCAAGAACCAAAAACACGGATTCTTGTTCCGGAACGAATTTGAGAATCAAAATCAATAAATTTTCTTCTTCCCTTTGGCCATCTCGATCGCTCTCTACCGGTTCGCCACTCGCAGATCAGGCTCGGCCGTCGCCAGTAGCCGGCGAGCTCGCCAGACCAGGGCGAGGTCCGGTGAGCTCGCTGGAGGCTTGCCCAGCTACCGGCGAGCTCGCCGGAGGCTTGCCCAACCACCGGCGAGGCTCGGCCTCCCTAGATCCGGGTGAGGCCGAGCCTCGCCCGTGGCGAGCCTCGCCGGCCGGGGCGACTCGACCCTCGCCGGTTGGGTGAGGCTCCGCTTGGTAGGGGTGTGCTAACCGGGCCGGCCATTCTGGTCTCGCCCACCCGAAAACGGGGTCGGAACCGGTTCCCCAAAATTCAGACTGTTTGAACCGGTCCGGGAATCGGTTCCAAGGGATTACCCACTCGGGAACCGGATCGACCGGACCGGTTTGGGAACCGGTTTGAGAATCGGTTTTTAAGGCAGCCCCAAATCAAAAACCCTAATTCGTTTCTATCTTCTTTACCTCTCACACGGTCACGACTCACACCTACAGACTTGCTTTTCCTTCGTCGCGCCATCGCCAGATTCGTCAGTGGGAGAACGCCACCGCCGGAGCCGTCGTCGGGTTCGCCACCATCTCTATCGCGCACCCCCTCGACGTCGTCTGCACCTGATTCCAAGGTCTCTCTCTCGGGTGCTTCCGGCTTGTGTCGAGTTTTTAGAGTTTGCTTTGGGCTGATACAGATTCGTTCGTGCACTCACGCAACGAACGACGGTAGAGTCGTGTGCCTCTTAGCGTACAGGAACACTGCCCAGGCACTCTTCACCATTGCTCGCTCCGAGGTTCTCTCTCTCTCTCTCTGAGTTGAAAGTGCTTGCGTTGAAATGGGATTCTGGGTCATGTCGTGATTTGCGGAACAGATAAGAAATGGGGGAAGGGGAAGGACAATATAGACGACGAGGACATCACATTCCAGCGCATGGTCGCCAAGGTTAGCCCCATCCATCTCCCACCCCACCTTGTCTCCTGTCTCTTCTGAACTTGATCGAGCTCAGTTTCGTTTGGTGTGTGTGTTGTATGCCAGCTCCTGGCCTCCATAGTGCTTAGAACAAGTAGATGGTATCAATGGTTCAATTTGGGTTAGCTTTCGTGGTGGGATGATGTTCTAAGGATGTTACTTAAAATATAGATGATGATGGGATTAAGTGAAAGAAAAGCGCCAGTGGACTTAGGTGTGCTGTGCCCGAGGAACTACGTATTGAGGTTCTGTCCTAGGCTAGGAACTTGGGTTCCTCTGTTTATGTGTTCTGGATTAAGACGGGTCTGCAGAAATTTTAGGTGGTTGTCGTTTTACTCTGATCATGCCTGTGGTATTGATGTAAGAATATGTGAATCGACTCTTGGTTTAACTTTGTTATAAAATGTAGAAATATACCGGTTAGCGCAATTTACAGTTTGTCCACTGACTTGATAGATTGTAAAGACTGTTTTTTAGTTAGCGGGTCGGGATGAGGAGGTAGGCATAGTTGTAGACAAACTTTCGCGGTGGTGCACCCAGCGAAGTGATGGGAAAGCTCTTTCCTGGGTTTTTTTACAGTTTTATATCTTTCCTTTTTTTTTTTTCGTGCCTTTAGTTTCTAGAACCTTGTTTGGGCTTCATTGTGTAGCCACTGAAAAACGAGCATTTGCTGCTTTTAAAATATCCTTCATGGCCTCAATTTTGGCCAAGATTAGTCTAGGTTTTATGCAAATATGGTAATAGTGCAGTGAAAATTTCCATAAGATTTGGGGTTAATTGTTTCTTCCGGCATGCACATTGAAAATTTTGTTTAGGATCTCTTTATTGTATTATTATGATTAAGCGATGGTCAACTCTGGTCAAAATGTGTCAAAATGTTTCAGTCATTGTTCTGAAACCATTAAAAGAGGTAGAATGGAAGCCCTGTCATAGTGCTTTCATCGAGTTTTTTACTTAATTGAAGGACACAGAGCTGCGAGTTTAGCGTTGATGGAATTTTTAGGTTTTTTCCTCCTCTTAACAGTTCTAACTGTCCATCTAACGCAGGCAGCAGGCTAGTAGCCCTCTTCTAGTAGCTAATCGAGCTCATCCCACGCGACCTTTTGCTTGGCAATGATCGAAGAATGAAGAGTGGATGCATGCTCAGTTTTGATGTTTAGCAAGACAAAGAAACAGGTTCCAATATAAACAGGGGTAACCCCGTTCCCCGAAACCAAAGAACGAAATTTAAAAAAAAAAAAAGAAAAGAAAAAAGGAAAAAAAAGAAAAAGAAAAGAAAAAAAGGAAAATGAAAAGGAAAATGAAAAGAAAAAAAATGAAAAAATGAAAAAAAGAAAAAGAAAACAAAGGAAAAAAGTAAAAAAATTATTTAAAAATTAAAATAAATTGAAAAATTGAAAAAATTATTAAAATTTGTCTAAAATGTTTAGAATCGCTCGGAATAAAAAAGAATCGCTTACGATCGTAATCGGGAGCCTACTTTGGATGGCTAACATCCAAAGAACGAAATTTAAAAAAATAAAAATTGAAAAATTGAAAACATTATTAAAATTTGTCTAGCGATTTCCGAACATCTAAATTTGTCGAATGGACTAAATTAACACAAATATAAAAGATTTAGGACTCAATTGGCCCAAAAAAAAAAGTTTAGAACTAAATAGACACAATTGTAATTGGTTTATAATTTTTTTGGTATTTCTCCTAAAACTAATTAACCTTACAATATAAATGGGCTGAAATAGTTAATTTTTTTCTAGTCATAGAGTTCTATAATTGTCCCATGTGTGCCCCGCAATATCATGCGTGAGACACATCCTAAGAAATTACATTTTTTTTCCATGACATGTGGAAGCACAACAAAATACTCACATAAATCCATACAAGAAAATTGCACAAGTTAAAAATAGTAAACATATGCCTCTTTATACAAAATTTAGTGGTTATTATCTTTACACAACATTTAAGCAAATATGAAATACATAATTCCTAAGAAATGTCAAGGTCACCTAACTTATCATTGCACTCTTACTCCCAAAAGCTTGCCTATACACTATTGGACCATCAACTAAAAGTTGACGACTTCACCTATTGACAAGCCATCATTGTCAAAACCTAGATAGCCATCAAAGCCTCTAAGTGGTTTGACCAACTTAACCTTGATGTTAACATACCAAGCGACATTCCAAAGGGGAATCCACTTTATAACCCAACCATATATTACAACAAATCCAAGTATAGACACATCTTCAAAGAAACAATCGACTAGTTTTGGAGCTCTAAAAAGTGGTGGCGGTGGGGGATCCATCATAAATGTTTAAAAATAAAAGAGTGAGCTGAGATTTAACTGTGGTTTTAGGGAAAATCGGTTCTCAATTTCACAAGTTTGGTTTTTGGTTCTAAAAACTCTTTTAAAAGAAAAGAAAAAAAAATACTTTTATACTCATCCATAATAGAATCATGGATTTCAGCATGAAGAAACAACACAACAATCTGACCAACATATTTTTTTTTGTAATAAAATTGTGTAATTTTTATATTTTCTACTTGGGAACCGGTCCATCTAAGAATTAATGGAAAAATTGCCAAAAAAGTAATAAATCTATTGCTATTACACTAATTCAATCATATTTTTTTTTGCCAATTGAGTCTTAGAATTTTTACATTTGTGCCAATTTAGTGTATTCAACTAATTTTGACTGAAAATCGTTGGTGTGGACATTGTTTGTCCTACATTATGTGACCAAAGTCGACATCGACAATCTTTTTTTTTTAAATTCTTTCATTGATTTTTAAATTTTTTCATTTCCTTCTTTAGTTTCTCACTATGGCCAGAGAGGGGTGTCGGAGCTCACTGGCCACCAGGCAAGGCCACAATGGCCGCAAGCGAGCTCGCCTAGCCCAAATCCTTATGATTATGTTTTCATTGTAATTGGGTTTTGAGGTTCTACGATTTCATTACTTGAGTATGAACATTTGAGAGGAGGAAGTAGATGGGTTCTCACTTGTGGGTGAAGGCGGCCATAGCCTCATCAAGATATGGGCAAGGGTTGCGACCCTTGTCGATGGTACGTGAGTAGCCCTCGTCGGCTACAACGAGAAACCAAAGAAGGCAATCTTTTTTTTTTTAAAAAAATTTGAAAAATATTAAAATACTATTAAAATTTGTCTACATCTATGCCAGCTACACCACTTTGGATGGCTAACATCTACATCAGTGGTTTTAGTTCGAAATTTGTCGATTGGATTGAATTGACACAAATGTAAAAGATTTATAACTCAATTGGCCAAAATCTTTTCCTCCATACACTCTTCTTCTTGGCTAGTGATGGCTAGCAACTGGCTACAACCAAGCATGAGGCTTGCCCACCTTTGACGAGCTTAGGCTTGTTGGCTTCAAGCCTCACCGGTTTGGCAAGCTTTGAGCTCACAAGCTTTGAGCCTCCCTAGATCGGCGAGCACGAGTGTTGCCAGATCGACGAGCCTCGAGCTTGACGAGCCTCGAGACTTGACGCTCACGGTTGCCAATTTGGCAAGTGGAGATAGGCAAGCCCGAGCTCACTGGAGGTGGGCAAGCCTCATGCTTGCCGTTGAGTTCGAGGCTTGCCTGTGGTCAATCATTGGCTGTTTCTGTGGTTGATGATTGGCCAAGAAAGAAGAAGAAGGAAAACAAAGAAAAGAAAGAGAAAAAAAGAAAAGAAAAAGAAAACAAATTGATTTTAAAAAATATATTAAAAAAAGAAGAACAAGGAGAAGGGGGAGGAGGAAGTGGGGATTTCTAGAAATATAAGATAAGAGAGACCAAGTGAAAAAAAATGTTTTCCACTTTTTGAAAGTGGAAAACAATTTCCCCTAGTTTAGAAGGCTTTTTTTTTTTCTCTTTCATTAAAAATGTTTTTTCTAAACAATTCATTTTTTTGGAATGAATGTTAAAAATCCAAAAAATATTTTCTTGAAAAATATTTTTCATGAAACGAACAAAAGTCTCATTGATGTTCTACTTCTATCATAAAAGTAATTAACATCAATTGTAGATTTAATCTTATAGCAAAAGGATTAAAACATTAATGAGATATGCTTAAATTTATGTTTGAAATAATTGATCGAGTCTGAGAGTGAAGAATACGTAACAAGTATTTCAACCCCCAATTTGCAATTTAGACACGAAAAGCTCAAAAGAAAACACAAAATAAGTGATATTTAAACTAGAAACGTACCGCAAAAAAGCACGCACAAGGTCAAGATTTGGTTAGATAAATAGATTGAATTAAATTTTGAAATTTGAGATGAAGCTTCTCTTTACCTGCACGCACAAGCTTCTCTTTTTCCGATTTTCGAAAATTCTTTGAAACGTGGTCATTAGACAGACACACCTCTAGATGAGTTCAGCTCTGTTTTAGAGGTTATCGCTTGCACGAATGGGAGACAAATTTTGACAGTGAATACTGCCGAAATAACTTTTCCTTAACCATCTACTAAACAGCCTCATCAATATAATAATTCACACCATCAAATAATCTGCATGCTTTGACCAAGCCACTGCATGTTTTACTCATTATACTGTCATAGAATCACACTCAAATCCATAAAGCCACTGCATGTTTTATTGAAATCACACCGTCCATAAACGATTGAAATCCTCACACGTAAATTATTCATGTAAGGTATTAATTTCAAATTAGAATATAATAATTCACATCATCAAATAATGAAAGATATATTGACGTCCTAATTTTTCTTTTACCTATTTTAAAGTAGATGTATTAAAAAAATGGACACATTGACTCACTACATCATCGGACAACATCTTACCGTTTAAGTAGTTCAAAGACTATATTGAATAAATTTAAAATTTAGGGACGATATTATTTATAGGATCAATATTTATGAATAATTTATGTTATTAGCCCTTTGTGAAAAAAAGGTTGTATGCTACAAATCTGACATTTTATTGCTAAAATCTGACAGAGGGTTGAATTTACTCAAAATAAAAATGATTCCCAACTTTAAAAATCTTCCTTTTCATTGTTTAGTAGCGCACTGAAAACTCTACGTTTAGACCACTTTTGGAAGTGATTCCCTCATTTCCAAAAGACTTTCGAGTCCACTGAACATTCCACAAAAAATAATACAATATCAATCTTCTTAATCATAGGAGTTCTGGTATAAGAAATATAGAAACTTCTTTTTTAATTACTATCTTTGTTTTTTTCCCAAAAGAAGATGATGATTCCTATTCATTGACTGAAGTCAGGCCACCCTAACTTCTCGGAAACTCCTAGGGGGTCCAAATTTCTATGTATATGTAAAATATATAAATATTATGACATAATATAACCCTCAAATCATATTAGAGTGTTCAACTGAAAAGTTTAAATTAATAAATAAAGAGAGACATGTGTATAACATATAAAGGGTATATAGATCTGTATTTAGACAATACGGGATACTATAATATAAGAAGTAATCCAATTCGGAACAGTATAACATAGCATTTATCTAAATTTCTCGATCAAGATGATATTCGCTTATGATTACATTTTGAATGAATTCTGGGACTAACATTAAGCCTGAAATTTCGAAAGAAGAACCCAGAAAGCGAATTTACATGTAAATTAGAGAACTGTAATTGCTGTAAAATCTATGTACCAGAAAAGAATCTGACAAGCTAATTATATTTGTGTCTGTGTATTGTGTGTTATCCTATACTGCACGAGAATGCCCACATCCAGAAACATCTCTGTACACGTAAATCTCAACCTATTATCTACCACAACCACCTAAAGAATTGGAGGAGAGGCCACGGACCGACGATGACACGTAGGATGATGTCGACGCATGAGACGTCCCGATTGTATCGGAAGAAACTATTTCCAAGAATCCGAAGCTCATGTCGTTGGTTCTTCGGGAGCCAGCGGAGCTCGAGTCATCGACAAAGATGGGTACCGGCTCCTCCCGGTTCAGATACCGAATCACCTGCCTCATGGTAGGCCTAGCTTGGGCATGGTACTGGGAACAAACTAAGCCCAAATTCAATACCATCTCCATCTCCTCAGCATCGTAGGCGGAACGTAACTTGGGATCCGCGGCGTCGAGAATCCGACCCGTCCCGTAACATTCTATCACCCAATCCATTAGAAAGAATTGGCCCGTCGGACGCTTGCCGCTGGCCACTTCGAGCAGCAGAATGCCGAAAGCATACACGTCGGAGCTCGTCGAAGCCTTCCCTGAGCGGGCCAATTCCGGGGCAATGTACCCTATGGTTCCGACTAGGTTGGTGGTGTGCGACATCGTGCCGTGTTCGTATAGCCTGGCGAGGCCGAAATCCCCGAGCCGCGCATTCATTTCCGCATCGATCAGGACGTTGCTGGACTTCACGTCCCGATGGATCACGACTTGCTCCCACTCCTCGTGGAGGTACAGCAATCCGGCCGCGACGCCCTTGATGATGCAGAACCTCTGTTCCCAGTTCAACACGAAGCCGTCCTTCTGCTTGAAAATCAGCGAATCGAGGCTCCCGTGAGGCACGTGGTCGTATACGAGGATGAGCTCGTCCTTCTGCTTGCACCAACCTTGGAGATTCACGAGGTTCTTGTGCCGTAAGCGGCCTAAGCTCTCGATCTCGGCCACAAACTCCCTCATTCCCTGTATCGAGTTTCGAGACACCTTCTTGACAGCGACCTCGCACCCGTTAGTCGGCAAGATGCCGTGGTACACTGCGCCAAAGCCACCGATCCCGATCACCTCGCTCTGTTTAAACCCTTTTGTTGCCTGGTCAAGATCCTTGTACCTGAACCTGTGAGGGCAATCTAACTCCCAGTCCTCAAGATTCTCCTGCTTCCTCCTCTTCCTGATCACAGTATAGAAGAACAAGATTCCCGAAAGACACAGAGCTATGCTGCATAAAGAGGCAATGAGGGCTATTATCTGCGGCTTGTAAGAGGAAGATGAATCAGATGAATCTGTCTGGTCAGGAGGCAGCGGAAGCTGAGTCAGATTGAGGGGCGGCGCGGTTCCGTTCAATCGGAAGCTCCATCCTAGAACGTAGTGAAAGCTTCTCGTGGTCCCCGTGGAAGCGGAGAACCCGACATACATGCTATCCTCGAATATGGAAGCGAGGTTAACGGGCACGGACATGAGAGGTTCTGCCGGTTTCGGCACCTTGATCGGAGATATAGTGACGTTCAACACTTGCTTCTGGCCGTCGTACTCGATCCAGCCTTGAATGGCCTGGCCGCTCTCCAGCGTTATGTCGTCGACGCTAGACGTGCCATTTATATTATAGCCGGCCGGCTTGGTGGTGTTCGACTCCATGCCGTTGAAATTGACCCCGACGTGGTTCCCCTTTTCGTCCGAGGTCTCTTTGTACCCTTTCACGGTGTCGAACTCCACCACGAGCATGTGGTTCGACGAGTTCCCATCGTTCGAGGAATTGAAGAGGCCGAGGTAGTGGTCGGCCTGGGCCCCGGGGAAGGACGTCTTGGGGGCGACCACGAACGCGAGGCCGTAGCCGCCCTCGCCGGAGCTCGGAGGCCTAATGGCGAACACAAAGTGGGTGCTGAAGGAGACAGCGGCGGCGGAGCCACCGGAAGCCTCGGCCAACATCCGGAAAGGCCGAGGGTAGAAGGCTTGGCCGATGTCGTCGCTCGTCTGGTTGGTGAGCTTGAGAGCTCCGCTGGCCTTGATGATGGAGGCCCTATTGAGGGTAATGTTGGAGTCGGTGGAGCCGTTGAACCCATTGAAGATGAACTGATCATCAGGCTGAGACTGGGACACGGCAAGGACGAGGAAGCAAGAGAGAAAAAGGAGGCAAAAGGAGAGAACGCCATATTTTGCCATTCCCAAAGCGGCGGAGACTTTCTGCATGATCTGGGAGAAGAAGGAGCAAGAGGAGAAGACAAGAGCATCCGGGAAGAGAGTCTGCAGGTTTTGTAGGTGGGAAGAGGTCAAAAGTCAACATATTCCGGCGATGGCGAGACCAGAAGAGCGCGTTGAATCTGTGCTTTTCGTGGGGAGATGATTGGGGTGGTCAGTCATCTCTAAAGAGCAAAAGGAGTGGCTGCTTGGCGACTGGCCGTGCTGGGGCAACTGTTTGAATATTCCTCTATTTCTAGAGACTCATCAACATGTATTTTTTTTATTTTTGGTCCCCGAACCTGTGGTTGCGATTGAGGCCGTTGCGGCCTACTACGGGCATCGTGGTTGTTGTGAAAAGGACCTCCTCTTGGGTACAACGGAAACGTCAGGCAAATGCATTTGGAAATTTTTGGAGATGAAGGCATTAATCTTTTGGGAAGATTGCGATATATAATGATGTACGCTAGAAAAGAAGCAAGAGGTCTTGAATTCGAATTTTTTCCGTCCTTTAATATCCAAGTTTGAATGCGAAATAGTTGTTTGAATTTATTGTTGTTTTGTCAAGAGAAACATTCTCATCTTGTTGAATGGTTCTGCTTCGTTATGGACCATGGACTTCGTTCTCGATATTGCATGCTTGTCGATTTGTAAAAGATGGGGTTATTTCCTTGGGTCCCTTTCATACTACAAGGGAAAAGGGTAAGCAAATTAGGATATATACACACGAGGATAGGGTAACGAAGGGAAAAAGAGACAATGGAAGATAAAGGGGGCTGGGAGGTTGCCCGCTGCCATGCCCCATTTGCGAGTGAGCATCTAGTAATGCCAAGTTAGGGTTCGATAGCATACCTAATAGTGATTACTCGCATGACATGGATTAAATAATAGAACTGTACAAACAATAAAATTTAATCGACAAAAGTCACGGTTCTTATAATGTTACTAACACAATCAACAGGGCATGATAAATACTAATCTCCCGAAAGATCATTTTTTGATTTGATTATGTATTTTGCATCCGGAAAAAAAGCAGGGATTAATTTAATAAAGTTCCTTTCGGGGAAGTTTCCCTTATTGTAGTAGGTACACATCCTATTTTCAAAGAAGGAAGCATGATTCACATCTAAATAATGGTAATCGAACATCTATTTTCCTCTCTATATATTTCTTTTTTATTTTCTCGAATATATATTTTTTTATATATATATATATATATATATTTTTTTTTTTTTTCAAGACGAGCCATTTGACCAGACTGAATGATGATGAGAGGAGAGCTGTCAGCGTCCACTGATTGATTCGCTTTGTTGCTTTGCGGGAGAAGAATATTATTAGCGCCTCCCTTCCCACTTGCGGTTGAAGCAGCCCTAAACGGATAAGTCACATATAATTACGGGACGGGTTAATATCACAACAAATTTAAATGAGTATATTTATATCATGGTACTAACTTTATATTAATCACAATTTAAGTTTTATATTACAAAAAGTTTCAAACAGGTACAACCATATCATATTATTTTAAACTAATGCATTTGCATCACATTTACCTAAAAAATTTCTAGGTTTATCATAATTTGAGGTAAATGTAATATACGCATATCAATTTGGATATATGTGGCAATGAATGTACTAATTTGAGATTTTTTATTACGTAAATTTTAGTTTGTAATAAATATAGTATGAGTTTTTGAATTTTTGGACAAAAAATTAATTTAAAGTAAATGTAGTGCGGATATATGAGATGGGGATTCTTGGTATTATTAGCCCTTACAAAAATTATCCTCAATTATACCCAATATCTAGTCAGATTTCAAAATTTCCGTTTTGCATCTTCCCAACTTAAAAACCCATTTTCCCACTCTTCTTTTCCAACCCTTTCTCTCTTCCCACACATAGCAATACGGCGCGATGACAATTGAGAGCCACCCCACAGTGTTTTGCCGCCACTACTCGAGACAGCCCAACGCTAACGTCGTAAAAGGTTGTTTGGGAAATAAAATGGCGACTTGGTTAATCATGTCTAGATGATGCAACTTTAAATTCATTGTAAAAAATGAGGATGATAATTACAGGTTTTTATACCATCGTCATGAGAAGTAGAGTTGAAAAATGATTTTGTATCACTTTAACATAATAAATTCATGAGCCTTGTGTTTTTCTCATTGAAAAGGGTTTCAAATGAGACTGAAACATGCCTTATCCTTTGCTATAATATTTAGTTTAAGACAACGATGAAACATCAATTACCCACGAGATGAACCTGCTACTGCAACTCCACCGTGGGACTGCTCAAGATAATACTTGTTAAGCAATCTAAAATAAATTTCAAATATGTCGTTATACTGTTTTTTTTTTTTGCTATATCATATATAGTAAATGACATGAAAATAGAAAAAAATCTTTAAATTGAGTATATTTAATAGGTATCTTATGCCCACCATGTTGCTCGTCATTAATGAGCAAGCTATAAGCAAAAGTTAATGCGACTTTCAATGGGAACTTCGAAAGCGACAGGAGCACACGACAGTTATTGGACATAGTCCTAAAGAAGTACAATAGTTCCTACTTCAGCTGACTTTTAATTACGGAAGCCTCTTTGAATAAATTTGAATCCCCATTCCGCAGCTTTAAAAGTAAAGGGTGGTTTTGGAAATATCAGGTTTTTCCATCGCATGACATGACCACGTTAGCATCACGGCTTGAACATTTTCCAAGTGAATTCCCTGTAATGGTAGTAGAATCTTTGCAATTTAGTAGGAATGTGCACTAAATCAAGCTCTATCCGGAATTCAAATCGTATTGGACCGGACCCATAGGTTCAACTTTGGTTTAGGGAGAATCGGTCCGGTTCTCAATTTCACCAGTTTGGTTTTCGATTCTAAAGACTCTTTTAAAAGAAAAAAAAGGTACTTTTACACCCATCGGGAATAGAATAATGGATTTTAGCATGAAGAAACAACGCAAAATTTGATCAACACATGTTTTTGTCATAAAACTGTATAATTTTTATATTTTCTACGATTGCATTACTTGATTATGAACATTTGAGAGGAGGAAACAAATGGGTTCTCACTTGTGGGTGAAGGCGGCCATAGCCTCACCAAGATATGGGTGAGGGCTGCGACCCTCATTGATGGTAGGCGAATAGCCCTCGCTTAATGGCTAGCGAGCTCAAGCGAACCTCGTTGGCCACAACGAGAAACCAAAGAAGGCAATTTTCTTTTTTTAAAATAAGAAATTTGAAAAATATTAAAATACTATTAAAATTTGTCTACATCTATGCCGGTTGCACTACTTTGGACTGCTAACATCTACATTAGCAGTTTCAGTTCGAAATTTGTCAAATGGACTAAATCAACACAAATGTAAAAAATTTATAACTCAATTGGCCAAAAAGAAAATAAGTTTAAAACTGAATAGGCACAATTGCAATTGGTTTAGAAATTTTTTAGTATTTCTCTAAAAACTAATTAACCTTTCAATATAAATGGGCCAAAATAGTTAATGTTTTTTTAGCCATAGTCTATAATTGTCTCATGTGATGCCCCACAACGTCATACGTGACATGTGTCCTAAGAAATTACATCTTTTTTCTTTTTCATAACATGTGGAAGCACAACAAAATACTCACATCAATCCATACAAGAAAATTGCACAAGTTAAAAATAATTTACATTTGCCTCTTTATAGACTTTAGTGGTTATTATCTTTATATAGCATTTAAGCGAATATTAAATACATAATTCCTAGGAAAGGTCAAGGTCACCTAATTATGTCACTTTACTCTTACTCCCAAAAGCCTGCCTATACACTATTGGACCATCAACTAAGGGTTGACAACTTCACCCGTTGATAAACCATCATGGTTAGAAACTGGAGAACCATCAATGCTTTTAAAGTTGCGCATGATAAAATTTCTGTTTCTTGATTTCTCTGTTTCTCTGTTCCCCGGAACAGGTTTGGAACAAAAATCCGTTTGGTAACGCAAATTGATTTTTCTATTTCTGAAACAGATTTCTGTTTCAGAAATTATTTTGGAGGAGAAATCAGAAGCTAGAAATTGTAGCTTCTCTGTTTCTGAAATAGAAATAGAAATTTTTTTTTTGAGACTTTGTTTAAGAAACATGCATGATTTATGTATTTCATTTCATGACTTATGTATTTGAGACTTTGTTTATTTATGTTTTTAAGTTGTAATTATGATGATATTATTGCTATAGGCATTTTGCTTTAAGGAATGTCATTGAAAGATCATTTGGGGCATTGAAGAATCGCTTTTTCATTTTGAGGCACATGCCCTCATTTGCACTTCGAAAGCAAGCACATATCGTAATTGCATGTTGTGCCATCCATAATTACATTCGTGATCAAGACAAGATGGATAAGAATTTTTCCCTATATGGAGATCCGATGTACGTGGCTGAACCTACGCAGATGAGTTTGCAAACATTCGATTGACCGAGGAGGGAAACCAAATAAATATGCTTAGGAAAATCATTGCCAATAAAATGGCAAGGGAATAATATGCCGGAAATTCCATGAAATTGTATTTTCAACTTTTGTAATGTATTAGTATTATTTCGACTATTATTTTGTATTTGAGGATTTCCTATGTTGTTATCTAATCAATTTCTATTTCTAGCACAACTTTTATTTTATTAATTTCGAATCGCTATGCAAATTGCGTCTCCCTCCATGTCAACTAGTACCTAACATAAAATCACTTTGTGGTCTCAAAAGAATGCAAAAAAGTGTAGTGACTTAAACCGAAGCATTTGAAAATACCAAATCTTTTATAGTTTTCATATTAGCATTTTTTATACTAATTACTAGCTTTTATTTACATAAATTGCTAATGTTTTGAAGTTCCTAAATACTCTATCGAATTACCAATAAAAATTAAAGTGATTTATCAACTTTTATCAAATTAAATTACCATCATAAGCACCAAGAAGAGTGAGGTAAAAGGATGGGGACAACATGATTAATAGAAATAGATTTTTTTTTTCTGTTATCAAACGGATTTCTGTTTCAGAATTAGAAATTTTGAGTCGTTATCAAACGGGTTTCTTTGCTCAGAAACTTGGCTAGGGAATAGAAATTGAGAAATTGATTTCTGGCCGTAAATCAATTTCTGTTTCAGAAATTTTATCATGCGCAGCCTAAGTGGTCCGACCAACTTGCCCTCTATGTTAACATACCAAGCAACATTCCGATGGGGAATCCACTCTATAACCCAACCATATATTACAACAAATCCAAGTACAGACACATCTTCAAAGACACAATCGACTAGCTTGGGAGCTCTAAAAAGTGGTGGTGGTGGGGGATCCATCATACATGTCTAAAATTAAAGGAGTAAGCCGAGGCCAAATAAATGAAATCTCTAAGTCTAAGGTTGAAAATCATCTTACTACTTAATCTAGTATCAACAATTGACATACTCAAATAAAATGACTAGGTATAATGAATGCATAAACGAGTAATCTACCTTTGTTAATGCGATATGCCAATACCAATATATATTACATTACATCATGGTGCACCAATATCACCAAACGACTTATGCTAATGAAATCTATTAGTGATGGTATTTAAAATCATTTAAGTCCACTCTGCAAGCAAGCATATGGCATATCATATTGTGATCCATGGCTAACACTAATTTAAATAACATTGAATATATGTATACACATGATCATGTATTATATTTATTATTATTTCTTCTCTCGGACACTCCCAAGTCATTTCGATCACATAGTAGGGCATCTCAATTCCAAGACATCACAACTCATGGGGCATCTTGAAACTTCCAAGACAGCCCCAAACACTCCCAAGGTATTACAATCACAAAGCAAGGCATCATGATTACACAGCAGGGCATCGTCTCCACTATGGTGAGGATGACGGAATAATTTCATAGTATTTTACAAATTTTATCATACAATAATATTGCACATAAAGATGTTCAAAACCCTTGTTAAGTAATTAACATCATTTTACTCAAAACATCACTGGGATACAACACCATGGTTTGCTCACGAATCATTTACATAAACAACACCATATTTACCTCATTTATTTCCTCAAGCAAGAAATGATAATATCCATAGAAAATCAATATAATAATTAATGATCAAAATAATCATCAACTTAAAATGGGTGTTTAGAAATTGTCCACCAAAGGTAAGCATCTTAGTTAGGGGTGGGCATGGTCTGGGTTGGGCCGGTCCATCCCCTAACCCTAGGACCAACTCGCATAGTATTGGTCCTCAATATTTGGGACCTAGGACCGAACTGACCCAATGGGTTTGGTTTGGTTCCAAGGTCAACCCAAAATTGACTGATAGTTTTTTTATTTCATTTTTTGCACTTCTTGAAAAGGCAATCGAGGATCCGACTGACCTAATAGGCTCGGCAACGAGCGAGGTCAGTGAAGAGAGGCAAGCGGCGTGAACAACAAGCATCAAGCGGGTGAGTGTTGAACGGTAAGTAGTGCAAGTGACCAAAAGCGAGGGAGTCGAGTATCGAATAGCGAGCGGAGAAGTTGTTTCTTTTGATTTTGGTAAGTTGAAGACTAAAAGGACAAAAAAGACATAAGAGAACGAGTACTAGAAGATGATACCATTAGAAGCTATTTACGCCGGGAGGACGCCATGAGGACTTCTCACAGAGACATTTTCCTCATTTGTAAATATGGTTGTTGATGCCGTAAAAGACATTAAAAATCTAAGTTATTAAAGAATGGTGTAAAATTACTTGAACTTTTCACTAAGGAGTCGTTTAATGATATTGACGCCTTTTGACTTTGGGTTTTCACTATATAAAAAATTATAAATAATATATTAAATATATTATATATAGTTAGGGTTGGTCCGGGTTGGACCGGCTCTAAACTTCTAAGACCGATGACCAACTCGTACAGTGCTGGTCCAACGATCCCAGGACCAAGGACCGCCCTAGTCTCCCTGAGAAATGGACCAAGACCAGCAGGGTTGAGCCGATTCAAGGTTGGTTTAAGGTTACCCCTAAACCTATGCTCACCCCTAATCTCTCAAATTAAAAGCAAACCTCTCAAATTTCATAACTTCAGGAAATTTCCTTAGAATAAGGAAGCTTTTCCCCATTGAAATTGACAACTCTTCAAAATTTAGCATTTTAAAAAAAAGTTGGCAACTTACAAAAACTGACATCATCGTCATCATCATTATTATTTTGTAAATCGATAAATTAGATGTTCATAATTCAATTTAAGCAAAATTTATAAAAACCAACCTCGACTCCTCCTTGTCGACATCTTCACCTTTTTCCACACTTAGTCTACTGAGTTTTCTTTAATTCTTTTGACACTTTTCCATCAACATACTACTACTTTCTCTTGGAATTAACTTATTTACTCCCAAAATATATAACTTGTCAATACAAATCAAGGAGCATAAACCATTGGGGTTTGTCCCAATAGCCATCCTTCTCACATAGGAAAGGAGATATAGGAGGTTCGAATCCCCATCTTCTTAGGAAGTTGGGATGGGGAAGATTTAGCTTTAGGCATGGGATTTGACTCTCGCGTTCTGCAAGGAGACATGACAAAAGTCTGAGAGTGAAAGTTAGAGTAAGAGTAGAGTATGACCAAATAAAAAAAAAAAAAACAAGAAGAGCATAAAAAACTCATCAATACAAATCAAAGAAACATAACAACTCAACATACCGTTATTGGAACCTAATGGCACTTTACATAAACAAAATTTAGTCAATATTTACATTTATCAACCATATTAAGAGTAGTAAGTAGCTTAACCTAACTTATTCCTTAGAGTTTTCATTAGGGGTGTGCAACCGGACTGGATATACCCAATTACCAAACCGGCCCACCTAGAAAATAGGGTTGGGAATCGGTTCTCGTTGAAACTGGTCCGGGAACCGGTTCCCAAAATTCAGAACCAGTTTAAACCGGTACGGGAACAAGTTCTGAGTGATTACCCACTCGAAAACTGGTTCATGGACTGGTTTTGTAAGTAGAGGTCTAAACTCTTTTTTTTTTTTTCCTCCGATTTATATTCTTACTCCCGCAATCACATGACGTTTTTCATCTTGGCTCTTTCAAACATGCACGGCAGTCCTCCTTTGTCATTCCTCTTCCTCACTTGCTTCCCTCCCTCATCGGCTCCCTTTCGCACCGTCCGATGGACAGATGGTGTTCGTCGCCCCAAATTCTTGTGTATCACATGGATTGGCTCGCCTAATTTCTCTTTGGTAGGAGGAGTTATGCTTGCACAAATGAGTAGCTTCATGTAGTAGTTGTGGAAATAAGACTAATTTTAGACCCATATTTATTGCTAATTCTTTGCCTTATGATTTTATTTATTATAATTAGCCTCGTGGATTCTTAATTTTTCGTTTAGTCAAAAAGTTTATGTATTTATTTATTACGAGTGCTTAATGTTTCAATATAAATTCGGATGATTACGTTATTTTCTCGCGTATTAATATAAAATTCGAAGTCGTATAGGATATTGATAGATTGCAAAACGGGTTCTGGTGGAAATATGGTTGACCTTGGAATCGGATCGGAAAACAAGGTGGGTCGAGTATAGGGTCCAATACAAATAGGGTCGGGTATAGGGTCCAAAAAAGAGGAATCGATTATAACAGGGTTAGGTATAGGGTCCAGGTCTAGACCTTACCCACTATGGACCCGATCACCCCTTGTTTTCACTTAACTTAAAAAAGATTAGGCAATTTAAGGTTTCAATCACATCGTCCAACTCGAAAGATTGAGACAGAAACTTTTATAATACGGATGTGGGGCCTTGGCTTTTACTCATGGTTTTGAGGACATAAATTGAAGAAATGAGTTGATGAGTAAAATTAATGAAGTGGGGCTTGTGTTCTTTGAAAAGTCCCCCCCTCTACCCAAATCAACTAAAACAAGGAAGAACATAATGGAATTGATTTAACCATGGTTAAGGCATTAATTGTCTTAGGGTTAGAACAATAAGTATAGAGGGTATTTCTCCAATGAAATTGAGCCTCACCGGCTCCCTTTCGCACCGTTCGATGGACGGACGGTGATCATCACCGCCAAATTCTTGTGTATCACATGGATTGGCTTGCTTAATTTCTATTTTGTAGGAGGATTTATGCTTGCATAAATGAGTAGCTTCATGTAGTAGTTGTGGGAATAAGACTAATATTAGACCCATGTTTATTGCTAATTTTTTGCCTTATGATTTTATTTATATAGTTAGCCTTGTGGATCTTTAATTTTTCGTTTAGTCAAAAAGTTTATGTATTTATTTATTACAAGTGCTTAATATTTTAATACAAATTAGGAGGATTACGTTATTTTCTCACGTATTAATATAAAATTTGAAGTCGTATAGGATATCGGGAGATTGCAAAACAGTTCCAGTGGAAACATGGTTGACCTTGGAACCAGATCGGAAAAACATGGTGAGTCGGGTACAGGGTCCAATACAAACAGTGTTGGGTATAAGGTCCGAAAAAGAGGAACCGGTTATAACAGGGTCGAGTACAGGGTCCAGATCTAGACCCCACCCACCTTGGACCCGATCGCCCCTAGTTTTCACTTACCTTAAAAAAGATTAGGCAATTTAAGGCTTTAGTTTCATCGTCCAACTCGAAAGATTGAGTTGGAAAATTTTATAATACGGGTGTGGGGCCTTGGCTTTTACTCATGGTTTTGAGGATGTAAGTTGAAGAAATGAGTTGATGAGTAAAATTAATGAAGTGGGGCTTGTGTTCTTTGAAAAGTCCCCGCTTTACCCAAATCAACTAAAACAAGGAAGAACATAGTGGAATTGATTTAACCATGGTTAAGGCATTAACAGTCTTGGGGTTAGAACAATAAATATAGAGGGTAGTGTTCCAATGAAATTGAGCCTCACCGGCTCCCTTTGGCACCGTTCAATGGATGGACGGTGTTCATTACCGCCAAATTCTTGTGTATCACATGGATTGGCTTGCCTAATTTCTCTTTTGTAGGAGGAGTTATGTTTGCATAAATGAGTAGCTTTATGTGGTAGTTGTGGGAATAAGACTAATATTAGACCCATGTTTATTGTTAATTCTTTGGCTTATGATTTTATTTATATAATTAGCCTTGTGGATCTTTAATTTTTCATTTAGTCAAAAAGTTTATATATTTATTTATTATAAGTGCTTAATATTTCAATACAAATTAAGAGGATTAGGTTATTTTCTCGAGTATTAATATAAAATTCGAAGTCGTATAGGATATCGATAAATTGCAAAACAAGTTCCAGTGGAAACATGGTTGACCTTAGAACCAGATTAGAAAAACAGGATAAATCGAGTATATGGTCCAATACAAACAGGGTTGGGTATAGGGTAAAAAAAAAAAAAACCGGTTATAACAGGGTCTAGGTCTAGACCCTACCCCGGACCCGATCACCCCTAGTTTTCACTTACCTTAAAAAAATATTAGGCAATTTAAGGTTTTAGTCACATCGTCCAACTTGAAAGATTGAGATAGAAACTTTTATAATACAACTGTGGGGCCTTGGCTTTTACTCATGATTTTGAGGATGTAAGTTGAAGAAATGAGTTGATAAGTAAAATTAATGAAGTAGGGCTTGTGTTCTTTGAAAAGTCCCCCCTCTACCCAAATAAACTAAAACAAGGAAGAACATAGTGGAATTGATTTAACCATGGTTAAGGCATTAATTGTCTTAGGGTTAGAACAATAAGTATAGAGGGTAGTGCTCCAATGAAATTGATTCATGTCCCCCCCCCCCCCCCCCCCCCCAAATGCTAATAGCTGGGGTGCAAATGGCTTTATCTCATAAGTCAAGAAAAGAGACTTTTGTGAAGGATAGAAGGATTCATTTCATTAGGCCAAGTGTGAGCAATAGTCATTCCAAGCATTAATGAACTAAGGCCAAGTTTCATAAGGCAATGCATGACCTCATCACTACCAAGTTCCATATCTTTAAGAGTAAAACATGTGAGGGGTTAAATATTTAGGGAGAATAGGAAGAAAAACACAAATGAAAAAAATGCCAATTGATTCAATTATAAGATTTTCATAATAAAAAATTTGTTAGGTTACCAAAGTATCTACAAAATTAATATGTAACAAGCAAACGGGTGTCTATTCTCAATACTTGACAAGTTTGAAAATATTATTACCGTACATAAAAACTTTTGGATGTTACATCTCAAAAAAATTCTTTTCTTTCTCTTTTTATTGAAGACTAATAAAAATGATCACAACTAGTGGGTATTATTTATTAATGTCATCTTTTCAAAAGAAAGAAAGAAACTTAAATGACGCTTATCGTGTATTAGTCATATCTTTATGACTGAAAATGGTCACATGGTTGTTTATATACATTATTATGGTGATTAATTTCTCATTAGTACTATTAATAGACTAATAGTGATTGTCATCTTAAGATAGATATGGATTTTCGTGAAATTATTTTGTCAAATTTTAAGGTTTATAAGTTGTTTTGAAAAAAATATTAGTATAAGTAAAAAGATTTCGTGCAAAACCAATTATAAATACATATTTGAATTGCATAAATTGAGATGGAGTTTCATTTATGTTATGTTCTTTTAGATGGTTTGTATCTAGATTTTCTCATTCAGCAAGAACATGATTTATTTGAAGATTGGGCCTTTAACCGGGGCCTTTACCCTAACTTGGGCCTCTCAAAACTCCACAAGATGATAGGGTTGATATAAAAGGGCCAAAGAGCTCCTCAGGGTCAAAAATAACATTATGCATTTTGTACTTTCGAAACAACCATTAGCTAGATGCAAAACTGCGACACATTTGGATGTGCAATAGATATATGATACCCTTAGAGTGCATTTATTTCACAAAAATGAATAATTCGAAAAACATTTTCTTAAAAATGATTGTTAGTATCACTTACAAATGAATAAACGAAAAATATTATCATCGTCTATGAAAATGTTTATACATAAATTATTGTTGACAATGAAACATTTTTTATTGTCTAATTATTTTAAGCAATATCATTTTTAGAAAAGAAAATGATTTTCAAATAATTCATTTTCTATTAAACAAATGGGGGCTTTAACCTGAGGATAGCATTAAGAAAGAATCCGGAGTTTCAAGACCTTTATAACGTCCAGAGCCACATTGATGGAAAATTTTTAATTAATAATTTAACCTCTCTAAATCATATTAATTTTTTTGATGGGAGGCTTCACCTAACATCCCTTAAATTGAATATATTATGCATATAATAATTATACGAATTGCGTGTATGAGTTAGGAAGTAATGTCCAAGAAGAAACATAAAATATTGCAGGCAAAAGCGTGCAAATCCCCCATTTCATGGCCTACCAACAAAGAAAGAAGCCAAAAGAGTCCTCAACCCTCAAAATTATAGGGATAGGTCTTTCTCATGGTTTCTCTTAAATGGCAGCTATATCCCGTTGAAAAGATGAAAATTCCAGTCAACTTCCAACTTTCTCAATTAATGACACCCTAAAAAATTCCATATTTTATCTGACAGCATAATTTGTCATTTTTATATTGGAGTAGAGATTTGGATCATCTAATTCTATACCAAGATTCTTGTGCATCGCCTACAAACGAAGCAAGAAGTCAAAAGAGTCCTCAAGTCATCAAGTAATTTGCGGGGATGAAAGCGTTTACTATTTGTCTTCAATCTTCTATCAAACTGAGGACAACTGGCAGGAATTTGTTGCCCTTGAAGCTGTGGAGTTTTGGAGCTCTATTTGCGACGAAGAAATAGAGCTTCAAGAGTTTGAGAGTTCTGAAAGTGCAGATTCTGGGTCTCCTCATTCACGGTTCATTGAGTAAGCTCTGCCTGCTTTAGTTCCCATGCTGCTGGAGACTTTGCTAAAGCAGGAAGAGGATCAGGATCAGGATGATAGCATTTGGAATATATCTATGGCCGGTGGAACTTGTCTTGGTATTGTTTCTGGAACTGTAGGACATCCTATTGTTCCCCTTGTGATGCCTTTTGTGGAGGATAATATAAGGAAGCCGGATTGGCATAGTCGTGAAGCTGCCACATATGCTCTTGGTTCAATCCTTGACAGGCCAAAATTTGAGAAACTCTCTCCTTTGGTTAATGCAGGTTTAGATTTCCTTCTTAATCTGATGACGGATGAGAACAATCATGTCCATGATACAACCGCATGGACACTCACAGGCGTTTTTGAGTTGTTGCGTAGTCCAGCCAATGGATTTTCAGTACTCTCTCCTGGAAACCTCCCAAGGGTTGTTAAAGTATTATTGGAGAGCATACAGGATGTGCCCAATGTTGCAGAGAAGGTTTGTGGGGCAATTTATTACCTTGCCCAGGGGTTTGAAGATGCCGGAACAAGTGCTTCACTTCTCTCACCATACCTTCCAGACATCATGACATGTCTTGTTGCATGTGCTGATTGCACGGATAGTGGTGACTTTAAGCTCAGCACATCTGCATATGAAACTATCAATGAGGTAGTTAGGTGTGCCAATATTGCTGAAGCATCTCAAATTATAGCGCAGCTCCTTCCTGCCATCATGAATAAGTTGGCACAGACATTTGAGCTCCAAATCGTGTCATTAGATGATAGAGAAAAGCAAAGTGATCTGCAGGCTTCTCTCTGCGGTGTTCTTCAAGTCATTATTCAGAAACTAAGTAACACCGATGAAACAAAACCCATAATACTACAGTATGCAGATCAGATTATGTTACTATTCCTTCGAGTTTTTGCCTGCCACAGCTCTACAGTGCATGAAGAAGCTATGCTTGCTATTGGTGCGCTTGCTTATGCTACAGGTGCAGACTTTCTGAAATATATGCCGGAGTTCTACAAGTATTTGGAGATGGGATTGCAGAACTTTGAGGAATACCAGGTCTGTGCAGTTACTGTGGGTGTAGTTGGTGATATTTGCCGTGCCTTGGATGACAAGGTGCTTCCGTTTTGTGATGGGATTATGGAGCTCCTTCTCAATGATCTCCGTAGTGAGGTACTGCACCGGTCTGTTAAGCCTCCCATTTTCTCCTGCTTTGGTGATGTTGCTCTTGCAATTGGAGATCGCTTTGAGAAATACGTCTCCTATGCACTGCCAATGATGCAAGGAGCTGCAGAAATTTGTGCCCAGATGGACTCGGATGATGAAGAGTTGATGGAATATGGTTATCAGCTCAAGCGTAGCATTTTTGAAGCTTATTCCGGAATAGTCCAGGGCTTTAAGGATTCGAAGTCTGAGGTGATGTTGCCATACGCCTCCCATCTCATGCAATTCATTGAGTTGGTCTTCAAGGACAGGCAAAGGTAATTATCTATTGATTTTCCTTTTGCTCATGTATGAATTGTTATTCGGTTCAGAAAATTCAATTTGGTTATCCATATTACAGGGAGGAGTCTGTCACAAAGGCTGCAGTTGCGGTGACAGGTGATCTCGCTGACGCCCTAGGGCCAAACATAAAGTTTTTTTTTTCTGGTGACCTAGGAACCCCTGTACAGCCAGCAGCCGGCGACGTAAACCCGGGGCAACCCGAGGGGACCCAAACATAAAGTTATTATTCAAGACCGTGCATTCTTGAATGATCTCTTGGGTGAGTGTCTGCAATCTGATGACGAGCAGCTCAAGGAAACAGCGACTTGGACCCAGGGGATGATTGGACGTGTTATGGTCTCGTGATGAGGAGCAAGTTGTCCAAATACGTTTGATTTCTATTCTTCTCAAGTGGGCGGCTTCGTCTTGTCGGTAAAATGTTCCTGGCGATTCAAAAATTTTATAATGTTCAGTGTCATATGGTCTAGGATGTTAGTCCTGAACTCCCGATTGTTTTTGCGATGTGAGTCATCTCGGAGTGGGAAGATTTTAGGGAGTGCATTTGTAACGTTCGTAGGCCGTTTGGGATTTGGACATCTCTTCAGTTATTCGGCCACCAAATCGGTGGTTTTTTGAGTCATTTTCAGGTCGTTTTGATCCTATATTCTTGCATTTGTCTTATCTGCATTCGTCTTGCGTATTTTCGCAGAGTCAATAGGGCCACATACCTACTGAAACCTCCTGCCTTTGCGGTATGCATGCGGGACAGTGGGAAGAAGTTCAACCTTGCCGTGAAGAAGCATTTGCAGATAAATCTCAGGAAGAATGAATACATATCGACATCCATGCATGCTGCTCTAAAGTTCTTAGTGGCGTCTCGTGTGAGATAGTTAGTATAAACACCTAGAGGGGGGTGAATAGGTGTACAAACAATTTATCAAGATACGGAGGCGATTCTAGGCAGCCGATAGAAATGAGTTCACAAAATGATTTACAATCAAAGTAAAGAGAGTAAATGAGAGAAGATTGAACACAGGGTTTATAGTGGTTCGGCTTATTCCAAGCCTACGTCCACTCTTCCGCACTGACAGCCCACTGGCTGGATTTCACTATGAACAAAAGAGAAGTTACAGCTAAGCTTTTCTTGATTCCACAGTGTAGATGTTCTATCACACCTCCTCAAGGTTTCTCACAAATATAGACTCTCTTTTGTATACAAGTATTCGCTCAAAGGAATTGTCTAAACAACAGGGAGTTTCAGACTTTGGAATTCTTCTATCGCACACACCTCAACAACTTAGAACGTCTTCCTTATATACTCCTTTATGCCATCATACCCGTTGGCACTTACCAAAGGAATTCCTCCAATCTACCCGTTGGATGGAATCAATTAGGAAGATCATTCGGCTATTAAAGGAACGTGTCGATAGCCCATCAATCCTGTTCGCCCATACAATCAGGATCTCGGTTTCCATAAGTAGAACATTCCAAGAATATTTAGGCAATCATCGATTCCTTAATCTTCGAGTCAATCTCGATCAATCAAAGGATTCCGTTGTGTCTATTCCAGCCACGAGATCTTCTCCAGTTGATAAGGTCAAGCCCTTAACAAAACATCCAGTTTTTGGTAACCTTTCTTCAACGGATTAGAGTCTGTCAATGAGGATAGACTTTGAATCTTGAGTCTAGCTGTCCGGAGGTCTTCAGACTTTAAATAGTAGAGTCTGCAAACCTTCAGACTAGACTGATGGAAACGTTTTGTCAACTTCAAAATACTTCAAGAGGATTTCTCCAACAATCTCCCCCTTTTTTATGGTGACAAAACTTTCCTGCAGATTTGCACAACTTTGACCTACAAAACATTTCTCAAACACATATGCATATCTTATAGAGATAAATGGCTAAATGAATAACACTAGAATCTACAACCACAGAAAATAGGTTAGTCTAATAAGTGATAAAGCCATCCATAAAATACCAATGATAGTTATTAAAAGCAGTCAAGTCAAAGTCTAGTTCAGTTCTCATCCAGACACAAAGACAACCAATCCAACACACCAATCACACGATTAAAAGTTAAATTGTTCAAATCTTGCATCTCTCCCCCTTTTTGTCAGCATTAAAAAGGTTGAGATGAAAATAAAGTCAAGATTGCTTGGGAACGCGGACAAGCTGTAAATCTCCCATAGACTGAACGATGCCTTCCAGCCTTTTCAAGTCTTCCTTCAGCTGTGCGATCTCCTCACCTTTGGCATTGGCCTGATTCTGAACAGTGAGGGCTTGGATTTTCTCATTCAATGAACATGAAGAAACTTGACCCGCAGTTTGCAAGTTTTGAACCTCGCATCCCAAGGTATAAATTTGACCTTGCATCTCCAAGAGAGTATCGATGATTCTGCGAAAATCTGCTGCATTATCAGTCTGAGTACTTGCTTCGGCTCGGTCTGATGGAGTAAATGCAGACGATGGTAAATCAGTATAATCTCGCAGGTTTGGCGATGAAATTTCATGACCTTCTTCTGGAAATTGAGAGGCATAAACGTCCTCTGGGTCTGCAGGTGAGCGACTGACTCCTTCACTTGCGTTAGGATATGAGTACTTCCCTCTTTTCTCTTGATCTCCCCCTATTTCCATGCCTACAGGTGGAGAAGAGTGTTCGTCAGGTTCTCCTTCTTCTCCTCTTTCTTCTTCTTCTGTCTCAACTCTTTCCTTCTCAGCTTCTCTTTCTTCTTCTTCCTTCTCCTCTGCTTCCTTCTCCTTTGCTTCCTTCATCTCTGTTTCTTTCGCCATTTGTTTTGATTCTTTCCCTGGAACAGGACGACTTAAGTTCTTCAAAGCCATTGCAGAGATGGTGAGATTTTCATCATCATCTTCATCTTCAACAATAAGAGCTCTTCTTTTCGGTTTTGAAGCAACCAATGACTCATTTCCTTTCCGCTTTGATGAAGAAGAGGGTTGATGAGCTCTAAGTGGAGTCTTCTCCTTGAATTTCTCCAACGCCTTGTTCAATTCCTTCAGACGCATCTTGGTCACCATTTTCAGTCCTACCACCATATGATCGCACGATCGAACACAAAAGATTTGCGGAGGTTGAATATTCAGATGTCTGAATAACTTTGTCACAAGACTTGGGTAAGGAAGTTGGCCTCTGTCCTTCATCATGGCTTTATACATGTGGAACATAACAGTGTGAGAAAGAGAAAACCTTTTCCCAGTGAGAATGGCATACATCAGCTTTGCCTCTAAACTTGAAACATCAGTCTTGGAAGTTGATTTTGGTCGAAGGCAATTGATCACAATCTTGTGAAGCAAGATGTTGAATGCACTCATCCTTAAGTATGAAATCTTTTCCCCTATTCTCCTGTCCTTGACAAGTTCCAATGTAGCACCAGTAATAGAAACTTTGATTGGTTGATATCTTCCCCTCTCGACTCCCAACACATCTGCTAGCATATCCATATCCACAACATAGTCTTGATCTTTGACACTGAAGGAAAATCTATTCTTATCTAAAAAGCTAAGATTTGAATAGAAATTTGCGGTTAGTTCAGCATAGGCTTCTGTAGTGTCGGAGCAGAACTTTCCAAGTTGAAGATAACCGAACTTTTCCCTCAAGTTCACATTTATAGCATTCAGAAAATCAAAATCCACACTCCTAGGGTTTATTACCCCACGCTTCAGCAATTTAGAGTACAAATTCTTTTGTTCCTTCAATCTGAACAAATCTCCTCTTTTTCCTCGACTTTCAACCGCAATACCCATTCTCGGTTGAAATTGACTGTACAATTTGTCATCATCATTCCCATCTATAGGATTCGGTCCCCAATCACGAGGATCACTCGGGACATTTGCAAGAGTTTCCTCAGCCAGCCCTTTACAAGCAATTCCCAAACTTTCCATTCTTCGTAGAAAGATATATTCATTTCCATACCCTTTCTCTTTGATAAAATCATCGACATATTTCAAGGGAGTACGCGTTGCTTTTAAGGCACGATACGGCTTATAAATAGAAGCGGGCTTTTGAACTCTTACAGGGTCTGCATCCTCGATGATTTCTTCCTCTTGTTGATGATCAACGCCTTGAGGGCTAGATGGAGGAGAGTGACGCTGCTGAGAATGTTGTGGGCTTGATTGCTGTTCTGGAGCCACATCTTCTTCGGTGAGATCGAAGTGCGTAGGCCCCTCACTCATTCGCCGTGGTCCCCTGCTTGCGATTCTTGAAGACTTTCTTGAAGACGACATCTTCCTTAGTTTTTGGAAGATTTCTTGCTTGATTTTCCCAAGAAAGATGACAACTTTTTCAAAGATTAAACAAGGGAAGAAAATGGGAATGGAGGATCGATGCTTTCTAGGGTTTTTGAGAGTAAAGTGAAGAACAATCAACAGTACACGATCGGTAAAAAGGAGAGATAAACGAACCGTCACAAAGGAAAGTAAAAAGATGCCCTTTCAAAATAACTTTTTTCCGCGAAAATAGTCATTTAAAAAATAACTTCCTTTTTGAAAATGAAACGATGCAGTAATTTCGTCGATTAAATATAGCAACAATTTAAATATAGTCTGACAATCGTACCTCTTCAAGATAAGATTCGAGAGAGAGAGAGAGAGAAAGAGAGACTAACTTACAGTCTGACAGTCGTACCAAGACTAACTTAAAGTCTTGTATGTCTCGAGTCTGAAAGTCTTTAGACTTTGATTTCCTCATACCTCAAAATGTTGAGTCTGTGCGGATAGACTCAAATTGATTTTTCTCCAAGGGCTTTGTGAATATATCCGCCAGTTGATTCTTTGAGTCAACAAATTGAATTGAAACATCTCCATTTTGAACATGGTCTCTAATAAAGTGATGTCGAATCTCTATGTGCTTTGCTCTTGAGTGGAGAATCGGATTTTTGGTGAGATTTATAGTGCTGGTGTTGTCGCAATTAATCTTCGTGCATGAGTCTTCAATTCCAAAGTCTCTTAGCTGTTGTTTTATCCACATAATTTGTGAACAACAACTTCCGAGAGCTATATACTCTGCTTCTACTGTAGAGAGCTACTTTGTACTTTGCTTTCTTGAAAACCAAGACACTCGTCCCGCTCCAAGTAGTTGACAAGTACCCGAGGTGCTATTTCTATCGACTCGCATCCAAATGCAAGGTCGCATCGAATATCCAAGAAGAGTAAAGTCTCCCCTTTTTGGATACCAGAGACCAAAGCTTGATGTTGATGAAATATACTTGATAATACACTTTGCAGCATTCAAATGAGATTCTTTTGGGTCTGATTGAAATCTGACACAAATGCAAACACTAAACAAAATGTCAGGTCTAGAGGCAATAAGATAAAGAAGTGATCCGATGATACTCCTGTATAACTTTTGGTCGACTTTCTTTCCTCCTTCATCTTTGTCTATCTTCAAGGAACTTGACATTGGTATTTCAGCCTTTTTGCAATTATCCAGTCCAAACTTTTTGACAAGATCATTTGCATACTTTTCTTGATGAATGAAAGTTCCTTCCTCTAGTTGTTTTACTTGGAGCCCGAGAAAGAAGGTTAACCCACCCATCATGCTCATTTCAAATTCATCCTGCATAGTCTTAGAGAATTTCTTGCACAAACTTTTATTAGAAGATCCAAAAATAATATCATCCACATATATTTGAACAAGTAAAAAGCTTTTGCTTTCTCTTTTAATAAAAAGGGTAGTGTCTACTTTACCTTTAACAAATCCATTTCGAATTAAAAACTTACTTAATCTATCGTACCAAGCTCGAGGTGCTTGCTTTAAGCCATACAAGGCCTTTTTGAGTCTGAATACTGAGTTTGGTTTCTTTGGGTCTTCAAACCCTGGTGGTTGTTCCACATAGACTTCCTCACGGATGAAACCGTTTAGGAAAGCACTTTTGACGTCCATTTGAAATAACCTGAAATTTTTATGACAAGCAAATGCAAGTAATAAACGAATTGCTTCTAACCTTGCTACCGGTGCATAAGTCTCGTCATAGTCGATCAATTCTTCTTGTGTGTATCCCTTGGCCACAAGTCTAGCCTTGTTTCTTATGACTTTTCCTTTTTCATCAATCTTGTTCCTGAAAACCCATTTAGCTCTAACAATTGATTTACCTTTTGGTTTAGGAGTCAGCTCCCATACATCATTAACTCTGAATTGTCTGAGTTCTTCTTGCATAGCTTCAATCCAGCTTTCATCGGATAAAGCCTCTTCTATGCTCCTGGGTTCTATTTCAGAAATAAGAGCCACAGCATGAGACTCTTCTCGCCTTTTGGATCTTGTGCGGATTCCTTCATTGAGGTCGCCAATAATAAGATCTTTGGGATGACTGGACTTATGTTTCTAGTTGCTGGTTAATTTATCAAATTGATGGTCACTTCCTTCACTAGAATCTTCAACAGTCACTTATTGCTGGTCCTTCAAAGTTTGAGCTGCTTCTTGAGAATTAGACTTTGTAGAGTCTGGAGCAGATTCAGTCTCTTCAAAATGAGTCTGAATAGATTCATTTTGTATAGAATCTTAGAATTTGACATTCATTGATTCTTTCACAGTTTGAGTCTTCTTGTTGTAAACTCTGTATGCTTTGCTTGTGGTTGAATATCCAAGGAAGATGCCTTCATCTGACTTTTCTTCAAACTTACCAACTCGATCATTCGCATTTTTCAATATGAAACATTTGCATCCGAATATATGAAAATATGAAACAATGGGCTTCTTTTCTTTGAATAATTCATAGGGGGTTTTTTCTAGAATAGGCCTTAGAAAAACTCTATTGATAATATAGCATGATGTTGAAACTGTTTCAGCCCAAAACTGTAAAAAGATATTGCTTTCAATTAAAAGAGTTCTGGCCATTTCTTGAAGAGATCTATTCTTCCTTTCCACAACTCCATTTTGCTCTGGAGTATATGGAGAAGAGAACAAATGCTGTAAACTAGATTCGTCACAAAATTTAGCAAAATCTTGATTTTCAAATTCACCTCCATGATATGTTTTTATACTTGAAATAACATACCCCTTTTTTATTTTGAACCTTCTTAGCAAATTTTTTTAAGTAAGAAAAAGTTTCAGATTTACTTGCCAAGAAATATACCCAAGTAAATTGTGAGTAGTCATCCACAATTACTAGACAATATTTCTTATCTCCAATGCTCTGCGTTCTTGTTGGTCCGAAGAGGTCCATATGCAAGAGCTGCAGTACACGGTTAGTGGAAACTTGATTTATTGGCTTAAAGGAATTTCTTACTTGTTTTCCCAATATACATGGTGTACATAGATCGGACTTTTGGTATGATAAATTAGGTAGACCACGAACAAGCTTCTTTGCTGAGATTTTGGCTATCTGCTTCATGTTGATATGCCCAAGCTTTTTGTGCCATAAGTTCGCTTCGTCTTGGATTGAGATTAGACATTGTGATTCATCTGGTTTCACGTCTAAGAGGTAGATATTTCCATGTCTTCGACCCATGAAGGACTGAGTGGAGTCTTTACTGGTTCCTGAACAAATACTCTCTTGAAAGTTGATTTTGAAACCGGCATCACAAAACTGGCTGACACTGAGCAGATTGTAATTGAGCCATTCAACTAAAGAAACATTGCTTATTGTGAGGTTCCTAATCATTACAGTTCCAAATCCCACTATTTTTCCTTTGTTGTTTCCTCCAAATGAGACTTTTCCACCATTCACTTGAACAAGTTTTATGAAACAATTTGAATCTCCTGTCATATGTCTCGAGCATCCACTATCCAGGTACCATTTCACCTTTTTTCTTGATAGTGACCTGCATTTAAAAAGAAACTCAAGCTTTCTTTGGTACCCATATTTTCTTGGGTCTTTTTGAGTTAGTCTGATATACGGTTTTTGCCCAGACTTTATTGACAAGTCTCCAAGCCATATGACATTCTTTCTCAAAATGATCTGCACTATTGCATTTTGAACATCTGAGAGCATTGCGACCTACTAGTTTTACAAATGTCATTTCAAAATGATTTTTGTAAGCATTCCTTGTTGGTCTTTGTTTAATTCTTTCTTTTACTTTAGGAAAATCGATTAAAGGAATGGTTTCAACAGTCATTCCTAAACCAGATTTATTGAAATAAGGTCTTTGAATAGAAAGTATTTTCTCCAGTTTTTCAGATCCTAGAGAAAATCTTTTGGAAATATTTGAAATATCATTTTTCAAAAATGCATTTTCTTTCAAAAGATTATCTTCACTTTCTTTGAGAGAAGAAACATCCCGGTTTAAGCATTTCACTTTTTCTTTCAAAATATTCTCTTGTTATTTTAAAGTAGAATTTTCCTTTTTGAGTTCAGAAATTCTTTTAAGAGAAGTCTTAAGACTAAAACATAATTCATCAATGTATTTTGAAACTTTAAAATGAATTTTGAAGTTACTTACCTCGAATTCACTTTCTCGAGTCCAATCGGTTTCGGAGTTTGATTCCCGAGTTTGATTGTGCCATTAGACATATGTTTGCATAATCATCTTCATTATCTTCGCACTCTGTATCACTCCAAGTTTCAGCTTTGAGAGCTTTTCGATATCTTTCAGTTTTTCCTTTCTTCTTCCTTAGAAGAGGACAGTTGGGTCTGATGTGTCCCTTTTTTTTACATTCAAAGCGAGATTACATCTTTGTTTGATTCATCATCTTCAAATGACTTGGTTTGTTGCTTTTGAAAACTTTGTTTCTTTGAATTGAATCTTCTTCCTTTTTTCGTTCAGCTTTCTCGAATCTTCTTATCATGAGAGCAAGTTCTTCATCATCCATGTCGTCTTCGAATCTGTTACATCGAATCATCATTAGATTTTAATGCAATTGATTTCTTACCTTTGGGATCTTCGTCTTCATTGATTCGTTCCACTTCATAAACTGAAGGGTCCCAACCAGCTCATCGACAAACGGTGGCATGATTCTTTGAGTCTCTAATTGAGGTCTTAATGTGATTCAAATCCTTGGAGAGTCCACGCAGAGCTTGTTTACTTTCATGGGATCAGAAATTGGTTGACCTTGATTTTCAAGACCATTCACGATTTCCGTAAAACGACTAAACATGTCAGTTATAGATTCTCCTGGTTTCATTCTGAAGGCTTCGTATTGACTGAGAAGAATGTTGATTCTTGTCTCTTTCACTCGATCGGTTCCTTCATAAGTAATGTGTAATCCATCCCAGACTTCTTTGGCTGTATCACAAGAAGATATTCTGTTATATTCAATAGGTGATAAAGCACAATATAAAGAGTAAATTGCTTTTGCATCAAGAGCTTGTCTCTTGATTATCTATTCCTGACTCATTTCGCTAGACTCAACAGTGTTATTTCCTCTTTCTGAGACAGATGTAGCTTTAGGAATGATTCCTTTATCTACAACGTCCCATTCCAGAGGATCCTTTGATCTTAAGAACGCCTTCATTTTGTTTTTCCATATGTTGTAATCCTTTCCATCAAAGTAAGGTGGTCTGGTGTTGCTTTGCCCTTCTACCAGCCCTGGAGCCAACATACTAGCCGTGGATCTTTAACTTTGAAGTAAAACACTTCAAACAAAGTGAGTACACGAGCTCTTATACCAATTGAGATAGCTATTATAAGCACCTAGAGAGGGGGGGGGGTGAATAGGTGTACAAACAATTTATTGAGATACGGAAGCGATTCTAGGCAGCCGATAGAAAGGAGTTCACAAAATGATTTACGATCAAAGTAAAGAGAGTAAGAGAGAGAAGATTGAACACAGGGTTTATAGTGGTTTGACTTATTCCAAGCCTACGTCCACTCTTCCGCACTGACAGCCTACCGGCTGGATTTCACTATGAACAAAAGAGAAGTTACATCTTAGCTTTTCTTGATTCCACATTGTAGATGTTCTATCACACCTCCTCAAGGTTTCTCACAAATATAGACTCTCTTTTGTATACAAGTATTCGTTCAAAGGAATTGTCTAAACAACAGGGAGTTTCAGACTTTGGAATTCTTCTATCGCGCACACCTCAACAACTCAGAACGTCTTCCTTTTATACTCATTTATGCCATCATACCCGTTGGCACTTACCAAAGGAATTCCTCTAATCTATCCGTTTGATGGAATCAGTTAGAGAGATCATTCGGCTATTAAAGGAACGTGTCGATAGCCCATCAATCATGTTCGCCCATACAATCAGGATCTCGGTTTCCATAAGTAGAATCTTCCAAGAATATTTAGGCAATCATCGATTCCTTAATCTTCGAGTCAATCTCGATCAATCAAATGATTCCGTTGTGTCTATTCCACCACGAGATCTTCTCCAGTTGATAAGGTCAAGCCCTTAACAAAACATCCAATTCGGGTAACCTTTCTTCAACGGATTAGAGTCTCCCAATGAGGATAGACTTTGAGTCTTGAGTCTGGCTGTCCGGAGGTCTTCAGACTTTAAATAACAGAGTCTGCAAACCTTCAGATTAGACTGATGGAAACGTTTTGTCAACTTCAAAATACTTCAAGAGGATTTCTCCAACATCGTGAACTGTTGTCCTTTGATCTGCTTGATGAGCAGAAATTTTCGAGTTTTGCTCATGAGTGATACTGTTGCATATCATGAGATTGGTTTATTTCATGCTGCTCTAGACAGTACTTCTCCAAAATCACAAAAAGAATAGACGTAGGCTTTGAAATACTGAAGATAAAATCGCAGTCATTTCGGGAAAGCTTCACAAGCTCGGTTTATTTCAGGGAGATACGCCAGTCGACCTGGTCCTATCCATGCGTCGGGCTGCCGTTTTCACGGGATAAAAGTTCATATAGATGAAGTTTCCTGAGAGTTGTGTGGCCTGTTTAATTGTCGAGCATGTCGCGTGCAGTTGGTGCGAGATTTCATTCCAGTTCGCACGCGATAGAACGCGACCAGCGAGCGTGATTGATCAATAAGCTTGAGCGGGACGAAGCGGCGCTTATGACAGAACAGGCCGACCGCCGTCGTGATTGACGGGTCTTGACTGGGATTTGCCCGTCTCTAGATATTGGAAGGCTTCTCTTAATTGATTAATTAATTAAAGCGATGGTCCCGATTGATGGTCAGTGGTAGATTGTGGACTCATGTGTGATGTGCCTTCTCGGGTTTACCAATTTGGGTCGACTTTTCTTATATTACCGTCCATGGCTCGATGGAAATCAGAAATCGGGAAAAGTATTGTGTATATAATTCACAACCTTTCCTTTCTTCGAAGGTTTGCACGTTCTACTTGACACTATGCACCGGAATCTTCTTCTTTCTTTCCTTGTAAAAGAAGAGTTAATAACACAAAAAATTCAAATTGGTGCAATCTTGTTGTATTTACCCATAAACTCATTTTTGTGTTGCAAAAGATCCCAAATTGGTGGTCCCATGTCGCATTTACCCTAGATTAAATTCCGTTTCATAAGAACTTGTGACTATTACATTTATATCGCAACCCTAAATCAATATTTTTGGCAAGAAAATTCTGAAATGATATATCTGTGAAAAATTTATCAAAACCTTTGGGGCACCATTGAGGCAAAATTAGGGGTTTTTGCCAATTTTCAAAATGTGAGCAAGCTCTCGGGGTAAAATTAGTAGGTTTCCCAGTCTCAGTTCATTTTCTTCATAAATGGTTTTTCCAAAGTGACGTCATTTATAAGATCTTTTGATATTGAATTTCCACGTCGAATCACATCACGCCAATCATCTAGGGTTTTTGGCCACATGTATGTCCATGTCAACAAATTAATGAGATATTAGATGGAGCCTAATGGAGGGTCGATTTTTCATGGATTTACCAATTCAGTAATTTTTGTGGTATTAACTATTAGAAAAATCCTACTCTTGACATTTTTGAATCTTTGAAACTCCTGAAATTTGAGGGTGTACATGTAATATAAAGTGCTTTGAATTATATCAGAATGAGAGTATTATTTCCATCTCTATTTTGGTTAAGATGCTCATTGCTTTTAGTTAAAGGGTTAATACTCGAAAAACCCCAAACCGGTACACTTGTGACAAATTTACCTCAAACTATTTTTTTAACCGCCAAAAACCCTAAACTGGTATACATTTGACAAATTTACCTCAAACTGGTACACTTGTGACAAATTTACCCTCTATTAGTTTTTATTAAATTTTGTTATCAAATTATTAAGTTAAATGACACGTGACAATTGATCGGTATACCAAATTAGGATTTTACGCTCCGTTTGTCATGTGATTTTTTTGTGGTATTAATCCAATTTAGCAAATTGTATATTTGTCACAAATTTACCATTTTGTGGTTTTTTGCAGTCGAATAAATTAGTTTGGGGTAAATTTGTCATAAATGTACCGGTTTATGGTTTTTTATAATCAGTCGGGGTAAATTTATCACGGGTATACCAGTTTGGGGTTTTTCATGGTCAAAAAAATAGTTTGGGGTAAATTTATCACAAGTGTACTAGTTTGGGGTTTTTCGGGTATTAACCCTTAGTTAAATGGCTGAAATATCTCCTCCCCTCCCCCACCTTCTCTCTCCATTTTTTTTTAAATATTATCAAACTACATTTAATTCTCTCATCTCTCTCCTCAATTTCAAAATACAAATGCGCTATTACACCCAACAAGATATCATCTTATCTTGAATCTTGTTATCACTTTATTTAGCGAAGGTTGTTAAATTTAATTTAGGGTCTCATATTTTTAATCACAAAATCTAAAGGATTAGAAATTTCAATTTTTGAAGATTTGGGAACGCACAATTAATTGCCTATTTCTTATTAAATAGTCTCGAGACTACATTTCAAAGTTGAAAATTGAAATTAAATCCAATTTTTAGCCAATCTTGATGAAAATCGATAAAAAAACAAATTAGTTTGTTAGAAGCATGATCAAATGTTAAACATATTTATGCTTGATCATATTCAAATATTGACAAAAGAGAAGCACAAAAAAGGGGAAAAAAGAAACTTAGGTTTTATTTGTTTTGCGAAAAGTATGGTGTTTCGAAAAATGTTTTCAAAAAAGTCATTTTTCGGTATTATGATGAAATCTAAAAATGAAGTGGAAAATACTTTCCACTGTTTAGTAGAGAAATATTTTCCTCCATACACTCATTTTAAATTTATTTAATTTTCAAAATCAAAATTTAATTATTTTTTTATTTTTTAAAATCAAATTTTATTTTATTTTTTAAAAATTTGATTATTAATTTTTTTTTTTTTTTTTTCATTCTTCTCTTTGTTTCCCTCTTCTTCTTCTTCTCCTGCTTCTTCATTTCCTCCTCCTTCTTCTACTCCTTCTCCTCTTGCTTCTCTGCTTCTTCTCCTCCTCCTTCTTCTCCTTATTCTTCTCCTTCTCCTTCTTCTTCTTCTTCTTCGATTCTTCGATTCTTCGCTTCTTCATTTCCTTCTCCCCCTCCTCCTCCTCCTCCTTCTTCTTCGCTTCTTCTTCTTCTTCTTCTCTACTTCTTCTGCTTCTTCTCCACCGTCTTCTACTTCTTCTTCTTCTTCTTCTTCTACTTCTTCTTCTCCTCCTCCTCCTCCTCTTTCTTATCCGCTTCTTCCGCTTCTCCTCTTCTCCTCCTTCTTCTCTCGCTTCTTTTGCTTCTCCTGCTTCCTCTCCTCCTCCTTCTTCTCCCTCTCCCTCTCCCTCTTCTCTCTCTTCTTCTTCTGCTTCGCTTATTCTCCTTCTCTTTCTCCTTCTTCTCTCCTTCTTCTCTTTCTTCTCCTCTTCCTTCGTCTTCTTCTTTTGCTTCTTTTTCTCCTCCTCCTCCTCATTCTTCTTCTTCTTCTTCTTCTTCTTCTTCTACTCCCTCTTCTTCTCCCTCTTCTTCTTCTCATTCTTCTTTGCTTCTTCCGCTTCTCTGCTTCTTATGCTTCTCCTTCTTCTCCTTCTACTTCTCCCTCTTCTTCTACTTATCCTTCTTCTCCCTCTTCTTCATCTTCATCTTCTTCTTCTTCTTCTTCTCAGCTTCTTTTGCTTCTCATTCTTCTTCTTCTTCTTCTTCTCCTCTACTTCTTCTGCTTCTTCTTCTCCCTCTTCTTCCCCTTCGCTTCTTCCGCGTCTTCTTCTACTCCTCCTTCTCCTGGTTCTTCTTCTTCTTCTTCTTCTTCTTCCGCGTCTTCTTCTGCTCCTCCTTCTCCTGCTTCTTCTTCTGCTTATGCTTCTTCTTCTTCTTCTTCTTCTTCTTCTTCGTCTCCTTCTCTTTCTTCTCCTTCTTCTACTGCTTCTTCTTCTCTACTTCTTATTCTCTGCTCCTCCTCCTCCTCCTCCTCCTCCTTCTTCTTCTTCTCCTTCTGCTTCTTCTTCTGCTTCTCCTTCTCCTCCTTCTTCTTCTTCTTCTACTACTTCTTCTTCTCTCGCTTCTCCTCCTCCTTCTGCTTCTACTTCTGCTTCTCTTTCTCCTTCTCCTTCTCCTTCTCTTTCTTCTTCTGCTTCTCCCGCTTCTCCTTCTTCTCCTTCTTTTGCTTCTTCTTCTTCTTCTTCTTCTTCTGGTAAGAAAATTTTGAAATGATATATTCGTGAAAAATTTATCAAAACATTTATGTTACCATTGAGGCAAAATGAGGGGTTTTTGCAGATTTTCAAAACGTGAGTGAGTTCTTGGGGTAAAATTAGAAGGTTTCTCGGTCTCGGTTCATTTTATTCATATATGGTTTCTCCAAAGTGAAGTCATTTATAAGATCTTTTGGTATTGAATTTCCACGTCGAATCACATCACGCCTATCATCTAAGGCTTTTTGCCACATGTATGTCCATGTCAACAAATTAATGAGATATTAGATGGAGCCTAATGGAGGGTCGATTTTTCATGGACTTACCAATTTAGTAATTTTTGTGGTATTAACTATTAGAAAAATCCTACTCTTGACATTTTTGAATCTTTGAAACTCCTGAAATTTGAGGGTGTACATGTAATATAAAGTGCTTTGAATTATATCAGAATGAAAGTATTATTTCCATCTCTAGTTTGGTTAAGATACTCATTGTTTTTAGCTAAATGGCTGATATATCCCCCCCCCCCCATTTCTCCATTTTTTTTTATATTATCAAACCACATTTAATTCTATCATCTCTCTCCTCAATTTCAAAATACAAATGCGCTATTACACCCAACTAGATATCATCTTATTCTGAATCTTGTCATCACTTTATCTAGCGAAGGTTGTTAAATTTAATTTAGGGTCTCATATTTTTAATCACAAAATCTAAAGGATTAGAAATTTCAATTTTTGAAGATTTGGGAACACATAATTAATTGCCTATTTCTTATTAAATAGTCTCGAGACTACATTTCAAAGTTGAAAATTGAAATTCAATCCAATTTTTAGCCAATCTTGATGAAAATCGGTAAAACAAATGGAAAAAAAATTAGTTTGTTAGAAGCATGATCAAATGTTAAACATATTTATGCTTGATCATATCTAACTATTGACAAAAGAGAAGCACAAAAAAGGGGGAAAAAGAAACTTAGGTTTTGTTTATTTTGCAGAAAATGTGGCGTTTCGAAAAATATTATCCAAGAAGTTATTTTCCAGGAAAATGTAATTATTTTTCGGTGTTCAAATGAAATCTAAAAATGAAGTGGAAAATATTTTCCACTGTTTAGTAATAAAATAATTTCCTCCATACACTCTTTTTAAATTTATTTAATTTTCAAAATCAATTTTTTATTTTAAAAAAATCAATTTTAATTATTTTCATTTTCTAAAAAACTTGATTATTAATTATTTTTTCATTTTTCATATATTTTCTTTTTCTTTTTCTTTTCTTTGTTCCCTCTTCTTCTTCTTCTTCTTCTTCTTCTTCTTCTCCTCCTCCCCCTCCCCCTTCTTCTTCTCGGTCCTCCTCCTCCTCCTCCTCCTTCTCTTCTTCTTCTAGTGATCGGCCACAAACGAGCACAAGGCTTGGCCATCTCTGGCAAGCTTAGGCTCACCGGCCTCAAGCCTCACCAAATCGGCGAGCTTCAAGCTCACTAGCCTCGAGCCTTGCCAGATCGATGAGTGCGAGCATTGCTAGATTGATGAGCCTCAAGCTTGATGCTCACGCTTGCCGATGCTGTTTGCCGGAGGTGGGCAAGCCTTGTGCTCTTGCTAGTGTACTTGAGGCTCGCTTGTGGTCGATTGTTGATCGTTGCCATGGCTGGCAACCGGCCAAGAAAGAAGAAGAAGGAAAACAAAGCAAAGAAAAAGAAAAAGAAAAATATAATTTGAATTTAAAAAATACATTAGAAAAAGAATGAGGAGGAGGGGGAGGAGGAAATGAGGGCTTGTGAAATGTAAAAATAAGATAGATTAAGTGAAGAAAATATTTTCCACTTTTCAAAGGCGAAAAACATTTTTCCCTAATTTAGAAGACTTTTTTCCTTTCATGAAAAACGTTTTTCCCAAGCAATTCATTTTCTGTGAAATGAACGCTAGAAAATTCGGAAAATATTTTACTGAAAGTTATTTTCTGTGAAACGAACGGAGCCTTATTGATGTTTTACTTCTACCATAAAAGTAATTAACATTGATTGTAGATTTAATCTTATTACGGAAGGAATAAAACATTATAATATGCTTTAATTTATGTTTGAAATAATTTGATCGAGTCTGAAAGTGAAGAATGCGTAACAAGTATTTCAACCTCCAATTTGCAATTTACACATGAAAAGCTCAAAAGAAAACACAAAATAAGTGATATTTAAAATAGAAACGTACTGCAAAAAAGCACTCACAAGGTCAAGATTGGTTAGATAAATAGATTGAATTTTAATTTTGAAATTTGAGATGAAGCTTCTCTTTACCTGCGACGAAATTTAGGAATACCTTTTTCCGATTTTCGAAAATTCCTTGAAACGTAGTTATTAGACAGATACACCTCTTGATGAATCGGCAAATGTTGACAGTGAATACTGCCGAAATAGCTTTGCTTAACGAGAAGTCATCAAGTTATAGCCAAAAATATGTGTGCTTTGACCAAGCCACTGCGTGTTTTACTCATTATACTGTCATAAATTGTCGCCATAAAATCACACCGTCCATGAAGCGATTGAAAACCTTACACATGAATTATTCTTGTGAAGTATCCATTTCAAATTAGAATATAATAATTCGCATCATCACATAATGAATTATATATTGACATCCTAATTTTCTTTATTTCCTATTTTAAAGTAGATGTTTAAAAAAATGGACATGTCGAGTCACCATATATAATGATCCACATTACCAGACAACATCTAATTTGCCGTTTGAGAAGTTTAGAGATAATATTGAATAAATTTAAAGTTTATAGATGATATTATTTATAGGGTCACCCTAACTTCTCGGAAACTCCAAGTGGGTCCAAATTTATATGTTATGTAAAACAAATAAATATTATGATATAATATAATTCTCAAATCATGTTAGAGTATTCAATCCGAAAAGTTTAAACTAATAGATAGAGAGAGGCATGTGTATAGTGTTTAGACGATACATGATACTATAATAGAAGAAGTAATCCAATTCGGAACAATATAACATTGCATTTATCTAAATTTCTCGATCGAGGTGATATTCGCTTAACATTTTGAAAGAATTCTGGGAGTAACATTAAGCCTGAAATTTCGAAAGAAGAAACCCAGAAAGCGAATTTGCATGTAAAGTAGAGAGCTGTAATTGCTGTAAAATCTCCGTACATGTAAATCTCAACCTATTATCTACCAGAACCACCTAAAGAAGTGGAGGAGAGGCCACGGACCGACGATGACACGTAGGATGATGTCGACGCATGAGACTTCCCGGTTGTATCGGAAGAAACTATTTCCAAGAATCCGAAGCTCATGTCGTCGGTTCTTCGAGAGCCAGCGGAGCTCGAATCATCGACAAAGACGGGTACCGGCTCCTCCCGGTTCAGACACCGAATCACCTGCCTCATGGTAGGCCTAGCTTGGGCATGGTACTGGGAACAAACTAGGCCCAAATTCAATACCATCTCCATCTCCTCAGCATCGTAGGCGGAACGTAACTTGGGATCCGCGCCGTCGAGAATCCGACCCGTCCCGTAACATTCTATCACCCAATCCATCAGCAAGAATTGGCCCGTCGGACGCCTGCCGCTGGCCACTTCGAGCAGCAGAATGCCGAAAGCATACATGTCGGAGCTCGTCGAAGCCTTCCCCGAGCGGGCCAATTCCGGGGCAATGTACCCTATGGTTCCGACTAAGTGGGTGGTGTGCGACATCTTGCCGTGTTCGTATAGCCTGGCGAGGCCGAAATCCCCGAGCCGCGCGTTCATTTCTGCGTCGATCAGGACGTTGCTGGACTTCACGTCCCGATGGATCACGACTTGCTCCCACTCCTCGTGGAGGTACAGCAATCCGGCCGCAACGCCCTTGATGATGCGGAACCTCTGTTCCCAGTTCAACACAAAGCCGTCCTTCCGCTTGAAAATCAGCGAGTCGAGGCTCCCGTAAGGCACGTAGTCGTACACGAGGAGGAGCTCGTCCTTCTGCTTGCACCAACCTTGGAGATTCACGAGGTTCTTGTGCCGTAAGCGGCCTAAGCTCTCGATCTCGGCCACAAACTCCCTCATTCCCTGTATTGAGTTGCGAGACACCTTCTTGACAGCGACCTCGCACCTGTTAGTTGGCAAGATGCCGTGGTACACTGCGCCGAAGCCACCGGTCCCAATCACCTCGCTCTGTTTGAACCCTTTTGTTGCCTGGTCAAGGTCCTTGTACCTGAACCTGTGAGGACAATCTAACTCCCAGTCCTCTAGATTCTCCTGCTGCATCCTCTTCTTGATCACAGTATAGAAGAACAAGATTCCCGAAAGACACAGCGCTATGCTGCATAAAGTGGCAATGAGGACTATCACCTGTGGCTTGTAAGAGGAAGATGAATCAGATGAATCTGTCTGGTCAGGTGGCAGCGGAAGCTGAGTCAGGTTGAGGGGAGGCGCGGTTCCGTTCATTCGGAAGCTCCATCCTAGAACGTAGTGAAAGCTTCTCTTGGTCCCCGTCGAAGCAGAGAACCCGACATACATGCTGTCCTTGAATATGGAAGTGAGGTTAACGGTCATGGACAAGAGAGGTTTCTCCGGTTTCTGCACATCGATTGGAGATATAGTGACGTTCATCAATTGCTGCGGGCCGTCGTACTCGATCCAGCCTTGAATGGGCAGGCCGCTCTCAAGCGTTATCTCTTCGTCGTTGTCCTTGCCATCTATGCTATAGGCAGCCGGCTTGGAGCCTTTCGACTCCATGCCGTTGATGTTGATCCCGACGTGGTTCCCCTTCTCGTCCGAGGTCTCTCTGTACCCTTTCACTGTGTCGAACTCCACCACAAGCATGTGGTTCGACGAGTTCCCATCGTTCGAGGAACTGAAGAGGCCGAGGTAGTGGTCGGCCTGGGCCCCAGGGAAGGAAGTCTTGGGGGCTACCACGAACGCAAGGCCGTAGCCGCCGTCGCCCGAGCTCGGCGGCTTAATCGCAAACACGAAGTGGGTGCTGAAGGAGACAGCGGCAGTGGAGCCACCGGAAGCCTCGGCCAACATCCGGAAAGGCCAAGGGTAGAAGACTTGGCCGACATCGTCGCTCGACCTGTTGGTGAGCTTGAGAGCTCCGCTGGACTTGATGATGGAGGCTCTATTGAGGGTAATGTTGGAGTCGGTGGAGCCGTTGAACCCATTGAAGACGAACTGATCATCAGGCTGAGACTGGGACACGGCAAGGACGAGGAAGCAAGAGAAAAAAAGGAGGCAAAAGGAGAGAGCGCCATGTTTCGCCATCCCCAAAGCAGAGAGTTTCTGCATAATCTGGGAGGAGAAGGAGCAGGAGGAGAAGACGAGAGAGCATCCGGGAAGAGATTCTGCAGGTTTTGTGGGTGGCCCTTCGAGAGACTTGACAGTGGCGAAGAGGTCAAAAGTCAACATATTCCGGCGATGGCGAGACCAGAAGAGCGCGTTAAATCTGCGCTTTTGTGGGGAAATGGTTCGGGTGGTTAGTCATCGCTTAAGAGCGAAAGGAGTGAATGCTTGGCGACTTGCCGTGCTGGGGCAACTGTTTGAATTTTCCTCTATTTCTAGAGATTCATCAACATATGCTTTTTTTTTTGTCCCCCAACCCGAGATTGCGATTACGATGCGTTTGAGGACGTCAATCGACGACCGGCCTAGTACCGGCATCGTGGCTGTTGTGAGAAAGACCGCCACTTGGGTATGACGTGAACGTCGGGCAAAGGCATTTGGAAATTTTCGGAGATGAAGGCATTAATCTTTCGGAAGATTGTGATATATAATTATGTACGATAGAAAAGAAGCAAGAGGTCTTGAATTCGAATTTTTCCCGTCCTTTAATATCCAGGTTTGAATGCGAAATAGCAGGTCGTTGAGTATATTGTTGTTTTGTTAAGAGAAATTACGTACAACCGTGAGCAACGTTCACATCTTGTTGAATGGTTGTGCTTCGTTATGGACCACAAACTTCGTTCTCGATATTGCATGCTTGTCAATTTATTTCCTCGGGTCCCTATCATACTACAAGAGAAAAGGGTAAGCAAATTAGGATATATAAAGAAGGGGATTCGAAAAATAGAAAATTGAATTCGATGAAAATATGTGTTTTAAGGTAACTCGGTGTAGCTATATAGATTGCTTGATTTAGTATAATGAGTCTAGGCAATACTCATTGATAATATGGAAACCTATAAAAAGAAAAGATTCAATTCCACTTAGGTGAAGTTAACCTACATGGGGGTAAGTACACTATCAATGCCAAAACTTGTGTACGGCGCTTACTTTGGTACCAAAACTTTATTTTGGATCACTTAAGTGTCAAAACTTTTGAAAAATAATCATTTTAATGCCAACGCTGATCTGGTTAGCCGAAAATCTTACATGACACTTTTTTATTAATTTTTGAAGCTAATATGGCTCATTGGAGAGTACAGTCACCATTTAAATAACAAAACAACGCCGTTTGGTGTCTCTCCCCTAATTCAAAACCCTAAATCCCCAAATTGAGAGAGAGAGAGAGAGAAGGGAATATTTTTTGGCAATGCTCAGTCGGAAGGGACTGTCTTTGTCGGTTTTAAGAAAAGAAAAATCTTATCTACCGAATCATTGTAGATTTCAATTGGAATTAGGAATTCCGTGAGAGAGAGAAGGCATGGCATGTGCTTCTCGTCATCTTCTTCCTCAAAGAAGCACTGGCTAGCAGCGACACTAGCAGTGCACTAGCACCAGCATCAGCACAACTCCAACTCCGGTTTGTTCGACTTTGTTGACAAGTCCAAGCTCTTGTCCTCCTCCTCCTCTCCTCCTCCTTCCCCCTTCAGAAGGACCCATTTTAGCCGCTCCCTGAGCAGAGCCCAATCTGCCATCTCTATCTGTGCTCTCTTTGTTTCCCTCGCCCTCCTTGTCTTCACTCTCTCCACCTTCAACCCCTCTTCTTCCTCCTCCTCCTCCTCTGCCCTCACCTCCTATTCTTCCTGTTGCTTCTCGCTTGAGAACAACCTTAGCCTCTCCTCGCTCACCTAGTCGAGCAACTACGACGGAGGGCGAGTGATGATAGCCGAGCGATGGTGGCCGAGAGAGCTAGGTTGGCGTTGGGCGAGGATCGAACAAAAAAACCCTAATTTCAATCCCCAAATAAATAAATAAATAAATCCCCAAATGAGTTGCGCGGTGTCATTTTTGTAAGGCCATCAACTTAGGATGGCAAAATGACATCGTTTTTTTAAGGATGATGGAAAATGACGTTGTTTAAAAGTCATGTCGATTTTTTTAAAAAAATATATAAAAGCCACGTAATCATTTTAGCCGAAATCTCTTGTCGGTGGCACCAAAATGATCATTTTTCCTCCGATTTGACACTTAAGCGATCCAAAATAAAGTTTTGGCACAAAAGTGAGCGTCGTATACTAGTTTTGGCACTGATAGTATACTTATCCCTATACATGGGGGACACTTATATCCTAATGCTAAATTAGCTACTAACTTATTTGTCCCTTATGTACATCGATATCTTTTAGGTAAAGTGAAGTTTTAGTCCTTCAAGTTTCATTATTTGTGCAATTTAGCCTTCTAACTCTTCATCCGTGTAAATTTGTGGAATCAAATCCTTTCATTATTATTATTATTAGTATTATTATTATTATTATTATTATTTTTGGTGACCTAGGGAACCCACCGCACGGTCGGCAGCCGGGGAGTAAATCCTGGGGAGGCACGTAAGAAACCATCACCCACGCACCCCGGGCAAGACACCACGCAGCGCTTGCCACCCCCGCTGCGGGGCTTCAAACCTGGACCTCTGCGTTGGAGTCCAAAGAGCCCTACCATCCACGCTGCAACGATGGGTGGTAAATCCTTTCATTATTCATCACCATAAAAATGATAAAATTGTTAATCATGTCTAGATGATGCAACTTTAAATTCATTGTAAAAAATGAGGATGATAATTACAGGCTTTTATACCATCGTCATGAGAAGTAAAGTTGAAAAATGATTTTGTATCGCTTTAATATAATAAATTTATGAGCCTTGTGTTTGTCTTATAGAAAAGGGTTTCAAACGAGACCGAAACATGCCTTATCCTCTGCTATAATGTTTAGTTTAAGACATCGACGAAACATCAATTACCCGCGAGATGAACCTGCTACTGCAACTCCACCGTGCGAGTGCTCAAGATAATGCTTGTTAAGCAATCTAAAATAAATTTCAAATTTGTCGTTATACTATTTTTTTTTTTTTGCTATATCATATATAGTAAATGACTTGGAAATAAGAAAAAAAATCTTTAAATTGAATATATTTAATAGGTATCCTAAGCCCACCATGTTGCTCGTCATTAATGGCAAGCTTTACGCAAAAGTCAATGCGACTTTCGAAGTCTTTCAATGGAGACTTCGAAAGCGACAGGGGTACACGACAGTTATTAAACATCGTCCTAAAGAAGGACAATAGTTCCTACTTTAGCTGACTTTTGATTCCGCAAGCCTCTTTGAATAAATTCGAACCCCCATTCCACAGCTTTAAGTAAAGGATAGTTTTGGAAATATCGGGTTTTTCCATGGCATGACATGACCACGTTAGCATCATGGCTTAAACATTTTCCAAGTGAATTCCCTGTAATGGTAGTAGAATCTTTGCAATTTAGTAGGGATGTGCACTAAATCAAGCTCTATCCAAAATTCAAATCGTATTGGACCGGACCTACAGGTTCAACTTCGATTTTAGGGAGAATCGATCCAGCTCTCAATTTCACCCATTTGGTTTTCAATTCTAAAGACTCTTTTAAAAGAATAAAAAAATATTTTTACACCCATCGAGAATAGAATCATGGATTTCAGCATGAAAAAACAACGCAACAATTTGACCAACACATGTTTTTGTCATAAAATTGTGTAATTTTTATATCCATCTAAGAACTAATGGGAAAATTACCAAAAAAGTCACAAATATATTGTTATTGAGCTAATTTAGTTACAAACATTTTTTTTGGCTAATTGAGTTTTAAACTTTTTACATTTGTTCCAATTCAATTAATTTGACTAATTTTGGTCGACAATTGTTGGCGTGGACACTGGTTGTCCTATGTTATGCGGGCAATGTTGACGTTGACAAATTTTTTGATTTTTTTTATTAATTTTTAAGCATTTTCCCTTCCTTCTTTTGTTTCTCACTATGGCCGGCAAGGGGCGTCGAAGCTTGTTGGCCACTAGGCGAGGCCACAATGGCCGCAAGCGAGGCCACTTTGCTTAAATCCTTATTACTATGTTTTCATCGTAATGGGGTTTTGAGGTTCTGCAATTGCATTACTTAAGCATGAACATTTGAGAGGAGGTAGTAGATGGGTTCTCACTTGCGGATGAAGGCAGCCATGGCCTTGCCAAGATCTGGGCAAGGGTTGTGACCCTCATTGACGGTAGGCAAGTAGCCCTCCCCTAGTGGCTAGCGAGCTCAAGCGACCTTTGCTAGCCATAGCGAGAAACCAAAGAACAAATTTTAAAAAAAAATTGAAAATATTAAAGTACTATTAAAATTTGTCTACATCAGCACTGGCTATGCCACTTTGGACGATTGACATCTACATTAGCAATTTTCGATCAAAATTTTTCAGATGGGCTTAATTAACACAAATGTAAAAGATTTAGGACTTAATTAACAAAAAAATGTTTAGAACTAAATAGGCACAATTGTAATTGGTTTATAAATTTTTTGGTATTTCTCCCAAAACTAATTAACCTTACAATATAAATGGGCCGAAATAGTTAATGTTTTTCTAGTCATAGAGTTCTATAATTGTCTCATGTGTGCCCCGCAATGTCATGTGTGACACACGTCCTAAGAAATTACATCTTTTTTTTTCTTTTTTCATAACATGCAGAAGCACAACAAAATACTCACATCAATCCATACAAGAAAATTGCACAAGTTAAAAATAGTATGCATATGCCTCTTTATACAAACCTGAGTGCTTATTATCTTTACACACTATTTAAGCAAATAAGAAACACATAATTCCTAGGAAAGGTCAAGGTCACCTAACTATATCACTGTACTCTTACTCCCAAAAGCTTGCCTATACACTATTGGACCATCAACTAAAAGTCGATGACTTCACCTATTGCAAGCCATCATCATCAAAACCTGGAGAGCCATCAAAGCCTCTTAAGTGGTTTGACCAAACTTACCCTTGATGTTAACATACCAAGCAACATTCCAATGGAGAATCCATTCTATAACCCAACCATATATTACAGCAAATCCAAGTACAGACACATCTTCAAAGACACAATCGACCAGTTTTGGAGCTCTAAAAAGTGGTGGTGGTGGGGGATCCATCATACATGTCTAAAAATAAAAGAGTGGGCTGAGATTCAACTTCGGTTTTAGGGAATATCTATTCTTAATTTCACAAGTTCAGTTTCTATTCTAAAGACTCTTTTAAAAGCAAAAAAAAAAAAAAAAAAAAAAAAAAAAAAAAAAAAAAAAAAAAAAAAAAAAAAAAAAAAAAAAAAAAAAAAAAAACTTGTATACTCATCCAGAATAGAATCATGCATTTTAGCATGAAGAAACAACACAACAATTTGACCAACATATTTTTCTGTAATAAAATTGTGTAATTTTATATTTTCTACTTGGGAACCGATCCATCTAAGAACTAATGGGAAAATTGCCAAAAAAAAGTAATAAATCTATTGCGATTGCGCTAATTCAATCATAAACATTTTTTTTTTACCAATTGAGTCTTAGACTTTTTACATTTGTGCCAATTTAGTGTATTCGAATAATTTTGGCTGAAAATCGCTGGTGTGGACACTGATTGTCCTACGTTATATGACTAGAGTTGACGCGTCAATAATTTTTTTTTTGAATTTTTTTATTGATTTTTAAATTTTTTTCCTTCCTTCTTTAGTTTCTCACTATGGCCAACGAGGGGTGTCAAAGCTCATTGGCCACTAGGCAAGGCCACAATGGTTGTAGGTGAGCCCGCCTCGCCCAAATCCTTATGACTATGTTTTCATTGTAATTGGATTTTGAGGTTCTACAATTGCATTGCTTGATTATGAACATTTGAGAGGAGGAAGTAGATGGGTTCTCACCTATGGGTGACGCGGCTATAGCCTCACCAAGATATGGGTGAGGGTTGTGACCCTTGTTGATGGTAGGCAAATAGCCCTCGCTTAATGGCTAGTGAGCTCAAGCGAACCTCGCTGGCCACAACGAGAAACCAAAGAAGGCAAATTTAAAAAAAAAAAATAAAATTGAAAAATATTAAAATACTATAAAAATTTGTCTACATCTATGCCAGCTGCACCACTTTGGACGGCTAACATCTACGTCAGTGGTTTCAATTCGAAATTTGTTGAATGGACTGAATTGACACAAATGTAAAATATTTATAACTCAATTGGAAAAAAAAAAAAAAAAGTTTGGAACTGAATATGCACAATTGCAATTGGTTTAGAAATTTTTTGGTATTTCTCCCAAAACTAATTAACCTTTCAATATAAATGGGCCAAATAGTTAATGTTTTTTAGCCATATAGTCTATAATTGTCTCATGTGATGCCCCACAACGTCATATGTGACACACGTCGTAAGAAATTACATCTTTCTTTCTTTTTCATAATATGTGGAAGCACAACAAAATACTCACATCAATCCATACGAGAAAATTGCACAAGTTAAAAATAATATACATATGCCTCTTTATACAAACTTTAGTGGTTATTATCTTTATATAACATTTAAGCGAATATGAAATACATAATTCCCAGGAAAGGTCAAGGTCACCTAATTATGTCACTGTACTCTTACTCCCAAAAGCTTGCCTATACACTATTGGACAATCAACTAAGGGTTGACAACTTCACTCATTGATAAACCATCATCGTCAAAATCTAGAGAACCATCAAAGCTTCTAAGTGGTTCGACCAACTTGCCCCCTATGTTAACATACCAAGCAACATTCCGATGGGGAATCCACTCTATAAGCCAACCATATATTATAGCAAACCCAAGTACAAACACATCTTCAAAGACACAATCGACTAGTTTGGGAGCTCTAAAAAGTGGTGGCGGTGGGGGATCCATCATACATGTCTAAAAATAAAGGAGTGAACTGAGGCCAAATAAATGAAATCTCTAAGTCTAATGTAGAAAATCATCTTACTACTTAATCTAGTATCAACAATCGACATACTCAAATCAAATGACCAAGTATAACGAATGCATAAACGAGTAATCTACCTTTGTGATTATGATATGCCAACATCATGGTGCACCAATATCACCAAACAACTTATGCCAATGAAAACTATTAGTGACGATATTCAAAATCATTTAAGTCCACTGCAAGTAGATTGCATATCATATTGTGATCCATGGCTAACACTAATTTAAATAACATGTGAATATATGTATACACATGATCATGTATTATATTCATTATTATTTCTTCTCTCAAACACTCCCAAGTCATTCCGATCACATAGTAGGGCATCTCAATTCCAAGACATCCCAACTCATGAGGCATCTTGAAACTTCCAAGAAAACCCTAAACACTCCCAAGGTATTAAAATCACAAAGCAAGGCATCACGATTACACAGCAGGGCATTGTCTCCACTATGGCGAGGATGACAGAATACTTTATAGTATTTTACAAATTTTATCATACAATAATATTGCACATAAAGATGTTCAAAATCCTTGTTAAGTAATTAACATCATTTTACTCAAAACATCACTGGGATACACACACCATGGTTTGCTCACGGATCATTTACATAAACGACACCATATTTACCTCATTTATTTCCTCAAGCAAGAAATGATAATATCCATAGAAAATCGATATAAGAATTGGTGATCAAAATAATCATCAACCTAAGATGGGTACTTAGAAATTGTCCACCAAAGGTAAGCATCTTAGGTAGGGGTGAGCATGGTTTGGTTTGGGCCGATCCACCCCCTAATCCTAGGACCAACTCGCATAGTGTTAGTCCTCAATTTTTGAGACCGAGAACTAACCCTATTGAGCCTAAGATCGAAGACTGGACCGACCTAATGGGTTTGGTTCAATTCTAAGGTCAACCCGAGATTGACCGATAATTTTTTTGTTTCATTTTTTTGCACTTCTTGGAAAAGGCGACCGAGGATTGAACTGACTCAATAGGTTCGATGACAAGCAAGGTCAATGAAAAGAGGCAAGCGGTGCAAGCGATGAGCGTCGAGTGGAGCGAGTGTCGAGCAGTGAGTAGCGCAATCGACCAAAAGCAAGGAGGCGAGTGTCGAATGGCAAGCGGAGAAGTTGTTTCTTTCAATTTTGGTAAGTTGACTACTAAAATGACAAAAAAGACATAAGAGAATGAGTACTGGAAGAGGATACCATGAGAAGCTGTTTATGCCGTGAGAACGCCTTGAGGACTCCTCACAGAGACATTTTCCTTATTTGCATTTGTAAGTATGGCTGTTGATGTTGTAAAAGACATTAAAAATCTAAGCTATTAAAGAACAGTGTAAAATTACTACAAATCCTCATTAAGGAGTTGTTTAATGCTTTTGACACTGTTTGACTTAAGGTATTCGCTATATAAAAAAATTATAAATAATATATTAGATATATTATATATAGTCGGGTTTGTCCAGGTTGGACCGACTCTAAACTTCTAAGACCGAGAACCAACTCGCACAGTGTTGGTCTAAGGATCCCAAGACCAAGGGCTGCCCCAATCTCCCTAGGGAATTGGATCAAGATTGGCAGGGTTGGGCCGGTTCAAGGTTAGTTCAGGGTTAACCTTAGACCGATGCTCACCCCTAATCTCTCAAATTTAAAGCAAACCTCTCAAATTTCACAACTTTAGGAAATTTCTTCAGAATAAGGAAACTTTTCCCCATTGAAATCGACAAGTCTTCAAAATTTAGCATCTTTAAAATAAATAAAAAAATTGGCAACTTCCAAAAACTGACATCATCGTCATCGTCATCATCATCATTATTTTGAAAAATCAACAAATTAGATGTTCATAAGTTAATTTACACAAAAATTATAAAACCAGCCTCAACTCCTAGTCAACATCTTCATCCTTTTCCACACTTATTCTACTAAGTTTTCTTTAATTCTTTTCACACTTTTCCATCAACATACTACTAATTTCTCTTGAAATTAACTTATTTACTCTCAAAATATATAACTTGTCAATACAAATCAAGGAGCATAAACCATTCTAAGGGAGATGCAGGGGGTTCGAATCCCTATCTTCTTAGGAAGTTGGGATGGGGACGATTTAGCTTTAGGTATGGGATTTGACTCTCACGTTCAGTAAAGAGACATGACAAAAGTCTGAGAGTGAGAGCTAGAGTAAGACCGAATAAAGAAAAAAAGAGCATAACAAACTCATCAATATAAATCAAGGAAACATAACAACTCGACATACCATTATTAGAACCTAATGGCACTTTACATCAAAAAAATTAGTCAAAATTTACATTTATCAACCATATCAAGAATACTAAGTAGCTTAACCTAACTTATTCCCTAGAGTTTTCACTTACCTTAAAGAAGATTAGGCAATTTAAGGCTTCAGTCACATCGTCCAACTCGAAAGATTGAGATAAAAACTTTTATAATATGGGTGTGGGGCCTTGGCTTTTACTCATAAGTTTGAAGACGTAAGTTCAAGAAATGAGTTGATGAGTAAAATTAATGAAGTGGGGCTTGTGTTCTTTTAAAAGTCCCCCCTCTACCCAAATCAACTAAAACAAGGAAGAAAAAAGTGGAATTGATTTAACCATGGTTAAGGCATTAATTGTCTTAGGGTCACATCATCCAACTTGAAAGATTGAGACATAAACTTTTATAATACGGATGTGGGGCATTGGCTTTTACTCCTGGTTTTGAGGACCTAAGTTGAAGAAATGAGTTGATGAATAAAATTAATGAAGTGGGGCTTGTGTTCTTTTAAAAGTCTCCCCTCTACCTAAATCAACTAAAACAAGGAAGAACAGAGTGGAATTGATTTAACCATGGTTAAAGGCATTAATTTTCTTAGGGTTAGAACAATAAGTATAGAGGGTAGTGCTTCAACCCCCCTAATGCTAATAGCTGAGGTGCAAATGGCTTGATATCATAAGTCAAGAGAAGAAATATTTATGTGAATGATAGAAGGCTTCATTTTATTAGGCCAAGTGTGAGCAATAATCATTTCAAGCATTAATGAACTAAGGCCAAGTTTCATAAGGCAATGCATGACCTCATCACTGCCAAGTTCCATATCTTTAAGAGTAAAACATGTGAGAGGTTAAATATTTAGGGAGAATAGGAAGAAAAACACAAATGGAAAAACTGCCAATTGATTCAATTATAAGATTTTCATAATAAAAAATTTGTTAGGTTACCAAAGTATCTACAAAATTAATATGTAACAAGCAAATCAGTGTCTATTCCCAATACTAACAAGTCTAAAAATATCATTAACGTACATAAAAACTTTTGGATGTTACATCTCAAATAAGAATTCTTTTTTTTTTCTTTTTTACTAAAGACTAATAAAAACGATCACAACTAGTGGGTATTATTTATAAATGTCATCTTTTCAAAAGAAAGAAAGAAACTTAAATGACGTTTATCATGTATTAGTCATGTCTTTGTGACTGAAAATGGTCACATGGTTGTTTATATACATTATTATGGCGTTTAATTTCTCATTAGTACTATCAATAAACTAATAGTAATTGTCATCTTAAGATAGATATGGATTTTCGAGAAATTATTTTGTCAAATTAGGTTTAGAAGTTGTTTAAAAAAAAATTTAGTATAAAGTAAAAAAAAAATTCGTGCAAAACCAATTATAAATACATATTTGATTTGCATAAACTGAGATGGAGTTTCATTTATGTTATGTTCTTTTAGATGGTTTGTATCTAGATTTTCCCATTCAACAAGGACATGATTAATTGAAGATTGGGCCTTTAACCGGGGCCTTTACCCTAACTTGGGCCTCTCAAAACTCCACAAGATGATAGGGTCGATATAAAAGTGCCAAAGAGCTCCTTAGGGTCAAAAATAACATTATGCATTTTGTAATTTCGAACCAACCATTGGCTAGATGCAAAACTGTGACACATTTGGATGCGCAATAGATCTATGATACCTTTAGTGTGCATTTATTTCACAAAAAAATAAATAATTTGGAAAATGTTTTCTTAAAAATAATTTTTAGTATCGCTTACAAACGTATAAACGAAAATTGTTGTCAACAATGAAACATTTTTATTGACTAATTATTTTAAGCAATATAGGCAATCATTTTTTGAAAAAATGATTTTCAAATAAATCATTTTCTATTAAACAAATGGGGGCTTTAACCTAAGGATAGCATTAAGAGTTTCAAGACCTTTATAATATCCAGAGCCACATTGATTGAAACTTTTAAATTGATAATTTAACCGCTCTAAATTATATTAATTCTTTGACGGGAGGCTTCACCTAACATCCCGCAAATTTAATATATTATGCATATAATAATTATACGAATTGCGTGTATGAGTTAGGAACTAGTGTCCAAGAAGAAACATAAAATATTGTAGGCAAAAGCATGCAAATCCCCCATTTCATGGCCCACCAACAAAGAAAGAAGCCAAAAGAGTCCTCAACCCTCAAAATTATGGGAATAGGTCTTTCTCATGGTTTATCTTAAATGGCAGGTATATCCTATTGAAAAGATGAAAATTCCAGTCAACTTCCAACTTTCTCAATTAATGACCACCCTAAAAAATTCCATATTTATCTGCCAGCATAATTTGTCATTTTTATATTGGAGTAGAGATTTGGATCATCTAATTTCATACCAAGATTCTTGTGCATGGCCTACGAATGAAGCAAGAAGTCAAAAGAGTCCTCAAGTCATTAAGTAATTGTGGGCATGAAAGCGTTTACTGTTTGTTTTCAATCTACTATCAACTGAGGACAACTGGCAGGAATTTGTGTTCGAAGGTATTTGTATTGTACCATAATTCCAAATTTGGAGTTCCAAAGATTTATATAATAATCACTACCTTATCAAAATTAAATGAATTGAAATTCTTGTCAAACACCAAACACAATAATTGAATTGAAGTTCACTCTCAAGTGATATTTTGAGTAAATACCATTTTTCTTTAATCATATGAATTTCTCATGCGATTCATATTTTTCATATTGCATTTGAGTAAAATTTATCATTTGGACTAGGGGATTCAATGGCTTTCTAGTGGCTTAAACTCAACTGACTCTATCAGATATACAAGAAGAACAATTCGCCTTCTAATTCCAAAAATTAGAATACTAAATCTCCAATAGTTTGTCCATGAAAAACTACCAAAAATCAACCAACATCATATGATCGACCATATTTTATATCTCTATCCTAAGTCTTTTCACGAATGAGACATTCTAAGAAGAGCCTCTTTTATGGTTAACCCTAAATGCCACGGCCAATGTATGGTCAACCTTGGGGAAAATTGTTCAAAAAGTCTTAAATCTATTGTATTTTATCAATTCAGTTCTAAATCTTTTAATTTTGCCGATTTAATCATAAACTTTTTCACTTATTGCTGATTCAGTCCATCCGGCCAATTTTGGCCGGAAAATGCTGATGTGGATGCCGGCGGTGCCATGTAGGATTGTCGATATTGACGTGGATAATTTTTAATAATATTTTAATATTTTTTCTTTTTTTCCTCTTTTTTTTTTTTTGGCTTTCTTGGCCCTTTTTGGTGGCCAGCCATCAGCCATAGGTGACGGCTTGCCACCGGAAAAGGCTAAGAAAGCCAAAAAAAAGAGAGGGGAAAATAGAAAAATATAATAATAATTCAAAAAATATTATTAAAAATTATTAAAAATTATCCACGCCGGAAGTCTTATGTGGCGCCACCGGCATCCACGTTAGCATTTTCCGGCCAAAATTAGTTGGATGGATTGAATCGACAAGAAGTGAAAATGTTTAGGACTAAATTGACAAAGTTAAAAGGTTTATGACTGAATTAGAAAAATTGCAATAAGTTTAGGACTTTTTGGACAATTTTTCCATCAACTTTGTTGTGACATCATGGATTTTTTAGTTCTACTTTCAATTAAATTAATCGAGCCTTTCATCGACGCGCCTATAGTGCTGTTCTCAAAGCTGATCACTCTCGAGATAACTGGACTATCTAGGAAGTCATTAAAAGATTTTAATGCAAAAACTTGAAGATTCGATCAAGAATTGACTACTCAATCATGCTCATCTGCAAAGATCATTACGGCATAGTTAAAAATCGCTTAGAGATTAGAGATAAGTCGATTTGACTGAGATGGGTTGCTAAATGTGGGTGATTCCACTAAATTGCAAAATTCTCATCGATCGATACTAGATTGATTTTTTTGTCTTTTTGGTACCTTGTGTCTGTAATCGAAATCTCGAAATTTTCACGACAATTGAGAATTGTCAATGTGTCGAAGAGTTTCATTGTGGCTCAAAGAAAATCGACTACGGGTCATTTACACTAAAAATTTCTAAAAGTTACCCGGTAAACTAGGTCACGCTAAAATCACGCTAGATTGAAACTAACCCCGAATTTAAATCCGATTTTAGAAATTGAAAGTTTTGTCATGTCACGAGTCATTTTAGGAACGTTGACTCAGTTTCCGAAGAGTTTTTTGCAAACCAAGGTTTTAGCAAAAAAAGTCGACATAGGGCCGTTTTCGATCGGAAAATGTAGAGGACCGTTTTTTATCGTGAAATTTGGATGCAAATAGGTTCAATTGGTAAGGAAAAATACCAAATTGATCGAGCCGAATTGGATTGGTCCAAGGGAGGATTGAAGTCCAAATTGAGGAAATTGAACCAAAATTCGTATGCCCCCCATGGACCCAACCTTTGGACTACTTCAAGGCTTCTAGAAGGTGTGTTGAGGGTTGGAAATTAGCTATGGAGGACAACTTGCATGTGAGACCAAGTTGAGGGAGGCAAAGGGATGAGAGAGAGACCAAAGTGGTCCCCCCTATCCAACTGGTCCCCCCCTCCTTCTTCCCCAATCCGTCGATCCCTCCTCCTTGTATAGATCGAAGAAACTCTTAGCAAGCCTAGGAAACTGAACCAATAGCCCATTTTGCCCATTGAAGCCCGTTGGACCCCCTGCCACCATCGTTCGCCGTTGCTCGCCTCGCATCAGCCACAAGGCCGTTGCGCATTGCCCCTCCTCGCCATGCATCTTAGGCCACCGTCTCGCCTAGCTCGTGCATCTAGCAGCTCACCAGGGCACAATCCATCACCGTCGTGACCGCTAGAGTCACCGCCTACCTCCGCTTGGACTCGGTTCAGCTCCTCCGTCCTTCCCTACTCGCCTCCACCTCAGCCGAACCACCAATCCAGCTTCTCTCGGCCCATAACAGAACCGATTAGCCCTAGGTTCTTAGCCTTTGTTTTAGCCCGCTTTAGTGCTTTTTGGACCTTGATTGGTAGTTCCGCTTTGGAGTTTATTGAGCCCCTCAGAGTCCCCGTCGTTTTGATTCGAGCAAATCATTGATCAAGTGAGTTTAACTCACTAATCCCTATTTAGTAAGTTAATGAAACTTAAGGATTAATTAGTTTAGACTAAGTATGGACTATGTGGATAATTAGAGTAGATTAGCAATTTAATTAATCGTTATTGCATGTTAGGTGGTTAGAGTGGTGTAATTAGGGCCAGACAAGCTCTAGTATTTATCTAGAGTGGTTCGAAAATTTTCTGGGCCCGTCTCGGCTTTTAATTAGGCTTTTCTGACCTAAGTTGCTATTTTTAGTATTTAATAATTATTTTTCGTAATTATTTAATTATTTTTTTATTTTTCGGAAATTAGATCGGATAACCGGTGACTTGGAATTTCGTGCTGATTGTAATGGTGTGATCTATTTATTTAATTGACTATTATTTTGTGCAAATTGAGTGTGATTTGTAATTTTGGGTATTTATCCCAAATTTATTTAATTTCAATAATTAAATGGGAAAATCATCGGGTGTCGGTTTACAGCACCAAAAATGGATTTGTGGACTGTTAAAATTGGTGGGATTTACAAGTGGCAAAAAATTATATTTTGGCTAAGGCCGACCGTGTATCCACACACAATTATTTTTATCGAGTAAGATAAAAATGGTAAAATGATTTGATGATCAGGATAGTATATCTAGTAGCTTCTTGTGAGCATCATTAGTTTTTGGTGAGCTATACTATCTATTATCAGTTTCGAGTGAGCAGTCCTGATTATGATCGGACTTTATAGATAGTATTGATTGAGATGACTAGGAAATGGTTTTGATGACATGGAATTGATTAAGTCGATTGATCGATGATTCGATCTGATGTGGTGATTTGGTTAGTTGATGTGATTCAATGAAGTGCATATTTTATTGATTTGCAGGAAGGGATTAAGGCCAAGGTAAGTCCTTTGACTCGTGTTTGTGCTTAGGCAATTCTTAAGTCGTATTTTCTTTCTAATCCAATCTTTGGGGGTGAACTCGCTGAGATGTCATTTCACCCCATTGTTGGATAACAATTTCACGTCCCTAGATGGCAGTCGTGGAGGACCGGAACCCTTGGAGTCTGGGAAGGTGGAGATCGAAGAATCGGCAAAAGTGTCTGACTAGTGGGTCATAGGATAGTTCCCTTTTTGTTAAGCCAATATTTTTGTAAATAGTCCGATATTGTATATAAAATTGTTTGTTCATAAAAGGCTTGTTTTGTTTGTGAATTGTGGCCTTACTTTTCTATCACATCTTGTTATTGTCTGGGGATTATTATGTGCTTCCGCATGCGTATAAAAATGAATAGGTTGGCGATACGTTCTAGGATGTCGCTATTTAATTGACCAAACCGGGATGGGCATGTGCTTGAAGGATTAAGACATGACACTTGTGGTCAAAGACGAGGGTAGAATTCTATTGTCTCGAGCCCAAAAACTGACTCTTTTCCATCCCGGTAAAATTTGATAAATAAAACAACGCGTAACTTACTATTTTGAGAAAGTGGCAAGTCACTAATTAAGATTTTTATGAAGCATTATTGTATTTGTAAATATGGTCAATTCAACACTAAACCTTTTAATTTAGCAAATTTAATCATAAATCTATCGATAATTTGCCAAGTTAGTCATTCCCACGAATTTTGGCCGATATTGATGTCGTGGACATTGATCATTCTAAGTGATAGAGTTGGCGCTGATGTGAAATTAATTGTGATTTTTTTTAATTATTTGTTTATTCTTCTTTTCTACTATTCTTTTTCCTCAAAGGTTCATGGGGCCTCAGTGATGGTGGCGATAGCCCTTGCCTCACACAAAAGCGAGGCGGCCTCGGCCCTCCCTTATTGGTCGCTGACCTGTCTGGACCTTTTAGGGAAAAAGCACAACAAAAAAAAGAAAATAAAGAAAATAAAAATTATGAAAATTTTAGTTTTTACAAAAAAAAAAAAAAAAAAAAAAATTGCAAAAAATGTTCATGTCAACGCTAATTGTGCCACTTAAGACAGCTATCATCCATATGGTCAATTTACATCGAGAATTGATCTGAAGGACTAAATTAGCAAATTGACAAAATGCTTCGAATTAAATTGGCCAAATTGAAATGCTTAGAACTAAATTAGGATAGGTTTAGGACTTTTTGGAAAATTATCCCAACTCTTATATGTATACCATACTCATGGAAAATAAATGCCTGTAACTGACTCTAATAAGAGTTAGTACAACAAAACAAGTTGGTAATTTAATCGGAAAAAAAATTAGTAATCACTCTAATTAAGGTCGAAATTTTATAAAATGAGTTAGTAAATTAATGGAGTGTTAAGCAAGTCAAATAAAAGTAGGAAACTCAATAGTGAAGTTGGTAATTTTATGTTAACACAAGTAATGTATTTAAGCAAATCGAATGTTAAGTTTTTAAATCAAAACTAATTGGTGACCTAATTGGGAAAACGGTAGTAAGTCACACAAACAAAGGTCCGCAAAATTTTTACACGAGTTGATGACCTTAATGCGTTTTGTCCGAAAAACAAATAAAGTTGGTAAAAGATAACAAAAGTTGATGAATTTTAAGAAAATAAAATGAAGTTAGTAATTAACTCAAATTAGAATTAGTAATCCAAAACTTATTGACAATTTAATCAAAAAAGCTTGGTATGTCACTAATTAAAGACTAATTTATTTAAATGAGAGTTGGTAAGTATAAAGTGTTCGTAATAAAAATAAAAAAATAGTAAAAGATACGAAAATATCGATAATTTGCAACCTGTTGGACAAAGTTGGTAACTTCACCAGAATACGAGCAAGTTATCGCAACAAAGTTTTAGGGAAATCAAGTCACCGGTAATACTTCTAATTAGTGATGTTTTAAGACGTACAAACATTTTTTAGAAATCTACTAGCACGGTGAAAGAAAGCCCGTCTTTTTAAATGAAAAAGTAGAAGCGTCCTAGACCAAATTGCGACTCTGTGCTTCGGACCCCAATGGTGTCCTTTTGTGCTTGGTGATATTTGCGTCACGGTAACAAAACCTGGCTAGGACTAAATCGAAGACGAGATTAGTTTCGAACTTTTGTTCAGAACTTTCACCTTTGAGTTTATTTATTGTTAAATTCCCCACATATATTTACTTACGCGACACGCTAACCGACCCGTAAATATTCCCTAACGGTGTTGACCGTAGCTGTCTTTGCTCTCGTTTTCTCACTAATTTTCAGGACAAGAGCAGTTTTACAGGACTGGTATTCCTTCCCGGGTCCTAATGCTAGCGACACTGAAAACAACAGACTAAATATGATAGTAACGTAAAACCAATTTGATCATTCGTGAAAACTACATCGTCCGCAACCTGGAAACCTCTTAGCAGCTGCCAAGCAAAGGGGAAGATTTCGACGAGGAATTCGGCTGGAACCAAACTCTAATAGAAAAATACGTAAAAGACTGAGAATGATTGATTGGTTTTATTTTATATTATGTCCTTTTCTCTTCAATTGTTTAATCATAGAACTACTATAAAAAGAGTCCTGATCCTTATCGTCTAATCAACTTCATCCAGATTTCCATCTCTTCAGCTAAAACAAGGTGAGACCTTCCTGAAAGATGGTGATGCAATCAGGGTCTCCTCCAGTTTCCTGGCCATTTCAGGATCTCACCACTTCGACGATCAACCCACTTGGAAACTATAGCTCCAGTTTTGATTTCCATGTTGGTGATTATGGTATGATCCCTTCACCGATTAGCGATATTACCGATGATTCGATTGTCCAGTTCGGCATGCATACTGCTTTCGATGCATCGCCAGGAGTCGGCTGTGAGCTTGAGGATTTCACCATGGATTTCGAAGGATTGGAGGCCTTTTTGAATGGTGATGAACCTGAGAACACTTCGGAGATGAGTAACGGGAGTTTTGCTTCGCAGAAAGCGGCGACCGAGGCATGGAGCCCAACGAGCACTTTGTCAAGGTCGGAAGAGTCTAATCCTGCAGGTGCGTCTGCGACGACACGGTTGCCCTGGACCTTGCCCGCCAAAGAAATGGAGGTTGACAACTTGCTCAGCCTCCATCACCTGCTCAAGGCCTATGGTGAGGCCGGGAATCACGAGCAAAAGGAGCTCATGGAGGTCATCTCGACGCGCATCGCTGAGAAATCGAGCCCTCTGGGCGAGGTGCTGGAGCGGCTTGCCTTCTACTTGTTCCAAACTCCTGAGGACAGGAGCGATTGCTTGAAACGCGAGTCGTGCAAGAACTTTGAGGCAGCTTTCCTTGCATTTTACCAGGCGTTTCCCTACGGAAGGTTCGCTCACTTCGCTGCAAACTCAGCCTTACTCGAGGCGATGCCCGATGAGGCAGAGACAATCCATATCGTGGATTTCGATATGGGAGAAGGTATTCAATGGCCGCCAGTGATCGAGGCCATTGCGCATAGGAACAAAACGTTGAAGCTCACATCATTGAGTTGCGACGAAGAGCGTCGTGGTCAAGATGCTCAATTCAACTGGAAATTTGACGATACAAAGAGGCGACTTCACGATCATGCCCGATCATTCGGCGTGAAATTGACGGTTGATAGCATGAACATTGCGAATCTAGTGAATGAGCTGAGGAAGAGGAATGAAGGAGACGCTAACAAAGAGTGGATGGTCTTCAATTGCATGGTCGGATTGCCCCACACGGGAAGGACTACGACAACTAGAAGAGTGAATGATTTCTTTAGAGTGGCCAAGGCATTTTTGGCCGATCGCGCCGATTGGTTTGCTCGTACCGCAGGGATCATAACTTTCGGCGATGGAAACGGATTCGAGAAGCTCAAGAACTGCTCGACCTTGGGGGATTTTTTCGACAATTCGGTAAGGCGATACCATTTGATCTTAGAGTCAATGCAGTCCGATTTTCCTCCCCAGCTTTCAGAGTCACGAATTGCCATGGAGATGCTCTTCGTCGCGCCGTTCATCTCGTCTCTCTCGTGGCTCCACAGATGGGGCGAAATGAGAAATGGCACAGACGCCCCGGTTGCGCAAGGCTTAGACCGGCTGCGAATAGCCAGAGAGAGCGTTGTGGAAGCTCAGGAAATGCTGAAAGGGAAGACATCCTATGAGGTGATGCTTGGAGAACAAGAGAATGAGATGTTCCTGGAATGGAAAGGACATGAACTGGCCAGATTTTCCTCCTGGGAATATAGACCCAAGAGATGATAGACAAGTTTTCTTTCTGAAACATGTTCATAGAAGCAAATTGCAGCAATATGTTGATAGACAAAAAGAAGATTAAATTAACTCGGTAATTACAGAATTCGTTGTAAAGATCGCCCGGCCGGATAATCGAATGATTTCGACATTTTTTTAAACCAGTACTTTGTCCTGTCTTTGAATTGTGATCTCAATGATAATTGAATCAGTCTGAGCATCATGTGCTAGAGAGTAGATAAGACAAATAACTGGCATGAGAATGAGAAAAGAAGATGCTGAAGAGCCGTGTTCATCTGAATTGAGAGGACTAATTCCAGGAGCAATCCAGTAACTCTCAACCGAATACAGTCTTCATCTCAAAACAATACGTGTGGTGTGCTTGCGAAATACGTAATCACGAATAGTTTATATCATTTCCTCGTTCATGTTATAAATCATCAAATCATATTATATATGTCTATATAAATACGTCATTACAGAGCTCGAACGAGTACCGTCTCTAATATTCCATATCAGCTTGAAGGAGGAGAAAGAGAATTACTTTTCCGATTTATGCTTACGCAGGACATTTGATGCAAATTTATATTTTTTAGTTTGGACAAGTAGTAAATAGCTTTTATATTATAAGATGATTTTGACATTTCAAGCTCAGAGGTGGATTAAAAAGAACAGCAAAATAAAAATAAGAAAATAATAAAAAAAGAATCACTAATCATAGCTGACTTTAGCAGCATCATATGTTATAAGATGCAAAATCAATTGTATCTGCATCACCCTTATATTGCACGAGAAATTAGCTATAATCACTCCCTAGAGAGATAAATAAACAGCAATACCATCATTTTTTTTAATTTCTTTTTTCTGGTTGTTGGCAATTTGATACCATCTTTGTTATTGGAGCCCAGAAGTGACGTTTCGTGCTTGGCTTGCATAGCAAACCGGAATGGACCTAATCTCCTCCCCGGAGGAATCGACGGTCGCCGGAAGCGACCTGCACGCCGCCGGAATATGATCGCCTTTGTAGGCCTTGCATACATGGCTCATGAAATTCGGGAACTCCTGAGACAGAGAGAGATACATATATATAATCTATGTCCGATAGAGAAAGTGACGATCGTGACAACGACGATGACGGAATTTACAATTTAACTAACCTCCTGGAGTGGTTGATTGTTAACAAGCACCCACGGGACGAATCTGTGCGGCGGGTTGAGACGACCAGTTTCGTCGGCGTTCCTCCGCTCAAGCTGCCACGGAGAGCAAATTTTTTTTTAATTTTCTTTTTTTAAATTTCGGATTGCCATGTCAAAGATATAGGAGGGATAAAAAATGAAGAATTTTTGCGTGAATTATAATTAGAACCAAGCAAAATCACCTTATTTCCAAAGCCTCCATTATAACAATCCACCGGAGCATTGCCAACGCCCGTCGCGCCCAAGCAATTTCTCCATTCGCCGTGCCTACCCTGCAGGGTCAATTGCTCCACGCAATTGATGAACCTGAAATGCCGGTTCTACAAAGATTGTGAAAGTCAATGTGTCATATAATATGTGCATTGCGCTATTCTTATCATTTATACACATCATGTTGCCATGGACATTTCAATTCAATTCAAACTCTAAGTCACATCTATAAATCCAGTATGCGAATCGACAGACCCTTGGATCAAGCAGCAACATTGATTCATAGTTGAATCCACCAATTCTATTGAGCCAGGATATACTAAATCTTACTCATTATATAACACCATTTCTAATATTTATTAGGACGCAACAATCTATATGTAATTTCACAATATCTAACAATTGAAATACTATATGTAAATAGTCCGATGAGAGATAAATAGGTATGTAACCTTTTTGTTTTTCATCTTCACATGATAATTATTTTTCTAAAAATATATATATTGGGTAATAATATCTTAATCATGTTATGAATTTCAACTCAACTATTTCATTGGTCAAGAAACTATTATAAATCATGCAATACGGTTCTTTATGGAAATTTTGTGATAATAAATTAATTTTATGCATTTCCAAATCTTACTGCTTGACAATTTGGAGACTACAATTCTAGATTCATATATCTATTTGATAGAATTCTCAAAGAAGCTGATATTACTTTTATGAGCATGGTTGGCTACATTCTATTTATATTTGCAAACTAATTAATAAATAAGGATGCATATGCCAGTATATTAATGTAGTTCTACATCTCACCACGTCCGGATAGATGGTGATGGCACAAGCTTCAATAGCATTCAGTAGGCACTCATCTGGTCCATGCTGCAAATTTTGCACAATATTCAGATGGAGAAAAAAAAAATTGAAGGGAAAAGATTACAGATGAAAAAAAAAATGATATTATCTTCATCCAATTAAACATGCTAGATTCAAAATTGAAGTGTCAAATAGCCCATTTTTTTTTACATTTTAAACTATAGATTTTATCATACTATGATAGACCTTTTAAATTGCTCTTGTAAGAATTAATGAAAAATCTCATGAAAGTTGCTCACACAACACTGTGAAATATTACAACAAAAAAAAAAAAAACAAAAAACGAAAACTATGATGTACCAAAAAGAAATAAGTGACAAAAAGTTCGATTATAAATATTTAAAAATTGGTATATCGGCAAGATTGATGTGAAAGGCATGACATTTTAAAGAGATTAATAAGTATAGTGTCTATCGTATATTATATACAAAGTCAACTTCAAAATTCAGTGAAATATCCTTCAAATGACCAAAATAGCCATGTTCTCACTAAACACATTCCGGCCCTTATAGTGAATGTCGAAGCTAATCGAAAGAGTATTTATGGAGGGATAAAAATGTCATTTTACTTGTCTCCACTAAATCATTTTCTATTTTCCTGGCAAAATATTTTTGCAAGGGAAATTTAATTGGTATATTTTATTATTCTCTAGCACAAGTGTGACATGTGCTTATCTTCTAGCATGTATTAAATTAAATGTGCAGTTATTGAAAATGACGAGGTACACGTGAGTATCGCGTGTTATATTGCTAAGTCTGACAATTAAAACTCCAAAATTACGAAAATTTCACTAAATAATTTCTCTTTTTAAAATACCTCCAAAGATTGGAAGCAATCATCACGTGGATTGTGCAGCGGACCGTTGGGGGCAGAACCTCTGACACCATTTATTGCCCTCGCCCCACCGTACCAACTTTATTCAATTTTTTTTATGAAAAGTCACTATAAAAGGGTGTAAAAAAATTAGAATAAAGTTGATTTATGGAAATTAGGGAAGTTTTTATAGTGAAATTTATGGAGCCACCGTCCGTTGTTGCTAAGTTTTGAAGTATTCACGTCCTCATAGGTACAAATTATTCAAAATAGATAGTGTCTGAACAAAAAGTGAAAAATCATAAAAACTTCTAAATTATGCAGAAAGTGATATTTATCTTGATCTTTTTCATCAAAAATCCCAAACTATGCCAACCCAAATATATTTTATCATAAATTTCATATGATATAAAAAAAAACTCTAAATTTAACGCATTTACCCTCCGACAAGGTTTCTTTAAATGTTTTTTTAGAAAATAACGTCATTTTTAATGCCAACGTCATTTCCTCTTCAAACGTTTATGTAGTTATATTTTTTATGGTGCTTATTGACAAAACCTTGATAAAGGATAAATGTGTTGCACAATTATTAGTTTGATATTTTCGATATCATAGGAAAAAAAAAATGAGGATAAGTGTCTCACAATGAGTATAATTTAGGATTTTTATCAACTTCTTTTTCTAAATAATTTTTTTTTTTGGCCACACCAACTTCAATTTCTTGACCCATGGGCACTTGTAACTCATTTGATAGTTGTATCAAACTGAAACTTACATATATAAAGAGCATATAAAATGAAACCAAGCTTGTATCCGAGTTCTGCAAACAACCATTATTTACCAATTGATGAGGATTAGTATTCGTTGTGTGTTCGAGTAAACTTTATAACTCCGCATTTGTCAACATATCAAGAAAAGTTACCCACTAATCAAACTACATGTCAATTTTTTTCTTCTTTTTTTTGTTATCAACTGACCATATTGTTTAATACGTAATTAATGGAAGGATAGCATCTATTAATTACATGTACATCAGCAGATGTGAGGTCCCCAAATCGATTAATGATGGGAACAGGTTGCAGCTTTTCGAGATAAATCGAAGGACGTTAGCAAGAAAACAACGGAGAGAAATGTCGAAGGCAAGGCAGGAGGGGATGAAGCAAAGCGGAGGGGAAGCAGCCAGACCTGGCAAGACAGGGAGCCGTCGGGCGAGACCCAGCCGTTGCCCCAAGGGACGAGCCTGAGGTCGACGATGGAGATGAGCCCGGTGTCGAACACCTTGGACAGCGAGTTGACGATGAAGTTGGCGCAGTAGGGGCAGAGGGCCTCGTAGTAGAGGCTGAGCTTGACTCGTTGATCCTCCGACTGCGATGGAGATACGAGCAGCAGCAGCAGCAGCAGCAGCCCGAGCACCAGGTTCGTCACGGCGAGTTGAGAGCGGCGAGAGAAGCTGCCATTGCCCATCTCTCTCCCTCTCTCTCTCTCTCTCTCTCTCTCTATCTCTGGGGCTTTAATGCAGTATTATTTATATGGGTAAGTTCTGTTGGTTTTTTTTTTTTTTAACTCATCTCTTTTTTTCTTCTGGTTCAAAGATTATTCTCACCTTTTTAAAATGAGAAAAAAGGATTTGTTCGGATTAGAGTGTCGACGAAGCACCGGCTGCCAATTTAGATGAGCCTGTTATTGTACCCTGAGACGGGTTCATCTTTTGCGGATTAATTAAGATTTCCTAAAATTGAGAATAAATTAGAGAATCGAATGTATGACCCTCGATTTACAAAGTAAGTCCTGAATCACTCGACTAGCCACCTTGTCGGCAAAGATTATGCAGGATTTGGCAAGCCTAGCTGGACCTAAAGGAGGAGGAAAAAGAGGTACTCTTTGAAAAGAAACCATTGCCCTGAACTCAAATCACGAATCCCTAGTGTTAGTGCGATCTACTTTATGGTCTTTTTCTCCGTGACTGAATTTTTTTTTTTTTTTTTGAACTAACTCCGTGACTGACTTCACTCCAGCACTTTGTGTCAATTTTTCTCTTCTAATCAAAAGTGACTGCATGTTTAAACATCAGCTTTTTCTATTAAGTGACTCTGCGAGATCATGTTCAAGAGTTAGTCTTACAGTGCATGAGTCTCACATATTTAAACATTCGATGTAAATTCATCAAATCACTTCATACACGAGTTTTAGCAAGAATCCCTAATATTAGTGGCACCGCTTCTCAACTGTCATATTTTGTGAAATTCAGATTAACAAATTTTCATTACCAAATTAGGTATCTCTTATGTATGTGGCACAACGAATATTCTTTATGCACCTTGATGAGTTTTTTTTTTTTTTTTTCATATTTTGAAAGATTACTATACTCGACTTACTTAATTAGAACTATTGAAACACTCGGCTACTTATATAAAAAAAACACACACACACACAGAACTTTACTATAAAAGTAATTATATAGTGAAATGATTGGACAATCTTACTTTCCAAATTATTGGTCTACTTTAAAGCTAAGGTCCCAGGGACATATCGGGATCATGAACTTGGCTCCAATGAGTATATGGTGGGGACGCTAGAAAACACCAACAGCCTTTGCAATCACAGTCATCTTCTATCATCAAGATTGATTAAGAAATTACTTTTCTTTGAAGATTTTTCTTTGATTACGAACCATTTTTTTTTTTTTTGCCTCAGTTTGGTTAGTTGCGGAATTGGATTGCTCAAGGAACAGGATTTCTGGAGATAAATCCGAACACGGTTTAAGATTCCACATGAAATAGAATTTCTGACTATAGTTAAAATTGAGATTTCATTCCATATTTTTATAACCATGAAACTACCAAAAACCCAATCACACCACCAACGGCCACTCGCCAACTTTCGGCCTTCGCACCAACATCGACGGACTCTGCTGTCAGTCGCTGGCGGTTGAACTTGTTGCTAGTTGTCAAACTCCATCATTGGTTGCTTGTCGCCTATCATTGGCCGTCAATCCTTGAACTTCGCTGTCGGCCACTGGTTATTGTTCACCGCCGCGGATAAGAATTACTTTCCCGCTAAGATCAAAGTTTTTTGCATTCCAAACAATTGACAAAAAAAAAAAAAAAATCAAAAACTAATTCGTGGAATGAGGATTTCTTGTTGTGAAACCAAAGGTGGCATTATCGTCCAAATCTTGAAATACTTATACAAAGCCCAAAAGGGAAGAAAAGCAGGAGAAAATGGTGGACCTAAATTTGAGTTGGCAGATAAGGTCGGGCAATGTGCAAAAGGGCATGTAATGGGCCCAATCCTACCTGAAATGCAAAACCTATCTTGGGGGGGGGGGGGAACACCTAGAGATGATGGAAATGGAGACAATGGATGTACCTCTTTAGGTCTTGGCACTAGATCCCATGTCTTGTTCTTTCTTAGTGCTTGGATCTTTTCCTTCATGGCCTTCCTCCATTCCACGCTTTGTCAGGCTTCTTTGTATGTAGGGGGGGGGGGGGGAACACCTAGAGATGATGGAAATGGAGACAATGGATGTACCTTTTAGGTCTTGGCACTAGATCCCATGTCTTGTTCTTTCTTGTGCTTGGATCATTTCCTTCATGGCCTTCCTCCATTCCACCTTTGTCAGGCCTTCTTTGTATGTGGGTGGGGGGGGGGAACACCTAGAGATGATGGAAATGGAGACAATGGATGTACCTCTTTAGGTCTTGGCACTAGATCCCATGTCTTGTTCTTTCTTAGTGCTTGGATCTTTTCCTTCATGGCCTTCCTCCATTCCACGCTTTGTCAGGCTTCTTTGTATGTAGACAGCTCGACTACTTTGACATCTTCGGTCAATGTTGCATTTGCATATTTGGGATTTGATCTTCTTCGTTTTGTTGATCTCCTAAATTGAGATTCCTACTCTTTAGGTTCTTTCATTGGACTTGGTTGGAGCTCTTCTATCATTCTTAGATGTACACTAGCTCGCCACATACTCCTCGATTTTTTGGTGATTGCACTATGATTTCTTCTCTTCTACTTACAAGATCATTTCCTTCTTCAATTGGTGGCCCTTAAAAAGCTTGTCATTTCCTTTTTCTTCAACTTGTTTCGAATTAGATTGTGATGACCACCAAGATGATAGTTTGTTGAATTAGTGTAACACCTCCCAATTGTAGGATCACAATACCTCTATCCTTTCCTTTGATCATTGTAGCCTACAAATATGCAACGAGCTGCCTTTTTTTTTCGAACTTGCTATGTAGATGGCCCAATATGAATGCATAGCATATACATTCAAATACTCTAAAGTGGCTTACTGTGGGCTTGTGATTCCAAAACTTCTCATATGGCGACATAAAGCCAAGCCTTGCTTGACATAGCCCATTGATCACGTGAGTTGTTGTCTTCATACGACCTGAAAACTTGGTGGAACATTCTTTGCATGCAACATGCTCCTACAAGTTTTCGCCAAATGCTGATTCTTTCTTTTGGCAACTCTATTTTGTTATGGCTTATTTGGGCAAGTAAATTGTTGATGTATCTTCCAATCTCGAAGATACTTTGTAAATTCATCTAATGTATATTCTCCCCCATTATCTATATGGAGGCAAAGTATTTTTTTTTTTGCTTACTTCATTCTCTACTTTGCTTTGAACTCCTTAAATTTATTTAATGCCCCACATTTTTCTTTAATAAAGTCAATCCAAACATACTTAGAAAAGTCATTGATGGATGTTATCATGTACTTTGATCCTTTGACCGACGGTTGCTTCACTAGTCCAAATACATCTAAGTGGATTGAGCTTGAGAGACATCTTAGCTCTAAATGTGGACTCCTCAAGTGGAAGCTGACGTGCCTTCTTGTACTAGCATCCGGCACATGCTATGTCTTCTTGGACTTCCAAGTGGAGGAGACCTTTTAGCATTCCTTTCTTCGTCATCACCTTTAACTTATGATGGCTAGGTGCCCAAGCCTTGCATGCCACAAATCAAGCATATCATTATTTCGTCCACGTATGCCATATGAGCTAACATCATGTAGACAAACTCTAGATGATGCCGCTTCATAATTGGTGTATTAGTTTGTTTCAAACGCAATACACCTTGATGTCTCTTGAACCGAACACCACATAATTGCCTGAGCCAGTGAGTTGTGACAAGGACAATAGATTTTTCTTCATTCTCAGCAAATGATACACATTTTTCAGTTCAACCTGATGTGAACTCAAATGGGGTGTTATCACCATTTGGCCGCCTTGAGTAATCAGCAACCTTGAGTTCTTTGAAGTGACTACTACTCATCCATTGGTTTACTTAGACATGTTTGATAGCTTGCCTTTAATCTCTCGTCATGTGATTTGAACACCCCAAATCAACTATCCAATCACTAGCATAATTGATCAATTTATCACTTATCATGATGAGAGCCATTGCATCTTCTAACCCGGTGATGGAGGAGATTGGAAGCTCTTCTTGTTCCTCCATTACAAGAGATGCTTGGAAATCTCACTCCTCCTTGTTATCATTCTCCTTAGATGTTGTGATGTTTCCTTCAACTCTTTTGAATCAATAATCATTGGCAAAGCAACATTTTTTGCCACAAGTATAACATCGTCCACTACACCTTTTATTCTTCTTATCTTCATTATTGTCCTTGTTGCAACTCAACAAACTCCCCTAGTCGAGGTTCCATTCCTTCTAGTCATTTTTACCGTTCTCCATGTATTTTTCTATATTTGCCATCTCAAATGACTAAACCATTTCTACTTTGGCCTTTAGACCCTCTTTTATTACTAAAGATGGTACTTTCATCCTCCTTAACTGAGACCTTAGACAATTTGTCTATTTGTAGTCTATGAAGCACCGACACTCTTTAAGAGCCTTCATGTCATGTCGGACACTTCGACACGTGTCCAATACTCTCGAACACTCTCTGCACTCGATAAATACGTGTCAGAAAATTCGACACCTGGTCAACTTTCCCAACACTCTCTGACACTCGAGTTGGAATTTTGATATACGAGTTTCCGACATGTGATTCCAATATTGAGGTCAACTTTAAAAAATTTCAATAAATGATAAGTTAAAATATATATGTAAAAAAATAAAACACAATAATAGAAATAATGAGTAGAGAAAGAAAATAAAACACATAATAGAAATAATGAATAGAGAAAGAAGAAAACATAATCTTCTCTTCTTTTCTAACTCTCACTTTCCGTTATACATAATTCACTCATTAAGTTTTTCTTATCCTCTTCCAACATATCTAACATACTAGTCCATAATGTGGATCGATTGTTTTTTCTCCAAGTTGTATGAATTATAAAATAGAGTTGAATGTGTCAAATTGAAACAATGAATGATATTAATAAATGATGAGTTAATGTTTTTAGTTTCTCTATTTTTAAAATTATTTATTTATTTATAAATTTGAATTAAATTAATTTGATTCAAATAATCATAAAAATGATAATTTATTATGTATATATAAAAATATATATTTAATATGCAACGTGTCCCAACGTGTCGGAATTCTCTAATTTTTTTTTTTATTTTATAAACGACGTGTCGTATCGTGTCATGTCGCGTATCGCGTGTCAGTGTCGGTTCTACTTAGTCTGTTATCTCTTGGTTGACCAATATATTCTTCAACTCGATCAAAGTTGGCTCATTTGCCCATCCACGGGTGGCTGTAACTATATCGTTATACTTCAACTTGTAACCTATGAATAATAATTTTTCTCATTCTTGTCTCAAATATGGCATTCTAAGGATCTAATTTTGAAATTTTTTCACAAATAAATTTAACTTTAGAGAAGTATTGACTTATTATCATGCTTTGCTGCGAGATTGAGAGGAGCTCGTTTTCTAATAGTTGTAACTTGGCATCATTCATCCTCGTGAATAGTGCCACTAAGTTATTCCAAGCCTCCTTTAGGGTCTTCGTGCTCTTTATGGGCTGCAATAATTCATATTCAATAATTACAACAAGAATGTATAGAGTTTTACCCGATTTGATGCTCCACTTTCTTAAATTGCTATCATTTGTGGGTGGTGCGGTGTTGTTAGTGCCAACAATATCTGTAGATCTTGACCCAACAAGTAATACTATATGTGAGTGCTCAAATTTTTGAACTTCTTAACGCTGTTCATCAAACTCGAGACATCCGTCATCGTGACTTGGTTGTAATACCCAACACTATACCAAGTAAGCCTGGTCTCGACCAACCGGCTTCACAATCTCGGATTGTGCACTAGTAGAACTTTGGCATGCTCTCCTCCTTTGCTCGATACCACTTGATGAACAAAATAGTAAACACTAATTATATAATAAACACTGTTATTGCAAAAAAGAGACAACTCTATACTCGTTACATACTTAAGATACTCTCTTCACCAACACCACACACGCAAATACAATGCACTCTCTCGCGTCACCCACACCAACTGCACACTCTATCACTTATGCACACTCAAGTCAATAATGGGCGGTTGCCTATTTATAGGAAGCTCCCCACCAACCAAGTACAAGACTAGTGCACTAGAAGAGTCCAACTTGGCCTATTTTAAAATTACAAGCTTCACCTACTTTTCAACTTATTTTCAACCACCCTTTTTACCTAACAATAAAGAAACCTTGAACACCACGAGTTACAACTACCCATTGTAGATACTAGTTATAGAAAAGTCTAGAAAAATGGAGATATACGCGGTTGCTGTCAACATTACTTGCTAACATATTTTCTTGGAAAACACTATCCTCACTCTCTCCTGCTCCGTGCACTGTCTAGTCCAAAATTCGATCGCCATCAACGAAGTTCACTGTCGCCACCATGACCTCCCTCTCTATCGTCACCACTTCCACTGTCGACCCCATTGTCTTTATCGCCTATGTTGGTTGTCACCCTATCCATCTTCCTCCGGCAGCAGGTGATGCAAATTCTTCGCGCACGCCTCCACCAGTTATGCTCCATCATGACCATCATAGATGTCGAAGAAATCTTACGCCTTGCCCGCCTTTAACTTCTTAACGAACTCTAGCTCCAACTGCATTGCGCCTTGCATCTCTTTCTACGGCCTTGTGAACAACAACGAGATTTGAAACATTACCTTTGTGGAGAAACTTCTACAATGTCCTAGAAATTGACTTCCGTCATTGCAACGGGTGATTGCCTTTTTGGTCTTCCGTGGGAGGGAGTCTCTATCAATTGAGTGCAACGCTGGCATGGTTAGATGGTAGTTGTTCAATTATTGTTGTTGACGATGATTGTCGGGAGTCGTGGTGCAAGCAGAGGCAGGAGAGAGAGAGAGAGAGAGAGATAGAATACCCTTATCCCAACAATTGGGCTAAAAGGGTCAAGGGTGTGTAAGCTAATCCCAAAAAGTGAGCTAAAGGATCAAGCGTGTGTAAGCTAATCCCTTACTCACGCATGACTTGGCTTAATTATTATGAAATGGCCATGGGCCCTTTTTTGAGTGAGCCAATTCTTGTAAGCCAGCCACATGCAATTAGTTCGAGAGAAAAATGTCAGGATTCAAACTTTTAACCAGAGCTCTGATATCGTGTAAACTATCCAACCTAAAAGTTAAGTTATTAGGTGGCATGGAACTAAATGTACGTAATTGGAATATCTAATCTAAAAGTTAATCCACAGGTAGAATTAGACTAAATGGATTAAAGATAAATTATAACCACATATTCAATTGACATGGTATTATACTTAACAAAAGGAATCCAATCTATCCTACTTGAACAACTAAGAAGATTGGAGGGATGTCTAAATGTTTTCTTGAGTTAAACTTATGAATTAGTTAACATGTCCTTTTCTCTATTCACTATTCACTAACCCTAAGAATACCAAAATCTAGATCATTCAGTATAACCGCATATCATTTTGGCCTCACCTTGTTGGAGTCTCCTATATATCCCTTTTCCAATCCCTTTCTTTATAATTTACTTAATTTCCCACGAGACGATATATCAATACTTTCAAACGAACTTGCATATGAAATTGCATCGAGAAAGTTTACTTATTTATCTTATATCAAGTGTCTTGGCATATAAGAAGTGGAGTGCTATCAATCATCTAGTCCAATCGGCATAAATTTTCTTTCCAACATACCGTATACGACATACAAATCTAACTCAGTATAATCCTAGGTTTTATTTTTATAAGCACAAACTATAAATCATCTCCAAGCCCCCTTAAAAAAAATGGAAGTTTCTTCTTCTTCTTCGTATGAAATAGTCAAGAAAAACGCTCAGATTATTTACCACATTTGAGATGATATAGTAAACACTGAAAATGACGACCTCGTGCAAGGTCAAACAAATAATTTATTTCACTTGTAGCCCAAAAAGACCGGCCCGCGACTTCGCGCCCGTAGGTCATTTGATTCTTGTGTAGACCGTAGGAGAGCCAACGAATGAGGTACGCTTACACAAAAATCGGATATTGAACATTGAAAATGACTGTAGCTTATAAATATAGATGGAGATAAACTTCCTTATTAAGGATTCACAGAGAGAGAGAGAGAGAGAGAGAGAGAGAGAGACGTACTGTTTTGACTTCTGTGTCCGCAACCTCAGTATCGCCTAGTTTCTCGAATAAAGGTATATTGCATATACTTTCTTCCTTTTATAATGTCCATATATGATTGGATAAAACATTACGAATGCCCTACTTATAAGAGGACATCTTTCATAATGTAAGTTCCGTTTATTGCGCGGAATATATTTTCCAAGAAAACATTATTCAGTATTTGGTTCACTTAGGAAAATGAGTCAATAGATAATATTTTTCTAGTCAACGGAAAATTTATGCTTAAATTTAGGAAAATGATTTTCTCTTAAAAAAATGGGAAATTGTTTTTTGAAATAAGATTAAATATCAGCATTTGACATGAAACTCTACGATGGGCACGGAAACCCCAAGGTTGGTTCCTGAATGCTTGTGTCTAGGCCCAAATCTTCGGTAGCTAGCTTGGGTCCATCGAGACCAAGTTCATGACTCCGTGCTCATTTGGGGCCCCCAAGGTCCATTAAGGTCGGGCTAGAAGCCATAATGCTCATCTTTGATGCACTAGTACTTGGGCCCGAGTCCACAAAGGCCGTGTGCGGGTCCACCAAGGTCGTGTATAGGTCCATGATGCCAAACTTGAAACCCTAGTGCCCGCACTCAAATCTGTTAAGGCCAGGCACTGGACCCAATTGTCCATGCCCCGATTTATGATGCCTAGGTTGGGGCCCATTGTAGCTGGACTTGGGATTCCATCACCAATACCCAGTTCCTCAGTTGCCCATGCACAAGCAGTTAGCACTCTAATAATGGACCTAATACCCTTAAAAAAAACTTCAACTTTAGCTCCTTTCTCAATTCTATCCTTGATTTTTTCATTATATAAAAAACCCACCAACTTTTGGTCAAGTGCCAATTCTACAATATACTTTTTTTTTTGTTTATTTATAAAAACCACCAATTTTAGGTACACTCTCAATTCTACTTTGAACTTTGTTTCCATCAAGCCTCCATCGAAAATTGCCGCTTTCTCATTAACACATAAATGATCCAAAAATCTCTTAAGCCAAACTCCTTCTTGTACCGCTGCTGATAACGCCATAAACTCAGCTTTCATCGTGGACAAGGCTATACACGTTTGCTTCTTCTTCGCTCCATGATATGGCGCCATTGTTCGCAAGAAAGCAAATCTAGAGGTAGATTTTCTTTCATCTAAATCTCCTCCCTAATCAAGATCTCGAATAGCTTTCAAGTCACAGTCTTTTCCTTGGTAATTCAACTTGAAATCAGCGGTTCCCTTCGATACCTCGGTATTCTCTTGACGGCTTTCCAATGTCTTTGACCTGGATTGGATTGGTATCTACTCACCATTCCAACTGCAAAACATATGTCGGGTCTTGTACACATCATAGCATACATCAAGCTCCAACAAGACTAGCATAAGGAACATGTTTCATTTGTTTCTTCTCTTGTGGAGTCCCCGGACACACCGTGGCTCAATCCTTCACCTTTTGCAATAGGAGTGTTTATGGGTTTACGCTTGCATACGAAATCGTTCAAGAACCTTATTTATATAGGTTTCTTACGAAAGAGACAACGATCTCTTTGAACGATCTCTCGAAATCTTAACTCCAAGAATGTATGTAGCCTCACCCATATCCTTCATCTCAAAGTTAGAAGACAACCATCTCTTGACAAGATTAACCAACTCCATATTGCTTCCTGGCAAAGATATATCATCAATATATAATGATATGATCACAAATTGATCCTTGGATCTTTTGATATATACACAATGATCCTCATCAATCATCGTAAAATCATATGCCATTATGGCATTATGAAAACGTATATACCATTGTCTTGATGACTCGCTTAAGACCATATATCGACCTCAAAAGTCGACATACTTTTTCTTCTTGGCCTTTCACTATGAAACCAGCAGTTGTTCCATATATATTTCTTCCTCTAATTCTCCATTGAGGAAAGCAGTCTTTACATCCATTTGATGTAACTCAAGATCCAAACTTGCCACTATTGCCGAATAATGCGAATCGAGGTAAATCTCACTACGGAGAAAACGTATCTTCATAATCAATTCATTCCCGTTGATTATACCCCTTAAGCCACAAGGCGAGCCTTATGCCTTTCAATCGAGCCATCAGCCTTTCGCTTTATTTTGAGAACCCATTTGTTCCCAATAGCTTTGCGTCCTTTTGGAAGATCAACCAGTTCCCAAACTTGGTTTGATTTCATTGACTCAATTTCCTCTTCCATTGCACGAATCCACTTTTCCTTACTAGGACAATTCAGAGCCTCATTGATATTTCTTGGCTCATCCTCATCTTGTGGAGCAACCATAAAAGTTTCCCCTTCAATGTCAAAACATCGACGGGGAATACTTTGGCGACTTGTTCGCCGTATGGGAGATTGTATACTTTGCACATCATTCCCTATTATGCTCCCACTTGGATGAACTCCACTAATATCATTGTCTTGATCCAAGGTCTCAAATAGGGAGTGATCTTCCCCTATTTCGCCCTTCTTAGGAAACTCATCCTCTAAGAATGTAACATCCTGTGATTCAAATTCAGTTACACTCCCACTTTCCTGCTCACCAATGAACACATATCCTTTCGAGTATTCCGAGTATCTTATGAAAATACTCTTCTTTCCTCTGGGACCCAATTTCCCAAACTTGTGAGATGACTCATGTGTATAGGCAGCACAACCCCATGGCTTAAGAAAACTCAAGTCCGATTTTCTACCTATCCATAACTCATATGGAGTGGAAGTAACTGATTTGGAAGGCACCTGGTTAAGTATATACGCAGCAGTTAACAATGCATCACTCCAAAAGGTGATAGGCAAGTTAGCATGCGCCATCATGGACCTAACCATTTCCAGTAGGGTTCTGTTTCTTCTTTCCGCAACACCATTTTGTTAAGGAGTATACGGAATAGACAACTGTCTTTCTATTCCTTTTTCATCACATAATTTTCTGAACTCATTAGATAAATATTCTCGACCTCGATCGGATCTCAATGCTTTTATTTTCTTATCTAATTGATTCTCTACCAGGTTCATAAACCTTTTGAAACAACTTATTGCTTCAGACTTATGAGTAATTAAATAAACATATCCGAATCGAGTATAATCATCAATAAAAGTGATGAAATAAACAGCCCCATGCCTTCCTTTCACATTCATTGGATCACAGACATCAGAATGGATTAAATGCAGAGGAAATTCAGCTCTTTTTCCTTTTCCAAATGGTTTCCTTGTCGTTTTCCCTTCTAGGCAATGCTTACATATGGACAAATCGACTTTTTCAATATTGCCCAACAAGCCCTCTTTGGCTAGTCTATTCATACGATGTTGGCCAATGTGACCAAGTCTAGCATGCCACACATTCACATCATTATCATATTTATTAGGAGACGTGAGAAGGGAATAACAAACATTAGCATTAACATAATCAATATCTAATACAATAAAACCATCTAGAAAATAACCACAACTATAGTAATTTGTATCCAAAAACAAATTCACACCTCTACTATAGAAATTCATATTAAAACTTAATTTAACCAACACTAATACAAACACTAAATTCCGACGAATCTCCGGAGCATACAACACATCATGAAGAAACAAAGTGCGTCCACCACGCATATTCAGTTGGCATGTGCCAATTCTTTTCACTTCAGCTCTGGAGTTGTTTCCCACATAGATCCACTTAGTTCCAGTTGGTACTCGTTGGAATTCCACGAAGGATCCTCTATCCTTCGCTACATGGTTCGTTGCTCCTGAATCAACAGTCCACAAAGGATTAGACTCAGTTAAGAACATAGAACTCGACACATAAGCAAAGTTCTGAAAAGTACAAGGGGTGCATACCTTCTTTGGCTCACGACAGTCGCGAGCATAGTGACCCTTCTTGTCATAGTTGTAGCATTTCACCCTTGCAAGCTTTTTCATGCGAGGACGCTTCCCTCTTCCATGTTGGTTAAATTTGGGTTTATTCCCTGAAGGACCTGCTTCTTCCTTGCCTTTCCCTTTATCAAACCAGTTAGGGCGCTTGCGTTTGGAGCTCGAAGCTCCATGTGAGCTAGAACTAGCATGGTAGAGTTCAGCATCCGGCTTAGCCGCCAACATGCGGTCCTCTTCCAGCTCAAGATGACGCATTGCATCCTCAAAGGTTTTGATATTTTCATTATAAGTCAAGTGCACCTTCATATGCTCCCAACTTTGAGGCAAGGAACGAATCACTGCTTGCACTTGCTGCTCATCTGTGAGGACATGGCCAGCATCTTTCAGCTCAGTTATCATGTTTGACATCTTTCTAAGATGTTGCTTCATGGTCTGACCATGAGGCTTCTTATAAGAGTCAAACCTGATAGTGAGCTGCCTCAGTCTAGTCACCGAAGTATGACCAAATCTAGGTGCCAATGCCTCCCGCATTTCCTTGGCATTGTCAAAACGCCGAAACTCTCGCATGACGTCATTTTCCATGCTGCTCAGCAACGTGATGCGAGCTAGAGAGTTCATTCTTTTCCACACAGAAAAAGCTTCTTTGTCTCTTTTGTGCTGTGTAGTGGTTCCCTCTTCAGGTTCTACCATGGTCATGACAAGAGCCTCAAGTGCTTCTTGCTCTTCCAGCACATACTGGATTTTCATTTGCCAAATTTCATAGTTGTCTCCATTGAGCTTTTCACCTTTGTTCAGCTCGGCAACTATGCTCTTTGTGGTGAAGCCATTGATCTCGAACAAATCGAGACAAATATGCACGAATTATTAATGTCTATCATTTATGCATCCCTATTTACATAGACCCATCATATCAATAAATAATTTCAAGTAAGGCTTCAGAATCAAAATGTCACTATGTTTTCAATCATCCTCCAAAAAACCTAACTTAAAACTATCATCAATATAATTGTCTTATGCAAAATTAATTCTATGAAGCTACAAAAACTTCTAAAACTACCCATAACTAATTACCCACAAAGAACCAAAGAATAACAGAAAGTAACAGATAATTGACATACAATTAAAAATAATAATGCTTTCAATTAACACAATTAGGTAGTAATCATTACATTAAGTTGTCCACAAAGTACACTTAATATATATTAGCCAATACAACTAACACCAAGTCAGCACACGAATTGGGAAAGATCCTCTTTTGTTCAATTTCTTGATCTTTTCCCTTGAAACAATACAGTAATATTCATTTACAAAATCCATCACAATTTTCTTATAGTAAGCAGCTCCGTTGACATCCCATATGCGATTTAACACATCTTGCCATTCAGGTGGAAGAGTGTTTATGAAAAATCGCACCATCTCTGACTGTGACATAGGACGACCATTCCATATGACCTGTTGAATTTTCCCGTTGACTTCAAGGACATGATCAATTAAGTCACCTCTCTCCCATCGATGATTAGTCAGCTCAGCTATCAACTTAGACAGCCTATCCTTTTGCTCATCTAGAATCGCAAATAGGTGTGCGCAACCTTAGGGGAGGCATAGTTCCTACAACAAATGCAGAACAAATAAGGGATCACATTATAATCCACATAAACTTAATTGAAAAAGAAACACATTCTTTTCCTCTCTTCCTTTTTTTTTTTTTTTTGGGTCAACGATCAACGGTCGTCGGTCAACGGTCAACGGCCAATAGTCGTCGGTCAACGGTCAACAGTCGTCGGTTAACGGTCAACGGTCAACGGTCGTCAGTCGTCGGAAGTTGCACCGGTCGGGCCGGTCGGACCGCTCGCGCGGAACGACTGCACGTGCCGCGCGCATGCAGGGATGACGTCACGCAGACGTCATCCGGCACGTGCCAGGAGCGTGCCTGCATCCATGAGTCAGGTTGGGTTGCCGGCCGGCGACCGCCCGGCGAAACGTTGTCGGTGATGTCATCCGAGCGGTTACCGACTGTTGGATGACGTCACGATGACGTCATCGCGTGACGTCAACATGCGTCGATCCGCGGACCGGCGTGTGCCGGTTTGCCCGCTGGCGGCGTGCACGCACCGGTTCATCGACCGGTGCGTGCGCCACACGCGCTTGGCGATCTAGCGCTTCCGGGCGCGTCGCGCCCATGCGCAGCGCCATCCGGCCGCGCGTGCGGCGTCGCTCGGCGGCGCTCGACGTCGCCTTTCTTCCTATGTATCACAATTTGATTTTGACTTACGAAAACTCGAAAAAATGGCCGAACAACGCTCGGGTGTCGGGATTTCTGCCCCGATCCATACGGCCGAAGTTCTTTCGCGAAAAAATCAATCAAAAACATCAAATTGATCAGGAAAAACGTGAACTAGGGCTCTGATACCAATGATGGGAATAACGGATCCCCGAAAACCGGATTCGACACCGAATCGAACCCTTAAATCAATGCGGAAGACGAAGCCCGGGAAAACACGCATCACCGATCGTAAAGCACACCACGGATTCGAGCGTACCTTGTTAGCCACAGATTAAACACCGACGCCGACAAGAGGAAGAGAAACGGTCCTGTTCGATCCGATGAAGCCTTGAAGGGAAGAAAAACGTCACTTTGCCTTACTGTTTTTCTATTTGGGAGAGAGAGAGCGTAAGAAGAAAAGACGTACGTTATTTTCCAACTGATGCCATTTCTCTCTCTCTCCTCCCTTTTATACCTCTCCCTTCCCACGGGCCCTATTCCCGTGGGCCGGGCCTTTTGGGCCCAGCATGGGCGGACGGGCCTTAAGCCCATCCCCAATTAAAACCATCAGGTTGTGATCGGCGGTGCTCAGAGAGAGAGAGAGAGAGAGAGAGAGAGAGAGAGCCTTTATCCCAAAAAGTTCGCTAAATGATCAAGTGCGTGTAAGATGATCCCTCACTTGTGCGTGACTTGGCTCAGTTATTATGAAATTGGCACGGCTTCTTTTTTGAGTGAGTCAACTTTTGTGAACCCATCATGAGCAATGAGTTCTAAAGAGTGTCAGGATCCGAACTCTTGAACTAAGCCCAAATATCATGGTAAAATATTCCTAAAAGTTAAGCCTTTAGGTGGTACAAAACTAAATGTATGTAATCATAATATCCAAACTAAAAATTATGCCAATAGGTGGAATGCGACTAAATGAAAGTAAGACCAATTATAACCAAGTATTCAATTGATGTGTTGAACAACTAATAAGATTGAAGGTATGTCTATATGTTTTCTTGAGTTAAACTAACAAATTTTTTGACATGTCCTTTGCCCTACTCACCATACTCTAACTATAAGAATACCAAAACACATCTTGTTAGATTCCCCTTGTTGGAGTCTCCGATGTGTCCCTTTTCCAATCCCTGTGTCACCTTCAAATGAGCTTTTATGTGAAATCACGTCGAGAAAGTTTTACTTATTTATCTTATATCAAGCGCCATGAGATAATATGGAAAAGCTAATGGACCACTATCGGTTGTCTACTCCAGACCTTGATCTAAAAACTTATCTTTCACATACCGTAGATGACATGTAAATCTAACTTAATATAAAAAAAAATCCGAGGGTTGTGTACCCTGGAAATTTTATATCATCACCGACCCCCTTAAGAAAACAGAAGTTTCTTCTCCTCCTTCTTCTGTATATGCCAAAAATGCTTAGATTGTTTACTACGTTTGAGAGCCAATTGGTCCAGTGCCTGGTCAAGTCTATATCAGAAACTGACAATGGCAACTTCGTTCAAGGTCCAACAAATGTTTCCTCCTTTTGTAGCCCGAGAAGACTGGCGTGTATGACTTCGCGTTGTTGGTCATTTAATTCCTGTTATAAGTTGGAGAGCCAATCAGTGAAGTACACGCACAAATTTGTATAAACACTAACAACGTTTTTTTCGTTCAATGTCAAACATACATTTTCTTCTTCTATAGTCCGAGAAGACTAACTTACGATTGCCCGTAGTAGGTTATTTGATTCCTGTATAAATATAGATGGAGCTTAACTTTCTTATTAGGAATTCACAGAGAGAGAGAGAGAGAGAGAGAGAGAGAGAGAGAGAGAACATGGGAAACAACACTTTGCTTATGAACATAGTTTGCTGCATTATTATGATGCTGCTCCTCCATCTTCATTTTACATCAGCTGGAAGGTCCATCAATCCTCAAGGTTGTGGTCATATTAGTCAAAATGGTACATTTCTCTCTCTCTCTCTCTCTCTCTCTCTCTCTCTCTCTCTCTCTCTCTCTCTCAATTCTAATATTTTATATTATATGTACTTTCTTCCTAATAAGTGGATAAAAACTCTGTTAGGATCGGATTAGCTAGGTTTTTGGTTTTTTTCTTGGAAATATTAAAAAGAGTTTTTGTGGAAAATGAAAGAGATTGTGTAAATTGTAATATTAAGAAAATGGATGATTTTCAATTTGAATTGGAATTAAGAAAAAAATGCTTATTTTTTATTATTTGAACCAAAACCTGAACAAAACCGAAAATGCACAAAAATTCGGACCGGTTCGGATCAATTTCAATTTTCCGGTTTGGTTTTGGCACCTCTAATAAGATGATATATTTCATGATGTAATGAAAATCCTCAAAAATTTCACTTTACTCCACTTGAGATGTGACCGGAGTAAGACAATAAAGGTTTTTCGCCTAAGCAAGATCAAATTTGTCCAAATATAAAAAGGCGACTAAGTTTGTTTGAAAGTATTTTAATTGTCATCAAATTCTGTGAGATCATATCATATCACTAGATTCGGATCCTGAAAATCAGCACAAGTTTCAGATTTGCTATTTTATATATCTGATTGTTTTTATGCATCACATTATTCGTAGAATCAAAGATCAAATTCATATAATAATTGTTCATGTTTGCAGGTGTTTCACGCGGAAATGATCCACCTAATTCCCCCGGATGCCGTAAGCATTCTCTTGCCCCTTTTCAAAACAATAGACTATCTTATGTATCTCTCCTCCATTTGTTTCAAAACGTTCTAGAAGACAGACAAATTTATTATATGTATCCGAAAAATCTTTTAAAAAGTACATTTTTTTCACTGAAAATTATATGATAAAGAAAAATATTTGTTATGGAAATTATTTTCAAGGAAAATGGTCAATTTTTATTTGTTTAGTGATTAAAAAATGTAATTGTTTAGTGGTTAATTTGGTTGTTGTTTTCAATCCAAGAAAAAATTTCCGTAAATCGATTAATTTTTTGTAAATTTTTTTGTAATCCAAATATGAGAAAGTTGAAGAATAATTTTTGAGAAATAATTTTCTTTAAACAAACGGACCCTAACTGATTTTTTTTTTTTTTTGGTAATGCAGACCATTAAATCATGGAAGCTTGTTGAGGTCCAGCGCCAAAGTTGTTAATCGGGATATACGGGTGACTTTAGTGTATCAAATATTCCTATGTAATGTTTCTTGATTTTCTAGATTCTCTGCCTACACGATGTTCAAGAGAACCTGTTCTTGAGGTAGTGCTTTTCATTAGTTCGGGGGACACGAATAAAGCATATTGTACTCCTTTTGGTTGAGGATATATGATATTTTCAAAGGATCACTGAGTATACCAACATTCTCAATTAATTTGTTCTTATTTGAATATCCATAAGTAGATATAATATAATATCTTCATTGAAATATCTTGTATCGCTCAACAATGAAATTTATGTACTTTTTATATATAAAAATATTCTTCATCCATCTATCAATATGAGTATTTGGACTGGACATTCCAACACTCTTTAATTCCAAAAACTTACGCAAAGGACTTGATTGAAGAGTATAATTCCATAAGGGAGTTCGGGAGAATAATTCTTCCTACATGGAAGCGGACATTGGGACTTCACAAACTCTTATCTTCTTGCTTAGTTTTCCTTCAAAGAAAATAATAGTCCTACTTGTTAAAATTTCCATCTTCAAATTGACTACAATTAATGTGCCAGCCATGGTTTTAAATAGTTATCATTGGATAGCGGTAACGGTCTTCGGCCGGTATCAGTTGTCGAATAAAATTCTCACTTATAGTAGTCAATAGTGGCTGCTATCGCCCCAATAGTGCACCCTATTAATTTCAAACCAAAAGAAGAAAGGAAGGATGAAGAAGGGAGTGAGAAAAAAACTTTCAAACCTTGCGTCTAATAGTGACATCGGCCTCTCGCCGCTGTCGCATCGCGACCTCTATCTAAAGCGTCGGTGCCAAGACTTTATGGGATCCACTTCTTGAGAACGATTCTTTCCTAAAAGTCTAAAACCAACCAGTTCTCTCCATCCATTAATGCATGCAAAAATTGACCAAGACACATTTGACTTTTGAGGAGAACATCACCGACTGTGTAGCTGGGGCTCGTATCATATAAAACCCTTCATGCCTCAGGAAGAGGAGATCACAAAATTCGAAAGCGAAAATGAAGAAAATGGGTCACAAGCCTCCTCCTCCTCCTCCTCCTCCACCTCCTCCCTCCTCCTATTTCATCAATATCTGCTGGTTTCTATTGATTCCGATCCTTCACTTGCTCGCAAGAAGATTAGGTGACGGTCCGACATGTAGTGGTGAGTCCGCTTCCTCCTTCTTCTACTTAAGCTCACGGTTAGGAATGTGTAAAATCATCATTGACAGAAAAATCCAGACAAGATATTTAGCTTGACTGTGATTTTCCACAAAGCAATGGAAACGAAACGTCGACTGTGATTCTATGCTGAGATTAATGCAACTTGGTCAACTTTTCTGTTTAGGAAAACAGGGCGCGGAGTAAAACATGTGGAACTTAAGATCGTGACTTTTGATGCTGCTCTCGGCGAATAATTGGTGAAAGCCTGAAAGGTGCGGAAGAAAGGAAAGATTTTAAATATTATAATGAATCTTAGAAAGAGAAAACTTCTTTGAAAATCATATATATATTGTATTGATAAATTTCAATAAGTGTTAAAAGATGGCAAACAAATGACACATGACTTTTTTTAGGTAACTTACCAGTAACTTACCAATACTTTTATGAGATTACCAGGAGTCTGCAAATTCATAGTTTTTTTTATACTAATTTACCAACTTTTAAGGTTAATACCACAAAAAAAAAAAAAAAAAAAAAAAATTGGTACACCTGTGATCAATTTACCCTCCGTTAATTTTCATTATATTTTACCATTGAATTATTGAGTTGGATGACACGTGGTAGTTGATGAATATACCAATTTGAGATTTTATGCTTCGTTTGTCGTGGATGTATTAATTTGTGGTTTTTCATAATATTAATTCAATTTAACGAAAATTAATAGAGGGTGAGTTTATCATAAATGTATCCATTTGAGGTTTTTCGTGATAAAAAAATTAGTTTAGAGTTAATTTGTCACAAATATACCAATTTGGGGTTTTTCGTAATATTAACCGTCAAAACTTATAAATGTTTCGAGTTACTTTTATATGAAATTACCAGCTTAATTAGAGTAATTGACCAATTTTTGTGATATTGTTGGTCTACTAGTTTCTGGTTATAAACTCTTATTTGAATTACTTACCAATGTTTGATTTTTCCCTTTTTCTAGTCTATCAAATTTTCTATTAAGTTGCCAATTTATATTTAACTTGGTTAACAACGCCCTACATTTACTAATTCATTTTAGAAATTACCAATCTAAATTAACGTGATTCACCGATTTTTGTCCTTGAAGAAAGGCACACCATCACCATATACTCTTTATCTTTTAAAATATTGATATCTCGCCTAACCTAAATTCCACTCGTTATCAAATGAAAATGAGCATGAACTTTGAGACTTTTTTTTTTTTTTTTTTTTCATTTTTTATGATTGTAAGCGATTTGTTTCAAAGTATAATCACACTAATGTCTAAAACCTTAGCTTTATAAATCTCATATACAAAGTGATAAAGTTTTGTCATTTACACTTTAATCTCTAGTTTTTATTAGCATAATGCTATAATATATGATATGATAATATTAACATAAAACCTAAAAGAAGTTAAACAATTTTTGCAATTCATTATACTAGTGTATGTATTATAAATATAAATATATATATATATATATATATATATATATATATATATATATATATATTATCATTGTGCTTTTATGTTGGTCCAACATATCTTGCGCATTGCACGGTTAATCTTTTTCATATATACGTATTTCACACATTAGTTTACAGAGCCTATAATAAACTTATCTACATATATAGTCTCTCATCTCCTCGTAGCTTAGATTTTAACATGGTATACAATTATACCTATCAATCCTTTTCCATTTATTTACCTTTAGATGACATGGTGATGCTCTTGAATGGGCTTGGATATGCCATAAGAAATGTTTTACTTTCTTTTATCTTAATACTATCTGCGGTTTAACTTTTTTTTTTAATATATGCATGGGCTTTTCAAAGTTTGAGGTTGAATTTGTAATTAGGTTTCATTATTAATTAGAGATGAACAAGTGGAATCCGGTAAATGCACAAAAATCTGAAAGGACGTTGTCAATCATCTAATTCTGCATGCGGATTGAAAACTTAATGTTTTAGAAGTGTATGCAGCAAAATAAAAATATAAGAATAGCAAACTTCTATTGCTTAAATATGATAGGTTATTTAATATAATTAAATAATTTGGTTATATATACATTTATACAAATTAATTCGCATTAAAATAATTTTAATTGTGTTTATCGAATGGTAGGATCTACACTGGTCCATAATTGATTGTTTGCGTTTGTAGGTGGTGTGGGAGGAAGCAACCCATCTCCTTCCCCAGGTTGCTGTAAATACTTATGAATCCTCTTCTAGAATAACGTGACACTTAGGATTCATCAGTTCGTTTTGCGATGATTCAAACAAAAATTCAAAAAACTATCGATTATATTGTTTGAAAGAATTAGTGAACAAAAAGTATTTTCATTATTAATAATAATTTATGCATAAATATTATCATTGATGATAAAAATAATTTTTCATTTGTTTATTTTCTTAAACAAATAAAAGATATTTTTAGAAAAATATTTTTCAAATCGTTGATTTTTTACGAAATAGATGCATCCATTTTATGAAATACAACACTCTACTTAATCTCATAACATCCTAAAAAAAGCGTGCCAAATTAGCTAGGAAAAATAGAATTCATGGAAATATGCAGGCTTAACTAAATGGCTTTGTTGCAATGCAGTCCATAAATCCATGGAAGTGAGCTCTGTTGTTCGTGACTGCCAAAGGTGCTGCCAAGGATATTTAATAATCTGGGATGATTACTTTGTAATATGGGTGACTTTCAATGTTAAACATTACAATCTGCTGATATTTTATTTACTAAAGATATCTTTATTATTGTTGAGACATAAATGATTGTGTATTCCTATTAAGCTTAGGTGGCTATTTATATACCCACACAAGACTAGTGTACTAGAAGAGTCCAACGTGGCCTATTCTAAAATTACAAGCTTCACCTACTTTTCAACTTATTTTTAACCACTCATCTTACCTAACACTAACGGCCTGTTTGGCAACTTGCCAAACAATGTTTATTTATGTTCTTTTGTTTTCGGGAGTGGATTTGAAATAAAATGCGTTTGGTAAAATTTTTGTTCCCGAAAATAGATTTGGAGTAGAATTGAGAATAAATAAATAAATAAGTTGATTCTTGTTCTCATGAACAATTTTAGAATCAAGCATCTATTTTCTCTTTTTTTTTTTTTTTTTTGTTCTTCTTCCCTCTTTCTTCTTCTTCGTCTATTGCTACTGCCATTGTGGCCATCCGCCGCTGTCTGCCGTCTACCGCCCATCATTGCCAGTTTCTAGTGGCTAGGCGGGTCTCGCCCAGGCCTCCTCCAGCCACCGACGAGGCTCGACCTCACCCAGATCTGATGAGGTCGAGCCCTGCTGGTGGTTGGGTGAGCTTGGCCTCACCAAATTTGGGCAAGGCCACGCCCAGCCATGGCTAAGCCAAGCCTTGCCTAGCTGCCGGCAAGGCTTGGCTTACAACAATTGGCCTCATTGAGGACTGGTGACCGGCGACTTAAAGAAAAAGAAGAAATTGAGAAAGAAAGGAAAATAAGAAAATAAGAAAAAAGAAAAAATAATAAAAAGTAATAAATTATTTAAAAATTAAAAGAAAATAATTTGGAATAGAAATTTTAAGCATAGTTCCAAACGCAATTCTATTCCGAGAATTGAAATTTTGGACAGTTAACAAACAGTTTAAAATGCTTAGAAATTGTTCCTGGAATATAATATAAAAAATTATTTCTAATAAAAAATTGTTCCCAAAAACAAAAGTGTTACCAAACGCCCCTAAAGAAACTTTGAACACCACAAGCTACAACTACCCATTATAAATATTAGTTATAGAAAAATCTAGAAAAATTGGAGAGAGGCGGTGCTCTCAACATTACTTGCTAAAATATTTTCTTGGAAAAAAGTATTTTCACTCTCTCTCACTTCATGCATTGTCTGGTCCAAAATTCGATGGCCATCAACGAAGTTCATTGTTGCCACCATGACCTCCCTCTCCACCGCGACCACTTCCACCATCAACCCCATTGTCTTTATCTCCTACGTTGGTTGTCACCCTATCCATCTTCCTCCGTCAACAGTTGATGCAAATTCTCCACACACGCCTCCACTAGTTATGCTCCATCGTGACCATCGAAGATGTCAAAGAAATCTTATGACTTGCCCGCCTTTAGCTTCTTTACGAACTCTAGCTCCAACTTCATTGCACCTCGCATCTCTTTATACGAACTTGTGAACAACGACGAGATTTGAAACATTACCTTTGTGGAGGAAATTCTACAATGTCCTAGAAATCGACTTTTGTCATTGCAGCGGGTGATTGCCTTTTCGGTCTTCCATGGGAGGGAGTCTCTATCAATTGAGCCACAATGCTGGCATGGTCAGGGTCGTGATCGGTGGTGGTATTGTTCAATGATTGTCATTGACGATGATTGTCGGGAGTGGTGGTGCAAGCAGACGCAGGAGAGAGAGAGAGAGAATATCCTTAACCCAAAAAGTGGAGAAAATATAAGGTGTGTTTAATATGTCAGGTAGGATGATGCATTAAACCATACTATGATTGACATGTGGCATATTCGGGCCCACCCGTTAATTTTTTTTTTTTTGTCGGTCCTACTCTAATCCTACTCCAACACATACTCTCAGACTTTTACCCTGCCTCATTGCATGGTGTGGGAGTCGAAACCCACTCCTGAAATGAAATTGTCCACACCCCGATCCCCCCTGAGAATGTAGGGATTTGAACCCCCAACCTCCTCCTTCCAAGTTGGAAGGATGGCCACTGGGGCGAACCCACACTCTCTCCGTTAACGTTCTGTCTCTCTCACCTTTACTCTCTCTCCCCCCTCCGTTTCTGCCCATCTCTCTCTCTCTCTACTTCTTTTTTCTTTCCTCTTGCGTCTGCCATGGCTCGAGCTTGAGTCAGCTCATGGCCGACTTTCTCACGAGCACGCCGACGCTCGTCCGTGGCCATCGCCGCCAGCACAGGGGGCGGGAAACACGGAGACTCGCTCGAGAAGATGAAATCCATCTCCCAAAAGGTCTTCGGGATGACAACCGAACGGATGGATGGACGAGGAGAGATGAAAAGAAAAATAAAAACCCAAACTTTTTAGAAGAATCTTAGCTGGCGAGGTCGGATGTGGAACTGGGAGGAGGAAATGGGCAGGTGGGTTTTGTAAATGGACACGTAGGCATATCGGGTTGGCTTCGGTTTCCTTATTTAATGTGATTTCATCACCTTGGGTCGTCCTCCTCCGGCTTGCTCTGTTGTGCTGTTCGTTCGTTCGTTCGTTGGGGTATGCTACTGATCTCTAGGTACCGTTTTTTCCCATCCACCATGGACGACGCTCATGGCCAGCCATGAATGATACTCATCCATGGCTGCTTTGGCCATGAAGCTCGACCTCAAACTCGGAGCTTTGGGTAGTGCTCGAGTTTTGCGTCCAACGGCGTGCGAGCCCTCCTTGACCTGAAGCAACCTGAAGCGGTTCCACGGTCGGGTCGGTCCAGAGCACGGTCACTCTTTAGTACCCAAAAAAAAAAAAAAAAAAAGTGCCGATTTTGTTGGACCGGAATTGATGGTTCGGTTCGATTCCCAGTCCTAGGACTAAACGGTTCAGTCCACGATTCCTAATTTTGGGAACTAGTGCCCCGGTCTGGTTTGGAACCGGACCGAATTGGGAACCGATCACTCATAGAAATTTTGCTGGTCCAATTGACAGGTGGGCCTGGATTTGCGAGGTGTCAAACATTATATGATTTAATGGATCATCCTACCTAACATATTAAATACACCTAATATTTTCTCCAAAAAGTTGGCTAAAGGATCAAGCTTGTGTAAGCTAATCCCTCGCGCATGACGTGGCTTAGTTGTTGTGAAATGGGCACGGCTCCTTTTTTGACCGAGTAAACTCTTGTAAACCAGCCACGAGCAATTAGTTCGAGAGAAAAATGTCAGGATTCAAACTTTTAACCAGAGCTTTGATATCGTGTAAACCATCCAACCTAAAAGTTAAGTTATTAGGTATATGGAACTAAATGTATGTAATTGGAATATCTAATCTAAAAGTTAATCCAACAGTTAGAATTAGACTAAATGGATTAAAGATAAATTATAACCACATATTCAATTGACATGGTATTATACTTAATAAAAGGAATCCAATCTATCCTACTTGAACAACTAATAAGATTGGAGGGATGTCTAAATGTTTTCTTGAGTTAAACTTATGAATTAGTTAACATGTCCTTTTCTCTATTCACTATTCACTAACCCTAAGAATACCAAAACCTAGATCATTCAGTATAATAACCGCATATCATTTTGGCCTCACCTTGTTGGAGTCTCCATTATATCCCTTTTCCAATCCCTTTTTTATAATTTACTTAATTTCCCATGAGACAACGTATCAATACCTTCAAATGAACTTGCATATGAAATCGCATCGAGAAAGTTTTACTTATTTATATTATATCAAAGTGTCATGGCATATAAGAAGTGGACTGCTATCAATCATCTAGTCTAATCGGCATAAATTTTCTTTTCAACATACCGTATACGATGTACAAATCTAACTTAGTATAATCCTAGGTTTTAATTTTATAAGCACAAACTATAAATCATCTCTAAGCCCCCCTTAAAAAAAAAATTAGAAGTTTCTTCTTCTTCTTATGAAATAGTCAAAAAACGCTCAGATTATTTACCATATTTTAGATGATATAGTAAACACTGAAAATGATGACCTCGTTCAAGGTCAAACAAATAATTTCCTTCTCTTGTAGCCCGGTATCCCGGAAAGACCGGCGCGCGACTTCACGCCCATAGGTCATTTGATTCTTTTGTAGACCGTAGGAGAGCCAACGAAGGAGGTACGCTTAGACAAAAATCGGATATTGAACAAAATGACTGAAAATGACTGTAGCTTATAAATATAGATGGATATAACTTCCTCATTAAGGATTCACAGAGAGAGAGAGAGAGAGAGAGAGATGGCAAAGAAGAACACTTTGTCCAGGAACATGGTTTGCTGCTTTATCGTGATGCTGCTCCTCCATCTTCATTTGACCTTAGCTGGAAGGTCCATCAATCCTCAAGGTTGCGGACACAGTAGTCAAAACGGTGCATATCTCTCTCTCTTTCTCTCGTGCAAGCAGAGTTTTGATTCAGTATATGAAATTTTAGTCTCGTCTAGTTTCTCAAGTAAAGGTGTATTGCATGTACTTTCTTCCTTTTATAACGTCCATAGATGATTGGACAAAAATTTACGAATGCCCTACATATAAGAGGACATCTTTCATAATGTAAGTTCCGTTTATTTTGTGGAATATATTTTCCAACAAAAAACATTATTCACATTTGATTCGCTTAGGAAAATGAGTCAATAGATAATATTTTTCTAGTTAATGGAAAATTATACTTAAATTTAGAAAAATGATTTCTTCTTAAAAAAATGGGAAATTGTATTTTGAAATAAGATTAAATATCAGCATTTGATATAAAACTTTACATTGGGCATGGAAACCCCAAGGTTGATTCCCGAATCCCTGCGTCCAAGACCAAATCTCCAGTGCCTAGCCCGAGCTCATCAAGGCCAAGCTCATGACCCGTGCTCATGCTCTAGCCCTCAAGGTCCATTAAGGCCAAGTCCAAAGCCTTGATGCTTGTCTCTGATGTGCTAGTACATGGGCACAAAGGCCATGCCCAAGTCCCACGAAGGTCGTGTATAGGTCCATCAAGGCCAAACTCAAGACCCTAGTACTCGTGCTCGGGTCCGTTAAGGCCAGGCACCAGACTGGCTACCTGTGCCTCAATTTATGATGCCTAGGTTAAGGTCCATTGCAACTGGACCTAGGATTACATTGCCAATACCTAGTTCCTCAGTTGCCCATGCACAAGTTACTAGCATTCTAATAATGGACCTAACACCCTTTCAAAAAAAAAAAAAAAAATCAACTTTAGCCCCTTTCTTGATTCTATCCTTGATTTTTTCATTATATAAAAAACCCCCAACTTTTGGTCAAGTTCCAATTCTACCATACACTTTTTCTTTTTGTCTTATAGAAACCACCAACTTTAGACACTCTCAATTCCACCTTGAACTTCTTTTCCATTAACCCTCCATCCAAAATTGCCTGTAGTTACATGGTATTCCATGTCATTGCTCCAGATCTTTTCCAAAATTTTATATCCAAGAAGACTTCTATTGTAGATGATCTTCCATGTAAACCCAAACAATGTCTTATTGGATATGAAACTTAGATAAAAACTTTAGCAATTAATGTTGGCTTTCTTCAAATACTCTTATCATTAGAGAGTCTTCCTTCCATCTTGCTTAGAGATCTTTGATTTTGTGCTCAATCTTCAATCTCTCATCCTCGGAGTCTTTCATCTCTCGTGGTCAAAGAGCTTCCGCTCAAGACACTTGACTCAGGATGCTTGAATAGCGTGCACTCGGGAGTTTTAATTTTGAACCGAGGGTTAATGGGAGCCGATTTAGGACTCATGTAAAAAAAAAAATTAAGGTAAAAGTGGTGATTTTTGAACAAAAAAAGTTCAAGTAGAGTTGGGATTGGACCTAAAGTTGAAGTTTTTTTAAAATTTAGACTCCAACAATATGTCTATTTTAAAAATTAAATCAGATTTTCCATACCAAACATTAGAAAATATTTTTTATTTCATTTTTAAATTTCAGCTAATTACCAAAAATATTATCATTTTCCTAAGAAAAAACTTTTGAAAAATATCTTTCTAAAATGTTATATTTTCCCAAAAACAAATGGAGCCGTAATGGAAAAATCTCAAAATCTTCACTTAACTCTATCTAAGATGCAATTAGAGAAGAAGATACAAATCTTGCGCCTAATCAAGGTTAAATTGTCTGAAAAGAAAGGCAAGTTAACTTGTTTGCAGGTACTTAATATATCATCCATTCCATGAACTCATATCACTAGATTCGGATCCTAAAAAGCACCGATTTCAGTTTCGTTCCTTCGTATATCTTGATTGATTTTATCTATCACATTGTTGGTAACGACTGTCCATGTTTGCAGGCGGTTCGGGTGGAAGCAATCCATCCCCCTCCCCAGGATGCCGTAAGCACTCTCAAAACCCATTTTAGAACAATGGACTACCTTATTTTATAAATTAGAAATCCACTCAATTCATTGCATAACATCTTTAAGGAAAGTGAAAAAAAGTAACTAGGAGACAGACACAGTTCACTAATATTATGTCTGTGAAAGATCTTTAACAACGAATTTATTTGTAATGCAGACCATTGAATCACGGAAGCTTGTCGAGGTCCAGTGCCAAAGGTGTCTGACTCTAGGGTATTAAATAAGCCTATGTCATGTTTCTTGATGTTCTAGATTCTACATGGGCATTGTTCCAAAAACCCTGTTTCTTGAGGAATTATGATTCATTCCATCGATGGACATAAATAAAGCATATTTGTACTCCTTTTGCTATGAGGATAAATATGATCTTTTGAAAGGATCATCCCATGCGCGATCATTCTCAAATAGATTGTTCTTTTTTCGAACATCCTTTAGTAGAAATCATATCATCTCTTTAAAAGTTAAGCATCTCGGGTAAATAGGACATCGATCTGTTGGTCCCGAACCAAACCCTCCGTCCCAACAAACCAAGCTTGAGGTGGTGCGAATGCCACCACCTCGAGCTTCGTTGAGAGAGACAGAGAGAGATGTGAATCCCGCCTACGGTCAACGATGGTGGTGGTTGCAGCGGGCAGTAAGGTGGAAATCTCCTAGACGGTGGTGGTTGAATGTACGGCAACGATGAAGGCTGTGGGCAAAAGGGAAAGGGAAGAAGGTTGTGCGGTGGTGATTGGCACATTGCTCGGTTGAAGAGGGAGGAGAGAGAAAGAAGGTGATATAGCTAGTATGAGAACCTAGAGGGGGGTGAATAGGTTTATAAAAATTTCTTTGAAGATTACACAATATTTAAACAGTTAAAGAATTTGCAACAGTTAAAAATTCAATCACAAGACCGAGTAAGAGAAAGAGAGTTCGACTGAATTTTTCTATCGATCACATACACTTAAAGCAACTAGAACGACTTCCTTTTTATACTCCTTTATGCCATCATAGCCGTTGGCACTTACCAAAGGAATTCCTCCAATCTACCCGTTGGACGGAATCAATCAAGAAGATCATCCGAGCTATTTAAGGAATATGACGATAGCCCATCAATCCTGTTCGCCCATACAATCAGGATCTTGGTTTCCAAGAATAGAACATTCCAAGATTATTTCGTCAATTATCGGATCTTCAATCGATCTTAGATAAGAATCAAAGAATCCGAAATGATTATCCAACCAAAGAATCTTTTCCAGAGGATAGGATCGAATCCTCAACCATTTACCTCGGCTTTGGATTTCCTTCGTCACTTGGATTAGAAAGACTGTCAGTGAGAATAGACTTAAGTCTTGAGTCTTGAGTCTTAAGTCTTGAGTCTTGAGTCTTGAGTCTTAAGTCTTGAGTCTTGAGTCTTGAGTCTTGAGTCTTGAGTCTCGAGTCTCGAGAGAACAAAGTCTTCAGACTTTAAACTGACGGTCTCCGAACATCCAGACTTAGACTGAAAGAAACGTTTTGTCAGCTTCAAAATATTCTGGAAAGATTTCTCCAACAGAAGGGACTGATCGGAAGGTTTTAGCTTGGATTTGATTGAGTCTGGCAAAAACTAAAGTTTAAAGAGATCAATGTAGGAACACCGGAGCCACGTCCCTGAGCACGTAGAGTCACTTCATTGGACATTGCATAACTCCACTTCTTTTGATTTCACCAACATTTCATTTTCAAAAACTGATCTTCATTCTGCTTGTTTTGTTTAAAGAGAAACGTAGTCCTTCTTGTCAAATTTTTCATCTTCAAATTAACTACGATTAATGTGCCAAGCATGATTTTAAATAGCAGCAGACATTGTATAGCAGTGCCACCACCAGCCAGAATCACGGGGAGAATGAAAGCCTCATTGATAGCAGTCGATATCGGTGCTATCGCGGCAATTGCTGTGGTATTGCATCCCATTGATTCAAACAAAAAGAGGAAGAACCAGCAGGATGAAGAAGAGACTGACAGAAAAAGTGACATCAGCCTCTTTCCCTGGAAACTTTCAAACCTTGCGTCCATATAATCGTAACGCTCAGCACATCTCATTTGAAGTTTGAACTCAAGAAAACAAGTATTTGTGCCAAAGACTTTATGGGATTCACTTCTTAAGCACGACTATTTCCTAAAAGTCAAACCAACCACTTCTGTCCATTTTGTCAATGCCTGCCAAATTTGATCGAGACACGTCTGACTTTCGAAGAGAAATCATCATCATATCATATAAAACCCTCCACGCCTCAAGAGGAGGAGACCAACAAAATTCGAACGAGAATATGAAGGAAATGGCTTGCAAGCCTCCTCCTCCTTCCTCCTCCTCTTCCTCCTACTACTGCATCAGAATCTGCTGGTTTCTATCGATCGTGATCCTTCACTTGCTTGCGAGAAGATTAAGTCCTCGGTGCCCTGGTGAGTCTGCTTCCTCTTTCTTCTACTTAAGCTCACATCGGGAACATGCGAAATCATCATTAACAGGGAAATCCGAATGACAGATATAGGTTCATTGTGGTTTTCCACAAACAGATGGAAACGAACTGTACCTTCTTTATCTTCTGTCATTAAAACATCGACTGCGATTGTATGTTGAGAATAATGCGACTCCCTCAAACATTTCTGTTCAGGAAAACAGGGCATAGATCCAAAAAAACACGTGGAACTGAAATTCTGGATTTTGTTTTTGAAGTCTTGAATTCTTTATTATGATTAATATCAGGGTATCTTTTGAGGGAATGACCCTCTAGATTAGAAAGGTCACCGAGAGTTGCAAATTCCTTTTGACGTTTCTCTCTGCGAATTGTTGACGAATGTTGCAGAAGATATAAGGGATTTAAAATATTATAATGAGTCTTTGAAAGAGAACTTCCAGGAAAAGCAGAATTCTATTGTTTGGTTAAAAAAACGATTTTTGTTTTTTCTGGTAAATTTATTAAGTGTTGGTAAATGTGAAAAAACAGTTGGCAGAAAAGTAACCCGTTGGTAACTTACCAAAATATTTATGAAGTTTCCAACTTTCTCTTGTTCTGTTTATATTACTAGTTTTTTTACTACTCACCAACTTTTATTTGCATAACTTAACAACGTTTTGAATTACTAACTCTTATGTGAAATTATTAATCTAAATTAGAGTGATTCATCAACTTTTGTCAAATTGTATTGACAATTAAATGTTTTGCCATAAACTCTCGTTTGAATTACTACCAATATTTTAATTGTTTTCTTTTTGTAGATATCAAATTTTTTATTGAGTTACCAACTTTTAGTTGACTAGGTTAGCAACCTCTTACATTTATTAGCTTTTTTAAAGATTACCAATCTAAACTAGCATGATTCACCAATTATTGTCCTATTAAATTACCACCAAATATTGGATTATCAATTCTCATTTAAGTTACTTACAAACATTCTTTTTGCCAACTTTTCTATTTATTTACAAACCTCTACTTGCATTTCTTAATAACGCATTAATTTTACCAAATTCTTTTAGAAATTAATAACCTTAATTAAAGTGACTTACCAACTTTGCTCTGATGAAGATACCCATTAATTTTGGGTTACTAACCCTCATTTGAATTACTTATCAAGTTTATTTTTCTTTCCTTTACCAACTTTTCTTATCTTTTATCAACTTTTGTTCACCTTTCTACTTACACTTTAAATTTGTCAACTCTTATATGAATTTACGAGAAAAAGGTAAAGAAAAAATGTTGGTGAAAAGGTAATAAATTTTTCTATTAGAAATAAGGGAAGTTGATAATTTAAAAATAAAAAGTTGGTAACTAAGTCTAGAGTTGGTAAACCAATCCTAATTGGTAACTTGATTGGAGATAAGTTGTCAATCACACTCAAGAAGGTTGGTAATTTCTAGAAATTACTAATTTAAAAAATTGATTATTAAGACAAATAAAAATAGTTGCTCCATATAAACATTAGTAGATTTAAGAAAAAACAAATAAATGTTGGTAAGCAATTATAACCTAGAACTGATTGGTAATTTAATTGGAGAAAACTTAGTAAGTCACCCAAACAAACGTAGATAACTTATATAATAGGTACTGAATTTAAGTCATTGGTAAGAAAGGTAAACAAGGATTGGCAAAAGATAAAAGAAAGGGTTAATACCCTAAAAAACCCCAAACTGGTACACCAGGACAAATTTACCCCAAACTATTTTTTTGACCACCAAAAACCCCAAACCGTACATACCCAGATTTACCCTCCGTTAGGGCTTTTCGATTTTTCCGTTAATTTTGGTTATCCCATGTGGCAAATCATGTGGAAATTCATAAGTTTAATACCATTAAAAACCCCAAACTGGTATATTTATGACAAATTTACCCCAAACTGGTATATTTATGACAAATTTACCCCAAGCTGATATATTTACGACAAATTTACTCTAATTAATTTTTTTGATCATAAAAAACCTAAATTGGTACACGTGCGGCACATTTACCATCTTTCAATTCTTCCCGGCACAAGAATGAAGTGCACATTTGGTAGCCTTTGAATAGTTTTCTAATAATGATTCCAATAAAAAAAAATCAAGTATTAATGATATGAAGGCAATGTTAGAGTAATCTAGAAAATAAAATTAATTGGACATCACAACTTAGTCAAATTTGGGAAAATTGAAAGATGGTAAATGTGCCGCATGTGTACCAATTTAGGTTTTTCATGATCAAAAAAATTAATTTAGAGTAAATTTGTCGTAAATATATCAGCTTGGGGTAAATTTGTCATAAATATACCAGTTTAGGATAAATTTGTCATAAATATACCAGTTTGGGGTTTTTAACGGTATTAAACTTATGAATTTCCACATGGTTTGCCACGTCAAAAAATTAACGGAAAAATCGAACGGAAGCTAACGGAGGGTAGATCTGTCACATATGTACCAGTTTGGGGTTTTTGGTGGTCAAAAAAATAGTTTGGGGTAAATTTGTCACAGGTGTACCAGTTTGGGGTTTTTTAAGGTATTAACCCTAAAAGAAACTTTTTTGGTATGAGATAAGAGAAGTAGGTATTTACAAGAAAACACAAAAATATCAATACCTTACTCAAATAGAAATTGGTGACACAAACAAGTTGATAATTTAATTGGAGAAAAGTTGTTAATCACTCTAATAGACATTGACAATTTCTAAAAAGAATTAGCAGATTCAAAAGGTTGACAAACAAGGCAAATAAAAGTAGTAACTCAATAGAAAACTAGTAAATTAACAAAATAGTAATAAATGGTGGTCACAAGCAATCAAATGATACTTGGTAATCCAAAACCAGTTGGCATCTCAACTGGAGAATAGGGAAACACTCAAATAAAGGTTGGTAATTTCTTATAGTAAGTTGGTAAAAAAAAAAAAAATAAAGTTACAAGCATTGGTAACTAACTTAAAGAAGGGGCGGTGACACAAAACTTGGTAACTTAACTAGGTAAAAGTTTGTAACCACACTAATGAACATTAGTACTTTCTAAAAAGAGTTGGTGAATGGAACGGGTTTGGTAAGCAAGACAAATAATAAGTTGTTAATTCAATAGAAAAGTTGGTAAATTTAAAAGAAATAAAAAAAAAACCATTAATAAGTAACTTAAATGAGACTTGATATATTTAAACTAACTTGAAACCTAATGAGAGAAGAACTGGTAAACAAATAAAGGTTGGTAGGTTCGTATGAGAGACATTTATAAAATAGACAAATAAGGAATAAATAAACGTTAATATGGGTGAATAAATTAGGCTAAATATAGTAACACCAATTGTTCACATTTATCAGATAGTAGCACCTGCAACTGGTCTAATGGGTGAAAAAAAAAAAAAAAAACTGTGTTATTCCCTTCACATAATTGATTGTTTGTGTTTGTAGGTAATGCGGGTGGAGACAACCCACCTCATTCCCCAGGCTGCTGTAAGTACTTTTGAGACTTGTTTTAGTAATGTGATAGTCATGATCCATTATTAAAACTTGACATTATGCTTATAAAAATTAGTGCAGGATTTCACTATCAATCACAAAGATTAATACCACAACTAGCACGCACTTTGCACATTTACTACAAATTTTCATTTCAGAAAAAATTTCAAAGTGATATATCCATGCCGCATAACCCCAAACTAATTTTCACATTATAAAAATCCTAAACCGGTAAGTTCATACCACACTTACCCAAAATTGATTTCCGTGTCACAAAAAATTAGGGAATTTAGCAAATTTGTGAAACTTGAGGGAGCTTTTAGGGAAAAATTAGTGGATTTTAGCAAATTTTAAAATAAAATATTTTGGCAATTTGAAATTGTTTGTAACAAAATAATTAGTTTTGGATAAATGTGATACATGTGTATCAATTTGAAAATTTATGTGACATGAAACTTAGTTTACAATATATATATCAATTTAAAAGTGCAGGTGTACCACCGATTGAGATTTTCGATAGTATAGCCCTAATAACAATTTATACCTATATATTTTCATTGATGATTATAATATATATTTCATTCATTCACTTTCTTAAACAATACTTAATTTATTAAAAAAAATGTTTTCCAAATCGTTAATTCTCAACTCATTTTATGAAATACAATAGTCATCTCATAACATCATGCGAAATTAGCTAGGAAAAAATAGAGTTCGTGGAAATATGGAGGCAAAAAATCTTTAACTATATGCTTTTGTTGCAATACAGAATGGAGGTTAGCTTTATCGTTCGGGACTATGGAAAGTGCCGCCGAGGATATTCAATAACTTAGGGGTGATCACTTGTAATATGGATAATTTTGAATGTCAAATGTTATTGTTCTTTTCAATATTTACTAAAGGAAGCTATATCATTGTGGTCATTTATTTATTTTTTATAGATACTGCGTTACAAAACATGTCAGGATGAGATGGTTCTTGATTGTCTACACTTAGTTACACACATGTCAATTATTTTTATAAAAAATTTCAAATAAGAACATAAAGTGCCCTCATCTTTTCAAATAATAATCTTAAGTGAATTTTGTTTCAAACAAGAATCTAAAGTGTTTTCATTTTTCAAATAAAGACTTAAAATTGATATTATTTTAAATAAGGATGTGAAGTGATCATATTAGTATAAAAAAAGGACATGACCTCACAAACTAGTCAATAACATTTTTTTCCTTTATTTTTTTTATTTTTTTTTTTATTTTTTTCTTCTATGTGACAGATCATAAGCGATTGATTTACCCATTCAATCGAGATGGATGTCCCAACTGTTACTAGTCGAATGTCCGTTTGCCTCACAAACCAGCTTCATTTGGGTGTCGTGCTTTCACGTATGCTTTCCCGACCGTTCCAAATGTTATGAAATCTACATAAGCTCTCCAAATGAAACAAGATTTGTCATCTCCAAAACGTATCGTTATTATACACAACCAAGGCGAAATACAATATGGGGAGTTCACTTTAATTAGGTTTCTTTGGGCCCTCCTAGGCCCAGTTGTTCGCAAAGCTCCGTCTACAAAAATGTACAAGACTTTGGCAGACTAGAGAGAGAACTTAATCGGGTCACGGGCCTATTGGGCCATGGGCCCACGGCCCAAATCCCGAATCCAACTGGGCCCATCAGCACCACGCCTTTCGACCCTTTCGCTTCCCCTTGTCTCGGGCATTTTATCTGCAATTTCCTCTGCAATTCTCCCTCTTCTCCTTCCTCCTCCTCCAATGGCGTCGCTCAACTTCAGCTTCTTCGACAACTGGTTCGCCAGACCCACCAACCCACTCCCTCTCCCGAACCTCGCCGCCGCCGCCCGGCCGCTCTCCGCCGCCTCCCGGGCCGCCCCCAACTTCGCCTCCCTGAGCTCGAGCCTCGGACCCCCGAAGCCCGACGCCGAGCCCAAGCCCGACGGCAAGGAGGACGGCATCTACACCCAGGCGATGGACCGGTACTTCTGGGAATGCGAGAACCTGCCCGACTACCGGCACACCCCCGAGGTCGAGAAGATCCTGAACGAGGACCCGGTGTTCGACGCCAAGGAGAACCCGACCGAGGAAGAGGTGCGGGAGAACGAGAAGTGGTGGCAGGATTTCCGGTCCAGCCCCGTCGTGCAGTTCATGCAGCGGGCCGAGGAGGTCGCGGATAAGTTCAATGAGCTGGAGCTCCAGGAGAACGACGAGCCGTACAAAAGCGAGGACAAGAAGATGTGGCGCGGGGTCCCGCACGTGCCGGGGCTCGACGGCCGCCCGATGCCGCGGAAGGCGATCAAGACGAGGGAAGAGAGTGATGACAAGTTCTGGGATTTCGCGCGGCAGTTCTTCTTCGGGCTCTGGGGGTTCAGGCAGCGGCCGTACCCGCCCGGGCGGCCCATCGATGTCGCGCAGGCTATCGGGTATAAGCGGCTCGAGCGGCGGTACTATGATTGTAAGTTTCGTTGGAGATTGATGTCGTGTTGAGATTGAATGATTGTCTGATCATCGTCAAGATTGGAATTTTTGGTTGCTTGTGTTGTTGCCCAGGACGTGTTTGTAGAATTTTCGGTGTAAGAAATATCTGTCCTTGTGATATAGAGGAAGATTTATTTTTGGTTAATTTGATTTTCAGTTAGTTTGATGAATGTGTAATCTCTGTATTCTGTGTTTCTTCATTCCTGCTAATGCTGTTTGGTACATTCGAATGAGAATATGTAGGCTTGTTTGCTCAAAATGTGCATTTCGTGTGGGGTTTAACCAATGTATCCATGTTTTGATTGCCATAGTATTTGTGGTTTAATCAACAGACTGCGTTTTGTGTGGGGTAATTGCAAGTGTGCCTGCCAATTTTAATTAAAAGCATTAACAGATTGTTACGGGGAAGATGGTGGATCTTTATTTGTTTATCTGAATGTGTTCTCATAGATTGGTTGTTGGCATGATAAGGTAATTGCAAGTATGCACCCCAATTTTAATGAAAAGCATTAACAGATTGTTATGGGATAGATGGTGGATCTTTATTTGTTTATCTGATTATGTTCTCATAGATTGGCTGTTGGTATGACAGTTATCATGAGGAGTGGTGGCTTCTACTATAAGGATCGATTGGGTCGAACTCGGGGACCGATGGAACTGATACAACTTAAAACAGCTTGGGGTGCTGGAATAATTGACAAGGACACATTCTTTTGGGGTGAGGACTTGGATGAATGGGCTCCAATTCATATGATTTATGGACTGGAACCTGCCATTGCCACATGGGAAGGTAGGCATATTGTTTTGTCAATTTTATGCTACAAATTCGAATGTCTTGTGCAGGAAAGTATAGTCAGTCACAGCAAGCGTAGTCTACTCTGTAAAGCATTCTCCATATGCATGCTAATATTTGTAAAGGCATGGAAGTGCCATGTTTGGGGGACTGGTTTGATTAGATCTTATCTCTGCCACTTGTGTATTGATGTTGTCAATTCTGGCCATCGAAATTGATTGGAAGAGCATGTTCAGGTTGGTAGAAGAATACTACTGTTCACCAGAGCTACTCTTTTCCTGGGGAAAAATTATAACTGCTTTTTGTTTACTTCTTATGCCACTGTGAATGAGATATCTTTTTACTTGTTATTATGGGCTTTCAGTAAGACTAGGTGCTGCGGCCACTGCATTCCTTCACAAACTCCAGAAAGGAATACCTCCTTGGGTACCTCTCAAAGGGCAAGAGAAGAAAACTTACAAGCAGCTCCAGCAAGAAGCTATAGAAAGCAGGAGACGCGATCAAGCGGTGCTCGAAGCTAATGATGGTATTTGGCCTGGACTGAAAATTCCAAGTCATTGCCTATTTCTTTGGGCTAGTGGTTCAGAACTCACAACCATTTTAGAAGCTGACCACATGCCGAACAAGTACATCCCAAAAGATCTCAGGTACTCCAGAAAGAAGTATATTTCTTCTGGCTAGTCCTTTTAGCCACCAAACATTTGAAGCATATAACCAATGCCTGACCATGTGGGTGTACTTATTAATGATGCAGGATCCAATTGGCTAAAGTAATACCTGGTTTAAGGCCTTGGGAAGTTTTAAGCATTGAACAAGCAATGGATCAGATAACATATGGTGGAGAATGGTACCGTCTACCCCTTGGTACTTACCATACAGGTCCTCCGTACATCCAGCTTTGGAACAAGGACGTTAAGGTGCGACATAGTATTGCTCTTTTTTCTTTGCCTCTATTTGTTATTCAGCTTGTCTTTTACCACTCAAGTTAATAAAAATCAAAAGGGCTAAACTTGCCTTCCACCATAATAATATTGAGAGAAAGAAGCGTAACTGCAAATAGTTATTAGTGCGGAGAGTTTTTTGATAAGTCATCTCCCATTCTTCCCTGATGACTATTTTAATTAGACTATTCTTATACTGAAACCCGTAAGTAGAAGATTAACCTTGGGCCCAGTTGGTAATGGCTACCCTATCGACAGTTGAGAATTTTATTTCACAGATTTCTGCCTCTTACAATCCTGACTGGCCACTGACATAAAGAAAGGGCAACGAAGAGAATGGATTACTGAAAATTTCCCTATTTCAACCCTTGCTTGGCCCATTCTGAAGAAGGGAAAAAAAATTACCTTTGATTAATTTTTCCTGGTTCCGGGTGGATTTCTTAATGTGTAATCTAGCTCTCATCTCCCCTCTACTGCTATTGAGCTAAAATCCCATGCATCTTTGATGAAAGCTCTCATGCTATGCTTTTAGTTTGCTTTTTGTGTTGGTTTCATTAAGTTCTTTGACGTTTAGAAAGTATGACCTTATGTACGCATCAGCAGTTGTTAGTCAGTTTAATTTGTGGCACGTTATAGCTTTACTGCAGAGCATCAGCTCTTTATTGGATTTTTGGTGAAAGGACGGTGACATATTATTCTTTTCTTTTCTTTATGAGAACAGTGAAAAGCTATTTATGCATAATGGTCTCCTGACCTTTGTTCATTGTTGTCTCAGCGAATGTTTAGGATTTTCCTCAACTTGAGCTCTAGAGTGTATAGCAAACTAGAAAGGACCGTACCTGGTTTTACCCAAATAATGGAGAAAGTCCATGCTGACACGGCCGTAAGGGATGCGAAACGGAAGGAGAGGAAAGAGGCACAAAAGAAGGCCGAGCAGGAGGAGGTCATATATGGTAGAGCTCGAAAAAACCCATAGCATCGCCTGTGGTCGTCACCCTGCAGCTCAAATGATACTTTAAGATCTTCTATCGATGGATTCAACCTGTGCAGCATCGGTTTAGGAGGCAGGTTCTCTTCTTTTCCCATATTGTAATGCCGGCAAACCCTTGAAATGGAAGGTTTGTAGTCTGTAGTTTTGCATCCATTTCAAGGGAAGAGAACAGTAACAAAGTCAGATCTTCTTGTTGAGAGGATTTGTGTTGGGAGGATATCTCTCTGCATAACATTGAGAATGGAGGATTCTGCAGAGTTTGAGCTTGTGAAGTCTCTACCTGTCTTATTTTGCTTCTCTCTATGCATCAACAGAAACAGCCAAGCCTTATTCCATCAAGTGAGATTGGTTGTACGAATCGTATTGTGCCGTTGCCTTCGACCATTTTTAGATTTTCCATTCTCTTTAAATTTTCGCGGAAAATGAATGATTTGGAAAATATTTTCTTAAAAATCATCGTTATATCACTTAAAAAATGAATAAATATATTTTCATTGTCTAAAAAATATTTAAAATACAAATTATCATTAATAATGAAAATATTTTTCATTATTAAGCTTGTTTTAATTATTAAGTGAGTCTAAATAGTCAATATCTTTCTTATAATTTTTGAAAATAAATTATGGATGTACATTTGTTGCTCACTCAAGCCCTCTTTTTCATTATTTTCTTCATTTTATATTTGGGATTCGCTTAACCTTTTCTTTTTGTTTATTCTTGTAATGGCTATTTCGTTACTTCTATGAAAAAAAAAAAAATTCAAGTTACACTTTCTACTGCTCGTCTGTATTTATTTTCATCTTTGTTTTACAATGCTCACTTTTCTATCCCTCATTCGAAGAGCGTTAAAGCATAAGGACTAGTCAAAAGAATTATGTTTCGGAATTATATAAATAAGATCCCATTTTAGTTTGACATATCGATTTTCAAGGAAATTGTTGCATGATACTAATATCCCAAACACTCAATTGTATCATATATAAAGAGAATGACTCAAATGCAAGCTTCTATGGAACTATTTTCTTTCTACTGCTCGTCTGTATTTATTTTCATCTTTGTTTTACAATGCTCATAACTTTTCTTTTATCCCTCATTCGAAGAGCGTTAAAGCATAAGGACTAGTCAAAAGAATTATGTTTCCGGAATTATATAAATAAGATCCCATTTTAGTTTGACATATCGATTTTCGCCCATGGCTCGAGGAAATTGTTGCATGATACTAATATCCCAAACACTCAATTGTATCATATATAAAGAGAATGACTGAAATGCAAGCTTCTATGGAACTATTTTCGGATTTGGTGGAATTGAATCAAGATTACCACTTACAATTGAATCAAGAATAGCTGCTACTAAGGGAATTGAATCTAACCTTGCTTCACTTTCTCTGTCTAGGAACTCTAGGATGAATACACATTCTTAATGTGATAACAGCCGTGAAAGTCTTTAGTGTGATTGAGTCAATAATCGCTCCACCACAATGAGTAACCAAGTAAGAACGCAGCATTTTAAATTATCTTCAAGAATTATACATCCCAAATAATCAAACATTATGTTCTAGATATCTTCATGGATTTCTTAACAGTACCGCTGACTTGATGATCAAAATAAAATTGGTAAATTTATTTTTCCATCAATCGATTTATCTTTATTAGTATTATATTTTATGACCCCGGCATCGTGCCAGAGCTGACTATGGATAGACGAGTTAGCGTTACCACCGACTTATCGCGGAAATCAACGCTAGTCACGCACGACACGTCGGCCGAGGAACCACGTGTCGGTTCCCCATTGTTCCAGAAAGTGACAAATCGCTCCGAAGAACGTGTAACTAAGCGAGGGCTTCTCTCAGTTCCGACCGACGCTCCAGACGAGGACGCTTGTCCCTTCCTTTTCTTCCGCTTCTGTATATAAACATGGTCATCCAGTTCCGGCGACTGGATTTTCAGACGAAGCCATGGCGCCAGATCTCAGTCCAACCTCACTCCAGAACGACGGGGGCGAGCAGCAGCAGGAGGGAGCCGAGGATGGAGGGGAGAAGACAGAGAGCAAGACGCTCTTGAACAGTCTCCTCTCCACCATCATCCCCGAAAAGGCGCCGCCGCCGGCGACGGCGGCGGACGGAGCCGGCGGCGGAAGCGGCGACGCCGACGGGGGTCGTGAGGACGGCGAGGGAAATGGCAACGGCGGCGGCGGCGGCGGGATCATCGGTCACTTGATCTCGAACCTGGTCTCTCCCGGGAGCCCCGAGGCGGGGCGGTGGTCGGGGAAGAGGAAAGCGGAAGCCCTGGAGGTCGAGGACGGCGGAAGAGGCGGCGAGGCCGGTGGGGTTTCTAGGGCGAAGAGCGATGGAGAAAGTGAAGCAGTCGGTGGCGGCGGCGGCGGTGGGGTGATAAGCAGTCTTATTTCGAGCTTCTTTTACTCAAGTGAGGAGGGAGAAGGAAGTGCTTTCGCCGCTGCCGCCGCCGCTGCCGGAGGTGATGAGATAGAGAGACCTCGGGCGGCTGAAGGAGGCAAGACGGCGGCTGCGATGGCGTCGGAGGTGGATGAGGGTGGCGGCAGTGGCGGGGGCGGCAGGGGCATCATCGAGAACATCATCTCTCACCTGCCAGGTACATAATCAGCTCTTTTATTATTCTTTTTTTGTAATTAGAGTTCAAATTTCCATATTCTCGAGATTGGGGTAAATATGATTTAGTTTTAAGCGTGGATTTCTATTCTCATAATTATAAAGTAGGTAGGGCAAAAATCTGAAAATAAAAATTAAAATAAAAATAAAATATGGTTGATAAAAGAATAAAAAAGAAAAAAATGATTCATTTTAACATATATTGTATATTTGTGTAGAAGGCTTGTGCTAATATTTATGTGAATTATTAAACAATTATCCCGTCATTTTCGAAATTACCAATTTGACTCTTTTTTTTTTTTCAATCTAAAAAAGGAATTATGTCTATTATAAGCTGGTGGGTGGTGGCAGTGAGAAGAACTATGGAGTTTTCATTAAATTTTCACTTGTATATTTAATTAAACACTTGGGGATGGTACACAAATTAGTGCACGTAGTCAAAAAACGACTACTGAAACTGATTCTTTATAAATAAGTAAAAAAACGAGTTATTTGATTTATTTCAGAATATAGATACACAGCTAAAGCAAGCGCAATGGGGTGAAAAATTAAAAGTGGGAAGATAAATCGAAAGTTTTGGGACCTGATTTAATATATAGAAATAGTTCATGGATCATATTGTTTGACTACGGAAGATATTGGATGTCGAAAGTATTATTAATGTCAATTTTTTGTTTTTTCGTTTCTTTATTATTTGGTGAGCAGAGGATGCATGTCCGACTACTGATGAGGCCTCTATGCTGATTCACTCCATCGTTCGAGACTGAGAAGCCAATTTCGGACTTCCGAAATTCATCTTTCTTATTGGTCCACGGGAGGAACATTTTTCTTCTTCTTCTTCTTTTTAATATTATTGTGATTTAGGGACAAAAACTGTGTAACTCCACTATGTTGATGGTTTTCTTTGTTCTTTCGATGATCTTTAAGAATGTTTGTGCTAATTGATGGGTACATTTCTTTACTAAGTAGAGGGTCAAAAAAATCGAGAAACATCATATCATTGATGATAATCCCATAAATCAAAATTAATGTAAATATACTTGGTCTAGTATGGATTTTGTAAGTATATCCATTCAAAATTTAGTTCTAGCCCCTTAGAAATCAGAACTTATCATGGACTTAAAAGGCATGTTGGCGGTGGCGGTGAGCGTTCCAAAAAGTCAGGTGCATTGGGTGTCTTCTTCGTTCAAGTGACGATACAAAAGAAGAATGAGACGAGGCGAGAGGTCAGGAGCGGCGTTATAGACAACACATCGATATCATCATTTTTCATTTGATGAAATGAACTCGAAGATTAAGTGGGGTCTCATCCTGCTTCTGGCAATTATGCTCATTAGAGAGGGAGGTGCTTCTTATTTTACATAATACTCGATTAAAAAACATTTAACTTTTCAAAAAAAAAAATTGATAAAGAAATGAAAATAATAAGTCATTGATCCTTTTGAAGAGTTGTGATATTATAACAAGTGTGGTTAGAAATATAAGTCATAGATAGGGTATCGATGATTAAACTGAACCAAATTACATAATTAGAGTGAATGATTGAACCGAACCAAATCGCAACCTTAACTAAATACAAACCAAGTTGAGACCTCGATATGGTCCAGTTCAATTCATTTTTTCCATTTTTCATTTTCCTTTTTTTTTTTTGCTTGCTGTCATATAAAAGCCACCTTCTTTGAACTTTCACTAAAATAAAAGCCATATGGTATGTCATAGCTATACGTACTTTCGGTTTCATCCAATCACTACAAAATTTATGACATTTTACATATTTAATCTAATCTAATCTAATGCCTACCGAGAAGCACATTGCCATTTCCTTTATTTCCATATAAGAAGCAACTGAAAATATAAATATGATTAATTTAGTCATAAACTAACTCTGCACCGAAGTTAATCACTGACAGTTAGCATTTATGTTCTCTAGAGATTGATGAGCGGTCCATAGCAAAATTATACCCAATGAGCTCTACACCGTTTAAATCCCATCGAGCTAATTTTACAATTCCTCTTGAACGTACTCATCGTTTGAGTGTTTCTCCAACTCGAAGGACAATGAAGAAGTAATGAACAATCGAGCTAATTTTACAATTCCTCTTAAACGCACTCATCGTTTGAGAGTTTCTCCAACTCGAAGGACAATGAAGAAGTAATGAACAACGAACCGGACCGGCCCGTTGGGCCGGAATATGGGCCTGGGCCCAAGAACAGGCCCAAAAGGTTATTCCATTCGAGCCACCGAAACGCCTCTTCTTCTTAACAGCTAGGGTTTTAGAGCTCTCTCTTTCTCTCGACAGCTTCACCCGCCGGCGGCCTCCGGAGCTCCTCCGTCGTCGAGCTCAAGCTAATCCGAAGATGGTCAGTGCCTTTTTCCCCGTCAATTTGCATTCGCTGGTGGTCTGCGGCTGCGAATCTGCTTTGCTTTTTGTGATCCGATTGGAATTTTACTTTCTTTCGATCCCGCCTCGTTTGTACTCCGAGTAGTTTTACTTACGGAAGGCGTAGGAATTCGATGCCCTTAGCTCGTCTTGGCGCCGGCGTCGTCGTCGGCGAACTCTAGTTTAGATTGTTCGGCGGCGCGGCCGCGATGTATCGGCGACGTGGCGATTATGGGGGATCTGTTTGGACTGCAGTCTGTGCCCCCCCGTAGGCTCGTTACTTGAACTGATTGTGAGCATGCGTGTGCCTTTTGATGGTGACTTGGGGTGGATCAGTGTCTAGTGAGCTACTATTGGGGTTTTTCCATTGCGGGTCATTGTTGCTTCTTTGATTTGCATCTTCGAATGGAGCGAGCGCTTTCTAATGTGGCGTTCCGTGTCGATCAAATGGATCCGTTTTGAGGGTAATCCTGAACGATGCCAGTTAATGGGGGTACACAGAACTTCTTCTTCAAGCGACCCTTTTGAGGTTTAGTGTTAATTTGGTGAATTCAGAACTGAGAGTATCTCTCAAAATGCTTTAAGCTGCAAGTTTCTTTCAGTGAATGAGCATTTGCGTAGCTGATTTTGAAGTAAAAGAGTTTAAGAATAATCGAATGAGTCCATATCACAGAGCAAGGTCGAAAAACGAGAGAAATTTTATTTACTGTAGCCTAAAATTTGGATAGATTTGGTTACGTGGTTTCTTACATATCTGGAGTCTTGAGGATTTGACTCCTCAAGTTTGCTCCCTCTTTCCTTGAAAGTTTTTCATCCAACTCTGAATTGGTGGTTACTAAAAGAATCCTGACGAAGGAGGGGTTGGTACTTATTTTAGAGAATTTTGGTTGCGGGACTTTTAATCTTCTTTTGATTAATGGGGTTACAGTTAAAGTACCACTACTAACTTTGAGGGCACTTTATAGATGTGCATGGTCTGATTTGGAATTCTTGTATTCCTGACACTTGGTGTCTCTCTGCATTTCAGGCTCGAGGGTTGAAGAAACACTTGAAGAGGCTAAATGCCCCAAAGCATTGGATGCTTGACAAGCTAGGAGGCGCCTTTGTAAGTGAACCTTCTCAGGCGATCTTCTTGTGATTCTGATTATGTCTTTTTAATTTTCTTTTCCGTTCTGCAGGCACCAAAGCCTTCATCTGGACCCCACAAATCAAGGGAATGTTTGCCATTGATCCTTATCCTGCGTAACAGGCTGAAATATGCCCTCACTTATCGTGAGGTTATAGCCATCTTGATGCAGCGCCATGTTCTTGTTGATAACAAAGTGAGGACGGATAAGACATATCCTGCTGGTTTCATGGGTATGTGCACTATACGTTTCTGTTCTGAAGCTGTGCATCTCATCTTGCCTATGAATCAGACAGAAATTAGCATTTATATAAACCCAAGACCCGAGATGACATTAGCATTTACTTGATCTTTTCGTGTGAAATCATTCCTACCTGTGTCTGAATACTTGGTTGCTCATAAATCTAGCTTGAAGCATTTAAGTCATTGCTACAGACAGCTGGCTATTACATTTGCCCATTGTGTGCACATAGGAATCATGTATAAAGAATGCATTCATACACATGCATGTGCTCTAGAGTACCCCTTTCATTCAGAGAAACTATGTTTGTGCTACAATTGTATAGAACATAATCAAACTGTTTTTCTTGGGGAAAATAACATAAAGCATCTGCAAATATGGTCTTATGTTAACTTTGCATCCTCTGCGACAAAATATACACCTTGCACCTTATGGTTTTTAAAACCACACCAGGGAAGTAGCTATGGAGAACAAAGGCCAGGGTGCGAAGTTTCCTTTTTGAAACCATCAGATGCAAAGTAAGAGATCTCGAAACTAGAGGGTGCAAATTGGTTTTGAAATTGGAGGATGCAAAGTGCTGTTGAGGCAAACGTGCAGGATGGTTTTTATAGTTTCCCTTTTTCTTTTTCGACGATCTCTGAAGCTTATAACATGTATTTAATGTAAGTGCATGGGAAGATAGAATGTTTAGAAACTGAAGATCCCATCTTTTAACATATAATGGTGCAAGTAAATTGAGGATTGATTTTGGTGGTCAGGATAAATTGGCAACTTGACCGTTGTTCATTTTGCTGTGTGTTATAAACTCCTGTATGACACGCTAGTCTCAATTATAATTTAGGATTTTTATGATCCTGTCAGATGTTGTGTCAATCCCCAAGACGAATGAGAACTTCCGCCTCCTCTATGACACAAAGGGTAGATTCCGGCTTCACAGCATTAGGGATGACGAGGCAAAGGTCTGTATTCTGTCTGCCTTAACTTTATAAGGGTGTTATTTTATCATTCTGTTGAATTATTCATCTAAAGTATCCTTTGTTCCTTTGTGGAAGTGGAGATGGCAATAAGCTTTATTCTACGCTCACAAAAAAGTTTGTCATCTGCAGTTTAAGCTATGCAAAGTGCGATCCATCCGGTTTGGGCAGAAGGGCATCCCTTATCTGAACACTTATGATGGTCGCACGATCCGCTATCCAGACCCTCTGATCAAGGCCAACGACACCATCAAGCTTGACCTTGAGACCAACAAGATCACCGACTTCATCAAATTCGACGTTGGGAATGTTGTCATGGTGACGGGTGGAAGGAATAGAGGGCGTGTTGGTATCATCAAGAACAGGGAGAAGCATAAGGGTACTTTTGAGACCATCCACGTCCAAGATTCTCTTGGACATGAGTTTGCTACTCGGTTGGGCAATGTCTTCATTATCGGTAAAGGATCAAAACCTTGGTTATCTCTTCCCAAGGGCAAGGGTATCAAGCTGTCTATCATTGAGGAGGCCAGGAAGAGGCTTGCAGCCCAAGCATCTGCCACCGCTTAAAGATGTTCATGATAATTTGTCCATCGACAGTATTTTTTTTGGGCCTATTCGAGGGGAAGCAGTGGACATGGTGGTGGAGAAGAATGATTTGCTTTCCTTTTAGAAATCTCCGGACTAATTTAATTTTTGCACCAGTCATATTTTGAACTATGAAATTTATAGCACTCAAGACAAATTAATCCATCCTCCCAAATTTTCCTACTTTGGAATTGGACCTGTCCTTTCTGTTCCCTTATGATTTGGTGTAGAAGTTTGTGTAAGCTTTATGCCCTATCAGGACCTGTTACCTAGGTAATGCATGCATTGTTGAGAATTGTTTTGTGGGAATGGGTGAGGCACTTCTGATGATTTGGCCACAAAAACCAGCATGCACCAATGTGCGGATATCCCATTTTCTTCAGCTCTAGTATTTTCTTCATGTGTCATCAAGGCATTTTGTGTTTTGAAGAAAGGTATAGTCACAGAAGTTGGGCTATTATTCTCAAGAATTAGTAACTTCATCGATTTTCTAGTAATTATGTCAGAGCTCTGTAGAAAATCTTCAACCTATTTTAGAGTATTCTTGTCTTGACTCTTGATGCTCATTTTCAAGTTTCAGTAACCCTTTCCTGCCTTGGCATTCTTTTTTCAAATTTTTTGGCCATCTTTTTAATTTCTCGAGTTGTGGAATACGAGCTCTACTAGGAAAAGCTTTGAAAATAGAAATATCTTGTTGGTCACTTAAACTAGTACTCCGAGAAGAACTACTCCTTTCGAAAAACAGCAACATTCTGTTGTCTATGTTCATTTTCACGTCATTTCCTTCAGTTGCGAAAGGGTCATTGCATGTCAAATCAACATCAGTGTTGTAGCATCGGTGAGCACATGGTGCCAACAACGAAATCTCTCGAACTTGGCAGAGATAATTACGGTTTTGACACAGAAAGAAACCAAGTCACAAAGAGAACGGCTTTTGGTGGGAGAATAATAAGTTGGTAAGACGTCGATTAGGTTCATCCCTTCTTCTTTTTCCCCAATTTTTGGTAGTTCTTGTGATTTAATCTCACTATTTAGGAAGCAATGTTAAGAGAGTATTACTTTGTCTTGATCATGTGCTTAATTAGAGGCTTGCATCTGTTAAAGACTGACCACAAAATAGTGAAAGAAACACAATTCGTTTATAATATCCTCAGTAGCTGTTGAAGTATCTAGAGATAAACTTAGGGCAATCCCACAGGTCCTTTCACTGGGTTGAAACCACTCGAGGTGTACGGGTTCCCTTGTCTCCGTAGACCGAGTGAGTCTCGAGAGCAGCTTAGTAGGAAAATCAAATCGTGTATTCCCACACAGGATACACTAACATCCCGAGCGGCATTCGCGGCCGTCGACGGGTTATCTATGAAGCATGACTTATTCTCTTTAATTTGTCATTCCATTCCAAAATCTAAATTGACCTTAAACTTAGTGACCGAACTCTGCATTTGTCTAATCTTCTCTTGAGCTTACACTTTAAGTTAGATCACGCCACTACTGGACAACCCACAAGAGAGCATGAGAGAATTTGTATGCCCCCAAACACCAGTGAACTGAAAGAAAATCCAACCAACCGTTTGACCTGGGACCCATCGCCTTTTTTTTTTTTTGCTAAATTCAAAAATAGAAAACTGAGAATCTTTGGTGAGAGAGGAAAGAGAAATCTGCAAAAATCCAAAGCAACTTTCTTTTTTGCCTGCTTAAAACTGTGTCATTGTTTCTAGTATGCTCTTTCTACTTCTCCACCACACACACTTAAAAAATCTTTGTACTGTTATTGTCCTAACCCATTATCTTCTTATCTTCTGGTAAGAGCTTGCTTAAGTGTCCCTACGCTTCCTCACCCAGATCAATACAGTCCCTCAAAAAGTATCAAGATAAGCTGAAGTAGTTGACTCTGATGAGTCCTTGACTGATCTAGTGTGCAAAGTAAGTCCCTTCACCTAATGGCAGTTTCATTAAAGAAGAGTTATCTACGGGTAGTTTGGTTTAGTTATGTTGGGACCTACACAAGAAGTTAAAAGTTTGGACATACCATCTACTTCATTTTTACTTGCAATAAACATATGATACAAGGTGACTCACTGCGTATTTCAATTAGCTAGAGCATTTGTTGCAATAAATTGGACCCTTCTGACTTTTCTAAATGATTGTTGGATCAAGAGGACAAGCACGAGTGTCTCATTGCATTTTGATTATTTTTAGTTTATAATATAAAGGAGGAATTTGATTACATGGAGCGTCCTGTCCTGATCAGTGCTGTTTTGTGGCATGTCTGTTTTAGGTTTGTTGTGTAGCTTGTTTAGCATTGTTTTGTTGAGTGAAGTGAGGAGATGAGAGGGAGAGAGAGCAAGATCACTTATAAAAGGAAGTGAATGAAAGCGAGAGTGTGAGTGAGTGAGGGAAAAGCAATATGAGGGTGAACAGGTGGAGAAACTGGCCAAGCTTCAGAAACTCACTTCTTTTCCAAACAAAGTCTATGCTTCTCAACTTCACTTCATGCCTCAGATACAAGGCCAAAGGTAACATAAGAGCCTAACACACACACACAGCGCAAGAGGCAGGAGAGCTTAAGATTTATGTTTGGATTGATCATTGGATTTAAACAATTTTTTCTCCTGATATGGGATGGCATATTCTGAAGGTAACATGAATGGCCTGATGATGCTTTACAAGGACATGGAGTCTTGTGAGGAATGTGGAGACATAAGAGTGATGTGGGAGATGATTCAGTCTTCTCGTCCTCCTGATAATGATCACAACACCAGTTTCCGGAGACACTGGACTCGGAGATTCTGCTTCAGGCCAAAGGAGACAGATTGTAAGTCATAAAAAAAAGATGTTGGTCGATTAGATCGACTTTATATGCCAAGAAATTCGTTTTTGAAGCAAGCTTACATTCTGCTACCAAGGAAAGGCGATATGGGTAGATCCTGTTTTTTGTTCCTAGGGCCATCACGATTGTGTAAATTTCTTGCCAATATAGACTGTGATTACGATGAAAATGTTGTTGACCGCTCTAGTATCTGTACAGATGATGGCAGTTGGTTCGAATTGGGGAAAATTGGCCTGATGTATGAGGTTGAATGAAATCAACAAGAGGCAGTCTGTAATCAAGTTGATCTTCGAATAATACTTATAATCTAAACCTAACAAGATGATCTGAAATAGCCGAATCTTGGGCAACGTGGAAATTCACATGTTTAATATACTATGCAATCATCGTACCGAATGCATTGCCTAAGAGCGTTGGGTCCATTATCCCGTAGGTAAAACTTGCCCATGCCGAGGTACTTCCTCCAAATTTTCAAGGGCTTAACTTGAACGTTATCTGCGACGGTGAGCACATGGCAGGCAAACGGATTCATACTGCGATCACTTCTACACGTCTGATTCGAAAATGGGGAGGATTTGGCCCAGAACTGGTCACTGCATTCTTTTTCGCATATTATGTTCGTAAATTGAACTGTTTCATTGGTCTTGCATAAATGAATATGAGCCGCCAGTTAACGGATTGTACAGCACTGAACATGGGTGAATTGCGCGTGATGCTAGGACGAATGCAGATTCTATGATATCATATCAATGACAGCAAGCTTATTCAGATCCTTAACCAATCCCTGGAACTTACTGTTTCCTTGTCACCGAAGAAGAACACTTATGAACATCACAGTTTAGGTAGCCGACGTCCATAACCTTCACATGACCGGTCTCGATTGCTTTTCCTTTATTCAAAAGACTAAGTTCATCAGACATATATCCTTCCACTTTCAGCATTTGAGTCCTCTGCAGGGACTTCCATATCTACAACCTCCTCTCTCTTGATCTCAGGAGTTCTTGCCCGTAAGCGATTCTCTTCAAGAGGGTCTACGAGGAGTACCCCAAAAAACCTGATTCACGAAGGCTAGTTGGTGGCGGCGCACGAGGGTGCGAAAAGAGGCAGGTCATCAGTATATTTGGCTTATTCCGACAGTATACTAAATATATCAGATTGATTAAGTTTCTCTATCATGCGTTTTGATTTGCTATTTCAATATAAGATGATAAAAGGAAATAGAGATACTATATCTATGCGTTCTTTCGAAAATTTTCACGCATGGGAATTGTTTCAGTGATATCTATATATTTTATTATTTCAATCAATATAATTTCATTGAGAATAAAAGCATATAAGATTATTTTCAAGGCTTTATTGATAGTAAGTTATTTCTTGGAAATGAAGATGATACAAAAGAATAAAAGCAAAGGGAAGTGACGTGGCAACCACCAGATGGGCCACATGTCAATTCCCATAGGGGCCGCCATGGAGCATCAACATGGTATAATAGTGTCAGATTAATTGGATCCTCACACAGATTCATAGAGGTTAACTTGCTAGTTGATTTTACATTCCTTGCATCATTTGCAAGCTCCTTGAGACTTGCGACTGCTGGGGCAACAAACCCCATTAGCAAGACCAACCAGATCTACAGAAAACCAGCATTTGTAACATCCTGGAGTTGCATAGCATCAGAAGCTATTATCAACAGCGAGTTAACTCTGACATTTACACATGGTTATTGATTTGAACAGCAAGTAAACTCCAGAAGCTATAGCAACTTCCAGATCACACAGATATTATTGATTCTAACTATGAGGAACGGTTCGAATGCTTACATCGAGCAATCATAAAGTGCAAGGCGTGTTATGTCAGAAGCTCTATAATACAAGACCAAGTCACCAAGATCTTCAACACAAACGCAGAAGACCTCAAAACTTATCTACTGTAAACCCAGCCCTAACAACTTCATAAACTTCTCTGCTTCTCGTTTTCTTCAAACCAGCAGTGAAGTGAAGCTTCAATGCTTCAGAAGAAATTGACGTCACCTTCACCCAAATCATCACCTTCGTCTTCATCCCTTCTACATCCGCCAGCTTTCCTTTAGTTAAAATGCCAGTCACCGTGGTGGAAAAACGTAAAACAGAGGAGTCTCTGTAGCCTACTTCACAAACTGATGGAATGAAGACAGTAAACTTTCCGGTCTCCTCATCGAACTCATAATTGGTAGCATCACGAGGGAAGATCCCTATTGGTAAATCATATTCCTTCAGAAGATCTGGCAATGGCTTTTGCATCTTTCCTGCAAAACCAAGTTATGAGTAAGGTTCATGGCAAAAAAAAAAAAAAGAAAAAAAAAGAAAAAAAAAAGAAAAAAAGTCAACCCTCAACCTGATGCAAAATGCTCATTCTTTACAAGTTTTGTTTGCGAAGTGCATCTCAAATCTATCTAAAAAAAGTAAAAATATTGGAGAAGTAAATACCCTTGGCACAGCCTACGACAATGAAATTAAAAAGATGGGTCTATATCATCAACTCTTTTTATATATTGAAAGGCAAGACTCCAGTAAAGCAAGGGACGCAATTACACAAAATCTCTAATGGAACAGAAAAAATCATGTTGTGTATTTATAGTTCTAATACCACATTATATTGGTGTTTAGATCAAATCATCCATGCCGTCAGATTCATTGCAAATGACCCATGGAAACAAGAGGCTTTCACAAGGTTACCCAAGGAGATAACTAATGGCAGACCGTGATATCACATTGGGAAACTCAACAAAGGAGGTTTTTGCTGCTGGGGCATCAGCATCTGTTTGGACATTTATGAGGGTCATCATGAACCATTACTAGGGGAAAAAATCAAAGTCAGGCTGCACATTGACAATGTGAAGCTATTGTCAAAGGAAAAAAACATGATAAAATTACTACTATAAGGGCAACTTTTCTCAGTGTACAAACAATTTGCCAGGTTATGTTATGCAAAGAATGCTCTCCAAATTCCAGTGAGCAGAACAGGTGAGTAAGAGCATCATTACTTAATGATTAACACATGAAAGCAAATAGTGGCACGCAAGATATGTGTTAAGAGCAAACCTTTCATTTTGTTGACCAACCATTTAGTTCCACTTTCGAGGCTGCTTGACATTGACTGTTTTTCAAAGAGAAAACTGTTAGCAGAAAAAAATATTCCACAAAAACACATATTTGTACGCTAATGAACTTGTCAATGTGATGATGACAACAAATTTAATTTCTTTTCTCCCCTGATTTCTACCACTAAGTGAGAGCAGATACCCATGTGTGTTTGCATGCACATGGAGAGAGATAGGTCTCATACATTTTGTAGATTTCTATGCCAATAGATTTAATTTCAACCAACAAAGAATTTGAAACTTCATAACTGATCTACAAAACCACATGCATATGCTGTCTGACACGTGCTTGTCAAGACCTACCTTGACCTGAGAAAATAGGACTTCTTTTCATCAAAACCATATACTAAGCAAGCCATGACATTGATTAATAAAAGCCCTATAGTTTTTAACACATGATTCTCATCTAAATGCATGGGGCAAAGACCTAACTTAGGATTACAACCTATCAGGCTCTGATTGGCAAAGTCATCACCGTTCATTGGCATCCACCACTACCACGCTTAAAGGATAGGCAAACTAATTAGTGCACTTCAGTAACCCTTAAAAATTCACCTAAATAAAAGACATGAGCAGCTTAAAACCAATGAGCTTTCAGCTGCAACTGAACAAAACTTTATCAGTGCTTTTAACTACAGAAATGTGCGTCAAACAAACTGCTCTCATTCCTAAAGTATGCATGGTTGGACAGAAAATCTATCAAACATTGGTGTCAGAGAGGTTTCACTTCAATGTATCTGCATAAAAGCAAAACTACAGTATCCATTTCCGTTAGGAGTTGTTAGTTGCATGTTCATTCTCAATTATCAATAACATACTCTTAACTCCTCCACAACTGCCAATGGAAAATATTTAGCCGAAGGGAAAAATCTACCAGCAGTGGATCACTTTATTGAGCAAAATATGTTAATCCATCTCTTCTCCGATTACAATAACCAGGCAAGGCGATATAAGAGAAAGGACAAGGGATTCCAAGCATACACAGATTGGTTTATGTCAGATTGAATCACAAGGAAGGAGACATGCAGAGACCCAATGAACTGAACCCATAATGTTATTGCCGAAATACAATCGTTACAGGCAAGGACGACAAAACCCACAAAAGAAACTATCCCAAACATGTCAATTTGGTCTTAAAAGAAGCAACTTCATCACCGGATCAACATGAACTGAACCCACAAATTGCAAAAATTCAAAGGGTGACACACCCCGGGGGGGGATAAAAACTCACGGTGAAATCGTCACCGACGGAATCAATCTCCTTGTTAGCTTTCTGGCTAAACCAGTACGACCCCACCTTGTTCATTATCTGATCCATCCCGGACCTTCTCCCGCTCCTGATGATCCGACCCTTCTGAGAATTACGCCGCAAGCTATCAGCTTCCCGAGTTCCCTCAATCCAAAACGATCAAACACGTCTCTCTCTCTCTCGCTCTCTCGCTGGCTGGCTGCCTCGGGGGCCTGAAGAACTTTCAGACCGAAGACCAAGGAATACAGAGAAGCCGTCGCGGTCTTCCATGCGACCGAGGCGATGCTTCGGGCCGCGTTGACTTTTGCGGCCCCGTTCCGGTTCCTCTAGAAGGAGTTTGGCAGGCGATATCGGGTCACGTGTGGACTGGAAACTGGAACGACGTAGGCCGCCTTTGAAAACGAAGGACTGGAGGAGACGCGGGAGCCGCACGAGATGCGTGCTGTCATTTTCTTTTGTTTTCCGTGCCCATCCAAACTTGTCCCAATAACTTTTGTTTTTCTGCAAAGTCCATTTATTTCGCAACAAATTCACCATTTTAAAAAAAAATCCTTAAAAATAATTATTTGTGTTGTCTAAAATAATTAGCCAATGAAAAATATTTTTATCATTGGTGTTTAGAGTTAAGAGAAAATAATGATAAAGTGTTTATGATGGCTTAACCCCAATGAGGGTTGTATGATATGTATTTGTAGGAGTGAATGATTATGGAAAGGGTATCAATAGAAATATAATTTTTATATATATATATATGATATATTACACATTAATATTCATTATTGCCAATAATTCATGTCAACGCATTTTCGTAGAGAGAAAAATATTTACTTTTTATTTATTTTTATAATAAATTATTCATTTTCCAAGTTATACATAGATCTAAATTTATTCCGAATCTTTTTGGACTTCAATATAAAATCTCAACTCCGTCTCACTAAAGTAATCGGGTTCCGTCGGCAACCCACATCCCACCATAATCTTTTTGGTCAAATGAAGATCTTATACTAAATACATAAAAAATCCCATCAATTTGCAGAATATAAGGCTGAAAAGAATTTAAGATCTGACTATCCTAAAATGAAAAGCCATGCTTATTATTATTATTATTTTTTTTTTTTCTGGGGTTCACAAAATTATGTAAGTAATCTTGAGTTCCTTTAAAATGATTTATCAAATTTAGAGGTTTTCGTGTATGATCGAAAGGTACATCTTTAAAAGCTCCCAAAGCCTATAATCATTTTTTATTTATTACATAATCTAAGGACTATAAATGAAATAAAGGCATTTTAGTATTCTTACATTTTAGCTTCGATTACCATCCCAAACCCCGTGGGTTCTTTTTTAGCCTAACTAAAACCCGTCCTGGTATCAAAAAGTCAAAAGTTGTTTACATTCTATTAGGGTTTGGACGGATCGGTTATCTAATTATACTTATCATGCTTCCTTCCCTACTCTTAGCTTATTTAAAGTCACTTATTATATACTTAGAGGATAATGTCATAAATAATTTATGAACTTTGACTTAATATACAATATGATCCATATTTATTTAAAATGGTCTCTAAACCTTTAGTATTTGTTTAATTTAGTCTATGAACTATATAAAAATGTTCAATATTTTCCTTCTATTAATTCAAGTTCATGAACAATATTAAATATTTTCATATAATCTCACAACTAAATTAAACATACACAAAAAATTCGGAAACCATATTGAACAAGTTATAAGTTTGGGAACCACATTGTATTTGGGTCAAAGTTCAAATATCATTTATATTATTTTCCCTATATTTCGTGAAGGAAGGCCACGTACCATCCGAGGCTCGATTTGCCCATTGATCAAGGTTGGGATTTTTGTCCAAGCGGGCCATTGGGCCACTAAAATGTAGCCAAGCCCGTCCATTTGATTAGGTCTAGTCAATAACCATGATGACCTACCACGATTTTGTCTATAGGTGGCAAAATGGGTGCAAGGGCTAGCTGCGAGGTATTCAATTCACGGTTATGTTTTTTTTTTTTTTTGGGAACAGGAGGAACTACCAGACCGACAAAAGTTGGCGATTGGCAAAAGCTTAGTTTGGTACTTTCTGAATTTCACCTTGGCCTCCACCGGGGAGGGCCAAGGATCTACCATCCACGCAATTCACAGTTATGTTTAAAGTTGGCGATTGGCAAAATGGGTGCAATGGCTTAGTTTGGTACTTTCTGATAGGATAGTTTATGATGTACACGACAAAATTTATAGAACAAGAATCAATTTATATTTCTTGGCTGAGTTTTTAAGCAAATAAATGTGTTTGATAATAACTTAAAATTTCTATTTCTAGGGGGCAATGGCTGGCGTCTAGCAGCAGGTGGCAGGCCTGCAAGTAGTGGGCATTCGGCGTATGGCGTTACAGACAACTGGCGGCTAGCGTCTGGCATTCCACGAGTGGTGAGCGGTGACGAGAGTAAACAATAAAAAAGAGTTTTCATCACTTTACATTTGTTTCAAAAATAGAAAAGTTAAAAATTTTAGTTTTTGATTTTGGAATATTTCAAAAATAGAAAAATAAAATTGTATTATCAAATGGATTTTTATTCCAAACACGTTTTGAAACAAAAAAATAAAGAAATAGGAAAATAGAAATTTTGTTATACGCCTTTAATGTTCTTGGCCTCATGGTTTAGTGCTTGAGTGCAAAATAAAATCCCCATGAGGTATTGCGTGCTTAGATTGGGTTAATTGCAAAATGCAATCTTCACAAATAGTCTTCATTTCTCTGTCTTATTTTATCAATCTTTGAACATGGTGGCGACGACGACGACTCAACATCAAGTGTCCTGTTCCATCCTCAAAAGGTCAAGCGCCATCTCCTTCTCGAACACTGTCCTCTTCCATCATCGAAAGGTCAAGTGCCCATCTTCTTCTTGGACGGTAAAACGGGACCAGAACTGAGAGCCCCCGCGATTGTGGTGAGCCAAACCTTCTGATCAAACCCAACAGCCACTCTTCGACCCTTCATCACATGCGTGTTCAATCCTCCAACGCTCGTTTTATAGGGCTGAAACATTGCGCAGCAATTCATGCCCATCGCCAAAATAGCAAACATGACGGGAATTGATTTCACGGAAGTTGATTTTCACAAAGGCACGTTGAGATGCCTTAAATTTTCGAGCATTCATCATCTGGGCAGGGAGCATTGCTTATCAGCATCTCGATCCTTAGATTCAAGGCGTAAGGCGTAAGGCGTTCAGGGCACGACGTCCACGCATTCGAGGGTTTAGATGCACTGTAGAGGAAAAACAGAATTCCCAGAGCATGAATAATTTCTCGACATCTGTATGTTAAATCTTAAGGATTGTGTTAGATATTTCCTGTCCTTGCTTTCAGTCTACGGAACATCTAAGGCTCGCATGATAAAATTTCTATTTCTCTATTTTTCTGTTTATTCCCCCTAAATAGATTTGGAATAAAAATCCGCTTTAATACAATTTATTTTTTTTATTTCTGGAATGATTTCTATTCCGAAATAAATTTGAAGATTTGAAGAAAAAATCGAAGTTAAAATTTTTAACTTATCAATTTCTCGCTTCAAAACTTTTGTCATACACACCCCTAGAAGACTTTCAGTACAAAATTGTAGGTTCCTACTAGCCTAGTTCGTCACGAGACCATGCAATGCAAGAATCATGGAACTACATGCGCTTGCGTTTGGATTGGCCTATTATTTTCTCTTTGCTTTCGTCCTTCGACATGCACTGTTTAAACACGTCACATGTGCATATGTCAAGTCCGTTGTTTTCTTGGTAGGATAGGAACGATTGATATGACACCATCTATGAGAATATTCCATTTGAGTACTCTGAATTCTTGGAATCTTATCGGATGCCTGTTGAGTCCTGTAGAGTAATTGAAGAAAAGACTACGTTATCAAAACTGAAAGGGTTAATACGCGAAAACCCCATATTTGCAGATTAATTTGACGACAAATTTATCCAAAACTATTTTTTTCGACCACTAAAAACCCAAAACTATATACTTTGACAAATTTACCAAAAACTGATATACTTGTGACAAATTTACCTTATGTTAGTTTTTGTTAAATTTTAATGTTAAATTATTAAGTTAAATGATACGTGACAATTGATCTGGTATCTCAATTTGGAAATTTACACTCTGTTTGTCACAGTTTACAAATTTTGTGATTTTTTTTTTGTGGTATTAATCCAATTTAGTATAGGGTATATTTGTTACAAATTTACCAGTTTGGGGTTTTTTGATCGAATAAATTAGTTTGGGGTAAATTTGTCATAAATGTACCAGTTTATGGTTTTTTGTGGTCGGTTGGGGTAAATTTGTCATAAGTGTACCAATTTGGGGTTTTTCATGGTTAAAAAAATAGTTTGAGGTAAATTTGTCACATATATATCAGTTTGGGGTTTTTCAAGGTATTAACCCAAACTGAAAAGGAGACAAAAGCAAAAATCTTTTCCGGCAAAGATGCAAACCTTTGATAACCATTTGTATTTGGAAGCATTTCTTTTTACTGATATTCAAGGATGCAGGCAAACTGTCGCGTCTAAGGTTCACTCTGCTCACACCATAGTGAGCGTCATATATTAGGTTGCTTTATTTGGAAGCGCTGCGATTTAAATTATAATGTATTGTATTCGAATTAAGTGTTTAATCACTCAACTATTTCATATATCGAGTCTAATTGTAAAGCATCATATTGATTTCTCATAACCTTTTATGGAAAAGTAAATCATCCATAGCTAGTGTAAAAAGAAAAAGTAGATATTCCATGGAAGAATCTTTGTCCTTCTTTGATTTGAGAATTTCAAACATGAGGAGGAAGACGGACTTGTGGGGATAGTGACATTGGGTTGGGAGCTTGAACCAGCTATTTGACCAAGCGGGTGTGGTTTGACTAGCCACAATCCATCATTGTCAAGATATTTTCGATATGTTGGCATATCAAGTGCTCGATCTAACAATTACACTTAATTATTGGATAGGTTGATCTTGACCAGACATCACTAATATTATTTCATTGGAGCATGTAGTGATGCTGACATTATCTGAAAAGTTAGACATACACTGATCCCCATAATAAGAATGCAATTTATCATACCATTTTACTACTTGTTATCTATAAATCGTCATCTATCATTATCGACAACTTGTCAATAGTAACATATAAGACATCATGAGTGACCCAAAGCAAGCGAGGTGAGTATCAAGTGGAGAGCGGAGAAGTTGTTTTGTTTTGTTTTTTTTTTTTCTTCGATTTTAGTAAATTGAAGACTAAGAGAACAAATACGATAGAAGATAACAAATATTAGAGAAGGATGCCATAAGGTGCATTTTTGACATCGTGAGGACTCCTTATAAAAACATTTTTCTCATTCGTAAATTATGATTATTGACGCTGTAAAAGACATTAAAAACCTAAGTTATTAAAGAACAATGTAAAATTACTTGAATTCTTCACTAAAGAACTATTTAATGTTGTTGACACCGTTTATTTTAAGGTTTTCTCTATATATATAGTTATGGTTGGTCCGAGTTAGATCGACCTAGGACTCTCAAGACGAGACTAACCCACGACAGGTCTTTGGTCCCGAATTCTAGGACCAATGACCGATTTAGTCTTTTTAGGAACCGGACTAGGATTAGCATGGTTGGGCGGTCCAGGGTCATCGGTCGACTTTAGACCGATGCTCACCCCCACCAATGAGGGTTGTATGATATGTATTTGTAGGAGTAAATAATTATAGAAAGGGTATCAATAGAAATATAATTATAGAAATACCCCCACAATATATATAAATTACACATTAATATTCATTATTGACAATAATTCATGTCAACGCATTTTTTCGTAAAGAACGAAAATATTTATTTATTTATTTATTTTTATAATAAATTATTCATTTTCCAAGTTATACGTAGATCTAAATTTATTCCGAATCTTTTTAGACTTCGATATAAAATCTCAACTCCGTCTCACTAAAGTAATTGGGTTCCGTCGGCAACCCACATCCCACCATAATCTTTTTGGTCAAATGAAGATCTTATACTAAATACATAAATAAAAAATCCCATCAATTTGCAGAATATGAGGCTGAAAAGAATTTAAGATCTGAGTATCCTAAAATGAAAAGCCTTGCTTATTTTATTTTTTCTGGGGTTCACAGAATTATGTAAGTAATCTCGAGTTCCTTTAAAATGATTTATCAAATGAAGAGGTTTTCGTGTATGATCGAAAGGTACATCTTTAAAAGCTCCCAAAGCCTATAATCATTTTTTATTTATTACATAATCTAAGGACTATAAATGAAATAAAGGCATTTTAGTATTCTTACATTTTAACTTCGATTACCATCCCAAACCCCGTGGGTTCTTTTTTAGGCTAACTAAAACCCGTCCTGGTATCAAAAAGTCAAAAGTTGTTTACATTCTATTAGGGTTTGGATGGATCGGTTACCTAATTATACTTATCATGCTTCCTCCCTACTCTTAGCTTATTTAAAGTCACTTATTATATACTTAGAGGATAATGTCATAAATAATTTATAAACTTTGACTTAATATACAATATGATCCATATTTATTTAAAATGGTCTCTAAACCTTTAGTATTTGTTTAATTTAGTCTATGAACTATATACAAATGTTCAATATTTTCCTTTTATTAATTCAAGTTCATGAACAATATTAAATATTTTCATATAATTTCACAACTAAATTAAACATACACAAAAAATTCGGAAACCATATTGAACAAGTTATAAGTTTGGAACCGAACCACATTGTATTTGGGTCAAAGTTCAAATATCATTTGTATTATTTTCCCTATATTTCGTGAAGAAAGGCCACGTACCATCCGAGGCTCGATTTGCCCATTGATCAAGGTTGGGATTTTTGTCCAAGCGGGCCATTGGGCCACTAAAAAGTAGCCAAGCCCGTCCATTTGATTAGGTCTAGTCAATAACCATGATTTTTTTTTGTCAATAGTCAATAACCATGATGACCTACCACGATTTTGTCTATAGGTGGCAAAATGGGTGCAAGGGCTAGCCGCGAGGTATTCAATTCACGGTTATGTTTAAAGTTGGCGATTGGCAAAATGGGTGCAAGGGCTTAGTTTGGTACTTTCTGATAGGACAGTTTATGATGTACATGACAAAATTTATAGAATAAGAATCAATTTATATTTCTTGGCTGAGTTTCTAAGCAAATAATGTATTTGATAATAACTTAAAATTTCTATTTCTAGGGGGGAATGGCTAGCGTCTAGCGGCAGGTGGCAGGCCCGCAAGTTGTGGGCATTCGACGTAGGGCGTTATAGACAACTTGGGCTAGAGTCTGGCATTCCACGAGTGGTGAGCGGTGATGGATTTATGAGATGGGCTTAAGGCCCATCCGCTCAAGTTGGGCCCAAAAGGGCCCGGCCCAAAAGGGCCCGGCCCACGGGAATAAGGCCCGTGGAGGGGGAAGGTATAAAAGGAAGGAGAGAGAGAGAGAAGACACCTCTTGGAAATCAGAACGTACGTACGTTCCTCTCCCTCTCTCCCTCCAAGAAAAAGAAAAGAAAAACGCTCTCTTTTTCTCCCAAACGCTCAAGGCGACGCCGTTTCCCTTTCAAGGCAAATTGACATCATCGGGGCCAGAATTTCTTCCTCTTCTTCAGCGTTGGTGTTTAATCTGTACGACCAGCATACTTTGAGAGCTCGTTGCCATACATCTGTTAGGAATATATAGCAGCTCATAATGGGCATCACATTAAGTAGATTTAGTATGCGATCTACCTAGATCGATCGATCACATTTATATCTCTCTTGATCTCTTTTAAATAATGATATATTTTTTGTATTCACCGGTTAACCAATTATGACTGTCTTTGTGATAATCATAATTGTGAATACAATAAATATATCATTATTTAAAAGAGATCAAGAGAGATATAAATGTGATCGATCGATCTAGGGTACTGCATACTAAATCTACTCGGAATGTGATGCCCATTATGAGCTGCTATATATTCCTAACAGATGTATGGCAACGAGCTCTCAAAGTATGCTGGTCGTACAGATTAAACACCAACGCTGAAGAAGAGGAAGAAATTCTGGCCCCGATGATGTCAATTTGCCTTGAAAGGGAAACGGCGTCGCCTTGAGCGTTTGGGAGAAAAAGAGAGCGTTTTTCTTTTCTTTTTCTTGGAGGGAGAGAGGGAGAGGAACGTACGTACGTTCCGATTTCCAAGAGGCGTCTTCTCTCTCTCTCTCTCTTCCTTTTATACCTTCCCCTCCACGGGCCTTATTCTCAGGGGCCGGGCCCTTTTGGGCCCAACTTGAGCGGATGGGCCTTAAGCCCATCTCATAAATCCATCAAGCGGTGACGGAGTAAACAATAAAAAGAGTTTTCATCACTTACATTTGTTTCAAAAATAGAAAAGTTAAAACTTTTAGTTTTTGATTTTTGAATATTCCAAAAATAGAAAAATAAAATTGTATTACCAATGGATTTCCATTCCAAACTTGTTTCGAGGAACAAAAAAATAAAGAAATAGGGAAATAAAAATTTTGTCATGCGCCCCTTAATATTCTTGGCCTCATGGTTTAGTGCTAGAGTGCAAAATACAATCCCCATGAGGTATTGCGTGCTTAGATTGGGTTAATTGCAAAATGCAATCTTCACAAATAGTCTTAATTTCTGTCTTATTTTATCAATCTTTGAACATGGTGGCGACGACGACGACTCAACATCAAGTGTTCTGTTCTATCCTCAAAAGGTCAAGCGCCACCTCCTTCTCGAACAGTGTCCTCTTCCATCTTCGAAAGGTCAAGTGCCCATCTTCTTCTTGGACGGTAAAACGGGACCAGAACTGAGAGCCCCCGCGATTGCGGTGAGCCAAACCTTCTGATCAAACCCAACAGCCACTCTTCGACCCTTCATCACATGCGTGTTCAATCCTCCAACGCTCGTTTTATAGGGCTGAAACATTGCGCAGGAATTCATGCCCATCGCCAAAATAGCTCAGCATGTAACAAACACGACGGGAATTGATTTCACGGAAGTTGATTTCCACAAAGGCACTTTGAGATGCCTTAAATTTTCGAGTATTCATCATGTGGGCAGGGAGCATTGCTTATCAGCATCTCGATCCTTAGATTCAAGGCGTAAGGCGTTCAGGGCACGACGTCCACGCATTCGAGGGTTGAGATGCACTGTAGAGGAAAAACAGAATTCCCAGAGCATGAATAATTTCTCGACATCTGTATGTTAAATCTTAAGGATTGTGTTAGCTATTTCCTGTCCTTGCTTTTAGTCTACGGAACATCTAGGGTTCGCATGATAAAATTTCTATTTCTCTATTTCTTTTTTTCATTCCCGAAATATGTTTGGAGCAAAATCTATTCTAATACAATTAGATTTTTCTATTTTTGGAATAGATTTCTATTCCAGAAATAAATTTGAAAAATAAATCAGAAGTTAACTTCTCGATTTCTGAAATATAAATTAAGAAATCAATTTCTAGCCAGAAATCAATTTTTGTTTCAAAATTTTTATTATACACACCCCTAGAAGACTTTCAGTACAAAATTGCGGGTTCCTACTAGCCCAGTTCGTCACGAGACCATGCAATGCAAGAATCATGGAACTGCATGTGCTTGCGTTTGGATTGGCCTATTATTTTCTCTTTGCTTTCGTCCTTCGGCATGCATTGTTTAAACACGTCACATGTGCATATGTCAAGTTCGTTGTTTTCTTGGTAGGATAGGAACGATTGATATGACACCATCTATGAGAATATTCCATTTTAGTACTTTGAATTCTTGGAATCTTATCAGATGCTTGTTGAGTCTTGTAGAGTAATTGAAGAACAGACTACGTTATCAAAACTGAAAAGGAGACAAAAGCAAAAATCTTTTCCGGCAAAGATGCAAACCTTTTATAACCATTTGTATTTTGAAGCATTTCTTTTTATTGACATTCAAGGATTTAGGCAAACTGTCGTGTCTAAGGTTCACTCTGCTCACACCATAGTGAGTGTCATACATCAGGTTGCTTTATTTGGAAGCGCTGCGATTTAAATTATAATGTATTGTATTCAAATCAAGCGTTTAATCACTCAACTATTTCATATATCGAGTCTACTTGTAAAGCATCATATTGATTTCTCATAACCTTTTATGGAAAAGTAAATCATCCATAGCTAGTGTAAAAAGAAAAAGTAGATATTCCATGGAAGAATCTTTATCCTTCTTTGATTTGAGAATTTCAAACATGACGAGGAAGATGGACCTGTGGGGATAGTGACATTGGGTTGGGAGCTTGAACTAGCTATTTGACTAGGCGGGTGTGGTTTGACTAGCCACAATCCATCATTGTCAAGATATTTTCGATACGTTGGTATATCAAGTGCTTGATCTAACAATCTGATTATTGGATAGGTTGATCTTGACCAGACATCACTAATATTATTTCATTGGAGCATGTAATGATGCTGACATTATCTGAAAAGTTAGACATACACTGATCCCCATAATAAGAATGCAATTTATCATACCCTTTCACTACTTGTTATCTATAAATCGTCATCTATCACTATCGACAACTTGTCAACAGTAACATATAAGACATCATGAGTGACCCTAAGCAAGTGAGGCGAGTGTCGAATGGAGAGCGGAGAAGTTGTTTTTTTTCGATTTTAGTAAATTGAAGACTAAGAGAACAAATACGACGGAAGATAACGAATACTAGAGGAGGATGCCATAAGGTGCCTTTTTGGACGTTGTGAGGACTCCTTACAAAAACATTTTCCTTATTTGTAAATTATGATTATTGACGCTGTAAAAGACATTAAAAACCTAAGTTATTAAAGAAAATGTAAAATTACTTGAACTTTTCATTAAAGAACTATTTAATGTTGTTGATGCCGTTTATTTTAAGGTTTTCTATATATATATATTGTTATGGTTGGTCCGAGTTAGATTGACCCGAGACTCTCAAAATTGAGGATTGATCCGCATGAAGGCTTGGTTTAGGGAATTCTAGGACCAATGACCGATTTAGTCTTTTTAGGAACCGGACTAGGATTAGCATGGTTGGGCTAGTCTCAGGGTTGACTCACCCCTACCAATGAGGGTTGTATGATATGTATTTGCAGGAGTGAATAATTATAGAAATGGTATCAATAGAAATATAATTATAGAAATACCCCCGCAATATATATATATATATATATATATATATATATATATATATATATATATATATATATATATAAATTACACATTAATATTCATCATTGACAATAATTCATGTCAACGCATTTTTGTAAAGAGAAAATATTTATTTATTTATTTTTATAATAAATTATTCATTTTCCAAGTTATACGTAGATCTAAATTTATTCCGAATCTTTTTAGACTTCGATATAAAATCTCAACTCCGTCTAACTAAAGTAATTGGGTTCTGTCGGCAACCCACATCCCACCATAATCTTTTTGGTCAAATGAAGATCTTATACTAAATACATAAAAAAAATCCCATCTATTTGCAGAATATAAGGCTGAAAAGAATTTAAGATCTGACTATCCTAAAATGAAAAGCCATGCTTATTTTATTTTTACTTTTTCTGGGGTTCACAGAATTATGTAAGTAATCTCGAGTTCCTTTAAAATGATTTATCAAATGTAGAGGTTTTCGTGTATGATCGAAAGGTGCATCTTTAAAAACTCCCAAAGCCTATAATCATTTTTTATTTATTACATAATCTAAGGACTATAAATGAAATAAAGGCATTTTAGTATTCTTACATTTTAGCTTCGATTACCATCCCAAACCCCGTGGGTTCTTTTTTAGGGTCTGGACGGATCGGTTACCTGATTATACTTCATGCTTCCTCCCCTACTCTTAGCTTATTTAAAGTCACTTATTATATACTTAGAGGATAATGTCATAAATAATTTATGAACTTTGACTTAATATACAAAGTGATCCATATCTATTTAAAATGGTCTCTAAACCTTAAGTATCTATTAATTTAGTCTCCGAACTATATAAAAATGTTCAATATTTTTCTTTTTTATTAATTCAAGTTCAAGAACACTATTAAATATTTTCATATAATCTCACAACTAAATTAAACATACAAATAAAATTTGGAAACCATATTGAACAAGTTACAAGTTTGGGAACCGCGTTATATTTGGGTGAAAGTTCAAATATCATTTATATTATTTTCTCTATATTTCGTGAAGGAAGGCCACGTACCATCCAAGGCTCGATTTGCCCATTGATCGAGGTTGGGATTTTTGTCCAAGCGGGCCAATGGGCCACTAACAAGTAGCCAAGCCAGTCCATTTGATTAGGTCTAGTCAATAACCATGATGACTTACCACGATTCTGCTAGAGGTGGCAAAATGGGTGCAAGGGCTAGCCGCGAGGTATTCAATTCACGATTGGTTTATAGTTGGCGATTGGCAAAATGCGTGCAAGAGCTTAGTTTGGTATTTTCTGAAAGGACAGTTTATGATGCACATGATGAAATTTTTGAAATAAAAATCAATTTATATTTTCTAGATAAATTTATGAGCAAAGAAATATATTTGATAACAACTTAAATTTTTTATTTCTGGAATATAAATTCGTTTTATAACAATAGAATTTCTATTTCTAGGTGGCAATGGCTGGCATCCGGCAGCGGGTGGCAAGCCCGCAAGTAGTGGGCATTCGGTGTCCAGTAGGGGGCGATTGGCGTATGGCGTGACGGATTTCAGTCTACGGAACATCTAGAAGACTTTTGCTACAAAATTGTGGGTTCCTACTAGCCCAATTCGTCATGAGACCATGCAACACAAAAATCATGGAATTGCATGCGCTTGCGTTCGGATTGGCCTATTATTTTCTCTTTGCCTTCGTCCTTTGGCATGCATTGTTTAAACACGTCACATGTGCATATGTCAAGTTCGTTGTTTTCTTGGTAGGATAGGAACGATTGATATGACACCATCTATGAGAATATTCCATTTGAGTACTCTGAATTCAAGGAATCTTATCAAATGCCTCTTGAGTCTTGCAGAGTAATTGAAGAAAAGACTACGTTATCAAAATTGAAAAGGAGACAAAAGCAAAAATCTTTTCCGGCAAAGATGCAAACCTTTGATAACCATTTGTATCTAGAAGCATTTCTTTTTACTGATATTCAAGGATGCAGGCAAACTATCACGTCTAAGGTTCACTCTGCTCACACCATAGTGAGCGTCATATATCAGGTTGCTCTATTTGGAAGCGTTGCGATTTAAATTATAATATATTGTATTCAAATCAAGCGTTTAATCACTTAACTATTTCATATATTGAGTCTAATTGTAAAGTATCATATTAATTTCTCATAACCTTTTATGGAAAAGTAAATCATACATCACTAGTGTAAAAAGAAAAAGTAGATATTACATGGAAGAATCTTTATCCTTCTTTGATTTGAGAATTTCAAACATGAGGAAGACGGACTTGTGGGGATAGTGACATCGGGTTGGGAGCTTGAACCAGCTATTTGACCAGGCGGGTGTGGTTTAACTAGCCAATCCATCGTTGCCACGATATTTTCGATACGTTGGCATATCAAGTGCTCGATCTAACAATTACACTTAATTGTTGGATAGGTTAATCTTGACCAGACATCACTAATATTATTTCATTGGAGCATGTAATGATGCTGACATTATTTGAAAAGTTCGACATACACTGATCCCCATAATAGGAATGCAATTTATCATACCCTTTCACTACTTGTCATCTATAAATCGTCATCTATCACTATCGACAACCTATCAACAGTAACATATAAACAATTACATGGACACTCAGGCATGATTTCTCTCCATCTGGCTCTCTCTCTCTCTCTCTTAAGCCCATATACTCCCCTTTTTCCCTCTAAATTTTCTCTCATTTCCAGTGCTAGCTTAAGTATTGGAAGGTCAATCCAACCACAAAACCCCGAAACCCTCAGCTCTTCGTGCTGGTGCCAGATCAATTCCCCAGTGGAGTTTCAGATAGAGTCCGTGATTCCCCTACCAAGCTTCTAACATCTAGCATTTGAAGCGCTCAACTAACATATGGCCATCATAATAAATGCCATAATAATCCATCGGGGAGAGCTCGAAACGCCGTTTTTCCAATGGGTAGAAACAGCGGGAATTTGACAGCATGGAAAAAGAAAAAATCGGCGGTATAACTGTTAACAAGGGCGGTGTTCGATCTCTGCTTGGTCTTTGCCTTTCTCGTGTAGTCACTGCGCTTTCAACATGGCTCATGGCCAGCCCCGCAATCTGGCTGAATGTGGATTTGAAAAGGTATTTTGATTTTAGTTGCTGATAGAACATGCAAAGTACGCACAACGATACATCATCTAACCGAGACAGTAATAATAGAAAGCCATTTTTACACAGCCTATGCGCAATATAATTCTCGAAAATTCAACTTTCAAGGAAGTCGTGGCCACGCAAAATGATGGTGTTTTGGTAGAAGAGACTAGGATAGAAGAGCCGTCATTCGAAAATGGTCACTAGGTTGGATAAACTAAGGGAGAATGAAGGGGAGAATTAGAAGGGATTTGCATTTCTTTTTCGTTCCGTTTGTTTTCGAAAAATGAATAATTTCAAAAATATGTTTCTAAAAATCATGTTTACGTTGCTTGAGATAGTTAGCCAATAAAAATATTTACATTATCTGCAACAATTTAGGTTTAGATATTCTGAATGACAATAAAAATATTTTTTTATTAATTTATTTTTATAAGTGATACAAACAATTATTTTTAGTAAATTATTTTACAAATCATTAATTTTTTGCCAAAATAGACACACCCAGAGTAACTTTTTACGGCTATTAAAATCCTAGAAATCCATCAATATTCAGCAGTTGGGAGAGGTGTGGTGACTAGTAAACATATTTTGTCCGGCTCAAGTGCTGACTTTTTGACTTCCCACCCCTTCCTTTAAGTTGATGAAACTGCCCTTCGGAAGGAAGGAACTAGCTTTCACTTTATACGTCAATTATTAAAGGGATAGAATAATCAAATATGAAACCACGAATTTTAAACTTTTACAATAGTTTAACACCGGTCCTGTAAAATCTCATAAAATATTTGTCAATCAGTAACTGACCTCAGCCCTTGAGGGTACCCTATGATTTCCATTAGCTGTCTAGTACGTATAGTGCCATCTTGTAACACCCTACTAGTTGATGTATATATATCAAATCATGCGTGCCCGCATGCCGATGTGTGTCGACACAGAATTACTCAAATTTTCTACCATGGTTTATGTTATTTTGTTATAATATTTCCACAAATCTTTTTTAGAATTTTTGCAAGGCTGGATTTTTTTTTAATAGGTACAGTAATAATCTTGAGATTTGTCCTAAGGAACACTAGGATGATGTCAATGCTTAAGTATGTGATGATGTCAATGCTCTGTGCACTTGACCATAATACATGAATGTGGGGGTTGTATTCAAACCCAAGTGGGAGGATGCAGCCGGCAATATGAGGGAGAAATGGAGAATCAAATTAAAGACGAGGAATGGTTTTCTGGACGATAATATATGTGCACATGGGAGTATATGTACTTAAGAAAGGTAACTTTAAAAAGGTGAAAGCAAAGTTAAAATGGTCAGACCCATTCATCAAACCATATATATTTCAATGCGTAATACCTATTTTGCATGGTAAATTAGCATGATGATAATAGCTAGATAAATATCATTGCTTATCTCTTACAGTTTCCTGAGAGACCATAAACCATATTATCGCCGGGGGGAGGGGGAGTATTCAAATTTTGGAACTTGCATTGAAAACGAGCTTGATCGGTCCATTGTAGAGATAACGTTGTGGCAAAATTATCGTGGAAAAGCATGCATGGAATCACCAATCAATCAAGTTATCTTAGTACATCTCATGTCAGGTATTACTTTTTTCCTAAATAAAATTTGCTCGTCAGCAAGCATGAAAACCAACCCCAATATCGCTGTTGAATCATGTGGCCATAGAACAAGATAGGAGCAACACAAGCGGATCACGTCAAGGCAGAGGGAAAGACGAAGATGTAATTGGAGGAACATGAAGAAACGGAGAGAGTAAACGTCACTTCCAATCCCACTAAAATAGAGAGAAATTTCTCAATTGGGTCCTTTTGTTCCCTAACATCTATTTAGTTCATGAAGAGTTCGCAACTGGGTCAGGCTTGAAGCACTTTCGTTATCAATTGTCAATTGTCACGTATCATCTAACTTAGTAAGTTGACAATAAAATTTAACTGATACATATATACTAATTTAGAGTTTTTAGTGGTCAAATAATTAGTTTGTGGTAAGTTTGCCACACATGTACTTATTTTGGATTTTTCATATTAACAAAATTAGTTTGAGATAAATTTATCAAATATGTATCAATTTGAAATTTTTTGTGATATTAATCTAATGATTAAATATAATTATTCCCATTACCCAACACATTTAAATGTGAATAAATATCCATAAAGGAAAAAAATAGTGAAAAATCTCATAAATAGCTTTAGGGGTGAGTAAGATGGACCAATTGAATTGGGAATCGCTTGGACTAGATCGTATTAAACGGTTCAAGGGCGATTTCAAGGGGGCACCAGTACAGTTCCATGAGAATGGAATTGTTGATTTTCAGTCGGGTTCCGATTCCAAGTTCGTAGGGTAGCTAAGGTGTTTGAGCAGGTCATGTTAGAATCTGGTTTTAGGACATGGCCAGAGGGAGAGCAGAAATGGTGGCGTGTCGGCGGGTTTTTCCAAATTTCGAAGGTTGAAATGGTAATCGACATGCCAACACCTTCTCTCTCTCTCTCTCTCTCTCCTCACGGCTCTTCGCGCCCTCTTGCCTATTTAAAGTCTCCATTTTTAACTAACCCCTCAACGAACCTTCACTGCACCTCCTCGCTTTACCTCCTCCAGCCTCTCCTCCATGGACACCCACGTCAGCGACCTCAGCTCCCCCAAGTCCGACTCAAACGGCGTCGGGTCGCCCCCCAATGGTGTCGCCTCAGTGATGCAGAGCCCAACCCTCCCTCATGCCCTGGCCCCGGCTCCCTTGATGCCACCATGGGCTGCCACATTGCCCGCCGGCTCGTCCAGATTGGTGTTACCGACGTCTTCTCCGTCCCTGGCGACTTCAACCTCGTGCTCCTTGACCACCTCATCGCTGAGCCGGGGCTCAACCTCGTTGGCTGTTGCAACGAGCTCAATGCTGGGTACGCTGCCGATGGCTACGCCCGTGCGCGGGGTGTCGGGGCCTGTGTTGTGACGTTCACTGTCGGCGGGCTCAGCGTGCTCAATGCGATTGCGGGTGCATACAGCGAGAACCTGCCAGTGGTCTGCATCGTCGGTGGGCCTAACTCCAACGACTACGGGACGAACAGGGTACTTCACCATACCACCGGGTTGTCTGATTTTAGCCAAGAGCTTAGGTGTTTCCAGACTGTTACTTGCTTTCAGGTATCTCTTCGGTCCCTTTTCATCATCCTTTTCACTGACACTAATTTTCCTTTTGGATCTGATCTTTATCTTGGGAAAGACGTATCTGTTGACTAGAGATATTGCTCAGAGGATATCATTGTTTGTGGTGGGTCTGTTCTGTGAGATTATAATAATCTACTAATGGTTGCTTAAATAGTGTGCCAGGGGGAGTTGCTGTTGGGGTTTTAGCACAGATCATTGTGATAGGGGAATGTATATTAAGTGCATATCGAATGAACTGACTTGTTGATTGTTTCTGTTTTGCCTTTTTCTAGGCTGTGGTGAACAACTTGGAAGATGCACATGAACAGATTGATACCGCGATCTCGACTGCTCTGGCAGAAAGCAAGCCCGTTTACATAAGCATAAGCTGCAACTTGCCTGCCATACCTCACCCAGCTTTTGGTCGCAAGCCGGTTCCATTTGCACTCTCTCCCAAGTAACTTTCCACCTGTTCAATCGATCGAGCCTATTTGCTTCATTAGATTAGGACTAGAGTGATGTGATTGATTAATTTTTATTGACACAGATTGACTAATCAGATGGGATTGGAAGCTGCAGTAGAGGCAGCTGCAGAGTTCTTGAACAAGGCAGTGAAGCCGGTCATGGTGGGTGGCCCAAAACTCCGGGTTGCAAAGGCTTGTGAAGCCTTTGTAGAACTAGCTGATGCATGTGGCTTTCCAGTAGCTGTGATGCCATCGGCTAAAGGACTCGTGCCAGAGCACCATCCCCACTTCATTGGAACTTACTGGGGTGCGGTGAGCACTGCATTTTGTGCCGAGATCATGGAATCCGCAGATGCCTACTTATTTGCTGGGCCCATTTTCAACGACTACAGCTCCGTTGGGTACTCCCTCCTTCTCAAGAAGGAGAAGGCCATTATTTTGCAGCCTGATAGGGTTGTGATTGGAAATGGACCCTCTTTTGGTTGCGTTCTGATGAAGGATTTTATTCAAGCACTCTCGAAGCGGGTTAAGCAGAATACCACCGCTTATGAGAATTATCACAGGATTTATGTTCCAGAGGGCCATCCATTGAAGTGTGAACCCAAGGAGCCCTTGAGGGTGAATGTCCTGTCCAAGCACATACAGGACATGCTCTCTAGTGAATCAGCTGTGATTGCTGAGACCGGAGACTCTTGGTTCAACTGCCAGAAGCTGAAATTACCAAAAGGCTGCGGGTATGCGGGTGTGGTTGTATAGATTAGGTTCCTTGTCTTTAACTTTTTGATCTGGAGCTACTTAAAGAAAACAAACTGAAATTGTTCAAATGGGGGTATGCAGGTATGAGTTCCAAATGCAGTATGGATCTATTGGATGGTCCGTTGGTGCAACCCTTGGGTATGCACAGGCAGTGCCAGAGAAGAGAGTCATTGCATGTATTGGAGATGGTAGCTTTCAGGTATAGAATGGTTTTTGGTATCTGTTAGGGTGCGTTTGGTTCAGCATTCCCAACGGTTTTTAGTCTCCAAAGCCTATTGGGAAACTGACTATTTGACAACTATTTTAAAGTAGTTTTAAGTGAAAGCCAGCATTGAGAAGATCGAAAGCCTAATACTAATAAGAACTAGCTTTGAGCTTTCAATATTTGCCCAATGCTTATACTTATTTTTTTCTTCCAAAACTATCTTTACTTATTCTTCAAATTTCTGTTTTTGCTCTCGTTAATATTTTTTTAAATGCCAAAGTAATGCTAAAAAAAAAAAAATTATATAAATGCTAAAAAATTAAATATATTTTGGTCTTTTAAAAAAATATTTATATATTTGATTTTTTTAGGATTATTGTAAAAATTTATATTTAAAAAGTTGCATACATTATTTTTTCAATTTTAAAAAAAATAAAAATTAAAAAATTATGACGGAGGGTTTGGTATTTTTTAATATATATATATATATATATATATATATATATATATATATATATATAGAGAGAGAGAGAGAGAGAGAGAGAGAGAGAGAGAGAGAGAGATGTATTTGATTTCTTAGCATTATTTTCAAATTAATATTTAAAAAATCGCATACATTATTTTTTCAAATTTTAAAATATAAAAATTAAAAAATTCCGAAGGATTTGTTCTTTTTAATATATATATATATATGTATTTGATTTTTTTTTGGTATTATTGTCAAAATTTATATTTAAAAAGTTGCATACATTATTTTTTCAATTTTAAACAAATAAAAATTAAAAAATTTCGACGAAAGAATTTGGTCTTTTTATTATAATATATATATATATATATATATATATATATATATATATGTATATGTATGTATTTGATTTTTAGTATTATTTTGAAAATTTATATTTAAAAAGTTGCATGCATAATTTTTTTTTCACTTTTAATCAAATAAAAATTTCAAAAAAAAAAAAATTGGATGAAGGGTTTGGTCTTTTAAAAAAAATTATATATGTATTCAATTTTTTTAGTATAATTGTTAAAATTTATATTTAAAAAGTTGCATACATTATTTTTTTTTCAATTTTAAACAAATAAAATTAAAAAAAAAACTAATATTTAATTACCCAAAGAGTTTTTCAAATATGTTTTCTATAAAATGACATTTCTCTTAAAGTTGTATCTCAAAGTATAGTTTACCAAACGGCTTTTACATTTACCTAAAGTCCTTTAAGCTAAATTGCTTTGCATTCTCCTAATTCAAAATGCTGAACCAAACTTACATGATTAGTAGCATATCTATAACTAGTGATATCTTCATGACAGAAGCTCTATGCATAACTACGTCATTCATGATGGCTTGTTTTGCATAGGTGTGGAGTTTTGTCATACAATGTCAGTCATGCGCTGACCTTATTCATTTCCCTCCCTTTTTCTACTAAATTTTATTGGCTTTATCTTGTTATGTTGATTGAATGGAAGAGATGAATAATGTTAAAGTCGTGGGCGATTTTTGCACTCTAGGTAACTGCCCAAGATGTGTCAACCATGCTGCGATGTGGGCAGAACACCATCATCTTCCTGATAAACAATGGCGGCTACACCATCGAAGTGGAGATCCATGATGGTCCCTACAATGTGATCAAGAACTGGAATTACACTGGCCTAGTGGAAGCAATTCACAATGGCGAGGGCAAGTGCTGGACAGCAAAAGTAAGTTGCTTGTATACGAGTTACAATCAGGACGATTTGCCAATTCAAGAAATCCCTCCACGGAAATAATAAAATTTGCTCATGTTCGCAGGTTCTCTATGAGGAGGAGCTTACGGAAGCGATTCAGACGGCGACAGGGCCCAAGAAAGATTGCTTGTGCTTCATAGAGGTGATACTTCACAAGGACGACACCAGCAAAGAGCTTCTGGAATGGGGTTCCCGGGTCTCGGCCGCCAATGGCCGCCCTCCCAATTCTTAGTAGAAGCCTTGATTCGTATCAGTATGTTGCTTCAAGTACTTGTTGGGAACATGAAAAAGAGAGCGTCTTCTCGAGCATTGCCTATGCTTCGTGAAATGAAAATAATCATGTCTCCTGGTTATGGATTTTTATAATATCTTTGACCGTTGGCTTGGGTCGACTTTTTAAACATGCGGAAGGAACAATTGCGAATACACGGTTACGTTTGGTGGGCTTGGAGTTGAGGACATGGACCTCCACGAATGCATGTGTCGCGGGTCAGCAGACCCTTGGCCGTGAAGTAGCCCATGCAATATATAATTAGCGAATAACACTAGGCTGGCCTTCCTTCTATAATTCTTCTAGAGATTATACAGCGAATAGTTTCCTTGTATCGGATCGCACCACGCCCAATTTAGCTTGAGCATCTAGTCCATCAAACGAGAGGACATATCACTTTAAGTACACCAACTGATTTTGGCTTGCCATGGCCTCACTAGGAGAGCGGCATCAACTCTTAACTAGTTTGTGCAAGAGAAGCCAACCTTGCCTTCAGAACTCTATAGAGATTTATCCTTTCTATCCTAAAACTCCTAAGACCAATCATTTTGATGCCACTCTCATGGGCTAGTTGTATTCATCTCCTCTACATCACTTACTCTTTACCTAATAACCCCAAGCTCCATTCATAAGGGTTCGCGAGTATGAGAGAATCACGAACTGTGTCATTCTGCCCCACTCAATTCCGCAATGCTCTCATTGTAGGTTATCCTTGTGTTTCCTTAACCATTGATACTCCACTTTGGATAATCATATATCAAATGGCAATGCTCACCCAACTAAACAGACTGCTCCATTGGTAATTTCTTTTGATTGCATCCATTTGACACATTCGGCCACTTGTGCTTTTCTTGACAAGTGTGGCATTTTTCGCCAATTGCACTTTTTGGTAGCACTCTATTTTTCCTACGAAACCTTTCTTGATCCTAGCATACTAGTGGAGGTTTCTCCCCTTGTTGAAAATGTGATAACAAACCTCCTCTTAAGATTCACCAATTGATCTAGGAGCATTTTCTGTATTCAATGAGGAATTAGTTCTTTCTTGTGCTCCTATTATCATCCTAAAAGTTGGTCGAGAGCCGCGCTTTGTTCAAGCACATTTGTTCTTGGCCCTCGTAGGGCCGGGTAGACCACAAATTTTCTCATACTCATCTCACTCACTAGAGGGATCTTGCTTTGATACCATCTTTCATGGGTTAGCAAATCCTTGGTTGAGGAATAACTAGTGTGGTGCCTGGTAAACAAATAACACTAGGCCAATCTTCATTCTATAGTTGTTTTGGAGAATAATATGTCAAATAACTTCTCATATCGGATCGTACCACACCCAGTTTAGTTTGGACATCTAGTCCATTGAGTAAGATAGCATATCGCTATTGGCACACTAATTAATTTTGGCCTGTCATGGCGTCATTAGAGAGTAGTAACAACTCTCAACCAGTTTGTGTATGGGAGGCCAACCTCACCTTTAGCACTCTGTAAAGATGTATCCTTTCTATCCTAAAAGTTCAAGCATCAATTGTCCTAATGCCACTCCCACAGAATTTTTATATTCATCTTCTTTACATCACTCACTCTTCATCCGATAACCCTACGCTTCACTCATAAGTGTTTGCCAGTACAGAAGAATCACATACCATAACACATGCATTGCCTCAAATTTATCTTTGATTAGTATGGGGACCCTTCAAGTTGTTTACTTTTGGGATATGTGAAATGATATAGAAGTTTGATTGCCGTAATCTCTAGAATCAAGTTGTGGAGTGATCCACCATCTTCTTACTTACGTTCAAAGTTAAGCCCTTCTTCATATAAATAACGACTTACAAAAAGGAAAATCCGCTTTCAAGCTCGGCGATGGGAGTTTTAGCTTATACCTTGGGCACTTTACTCTAAGACATGATTTTTTCTTTTTGGGGTTGAGTGGAAAAACGTGGTTCAAGTTAAGTGGCTCCACTATTCATTAGGAATAACATAATACTATAATCCTCTAGCCATCCACGTTTGTGATAAACTTAGTGGAAAGTAAAAGAAAATGAAGAGATAATGATACAAATGATCTTTGAACTTTGGTCAATGTGCAATGTGGTTTCTAAACTTTTACTTAATGTTCAATGTGGTCTTTGAATTCTTAATTTTTTCAATTTGTTCCTTGGACTTTTAATACATGCTCGATATAGTGCTTGAATGTAGTCCTTCATTTCATTCAAGATTAGGACAATATTGAATATTTTCATATAGTTTAAGGACTCAATTGAACATATATCAAAAGTCCATAGACTATATCAAATAAATCAAAAATTCAGGGACTGCATTGTATATTAAGCTAAAATTCATAATCACATTAAATAAATTAAAAGTTAATGGACCACATCACTCATTGGATCAAAGTTTATGAACTACTTGTGTTATTTTTCTGCAAAATGAAAGAAACATTGAGAAGAAAATAGAAAAAAAAAAAAAGTTTACGCTTCGGCCCCTAATCTAAGGACAAGTTTCGGTTTTTGGCCCAAAAATGAGAAAAGGCCAAATTGTCCAACGAAGGACGACGATGATCCGAGGATGGTTGGTTTCCCTTTGCCACTTGTTGTTTTCTTTTGTGAAAGCCAAGCAAACCAGTGGCCAAATCCGACTCGACGTCTTAGGGCGTGCATGTTTGTGTTCTTTTTTTTTTTGGTCATGAATAGATTTTCTGTTTTTTTATTCCCGGGAACAAAAAAAAAAAAAAAGAAACGTGCTTGTTTGCGTTTTTGTTCAAAATCTGTTTTTTTGTTCCGAGAACCAAATTAGAACAGAAATAAGAAACAAAAAAAAAAACGTTATTTTTTTTTTCTAGAAACACTTTTAAAGAATAAATTTTCTCTCATTTATTTTCTTCTATTTATTTTCTTCTTCTTTTTTTCTTGTTTTTTCTTTGGCTGGTCGCCGACTCGGCCATGGCCGACGACCGGCCGTCAAGGGCCGGAGGGTCGTCGGCCCCGGCACTCGCCCAGCCAAGGTGAGGCCGAGCCTCGCCGGCGCGGGCGAGGCTTAGCGAGCTCGGCTTGCCCAGCCAAGGCGAGGCCGCCGGCCCTCGTCGGTCGGTCGCCGGCCATGGCCGACTCCGGTGACTAGCCAAAAGAAGAGAAAAAGAAAAAAGAAAAAAGAAAGAAAAAAGGAAAAATAAAATAAAAATATTAAAAAAATTAAATGAAACAAAAAAAGAATACAGATTTATCAAACGTGTTTTTATTCATTTTTTATTCCCGGAACAAGTTTACCAAATGTGTCTTTCTGGTCAAAATTGTTCCCCGTAACAAAAATAGTTTTTTCTATTTCTGTTCCCCGGAACAATTTTTGAACAAAAACATAAACAAACACACCCTTAGTCTTCCGAAATCAGCCCGATGCATCGTTTCCAAGGACCACTCGCCAGATTTTTGAACCCCAAAACAATGTCCATAGATGGATCTCAGTCCGCCATCGAGCAGTGTTTCATGTGATTGCGAGTCACATGGGTAAAAGCACATTTTCCTACTGATGTGGATGCATCGCGTGTCGCTATCGTGCGATGTATTCAAATGTAAAATTACCTATTTCTTTTTGAAAATCAACATGTAAAATTTCATGATACAGGATTTCATATATCAAATAATTTGGAATTTCTTTATTAAATATTGGATACATTAACATGGGAATTTTGCGGATTGATTTCAATATGGTTGCGTCAACATCAATTATGGATGAACTGTGTTTCACCCTCCATCTATAATTTATCAGCTGGAACATGTTCCATATTTTTTAGAACTAGTAACTTATCCTACATATTTTGAAACTTGGAACCTACCACTCAAAACTGTAGCATGTGGGTTTCATTAGGTTCTAAAGTACTTCGCACCATCATGTGCAATTTTTTTTTTTTTTTTTTCAAAAAACTTACTAAAGAAAATTTGGTGATTGTAGTTATTAGCACATTCAATAACATTCACCATAAAAATTAAAAAAAATATGGTTCATTCATTATAAGGGACTTTTTTTTTTTTTTTTTTTGCTGGAGGAACCGCTTTGGCCGACAGCCGCCACGTAAACCCCCAGGTGTCGCTAGCGGGGAAACCACCACCCCGACGCCACGCTTAACTCACCACACAGCGCTTCAGCCTCCCTACTTCGCAGGGGCTTCGAACCTTGGCCTCCTCGATGGAGGGCAAATGATCTACCATCCACGCTGCAAAGGCTAGTGGTCATTATAAGGGACATATTAGTGGCTACTAACGATGTAATTTTAAGACTCAACAAACACTGAAAAATAAACTTGTAAGAGTTAAATAAACTTATTCCCATTACTTGATACGTTTAAACATTAAAAAAAAAAGGATTGGTGAAAAAATAAAAAAGAGAGCAAAAAATCTTATTGGCATGTGTAAAGAGTGTGCAGGTAGATTTTCGAATTCCGAATCCCCAAAACAATCATGTGACTTATAGGGTATATTTGGTAACATTTCTATTCTTGGGAACAATCTTGATTTAGAAATATTTTTTTTCCATTTCTATTCCTTATATGAGTTTCTGAATAGAAAAATGTGTTTGGAAACTATACAAGGATTTTGTTACCGGAATGGAAAATAAATAAAAATGTGTTTGGTACAACCCTAAGAATTTCTACTTCTAATTTTTTTATTTAATAATAAAAGGATTTAACATTGCATGTTTGGATAAAATTGAACTTTTGTAATGATTTGATTGAGCAAGGTATTTTAAAATGACCTCAGAAAATCCAACATAATAATTAGTAAAAAATGGATGATTGGAATCAGCAAGAGTCTCATTAGTTTATATAACTTACGATATGAGGAGATTGCTAGTAAACCTTTAGGCATTACAATGAAAAGGTGTATAGATCTTTTGAGATAAAAGAGTAAATGTTGCTTGGAGTCATCAAGCTTTTGTCACTTTGCATTGTCTCTACAAGAAACGACGTTGAAAAATCTATCTAGTAAAGCTCTAAAAGCTTATTCAATTTTGAATCCAATTTTCATCAAAATATTTTCATATTTTTTATGCTAAACTAATTCTAAACTAGAATTAACATTAAAATATAGTAAAACTACTCAAACTCTAATTTCTAAATTTTTTTATTATTCCAAAAAATGGGACTTGGATTGGATCATGAGACCAGATCTTGTGTCGATTGTCTAAAGACATATTAAATTATATTGAGCTTGTTTTTCTAAAATGACATTATTTCTTTCTTCTTCTTTTTTTTTTCAGGAATATGAAAATGAGTTTTTTCTACTTCTTATTTTTATTCTAAATTTATTCCTTGATTATTGATCTATTTCGAGAAATAAAAAATTAATTGATGTTACCAAAAAATTTATATTCTTTTTATGTTTTGGAAAGCAAAAGAATTGAAAAATATAAAAATGGAAACGCTACTAAATAGGGTCAAGACCTCGTCTTGCGACCCCTTTTTCGAGTCACGCCTAGTCCTCGCCCACAAATTCTAAACGAAATTGAATATTCCTCGATTCCACGGTCCAAACAGAGTGGAACACAACATTTGTGGGTCAATTCGACATCCAAAACCAAGGAAATCCCACATGAAATTGCTCAGCTCACCTTTGAAAAATCAATCCTCCAAAAAGGCGGAGAAGAAAAAAATCATCATGATCACTCCGATCTCATGATCACTCCTCTCTCCCTCCGCCTTCAACGGTAATGCCAATACCTTTCCTCTCTCCGCCGCAAAACCGCCCATTGTATCCTCTCTCTCTCTCTCTCTCTCTCTCTCTCTCTCTCTCGTTGGCATATATAAAGACTGCATTTTTAACCACTCCTCCACGCACAAACACACGGAAAGAAACTCCAGAAGCGCCCGCGAACCTCCATTGCCACTCCTCGCTTCACCTTCTCCTTCACCTCCTCCTCCTCCTCCTCCACAGCCGCCGCTCTGCCATGGACACCAACATCGGAGTGCTCAACTCATGCAAGCCCCCCTGCAACAACGTCGGGTTGCCCCCCAACGGAGCCCACGCATGTAGCGGTTGGCTCCCCTAACGCCACCATGGGCTGCCACCTCGCCCACCAACTTGTCTAGATCGACATCACCGACGTCTTCTCCGTCCCCGGCGACTTCAACCTCACGCTCCTCGACCACCTCATCACTGAGCCGGGGCTCAACCTCATCATTGCTACAACGAGCTCAACGCTAGGTACGTTGCCGACGGCTACGCCCACGCCCAGGGTGTCGGGGCCTGCGTCGTGACGTTCACCATCGGTTGTCTCAGCGTGCTCAACGCTACTGTCGGGGCCTATAGCGAGAACCTACTAGTGGTCTGCATCGTCAACGAGCCCAACTCCAACGACTACAGGACAAACAGGGTGCTTCACCATACCATTGGGTTGCCTGATTTCAGCCAAGAGCTTCGGTGTTTTCAAACTGTTATGTTACGAAATTGCACATCAATCCCAGAAAAATAATACTTGCAAACAATTCACCAAACATAATATAATAATAAAAAAGCAGAATCAGAAAAATACGCTAGAAAATTTATTAACGAAGTTTATCCAAACCTGGGCTACGTCTCCGCACAGAGGCACTTTGCGAATTCACTAGACTTAGAAAAAAAAGTTAGAATACAATGATGATCTTTTCTTAAGATTAGGGCACAAAGAGATTGAGAGCTCTCATAAAAAAAAAAAACTTTTTTTCTTCTCTTTTTCTTGCCTCTTTATTTACTTTTTTAGCGTCTTGATAGCTAGCGTCTTACTATCGCTAATATAAATGTATCATTTTTAACCTAAAAGCAAATATGATAGAAAAGACAAAAAAAAAACCTCTAAAGATATTTGGCTTCATCTATAACAATCTCTCACTTGAAGACAAATAAATCTAAGCACCAAGTAATTTTGCATCTATCTTCTTCAAAAAATTAGTACTTAAAAAACTTGTGCCTTTGCAATACTCTTCATCAATCATCATGGAGTAATACCAATGGTAGTTGTACATAAAATATACTCCTCTCTATCTACTACCTTGGTCAACATGTCAGCTGGATTCTTCGAGCCATCAATTTTCAATAACTTTAACTCATTATCTTTCAATGCTGACTTGATAAAGTGATAACGCTTCTTAATATGTCTAATCCTTGAGTGATAAGATGCATTCTTTGTTAAGTGCATTGCATTTTGATTATCACTCCATAGTGTACTGATTGACTGTTTTCAATGTAGTTCCTCCATGTAATCTTGTAACCATATGATTTCCTTGGAGGCTTCTATGATCGCCACGTATTTTGCCTTTGTTGTCGATAAAGCCACAACTTTTTGTAGTTGAGATACCAATCTCATTGATGTACCTGCAACTGTAAAGACATATCCAATGGTAATCTTACCACTATCTCGATTACCCGAAAGATTTGCATCTGCATAACCCTGCAACTCTAGAGATGTACCACCATAATAAAGTGAGTAATTGGAAGTATCTGCTAGATATCTTAATGTCTATTTCACTGCATTCCAATACTCTCTGTATGGATTATGCATATATTGACTCACAACTATCACTGCATGTACAATGTTTGGTCTCGTGCTCATCATGGCATACATCAAACTCCCCACTATTGATGCATATGGAACTACCGCCATCTCATCTTTCAAAGCCAAAGTACTTAGACACATATCTTTGAAAAGTTTGAAATGACTCGCTAGAGGAGTTGCAACCGGTTTTGCTTTGTCCATGTTAAATCTATTTAACACTTTGTTCACATAGTCTTCCTACGACAGCCATAATTTCTTATTTTTCTTGTCCATGATAATTTTCATACCTAAAATATTATTGGCCTGTCTCAAGTCTTTCATAGCAAACTGTGATGATAACATCTTCTTCACTTCTACAATTCTCTTCATATTGACCAAACTACCTGTTGGACAGTATCCCGGAGAATCGTCTTCCAATATACCCATTGGACAGCTCTGTATCTAGAAGATTTGGTAGCCGTTGAGTGACAAAGGTAAAATCCCAAATTGATTCCGATCGCCCATACAAACGAAATCTTGGTTTCCATAAGTAAAGCTTCTTCGTGTAGAAAGTTCTTGTCTTCAAGATCCAATCGTCAATCAATTAGATTGAATCAATCAAATCAATATTGATGTGGAATCCAAACCAGATCACTAGCCGTTATATGATTGGGCTTGAGTTACGATCTGTCGAATCTGGATGTAAAGTCTGAGTCTGTAGACTTTACAATCTGGGTCTGTAGACTTTACAATCTGAGTCTGAACATATCTGCTTCTGAACAGATTTAGCTTTAAGGTCTGTACCCAGTTCAGCTTCAGCATAGAGTCTGCCTTCTGGTTCATCATTCACGTTCGATGAATTAGTCGAGTTGATGAGACTTCGATGTAGAACAACTAGCTACCAGCATATCATCCACATATAAAGAGAGATATACAATGTTACCATCATCATACTTGCGAAAATAAATATAGTGATCAGACTCATAATGTGCAAATCTTTTTTCTTTCATGAAACCATCAAATTTTAGGTACCATTGCTGCGAAGCTTTATTTCAAGCTATACAAGCTTTTCTTCAAACGACATACCATGTGCTCCTGACCTTTGATTTCAAAACCCTTAAGTTGTGCCATGTATAGTTTTTTTTATCTAAGTCACTGTGTAAAAACGTTGTTTTTAGGATCCTCAACTGTAACTATGCTCAGCAGAATTCTAATTGATTTAATTTTCACTACAAGTAAAAATATCTCAGAGTAGTCGATCCCTTCTTTTTGAGAAATGCCCTTGACTACAAGTCTTGCCTTGTATCTAATACTACTATCTGCTTCATTCTTAATCATTTACATCCATTTGTTTAATAAAGCTTTTTTACCTGTGGGCAACTTGGTCAACTCCCAAGTTTTGTTTTGAAGTAACAAGCTCATCTCGTCTTTCATAGCACACTCCTACTGCAAATGAGACATGTCTGCCTTTGCCTCATCGTAAGTCTCCGGTTCCCCTGAATCTGTATATAAGATATGGCTCATAATAATATTAGCTAATGGATAAAAAATTACCTTTGGCTTTCTCATACGTGTAGACCTCCTCAATACAGGTGCTTCAGGGTCGTTAGTTTGCTCCGAATCACTGCGTTCCTCTTGAACTACCTCTTCACTAATAATAGGCTCATTTTGAACCTCTCTTTCAAGTGCACCTTGATCTACTGGAAACATCTTCACGGGCATTATGTCTAATTCAACATATTCTGGTTGTACTATCTTCTCATGCTCTATTTGACGATCCTTATACATCTTTTCTTCATGGAATGTCACATTTCGATTGCGGATGACTTTGTTATTCTCTTAATCCCAAAGCTTCTAGCCATACTCATCGCTACCGTATTCGATAAAGACGCACTTTTGGGACTTAGCATCAAGCTTTTTCTATCCTCCCTGTCAATCAAAACATATACAATACAACCAAACACCTTTATATGTAAATAATTAATCTTTTTACCTGACTACCATTCTTGTGGTATTTCTCCATTCAACGCATTAGATAGACTTCTGTTGATAAGATAAACAACTGTATCAATTGTGACAGCCCATAAGTATAGCGGGAGACCCGCGTGTAGCCTCATGCATCTCGCATGTTCTAGAATAGCCTTGTTCATCCTTTTAGCTATACCATTTTCTTGAGGAGTTCTAGGAACAGTCTTTTACCCGTGTATGCCCTCTTGACTCAAATATTCTGCAAATTCCTTACTCGTGTATTCACCACCATTATCAAACTTCAGAGTTTTAATCTGATAACTTGTCTCTTTTTCTACCATGATCTTCTACATTCTGAACATTCCAAATACTTCTGATTTTTCTCTAAGAGCATGACTCAAGTCTTCCTTTTCGCATCATCAATGAATGTGACAAAATATCTCTTACTGCCATAAGAGAGTTCCTGAATAGGTCCTCATACATCAGTATAAACCAACTTTAGCTTCTGGCCTTTATTTTGTCGCCCATTCAATTGAAAACTAACAACTTTCTGTTTTCTATAAATGCAACTTTCACAAAAATCTAACTCGACTTTTTGCAAATCTAAAAGTAATTTCCTCGAGTGTAACTGCTTCACACATTTTTTCACCAAGATATCCCAAATGATAATGTCAAAAGGTAGACAAATTATTTATAGCTATTATAGTTACAACCATATCACTGATATTATCTCCTTGGATGAGGTAAAGTGTACCCGTACGCTTTCCCTTTACTACTACTATTGCTCTTGAGGTTATTTTTCACTCTTTGCATCCAAAGGTTAATACCAAACTTTTTCGGTCAAGTTTACTAGTTGAAATCAGATTTTTCTTTAATTCCGGAATATGCCTAGTTTCATGCAAAACTAGACATCCTGCATTTGAGATGTTCACAGTCACAGTTCCTTTCCCAACAATGGGACACATGTGGTTGTTTCCCACAACTATTTGTCCAAAAGCTCCATTGACATAATCATCAAATATGTCTCTTTGCAAGATGCAATGAAAAGAAGCACCAGAATCAATAAACCATTTATCCGTCATCAAGTCAAACCCTGCAGACAAACACAAATTATCCAGCAAAGATTCATCGCTAACCACATTAGCTCATTGATTCTCATCTCGTTGCTTCTTTTTGTAGACTTCATACTGAAACCTCCGGTGTCTGGTTTGGTGACAAAACCATCACTCATCTTTTGCAACTTGTCTCTTACCCCTTGATTGTGATTTGCCATGCCCGCTAAATTTTTCTCTACTTTTACTTCTTCCACGATTCTCTACCGCGAGTGCCATTGAAGATGTAGATGCAGAAAAATTATCTCCACCTGAGATTTTTCTTCGCATCTCTTCATCCATGATACTACTCACAGTATCATCAAGAGTTAAATTATCATTCATGGTGCTCGAAATTCCCTGCACTACGGTATTGTAACTTTCTAGAAGAGAACATAAAAATAATAAAGCTTGAAGCTTCATATATAAATTTATGTCTGCGGATTCCAATTGACCCGTGACCTACGTGAAACTATTAATATGCTTTGCCATAGAACCTCTATCAGATAGCTTCATATTAACCAGTTTCTTCAACAAAAATACATGATTTAATGTGGACAACTTCTCATAAATATTCGTTAGAATATCCATGGCTTATTTTGTAGTTTTTGCTTTCGCGATGTGGTACCCTATCTTTTTCATCAACCTTAGACGAATCGCACCTAATGCTTTTCGATCAAGAATTTTCCATTTTGCTTCTACTGTCGGATCCACTTCCGCCATCTCAAGTTTCCAACCCTCAAGTGGTACATAAAGATCTTTTTGATAAAGATAATTGTCGATTTGTAGTTTCCACCATCCAAAATCCTGCCCATCAAACTTATTGATTCTGATTTTATCTTCTGCCATATTGTTTGCTTTCAATCAAACGTCACCGGAAAAAACCCTCGATGTTCTCAATTAGCCAACCCAAGCTTTGATACCGGCTGTAATGAAATTGTACGTCGATCCCAGAAAAATAATGCTCGCAAACAATTCACCAAGCAGAATATAATAATAAAAAAGTAGAATCGAAGAACACGCCAGAAAATTTGTTAACAAAGTTCACCCAAACCTGGGTTATGTCTCTGCGCAAAGGCACTCTGCACATCCACTAGACTTTGAAAAAAAGAAGTTAGAATACAACGATAATCTTCTCTCAATATCATGGCACAAAGAGATTGAGAACCCTCATAAAGAAAAACTCTTTTTTTTTTCTTCTCTTTTTTTCTTGCCTCTATGTTTTCTTTTTCAACATCTTAACGGCTAACGTCTTGCCATCGCTAATATAATGGTATCACTTTTAACCTAAAAGAAAATCTGATAGAAAATATAAAATAACCCCTAAAGATATTTGGTTTTATCTATAACATGTTACTTGCTTCCAGGTATCTCTTCGGTCCCCTTTTCATCGTTCCCTTTGCTAATACTAATTTTTTATTCGGACCCAATCTTTGTCTGAAGAAAGTTGTATATGTTGACTAGAAACATCGCTTTGACGACTTTCCGGAATTAGTCATATTATAATGCTTGTTGTGATTTTGGATCTCGTTATTTGTGGTGGATCTATCGTGTAAGATTATTATAATTAACTAATGGTATCTTAAGTAGTGTGGCATGGGACTCAAAGTTGGAGTTTTTGCTAGTAGAGATTGTAGTGATGGGGGTAAATATGTTAAGTGCAGATCAAATGAATTGACGTGTTGAGTGTTTCCTTTTCACCTTTTTCCAGGCTATGGTAAATAACTTGGAAGATGCACTTGAATTGATCGATACTGAAATCTCGACTGCTTAGAAAGAAAGCAAGCCTGTTTACATAAGCATATGCTGCAACTTGCCTACCATACCTCACCCGACTTTCAGTCGTGAATCGATTCCATTTGCACTCTCTCCCAAGTAATTTTTCATCTGTTCAGTCGATTGAGTCTGTTAGCTGTGTTAGCTTATGAATAGAGTGATGTGATTGATTAATTTTTGTTGACATAGATTGACTAGTGAGATGGGATTGGAAGCTACAGTAGAGGCAGTTGGCGAGTTCTTGAACAAGGCAATAAAGCTGGTAATGGTGGGTGTTGGGAAAATATGACTTCAAATTGGGTAAAATAATGAAGTCTGATTGAGTAATCAAGTTAGACTTTGAGGCGTGATATCACTTTTTTAAAATTTATTTGCCTCACAAAGTTGCTAGTGGTCACTGGCAAATTTCCTCTAGGATACAACAAAGTCTCAAATGAGAATATTATATAGCAATTCTAGTATTTCTCTAAGGTCTCTCATTAGAAACAATTGGAAACAATAACTGTAATTTTTTTCGAAAGAAAACGAAAAAATGGAAGAAGAAGTTAGTTTGATCTCAAAACAAATGTACTTATATTTGTCTTTCGAATAGAGGTGACTCTTCAAAAGGTTGCAAAAAAGAACAAAGGCAACCTTTTGAGAAAGAGAGAATTACTAAAAAAGTCATAAATTTATTGCAATTGTGTCAATTTAATCCTAAACTTATTTTTTTACCAATTGAGTCCTAAACCTTTTAAAATTATTCATAATCAGTCCATCCAGCTAAAATTAGCCAACCAGCATTGACGTGGCAACCCTGGCGCCGATGACCTTTTTTTAATAATATTTTATTTTATTTTTTCCTTCTCCCTCTTCCTTTTCCTCCCTCCTCCTTCCTTTGGCTCCAGCGGGGTTTCGCCTCGTTGTCGTTTGGTGCGAGCTCGCCAAACTCGGCGACGGCGAGGCTCCCCTCGCCGAATCTAGCGAGGGCTCGTTTCACCAGTGGTTAGGCAAGCTCGCCTTTGCCCCGCGATGACGAGGCTAGCTAGCTCGGCTGCCTCAGTCTAGCGACCGGCCAACCCTCCCCTCTAGCCGGTCGTCGGAGCCAAAGGAAGAAGGAGGGAGGAGGAGGGAGGGAGAGGGAGAAGGGAAAAAACAAATAAAGAGAAAAAAAATAAATAAAATATTTCAAAAAATAAAATATTATTGAAAAAAGGGTCGCCGGCATTGATCGGCTGCCATGTCAATGCCAGTCGGCCAATTTTGGTTAAATCCAAATTTTCAATAAATAAAAATAATGATCGTTGGTTAATGCAAAATCTCATCCATATGCGTATTCACATCTTTTTAATGTGAGACAAGGCACCTCTTTATTTATTTTATAAACAAACTAACAACAGTGGGCAGCCCAAAACACTGGGTCACAAAGGCTTCTGAAGCCTTCATAGAACTAGCTGATGCATGTGGCTATGCTATAGCTGTGATGCCATCGGCAAAAGGGCTCGTGCCCAAGCACCATCCCCACTTCCTCGGGACTTACTGGGGTGCGGTGAGCACCGCATTCTGCGCTAAGATTGTGGAATTGGCAGATGCCTACTTATTTGCTGGGCCCATTTTCAATGACTATAGTTCCGTTGGTTATTCCCTCCTTCTCAAGAAGGAGAAGGCCATTATTTTGCAGCCTGATAGGGTTGTAATTGGAAATGGACCCGCTTTTGGTTGTGTTCTAATGAAGGATTTTTCTTAAAGCACTCGTGAAGTGGGTCAAGCAGAATACCATTGCTTATGAGAATTATCACATGATTTATGTTCCGGAGGGCCATCCATTGAAGTGTGAATCCAAGGAGCCCTTAAGGGTGAATGTCCTGTTCAAGCACATACAGGACATGCTCTCTAGTGAATCAGTTGTGATTGCTGAGACTGGAGACTCTTGGTTCAACTGCCAGAAGCTGAAATTACCAAGAGGCTGCGGGTATGTGGGTGTTGTCGTATGGATTAGGTCCCTTATCTTTTAACCCTTTGATCTGGAGCTACTTAAAGAAAACAATTTGAAATTGTTTATAAATTGGATCCTTTTGACTTTTCTAAATGATTGTTGGATCAAGAGGACAAGCACGAGTGTCTCATTGCATTTGATTATGTTTAGTTTATAATATAAAGGAGGAATTTGATTACATGGAGCGTCCTGTCCTGATCAGTGCTGTTTTGTGGCATGTCTGTTTTAGGTTTGTTGTGTAGCTTGTTTAGCATTGTTTTGTTGAGTGAAGTGAGGAGATAAGCGGGAGAGAAAGAGTGAGATGACTTATAAAAGGAAGTGAATGCAAGTGAGAGTGTGAGTGAGTGCGGGAAAAGCAATATGAGGGTGAACAAGTGGAGAGACTGGCCAAGCTTCAGAAACTCACTTCTTTTCCGAACAAAGTCTATGCTTCTCAACTTCACTTCATGCCTCAGATACAAGGCCAAAGGTTTGTTGTTTTTCAGACTCAGTTTCAAAAGTCTGTTTTTCTTCAGACTCAGTTTCAAAAGAAAAATATTCTTACTGTTCTTTTGCAAAAAATTTTATTCACACCTATTCACCCTCTCTAGGTGTTCATTCTAGCACTTTCTAGAAATTCTGCTTCAGGCCAAAGGAGACAAATTGTAAGTCATGAAAAAAATATGTTGGTTGATTAGATTGACTTAATATGCCAAGAAATTCGTTTTTGAAGCTAGCTTACATTCTGCTACCAAGGAAAGGCGATATGGGTAGATCCTGTTTTTTGTTCCTGGGGCCATCACAATTGTGTAAATTTCTTGTTAATATAGACTGTGATTACGATGAAAATGTTGTCGACCGCTCTAGTATCTGTACAGATGATGCCAGCTGGTTTGAATTGGGGAAAATTGGCCTGATGTCTGAGGTTGAATGAAATCAACAAGAGGCAGTCTGTAATAAAGTTGATCTTCGAATAAACTCATAACCTAAACCTAACAAGATGATCTGAAATAGCCGAATCTCGGGCAACGTGGAAATTCACATGTTTAATATACTATACAATCACCGTACCGAATGCATTGCCTAAGAGCGTTGTGTCCATTATCCCGTAGGAAAAACTCGCCCATGCCGAGGTACTTCCTCCAAATTTTCAGGGGCTTAACTTGAACATTATCTGCGACAGTGAGCACACGGCAGGCAAACGGATTCCTACTGCAATCACTTCTACACGTCTGATTCGGAAATGGGGAGGACTGGTCACTGCATTCTTTTTTGCATATTAAGTTCGTAAATTGAACACATTGGTCTCGCATAAATGAATATGAGCCACCAATTAACAGATTGTACAGCACTGAACACGGATAAATTGCCCGTGATGCTAGGCCAAATGCAGACTATGATATCAATGACAGCAAGCTTATCTAGACCCTTAACCAATCCCTGGAACTTACTGTTTCCTTGTCGCTGACGAAGAGCACTTATGAACATTACAGTTTACGTAGCCGACGTCAATAACCTTCACATGACTGGTCTAGATTGCTTTCCCTTTCTTCAAAAGACTTAAGTTCATCAGACATACATCCTTTCATTTTCAGCATTTGAGTCCTCTGCAGGGACTTCCATGTCTGCAACCTCCTCTCTCTTGATCTCAGGAGCTCTAGCCCGTGAGCGATTCTCTTCAAGAGGGTCTACGAGGAGTACCCCAAAAAACCTGATTCACGAAGGCTAGTTGGTGGCGGCGCACGAGGGTGCGAAAAAAGGCAGGTCATCAGCATATTTGGCTTATTCCAACAGTACATTAAATATATCAGATTGATTAAGTTTCTTTTATCATGGGTTTTGATATGATATTTCAATATAAGATGATAAAAGGAAAGAAAGATACTACATCTATGTGTTCTTTCGAAAATTTTCATGCATGGGGATTATTTCAGTGATATTTATATATTTTATTATTTCAATCAATATAATTTCATTGAGAATAAATTTCAGGAAGAAAAAAGAACTAAAAAATTGATAATTATGGCATCGCCCGATTCTCTTTTGGTGCCCTTTGCCATATTATTTGGAAGAATGGAAATAGCATTCTGTTTAGAGAACAAGCTCTAGCGATTCCAGCATTGAAGACCATCTCATTAAAGTCGTCAGAGACAAGACTTTGACTTTCAGGAACGTTGCGGACACTATAAGGAATAGGAGGTTCCAGCGCAACTGGGGAATTGACCCAGTTATTTTCTCTACGGAAGAGTCCAAGCCTCATCCTTAACGTTGTTTGGCTCTCCTGCTGAGGGTGTCCCGCTTTCTCTTGTGCTGCCCGTCCCCCTTGTAGCCGTTGGTTCTGACGGATGGGCTGTTTCAACATTCTCCTTGGAGGTTTGCTGGCAGCTGTTACGGTTGGCTGGGAGTTATGTTACTTGGAGTTAGCTCTGTCTTCGAAGGTTGCTTGAGGGGTGCTCTGGCTGCTGGCGGTTCCTTTCCTCCTGTTTCCTTCTTTGTTGCCATTGTTTTGCTTGTACTCGCCACTGTTTTGGCTGTTTTTCCTTGCCATTGTTGGTGGGCGTCGCCGGTTGGCTGTTTGTGCCGCTGTTTGGCAATCTTTTGTTTTGTCGCAGCACCTTGCCACTCGCTATAACTCCCTGTCATTTTAAGTGTAAGTTTCGGTGTTGGGATCACCTTTTGTATAGTTTGATTAAAGTTCAATATAATTCTTATCTTTACCAAAAAAAAAAAAAAAAATTGATAATTATGTGAGGTGGGGTGGTAACCATATAAGATTATTTTCAAGGCTTTACTGATGGTAAATTATTTCTTAGAAATGAAGATGAAACAAAAGAATAAAAGCAAAGGGAAGTGACGTGGCAACCACTAGATGGGCCACACGTCAATTCCCATAGGGCCCGTCATGGAGCATCAACATGGTATAATAGTATTAGATTAATTGGATCCTCACACAGATTCATAGAGGTTAACTTGCTACTTGATTTTACATTCCTTGCATCATTTGCAAGCTCCTTGAGACTTGCAACTGCTGGGGCAACAAACCCCATTAGCAAGACCAACCAGATCTACAGAGAAACCAGCTTTTTATGACATCCTGGAGTTGCATAACATCAGAAGCTATTATCAACAGCGAGTTAACTCTGACATTTACACATGGTTATTGATTTGAACAGCAAGTGGACTCCAGAAGCTATAGCAACTTCCAGATCACACAGATATTAGTGACTCTAACTATGAGGAACGATTCAAATGCTTACATCGAGCAATCATAAAGTGCACGGCGTGTTATGTCGGAAGCTCTATAATACAAGACCAAGTCGCCAAGATCTTCAGCACAAACGCAGAAGACCTCAAAACTTATCTACTGTAGATCCAGCCCTATTAACTTCATAAGCTTCTCTGCTTCTCGTTTTCTTCAAACCAGCAGTGAAGTGAAGCTTCGATGCTTCAGAAGAAATTGACGTCACCTTCACCCAAATCATCACCTTCGTCTTCATCCCTTCTACGTCCACCAGCTTCCCTTTATTCAAAATGCTGGTCACCGTGGAGGAAAAACGTAAAACAGAGGAGTCTCTGTAGCCTACTTCACAAACTGATGGAATGAAGACAGTGAACTTTCCAGTCTCCTCAGCGATCTCATAATTGGTAGCATCACGAGGGAAGATCCCTATTGGTAAATCATATTCCTTCAGAAGATCCGGCAATGGCTTTTGCATCTTTCCTGCAAAACCAAGTTATGAGTGAGGTTCATGCCAAAAAAAAAAAAAAAAAAAAAAAAGAGTCGAACAACCCTCAACCTGATGTAAAATGCTCATTCTTTACAAGTTTTGTTTGCGAAGTGCATCTCAAATCTATCTAAAAAAAGTAAAAATATTGGAGAAGTAAATACCCTCGGCACAGCCTATGACAATGAAATTATGAAGACGGATCTATATCATCAACTCTTTTTATATATTAAAAGGCAAGGCTCCAGTAAAGCAAGGGATGCAATTACACAAAATCTCTAATGAAACAGAAAAAATCATGTTGTGTATTTATAGTTATAATACCACATTATATCGGTGTTTAGATCAAATTATCCATGCCATCAGATTCATTGCAAATGACCCATGGAAACAAGAGGCTTTCACAAGGTTATCTTTTTGTGTGGCAATAGATGCCCAAGGAGATAACTAATGGCAGACCATGATATCACATTGCGGAACTCAACAAAGGAGGTTTCTGCTGCTGGAGCATCAGCATCTATTTGGACATATATGAGGGTCATCATGAACCTTTACTAGGGGAAAAAATCAAAGTCAGGCTGCACATTGGCAATGTGAAGCTTTTGTCAAAGGAAAAAACATGATAAAATTACTACTATAAGGGCAACTTTTCTCATTGTACAAACAATCTGCCAGGTTATGTTATGCAAAGAATGCTCTTCAAATTCCAGTGAGCAGAACAGGTGAGTAAGAGCGTCATTACCTAATGATTAACACATGAAAGCAAATAGTGGCAAACAAGATATGTGTTAAGAGCAAACCTTTCAGTTTGTTGACCAACCATTTAGTTCAACTTTCGAGGCTGCTTGACATTGACTGTTTTTCAAAGAGAAAACTGTTAGCAGAAAAAAAAATATTCCACAATCATGCATATTTGTACGCTAATGAACTTATGAATGTGATGGTGACAACAAATTTAATTTCTTTTCTCCCCTGTTTTCTACCACTAAGCGAGAGCAGATACCCACGTGTGTTTGCGTGCACGTGGAGAGAGATAGGTCTCATACATTTTGTAGATTTATATGCCAATAGATTTAACTTCAACCAACAAAGAATTTGAAACTTCATAACTGATCTACAAAATTACATGCATATGCTGTCTGACACGTGCTTGTCAAGACCTACATTGACCTGAGAAAATAGGACTTCTTTTCCTCAAAACCATATACTAAGCAAGCCATGACACTGATTAATAAAAGCCCTATAGTTTTTAACACGTGATTCTCATCTAAATGCATGGGGCAAAGACCTAACTTAGGATTACAACCAATCAGGCTCTGATTGGCAAAGCCATCACTGTTCATTGGCATCCACCACTACCACGCTTAAAGGATAGGCAAACTAATTAGTGCACTTCAGAAACCCTTAAAAATTCACCTAAATAAAAGACATGAGCAGCTTAAAATCAATGAGCTTTCAGCTGCAACTGAACAAAACTTTGTCAGTGCTTTTAACTACAGAAATGTGCATCAAACAAACTGCTCTCATTCCTAAAATGTGCATAGTTGGACAGAAAATCTATCAAACATTGGTGTTAGAGAGGTTTCACTTTGATGTATCTGCAGAAAAGAAAAACTACAGTATCCATTTCCGTTAGGAGTTGTTAGTTGCATGTTCATTCTCAATTATCAATAACATACTCTCTAACTCCTCCACAACTGTCAATGGAAAATTTTTAGCCGAAGAGAAAAAATCTACCAGCAGTGGATCATTTTATTGAGCAAAATACGTTAATCCATCTCTTCTCCGATTCCAATAACCAGGCAAGGCGATATAAGAGGAAGGGCACGGGATGCCAAGCATACACAGATTGGTTTATGTCAGATTGAGTCACAAGGCAGGAGACATGCAGAGACCCAATGAACTGAACCCATAATCTCATTGCCGAAATCCAATCGTTACAGGCAAGGACGACAAAACCCACAAAAGAAGCTATCCCGAACATGTCAATTTGGTCTTAAAAGAAGCAACTTCATCACCGGATCAACATGAACTGAACCCACGAATTGCAAAAATTCAAAGGGTGGGACAGAGAGACAATCCCCCGGGGGGTGTTGGAGGATAAACTCACGGTGAAAGACGGAATCAATCTCCTTGTTAGCTTTCTGGCTAAGCCAATACGACCCCACCTTGCTCATTATCTGATCCATCCCGGACCTTCTCCCGCTCCTGATGATCCGACCCTTCTGAGAATTACGCCGCAAGCTATCAGCTTCCCGAGTTCCCTCAATCCAAAACGATCAAACACGTGGCTGGCTGGCTCGGGGGCCTGAAGGACTTTCAGACCGAAGACCAAGGAATACAGAGTGCACGAGATGCATGCTGTCATTTTCTTTTGTTTTCCATGCCCATCCAGACTTGTCCCAATAATTTTTGTTTTTCTGCGAACTCCATTTATTTCGCAACAAATTCACCTTTTAAAAAAATTCCTTAGAAATAATTATTTTTTTGTCTAAAATAATTAGCCAATGAAAAATATTTTTATCATTGATGTTTAGATTTAAGAGAAAATAATGATAAAGTGTTTATAATGGCTTAACCCCAATGAGAGTTGCATGATATGTATTTGTAGGAGCAAATAATTATAGAAGGATATCGATAGAAATATAATTATAGAAATGCCTCACAATATATATAAATTACACATTAATATTCATTACCGAAAATAATTCATGTCAACGTATTTTCGTAGAGAGTGAAAATATTTTTTTTGTTTATTTTTATAATAAATTATTCATTTTCTGAGTTAGACACAGATCTAAATTTATTCCAGATCTTTTTTGGCTTCGATATAAAATCTCAACTCTGCCTCACTAAAGTAATCGGGTTCCGTCGGCAAACCCACACCCCACCATAATCTTTTTGGTCAAATGAAGATCTTATACTAAATACATAATAAATCCCATCAATTTGCAGAATATAAGGCTGAAAAGAATTAAGATCTGACTGTCCTAAAATGAAAAGCCATGCTTATTATTATTTTTTTCTGGGGTTCACAAAATTATGTAAGTAATCTCGCGTTCCTTTAAAATAATTTATCAAACATAGAGGTTTCGGGTATGATCGAAAGGTACATCTTTAAATGTTCCCAAAGCCTATAATATTTTTTTATTTATTACATAACCTAAGGACTATAAATGAAATAAAGGCATTTTAGTATTCTTACATGTCAGCTTCGATAGCCGTCCCAAACCTCTGGGTTCTTTTTCAGCCTACCTAAAACCCATCCTACTACCAAAAACCCAAAAGTTGTTTACATTCTCTTAGGCTATGTTTGGTCGTCCGGATTTCTAATCGGGATGGAAATGGATATAAAATAATATGAAATTATGAGATTTTTTTTATATTATGTCCATTGTTTGATAAATCGCGGTATTAAAGTCGGATATACTCACATCATATTATCTACATTTTTTTTTATTTTATATATAAACGGCATATCATTACAAATAAACCTAAATGTTCATAAATGGAGATAATGAAAATCTCTCATAACACTATTTCTTAAAATCTCTACTTTCATAAAGTCAAATATATTTACATCATATCATATATATTTTCCCATTTCATCATTCTTTAATAAAATTTTATCAAATAATAAATTGTACTAACATATCCTAAAAATATATAATAAATATAAATATTTAATTTATAGATTGAATAGTTATTATAAGATAGAATTAAAGTTGAATATATAAATTAAAATAAGATTAATTAAAAATAATTTTTTATTTTTTATTTTATTTCTTAAATTAGAATTCATATATTATTTATATTGAAATATAATTTCAATTTTTTAATTAATAAGTTTGTTATTTAAAAAAATAACTTTTCTATTATGAACATTAGAAATCATATCACCTTTATCCCACCTCTCCCATGGGATAATTTTTTCCTATCTATATCTCCCCTTATATCCTACTTTATCCTCTCCCGAGTGAGCACCAAACATAGGATATGATTTATCATATCCTATCCCGAATTTTATCCTAACTGCCAAACGTAGCCTTAGGGTTTGGACGGGTCAATTACCTGATTATACTCATCATGCTTCCTCCCCTACTCTTAGCTTATTTAAATTATTATATACTTAGAGGATAATGACATAAATGATTTATGAACTTTTGCTCAATATGCAATGTGATAAACATTTATTCAATATGGTCTCTAAACCTTTAGTATTTGTTCAATTTAAGTCTCCGAACTATATAAAAATGTTCAATATTTTCCTTCTATTAATTCAACTTCAAGAACAATATTAAATATTTTCATATAATCTCAAAACGAAATTGAACATACACAAAAATTTGGGGATCATATTGAATGAGTTATAAGTTTAAGGATTACATTGTATTTGGGTCAAAATTTAGAGATCATTTATATTATTTCTCCTATGCTTCATGAAGGAAGGCAACGTCCCATCCAAAGCTTGGTTTCCCCATTGATCAAGATTGGGATTTTTGTCCAAGCGGGCCAATGGGCCACTAAAAAGTAGCCAAGCCCGTCCATTTGATTAGGTCTAGTCAACAACTATAATGACCTACCACAATTCTATCTAGAGGTGGCAAAATGGAGGTGTTCAATTCAAGGTTAGGTTTATAGTTGGTGATTTGGGAATTAGGGCTTAGCTTGTATTTTTTGAGAGAACAATTTGTGATACGTATGATAAAATTTCTAAAACAAAAATTAATTTTTATTCTCTAGACGAGTTTCGAGCAAAGAAATGAATTTGATAACAACTTAAAATTTCTATTTTCAAAATAGAAATTTGTTTGATAACAAAATAGAATTTCTATTTTCAGGGGTGGCAAGACTGTAGGTAATTACCAAAAAAAAAAAAAAAAAAAAAAAAAAGACCGGCGACGGGCATCTATGTATGATGCCCAACAACGGGCAATGGGCAACCTGCAGCCGGCATCTAGTGTTTCATGGGTGGTGGGCGGTGACGAGAGTTCTCAAGAAATAGAAAAGAAATGGATTTATATTTTCAAGGAATAAAAAACAAAAAAATATTCCAAACCCGTTTAGAATAAAAAAAAAAAAAAAAAGAGAGAAATATAAATTTTTTCATGTGCACCCTCAGTTCTCTTGGCCTCATGGTTTAGTGCTAGAGTGAAAATATAATCCCCACGAGGCATTGCGTGATTGGCTTGGGTCAAGTGCAAAATGCAATCTTCAAAAGAAGTCTTCATCTCTCTGTCTTATTTTATCAATCTTTGAACATGGGGGCGACGACGACTCCTCAACATCAGGTGTCCCGTTCCATCCTCAAAAGGTCAAGCGCCATCTCCTTCTCGAACAGTGCCCTCTTCCATCTTCAAAAGGTCAAGTGCCCATCTTCTTCTCGGACGGTAGAACGGGACCAGAACTGAGAGCCCCCGCGATTGCGGTGAGCCAAACCTTCTGATCAAACCCAACAACAACCCTTTGACCCTTCCCTTCATCACATGCCTGTTCAATCCTCCAACGCTCGTTTTATAGGGCTGAAACATTGCGCAGGAATTCATGACCATCGCCAAAATAGCTCAGCATGTAACAAACATGACGGGAATTGATTTCACGGAAGTTGATTTCCACAAAGGCACGTTGAGATGCCTTAAATTTTCGAGTATTCATCATCTGAACAGGGAGCATTGCTTATCAGCATCTCGATCCTTAGATTCAAGGCGTAAGGCGTTCAGGACATGACATCCACGCATTCGAGGGTTGAGATGCACTGTCGAGGAAAAACTGAACTCCCAGAGCATGAATAGTTTCTCGACATCCGTATGTTAAATCTTAAGGAGCGCGTTAGATATTTCCTGTCCTTGCTTTCGGTCTACGGAACATCTAGAAGACTTTCAGTACAAAATTGCGGGTTCCTACTACCCCAGTTCGTCACGAGACCATGCAACTCAAGAATCATGGAACTGCATGCGCTTGCGTTCGGATTGGCCTATTATTTTCTCTTTGCGTTTGTCCTTTGGCATGCATTGTTTAAACATGTCGCATGTGCATATGTCAAGTTCGTTGTTTTTTTGGTAGGATAGGAACGATTGATATGACACATTTATGAGAATATTCTATTTGAGTACTCTAGATTCTTCCAATCATGCCTATTGAGTCCCGTAGAGTAATTGAAGAAAAGACTACGTTATCAAAATTGAAAAGGAGACAAAAGCAAGGATCTTTTCTAGTAAAGATGCAAACCTTTGATAACCATTCGTATCTGGAAGCATTTCTTTTTTCTGATATTCAAGGATGTAGGCAAACTGTCTTGTCTAAAATTCACTCTACTCACACAATAGTGAGCGTCAAATATCAGGTTGCTCTATTTGGAAGTGCTTTGATTTAAATTTTAATATTTGTATTTAAATTATAATGTAATATATTCAAATCAAGTGCTTAATCACTTAACAATTTCATATATTGAGTCTAGTTGTAAGGTATCATATTAATTTCTCATAACCTTTTATGGAAAAGTAGATCATACATCGCTAGCGTAAAAAGAAAAAGTAGATATTACATAGAAGAATCTTTATCTTTCTTTGATTTGAGAATTTCAAACGTGAGGAGGAAGACTGACCTGTGGGGAGAGTGACATTGGGTTGGGAGCTTGAACCAGCTATTTGACCGGGCGGGTGTGGTTTGACTAGCCAATCCATCGTTGTCAAGATATTTTCGATACGTTGGCATATTGAGTATTTAATCTAGCAATTATAGTTAATTATTTGATAGATTGATCTTGACTAGACATCACTTTAATCTTATTTCATTGGAGCGTGTAATGATGCTAATGTTATCTGAAAAGTTACACATACATTGATCCCCATAATGAGAACGCAATTTATTATATTCTTTTACTACTTGTCATCTATAAACTGTCATCTGACACTATCGACAACCTGTCAATAGTAACATATAAACAATTACACGGACACTCAGGCATGATCTCTCTCCATCTGACTCTCTCTCTCTAGAAAAATGTCTCTCCCATCCTTAAGCCCATATACTCCTCTTTTTTTTTTGGTGACCCAGGGAATCCCGCACGGCCGGGTAAACCACTGGGAGCGACACGTGCTAGCCATCACACACATACCACCGGGTAAGTTGCCGGGAGCGACACGTGCTAGCCATCACACACATACCACCGGGTAAGTTGCCAAGAGACTCAAAAATAGCCTTCCTGCAATGCGTTGCAGGAGCTTCGAACACTAGACTAGCGCCTACCCAGCTAAGCCACCACGGCGGATGGTCCCATATACTCCCCTTTTTCCCTCTAAATTTTCTCTCATTTCCAATGCTAAGTTAAGTATCGAAAGGTCAATCCAACCACAAAACCCCGAAACCCTCAGCTCTAATTTCTGGTGCCAGATCAAATCCCCAGTGGAGTTTCAGATAGAGTCCGTGATTCCCGTACCAAGCTTCTAACATCTAGCATACGAAGCACTCAACTAACATATGGCCACCATAATAAATGCCAAAACTATAATAATCCATCGGGGAGAGCTCGAAACGCCGTTTTTCCAATGGGTAGAAACAGCAGAAATTTTACAGCATGGGAAAAGAAAAATCGGTGGTATATCTGTTAACAATGACAGTAAAAAATATTTTTTTATTAATTTATTTTTATAAGCAATACAAACAATTATTTTTAGTAAATTGTTTTACAAATCATTCATTTTTTTGCCAAAATAGACACACCCAGAGTAACTTTTTACGGCTCTTAAAATCCTAGAAATCCATCAATGTTCAGCAGTTGGGAGAGGTGTGGTGACTAGTAAACACATTTTTCATTCTTGTATATTTATAAACTTATCTTATATTAGTCCTAAATAGTATATTCATTTTATCAAGTAATTAACATGTAAACAACGCTGTAATCAAATCCCTCCAACTCCCTCCCTTTTTTTTTCTGTAATTAATAATCTTCCTTTCTTTTCTATTTACCTCTATCAGATCTAATCTCGTATAACGATAGAAAATTGTGTAAATTGGATTTATGGTTAAGAACGGAGTTTTGTCATCGAGCCACATCGTCCCATATCTCAATACTCTTTAGACTGATTAGAAGAAAAAAATCTCAGTTATCTCACTTACTCTACTATAAATGCACATTAGACACATTTTTTCAATATTAATTATATAAAGTAATTTCAATGGAGTGTATAGTATAGAAAATAAAGCCATTTCATTTAATTATATTGTAATGCACAGCAGCAACATTTGTTTATGACATATTAGTAATACAAATTTCTTTTGGTTGTAAATTAAATCCATAGATGAAATAAAGTGCATACATGATTTCCCCACCAACCAAACATGTATGCTTCAACTTAATAAATTATAAGATAACCGTGACATATCATTTTATGAAGCTTCTTAGCTATGTCGATAACTATCACCTAAATAATGCAAGTTGCAATTTTAATCTAAACTTTCTTTTTCATTGTATAAGCGAAGTTACGCACGTCAATTATTGCATGGAATTTTTGAAAATTAAATAACTATTGGCGTTATTCATCTTTCCGAACAAAAGTGTTGGTTCATTCCTGCATTTACTATCACATAGAGAATCTTATTGCTTCATATTGGAAAAAAAATATTGTAAGGCTATAGTTAGCAGCACAGTGAAAAAATAAATTAATTTCAAAGATCAAAGCTTTCATTGATTTCAAAGACCAATTTAAAAATGGACTCCAAAACTGATTGCGCAAAATGCGGTAAGACTCGACTTTTTCCCCTATTTTTTTCTTTTCCTGGTCAATATTTGTTTTCTCTTTTCGATGCTCATCTTTGTCCGGCTCAAGTGCTGACTTTTTGACTTCCCATCCCTTCCTTTAAGTTGATGAAACTGCCTTTCGGAAGGAAGGAACTAGCTTTCACTTTTTACCTCAATTATTAAAGGAATAGAATAATCAAATATGAAACCACGAATTTTAAACTTTTACCATAGTTTAACACCGGTCCTGCAAAATCTCATAAAATATTTGTCAATCAGTACCTGACCTCAGCCCTTGAGGGTACCCTTTGATTTCCATTAGCTATCTAGTACGTATAGTACCATCTTGTAACACCCTCCTAGTTGATGTATATATATCAAATCATGTGTGCTCGCATGCCCATGTGTGTCGACGCAGAATTACTCAAATTTTCTACCATGGTTTATATTATTTAGTTATATAATATCAGCAGAATAATATTTCCACAAATCTTTTTTAGAATTTTTGCAACGCAGGATTTTTTTTTAGGTATAGTAATAATCTTGGGATTTGTCTTGAGGAACACTAGATTGATACGTATGCGATGATGTCAATGCTCTGTGCACTTGACCATATATACATGAGTGTGGGGTTTGTATTCAAACCCAGGTGGGAGGACGCAGCCGGCAATATGAGGGAGAAATGGAGAATCAAATTAAAGACAAGGAATGGTTTTCTAGAAGATAATATATGTACAAGTGGGACTATATGTATTGAAGAAAGATAACTTAAAAAGGATGGAAGCAAAGTTAAAATGGTCGGACCACATTCGTCAAACCATACACACTTCAGTGCGTAACGCCTATTCTTTTTTTATCATTGTTTATCTCTTATAGTTTCCACAAATCTTTTTTAGAATTTTTGCAATGCGGGATTTTCTTAATAGGTAAGGTAATAATCTTGGGATTTGTCCTGAGGAACACTAGATTGATACGTATGCAATGATGTCAATGCTCTGTGCACTTGGCCATATATACATGAGTGTGGGGTTTGTATTCAAACCCAAGTGGGAGGATGCAGCCTGCAATATGAGGGAGAAATGGAGAATCAAATTAAAGACGAGGAATGATTTTCTATACGATAATATATGTGCAAGTGGGAGTATATGTACTGAAGAAAGGTAACTTAAAAAGGGTGGAAGCAAAGTTAAAATGGTCAAATCACATTCATTGAACCATATATATTTCAATGCATAACGCCTATTTTGCATGATAAATTAGCATGACGATAATAGCTAGTTAAATATCATTGCTTATCTCTTACAGTTTCCTGAGAGGCAAAAAACCATATTATCAGGAAGGAAAGTGTAAGGCACATGTTTTCAATCATTAAAATTTTGGAACTTGCATTGAAAACGAGCTTGATCGGTCCATTGTAGAGATAACGCCGTGGCAAAATTATCGTGAAAAAGCGTGCATGCAATCACCAATTAATGGAGCTATCTTAGCACATCAACATGTCACGTCAGGTATTACTTTTTCCCTAAATAAAATTTGCTCGTCAGCAAGCATGAAAGCCAACCCCGATATGGCTGTTGAATCATGCGGCCATAGAACAAGATAGGAGCAACACAAGTGGATCACGTCAAGGCAGAGGGAAAGACGAAGATTTAATTGGAGGAACATGGAGAAACGGAGAGAGGCCTGCTTTGGCATCGCGTGGGGGAGTGAACGTCGCTTCCAATCCCACTATAATAGAGAGAAATTTCTCAATTGGGTCCTTTTGTTTCCCTAAATTAGTTCATGAAGAGTTCGCAACTGGTCAGGCTCGAAGCACTTTCTTTATCCTTTCGTCCATGTTCCTATTTCCTTCCTCAAGTTGAGACCCCAATCAATTTGAGGATTGATTTTTTGGGAGTGCTTCGTGTTGACTAATTGACCCTAAGTCAAAATGGAATGGGCAATAATTGGTACGTCCTTCGTTGCAATAAACAAATGCATTTGATATTAGATTAGCACCTCATGGTGGAAGATTGCAAAACCGAGTTCGAGTTGAAGGTTTTGGCACAAGTGCACACGAGACATGTGTTAATCGTACCTAAAAGAAAGATATTCTTTTTCAATATGTTGATTGAACATAACACAAGAAACCCAGTGCTTTGGAAAATAGAAATGATAACATTTCTTTATTTGGGTTTTCAAAGGTATTTTGGAACATTTGTTAATAATAATATCCTTTACCATTTTCACTAAAGCTAATTTTCTTAAGACAATTAAGTAACTGAATATTTAAGTGCTCCTTTTTCACTCCACACATACAGTTTTCTTTCAGGAAAATAATCTAATTAGTTAAAAATCTATTTTAGGATGTCAATTCAATTTTAAATTTTCAAATTTTGGCAATTTAATCCCAAACTGCATGAAATTTCAATATAATCATTTCGATCAACTTTTGCTTAAAAATTGTTATGCCTAGTGGTGTGCCACTTAAGATGCTTGACTATGATTGGACCGTTATATCAATAATTTCCAACAAAAATTGACTAGAAGGATTGTTGGAGTTTCACGCAATTATTAATGACTAAATTGACAAAATCCAAAAATTTAAAATTGAATCAAGATCCGTATAATAAGTTTGGAACTGATAGAATAATTTTCTCCCTTTCCTTTCCCCATGTCACCTCTAAAGTGCACTCGATACCAACGGACAAGCTGTGCTACTTTCTACAGAGATAGTGAGCTTTGTCATGTATGATTTATTGGGCAGTCTCATTTGAGAAGCGTCCTCTTATGTTCCTATGATTTTGCAAACAATAATTCAACTTTTTTTCCCCCGGGGGGGGGGGGGGGGGGGGGGTTTGTTAGTATATACTATATAGGTGTTTTTATATAGGTCCTGAAGTCAATGGTCATAGAAGTTAGCCCAGTTAGTACCTAGGATTTAATATAATTTATCTCATTATTTACTAAACTTATGTAAACCAGAGGCCGGGTATAAGGCTGGGTACCAAATTCTAGACACTCTTTATAACCACGTACAGTGTTCCGTGGGAGAATCGAAGAGCCTTTTATACTTTTATCCTTGTAACATATGAGAGCACGAGAAAAATAATGAAATTTGGTGATGCAACATGCAATAAACATTATAAGAATGGGAGGCGTTGAGTTGACATGGGGAGGTCAAGGTTGGAATTTTAGGTATCAACAAAGCAATTAATTTTAAAAAGAACAAGTTGCAAATTGATGGGGTGCAATCGTTGGGAGGGGATGATTAAGATAGATCGATAATTATTTTTTCTTTCCCAATGATCAAGGTTGAGCCATGGACCACTTGTCGCTTTTTATTTTTTCTTATTTAATAGCAATTATTATTGTATTTTCCAACTTGAGATATAAGGCTCGTAAACAATAGGAACTGATAGGACCGCCCTTTAAATTTGAAATAAAACCGGGACCATCTGCTCTTGAGCAAAGTACCGTGCCTCTTCCCTAATTTTCTTCACTTTTAAAAAAAAAAAAAACTGTACAGTATTAAAGACTACCAATTAATACACACACTCGAGCTTAATTTGAAAAAGAAAATACTAATAATGAAAATCTGCCACAGCAGTAATAGAATTCAGGCCATGACCACTTATTTATCCTTTCTTCAACGGACAAGCTGGCACTAGTTTTTTGAATTTCGCCCATGCCATTACCGTATTGACTAGTTCTCGAAAATCATTGATTTATTCTGGCTGTACATTTTTTCTTTTATTTCTTAAATGTATAGAAATACTGTTATCGCATTTATCTTGCTCAGTTGCACCACCTGTCATAAATAAACATTACTTATATGAGAAGTCTTCGTATCCGCAATAGGGAATCTGACCAAGACCCCTTCTTAAATGGATAATGACTTCGGGACCGTTTCGAGATGTTTATATCGAGTCGTGCAGGTTGAATTGCAATGGTTCGTGTATGACATGTAAGGTAATGCCTCCACTAGACAAACCGTTTGGTGTTCCTCTCTTTCTTGGAGAAAAATCCATTTCAAAGTCGTTGAATTCTAACAGCCTTTTAGCCCAATCCCCTGGCTTTTGGAATACCTTTCGTAAACTTACAGTCGACTTTCAAGACAAGAACTTTAGGATCACTCTCTCATGGCATTTCCTTTGGGATTTTTTTAACGACCAGAAGGGGTTGATCTTGTTAAAAGCGTTTCTCAATTTCCAGCCGAATTCGAGGTTGGATTGGAGCCAAACTACGACGTTTACGAGGCGTGCCCCAACCAAAAGTATAGGCTAGGCAGTCAGGAAAGCCTGGGCGCCGCCTAGTAGGCCATTCTAGGCATTGGTCGGGCAGCCGACTTGGAACCCGTAAGGGCTCTTGATTCTGCCCATGTAGCGGGTGCCTGAAGGCAATTTGACTTGGGGAAACTCGGGATTTAAAGCTTGTTTTTAACCTAGTTTCATAACTTATACTTTGGAGCAACCAAGACAAGAGATAAGGTTATCTTTATGTGAGTTTTCTAACTGAGTAACTTGTAAAATAATATGAAATAACACTTATGAGTATGCTATTGATGTGATCAAGAGATGGAAAACACTAGAGCAATTGAGTATAATACTCCAAATTCAAAGTGGATTTCTTTGTGACTAGCTCTCTATGTGGAATAGGTACCAATCCTTAGATCAAATCATGTAAATCTCTTATATTGTCCTTGTTGCTTTCTTTGGTAATTGTGTTCTCTCACGTTTGATGCCTAATTGCAAGATCTGATAGCTTTTCGTAATTTTGCAACAATTATATGAGAGCTAAGATTACTGTTTCTAAAATTGATTTGGGGCCTTTGCTTGTCTCACTATCTAGAATGTTATGTTAGCAATTGTGTCTAGAGTGAAGATTGAAATTGAGAAGGAACAACTTTGGGTTGTAGAGTATTAACATGCATACCTATTAACAACCAAGAGTTTGGCAAAGGCATTGGATGGCAAAAATAAATTATCAGAAATGATGAAACATACTGATAAGGTTGAGCTAATGGGGAAGACAAAGAGCATAATGTTGTTGAATTTGTTAAATAAGCTGTTATTAGAAGGCTAAAGAGAATGATGCCTCACTGTTGTGGGGGAAAACCCAAGACCCTTTATTTGATGAAGGGTTCAAAGAATTACTTGTATATGCTAAAAATGATGTTTCAATTCCAGTGATTGAAGGCATCGAAACCCATTTAGATGAGTTAAACAAATTTATGATGAACTTAAAGGATGTTACTTAGGCTTTTCTTGATGAGATACAAGGCATGATGTTACTGGTGCACCTACCGGCTCCTTTTGAAAACATTGATGCACCTATAAAGAGGTTTACAAGAAGATAACTTGGCACAAGATATAGCACAAGATTTGGTTAACCATGGAGGGTTTGGAAGTAGCAAATAGATTAGTCATTCTAAATCAAGGTCCAATTTTTGGAATCTTTGGTGTTGTCACAATGATGATGTAGGATATTATAGGAGATATTGTCTGAAGTACGAGAGATAAAGGAGTTAAAGGTGGAGTCTGCATGCAATTATAATGTTGTTGTCATAACAAACAATAGTTCAATTGATATTGATGATGTCTTAGTGATTACCATGACTCATCAAGTAATGATTGGATGTTTACATAACGTGGCTTCTCATGGATATTGAAGTTTACTACTTACCATTGCATAGAGGGTAATAAAGTGCCTATGGGAAATGGTATTGCTTGTGAAGTAGTGGTAATAGGAAGAATCCAGATTAGGATACATGATGGCGTTATGAGGACATTGACTATTGTAAGGCATGTGCCAATGCTGAGGAAGAACTTTATTTGGCCGTGTGCTCTTGATAGGGTCAGATACTAGATCTCCCTTGAAGGTGGAGTTTTGGATGTCTCTTGAGGTGCGTAGACTATGACCCCAGGGAAGATAGAGTGCAAGTTATTTCTCTTCCAATGAATGACAATAATGGACTTGTCTACAAGATCCTCTAAGGCTTCTAATTAGGACACGATGTATTGATCACACATAAGGCTCATACACATGAGTGAAAGAGAGATAATGATTTTGAGTTAGAGGAGTTTATTGAGAGGTCACGGGATTGAGAAGCTAAATTTATGTGAAAATGGTGACAATAGTGGTTGTGGGAGAGTGAAATTTGATGCAATAATTCAAATGACTAAGGAGATTGTATGCTGTGTTCACTTAGATTTATGGTGACCCTTTTAGTTTTCATCTAAGGGAGGTGCCTAATATGTGCTGTCATTTTTTATGATGTTTAAAAAAAAAGGAAAACACCATAAATGGTTCGTGAATTTTAGTTAATGTACAATGTTATCTTTGAATTTTTAAATTGTTCAATGTGATCCCTAAACTTTGGTACGTATTCAATTTAGTCCATGAATAATATATTATAATGTTCAATGTTGTCCTTAAATTTGAATTAATAAAAAGACAATATTGAACATTTTTATAAAGTTCAAGGGATTAAATTAAATATATATCAAAAGCTCAAGGAGCACATTGAATACAATGAAAACTTTAGGGTTCACATTACATATTGAGCTAAAGCTTATGACCATATTGAACAAATTAAAAAGTTTAAGAACCACATTGTACATTAAGCCAAAGCTCATGAACCATTTATGTTTTATACGTGGATTTAACATAAGAGCAAGGTACCTAGTTGTTTCAAGTCATGGAAGGTGATATTTTAAAAGCATCTCAGAATGATGATCATGTTCACGAGAATCGACAAAGGGTTGAAATTCTGTTCTAATAAACTTAGCCTATTTTACATAGAGAAAGAAATAGTGAAACATACCCACCCGTGGATAGTGTAGTTGGTTAAGAGCTCTCCTTCTTTCGATGGAGTCAAGGGTTTGAAACCCTACCCTGGTAGCAATTGAAGCGGGGGGCCCCGGCGATGGGTTGCTGAGCCAGTCTCCCCCGAAGTATAGTCACTGAGGACCTCTCGGAGGCTCGTGGACTCCAAATCGGCGTAAACCGACAAGGGTGCCCAGCAGATCCTCGGTTAACGGAAAAAAAAAAAAAAAAAAAGACATAGTGAAACATTACACTTCTACCAATGCATTTGCAAAACTCAAAAACAAAATGTAACTAAAAGGACTTCCTGTTTACTCTCTAATTCCAAATTAGATGTGGATTTTTAGCTAAAGTAGAGAATATTGCCTGTTGGTTAGTAAACATATCGCCATCAATAGGTAAGAAGATAGGTTGAAAAGAAAAGTGACAATAAAAGATAGGTTGAAAACCTTTACTGGATAGGGATAAAAAGAAGTGCACTCTTGTATTGTACTTGCATAGAAAAAAAATTATCTTTGATCACCATTTAGCGAATGATGTGGCATAAGCGACTATCACATTACTTGCATGATTTGTCTACCAAACCTTTTTATATTTAAATTTAAATCTCTTACTTTTTCATAAGTACTTCCACAGAAAAACTTATCTTTGATTACCATTTGGCTGCTGACTTGGCATAGGTGACTATCATATTGCTCACATGATATGTGTTCAATCAAATTATATTTAAATTTAACTCTCTTATATTTTTATAGGAAAAACCACTAAAAACTATAAATTATACCTACCGTGACATATTTACCTTAAAAAAATTTTATAACACAAAAAATCCCAAACTTCTACCCATGAGATGCATTTACCCAAAGCTTGTACCAATGTAATACAATTTCTCAAAAAAAAAACTTCATCAAAAACCCTAGATTTGTATCCGCCTAACATATTTACCTCAAAATTTAGGATAAATAGACCACATGAGTAAAAATTTGGGGTTTTTGGTGTTATGAAAAAATAATTTGGAACCACCCATGCTTGTGTTGTCCACGATAAGTTTGGATTTTTTGTTTATCAAAAAAAAAAAAAAAAAAAATTTTGGAGTCACATGCATAAGTTTGGATTTTTTGTGTTATAAAAAAAAAAAAGTTTATAATAAATGTGTCATATCGATATAAATTTTAGAATTTTTTTACATTATAAATAAACATTTGAGATACCTATATATATATTATAATGAGCATCGTTTAAAATTTTTTGAGGTTCTTTTCTTCTTTATAAGCCGTATATTAGTCACGTAAAGTGACCGTGACACGAAACACATTCCTCGTATTTGTTACCTCCCCTCTTCCACGGCCTCTCATTGAAGTCCTCCTCTTCTCCCTCCCTCTCTCTCTCTCTCTCTCAACATCACCCACTTGGAAGAAAGAACAAACGCAGCCACCTCTGAGGCAGTTGGAAAGTGACTCACACACACATACACTCCCACATATATATAATATTATATTATTTACATATATATATATATATACACACACAACTAGCCCAGAAAAAAGTGTGCTTATTTTACCCACCAACCTTCAAATTCATTCATCAACCTCTCAAAGTTCCCCAGCCAATCTCTCTCTCCCTCTCTCTCTCCATTACCACCACCTCCACCTCCACCTCCACCATCCACCCCTCCCTCTCTCTCTCTCTCTCTCTCTCTCTCTCTATCTGTTTTTCCCTTTCTCTCTAGCAGAAATTGAAGAAGCAACCATTGTGGTTTCCCCCAATCCTGACGCCATGCCCTCCAACGCCCCTCAATCCTCCGTCCTCCTCCACCGCATCAACCCTAACCCCAACCCGGCCGCCGCCCCCGCCACGACCGCCACCACGTGCCACGACTACCCGAAGCGCACCCCCCTCGCCGGGTGCCCCGTCCCCGAGGCCGCCGCCCTCCACCACACCTACGCCGTCGGCCCCGACCAGTGCTGCTCCGCCGTGGTGCAGCGCATCGACGCCCCGCTCCCCACCGTCTGGTCCTTCGTCCGCCGCTTCGACCACCCCCAGGCCTACAAGCACTTCGTCAAGAGCTGCCACGTCCTCGCCGGCGACGGCGACGTCGGCACCCTCCGCGAGATCCGCGTCGTCTCCGGCCTCCCCGCCGCCAACAGCACCGAGCGCCTCGAGATCCTCGACGACGAGCGCCACGTCATCAGCTTCAGCGTCGTGGGCGGCGACCACCGCCTCGCCAACTACAGGTCCGTCACGACCCTCCACCCCGCCGCCGACGGCGACGGCCACGGCCACGGGGACGGGGAGGGCACCGTCGTCGTCGAGTCCTACGTCGTCGACGTGCCCCCGGGGAACACCAAGGAAGAGACCTGCGTCTTCGTGGACACCATCGTCCGCTGCAACCTCCAGTCCCTCTCTCAGATCTCACGCAACCTGGCCAGAAACATCAACGACGGCAATAACAACAGCAGCGGCAAACCCTTCTCTCCGTGAGCGACCGATTTTTTCCATGTCCGTTCTTGTTCCTGTAATTTTTGACCTTTTCTCCCCTTTATTTTTCTCTCTTTCGATTTATTATTATTTAGATATTATCAATGTGTTCTTCCGGTGTTCCGGCCTCCCCTGTCGATACGCCCGTCGTTTTCCGTGAGTAAGCCCGATGTGTGTTGCCCCGTCGCCGAGCAAGAAACCTTTCGGTCCAATCCGAATCTTGTTTAATATACTATTATTACATGAATTTACTTGCTGTTGGTCTTCTAGGGTTTTTCTATTCTTGATCTGAATTATTTTTTTTTCCCATCCTTTCTTGTGAATTTTTATCACAAGTTATCAGCAACCGCAATGACGTACTGCATTTCTGGAATTTCTGTCCCTTTTTTTCCTTGTTTTCTATAATTGCATGCAATGCCATTTGGGAGAAAACTCTCTCTTATATTCTTTTCGTTGGTGCTTTTATTATTTTCACTTAAAATGGGAATCCAAGAGGAAGCGAGCGAAAATGTAGGACCTTTTTTTTTTTTTTTTTTTTTTTGGAGATCGCGAAAATGTAGGACTGGATTGCTAGCTTTAGTACAATTTCGGGGGTTAAAAAAAGGAAGAGAGAAGAAAGAACAAACGACCAGGCGAAAAGGGGGGCATGCCATGCTCTGAACTTCCAGAAGTTAAGCCGGATTGCCCTCTTCCTGTGGGCAAGAAAGGCTAGAGATATTTACAAAACCACCCCCTGTATAAATGATTCCTCGCAAATATCTTCTTCTCATTAAATGAATAGATGGGTTCGTCAGGAAATAATTTGATAACAGCCAGTGGGAAATCATACCGGGTAATTTTCTCTCTGTTTTTTTATTTTAATAATAAAAAAAAAAAGAAGAATTGATGAACGCAATTTTGGGGGCAGTGTTTTTCTGAGGGCGGACATGTGGGGGGTGTAATTGCAAAAAAGAAAAAGAAAAAGGAATTGAGAAAAATAAGAGGTGATGGGAATCCAACAGCTAGATCAGAGCAAAGCGCTGCAACTTGCTTGGGCCTCTTTTGTGTGATTAATCAATCAAGCTTTGCAAGTGGCTGTTTTTAAAGTGAGGGTATATCTTGCAAGTTGCACCTTGTTTTCTTCTGCTCTTCTCTCTCTCTCTCTCTCTCTCTCTCTCTCTGTCAGATAAAAAGAAGTGCAACTCTCTCTCTCTCTCTCTCTCTCTCTCTCTCTCTATATATATATAATATTATATAGATATATATGTGGTGAAGGAAGGTGTTGTAAGGAAGGAAGGTGGGGGTGAGTGTATGTGAGAGTTTGAATTGAATATGAATATGAGGGAGATTGCGCAAGTTGCAGACAAGTTGACGAGGAGAAGGAGGGGGGGCATTGGCTTTGAACGATACCCTCGCGTACTATTTCTGTCCCCTTTTGAATGCCTTCACGCCACCCTTCCATTCTCCCATCCTTCCCCTTTAAGAAGAAGAAGAAAGAAGAAAGTTAAAATGGAAAACAGCAATCACACGTACTTCCTTGTCTGCAAACAGGGACGTCCCTTTCGACTTCCTAGAAATCGCGTGTGTGGGTCACGTTATCAGCGAACCTCTTATTGGATCGTTTCATAATGCCAACGAGGCTGCATTGACGATGAGTTTCACCTGTCTCCAATCTTAAACGTGAATCATGCCAAGTAATTATGACTCCGATAGAATTTATGCGGCTCTTATTGATTTGTGACAGCTGATTTTTGAAAACAACCTTGGAAATGCTAAAGTGGGGGTGTGAACGGATGACTGAGATCGGAAAATAGGGTTAGAAAAAATCTCGTTGACTACTTGTGAGACCGGCTAGCCTTGACGCGAACCAAATTCTCACCCATGGCCGCCATCTAACTCTTGTTCCAGTGGTAGAAATAGCAGCCAAAAGAGACAGAGCTGGCACAAGGAACTGGATTGAAATTTTAGCTGCAGCAGGAACATCATTTTGAAACCATGGCCTTATCAACATCCGGAATATGCATCATGCTTAATGTCAAAAAAAGTTGTGGAGCACTTCGCAAATCTCTATCATCTTTCTTTTTGTAACATTTTGAAATTATATTAAAAAAAAAAAAAAAGGATGAATTCTTTACATGCTTCTTTGTCTTTACTGAAATAAAAAATTTCAACTCTCTCTATTCACGCGTAACAAGTACGCTCCTCGTATATGCAAAATATAAATTTTGTTTGGTCGTCAATGGATGCTACCGTGATTCCGGTGGGTGGTCTTACAAGGAAGGTTATTGTCAACACCTGCGACTTCACGGCAAATCTAAGTGTCTCTGTTTTCCTTGTAAGTCATTTATTTAACTAACTTTTTTATTGCATAAGATTGTATCCATGCCCATTATTTATGTCTGGTGGCGTCGTCCTCAGTGAAAGATGGCATTCGGCAGAATTTCTTAACTTATCCTCACCATAAGCCATCCGACTCTTTATACTGGCGGCATCAAAACCTAATCGTGAATGATCGTGCACTCAGCTTCAATTTGTCTAAAATAAAAGAATATTTTATCTTAGGGGCAATGCCCTTAACAATCTTTTTGCAGAATATTAAAAATATCATTCCCTAATTAGATTTATCAAGTTGCCTGGGAGCAACAAGCTCGTTTAAGGCTTTCTCATAATTTTCTTTTCTTCTTCTTCTTCTTGTTCTTCTAGAATTAGAGAACTAGATCCATTCCCATCGATCTAATTCTAGGATCTAGTGAGACTCAGTCCAATTTCCAATTCCATAGTTTAGGAATGGGAGAATATGTGGTTTGAATCCTAGGAGAACCAAATTAGGAACCAGACCAGGAACTTAGTATACATTGTTCAAGTGATCAGAAATTTGAGTTGGGTATGTGATGTTTATATCTTTTTATATTGTAATTTCTTTGTATATTTAATAAGTGAATATTTTATTTAATCTCTTCTTTATTTTAGATATGGATTGTACTAATGAGGACATCATCATTAGCAAATAGAGTTTACAAGTTGAAGGGGAATGAATATATGTGGTGAGGCTTTCTAATAATTATTTTAGTTTAATTAATAGTAATTTAAATTTAAATTTTTTATTAAGCGATTAACTATGTTTGTTGTTTCTTTAGATTTTAGGTGGTTATAATTGAGAGCAATTTTTCATGGATATGGATTATTGCTATTGGCAAATTAGAAACTTTGTGTTGACTTTTATTTTGTTTAACTAAAAATGAAAAAAAAATAAAAATTGGCCAGTTTCTAGATAGACCCTATAACCTATGACTGGGAAGATTTCAAGTTCCAGGATATGTAAGGTTTGAGGTTCCATGTGAAACCTGAATAAACCCTAAAGCCATTCAACTTTAGTTAGAACCATTGTCCCAACCGTTTTAGGTGCTGCTAATTCCGCACCTTAAATGACTTAATTCACCCTTTTTTTTAGTTTAATTGACTCAAATATCCATTAAAGAGACATATCCATCCGAAAACCCTTCTTCCATTAATTTTTCTCTCTAGTCAATCAATCTTGAGCCTCATTTCCTCTATCTTTCTACACAACATAATTTCAAAAACCAGCTGCCGTCCTTCCTGCATTTTGCAAGTTGCGAGTCCTCATCCATTAAAAGGCCAAACATGAGAATGGTTCAATAGAAATCAAATGCCATTTGCTTCAAATAGATATTAAATTCCTAAATTTTAATAAATAAGCATTTATGATTGAGATATATCCAATGGCGGCTTTTGGAAAAAGGTGACGTGAGGATAATTCAATACCGTACTAATGTGATAAGAAATAATTCAATGTATGTATCAAGGGGGAAAAAGAAATTTACATTATCGGCAACGTGCTTAGACAGATTTAAACATTTTTTTTAATACTATCCTATATCTATTTTATAAGTCATTAAGTGGGCAAAATCCCATTCCTTCACTCACGTGTCTCCACTTTCTCATTCTTAGGTAGGAAGAGTGGTCATAGGGGCCTCCTCCTCATCCTCTTCGTCCTAAAAGAAATTCCAAGGCACCATATTCCATTAATTTCTCTTTCCAATAATCAAATATTGGGGATCGACTAATAATTTCGAAGCACCAATTTATAAATGACCAGTAGAAGTCCGGAATTTTAAAAGTACTAATCATTTAATAAGAACATCAGAAAGGAAGTCCTCATGCATGTTAATTTGACAACAGTTCTCCAGCTAATGTGAAAATGTAATTAAAAATTACAAGAGAAATGCCTTATGCAAGATCACATCACCACAAAAATATAACTGTCACAAGACGACACGATCTTGATCCACACAAATATTCAAACGCAAATCTCATACAAACATTCATTTAATTATCAATTTTAAACATATATCCACCGTGCTTTCACTTGAATAGTTTGGCTAACTTATATACCATGTTCCGATTTTGTTTAAAGTCTCTTTCCCCTCAACTCACTTTTGCATAAAAATGCATTTACACAGCCTCTTGGATTCTTTCATATTTACAAAGACGACTGAAAAAATATTAATTAGTATGTTTGATGCCAAGTTGGAGATCTTTAAGTTAAAGGGGATAAATGTGAACATTAAGTTTGTTTGTGTTTTCTTTCAGTAGAGAAACAACGTTAAAAGAGTATTGATTTTCATTTAGGGGTGTTTGCTTTGTGGAAAACTTCCAAATAGAGGAAAAAGGTCTTCTAGGAAATCATTTTCCTGAAAAATGTTTTCCCCTTTTCATACTAGAGAATTCATTTTCCTAATTTTAAGCACACACATTTTCTTTAACCGTAAATGGTTTTCCATTAACTAATTATTTTCAGCAAACCAAACATGTGAAAGCCCAGAAAATTGATTCGCATAAAATTCTTTTACTCAAATAAAAACATCTTTGACTCAATGAAAAAGGTTTGTATTAAGCTATTTTGGACATGGAATTAGCGCTGCCCGAGTCTTTATATTTGAATGTTTTCTTATTCCCTCTCAACCAAACAGTCTTACAAGTGAATACCATTTTAGCATTTGATTACGGATTGAAGGAGCCTTATAGAACAACATGGAAATATATCCCAAATAAGACTATCGAGTATCGTTGAATCGAAAATTCTGAAAATAATTAGGTGCTCCAAGTCTTAACTGGTGTGAATTTCAATTATTTTCCAAAGAAAGATATTTTGGCGATGCTCAGCACCGGGTGGTTAATTTGCTCAGTCAGTTCATATAATGATCTTCTTAACCCCTTAATTTTTGTTAGAGATCTTGAAGTAGTTTTCACTGGATTCCCTAATTAATATTCATTAATTAACAGAAAAGTAGGTTTCATACAAATTTTTAAGATTAAATTAATAAAATTGAAAAATTTAGAATTAAATTAATATCCATATAATAAATTTATGATTGATTATGTAATAATGTGGTAGGGAAAAGATTGTAATTGGAATTAGATATTTTTGATATCGTGAAAGAGCATCGAGTAGAATCTCACAACAACTTTTTATGTTGATATATCATTTCGTTAGAAACACAGCCTAAATATTAATTGAGAAGTTATTACCCCTCCGACATTATTTGAATCTAACATCGTGATATTCACATCGTTTCAATACCGTCAAAAGATTATCGAAACTAACGGGCGGGGAAGTCCTGGGACAATAATTCGGTCAAATCTACTTTTCCATTATCGTCGTCCTCGAACTCGATAGGTCACTTCATTGACCGGCCTCGGACCTCCTCCAGCCTGGCGGATGCTTCTTGTGCCGTGCTACCTTGGAACTCTTTTCCATGTCCTTGTTCTTTTCCCTTTTGACCTTTTTTTTTCCTTCTTCGTTTTTTTCCCTTTCCTTGCCCTTCCCTAGAATGATTCTCTGTGATATCGGGAGACCCTACTTCGGCTTTTCAACGTTCGATCGAAGAGCAGAGAACAACTATTGTCCAAGTTAAGATATGTTGATTACTAGGGCACGATACTTTCTGAGGATCATAGCATCACCCCCTTTTTATGTATTTTATTTCAATTGTTTTTTTTTTCCTTTTTCTATGAAAAGAGAGAAGGCATGTATAAACTCTCGACATTATTCTTAAATTTCAATGAGGCTGCCTGAAACCGAACAAGGAAAAAAACATCTCTCTTCTAATCAAGATTCTCGCACTGGCTTGACCATTGCAAGGTGCCTGTTGGTATTAAGGGGAATTTCAGCTTGTTGTTAGTGTGAAAGCTTAATTGCATCTCACAATCTATCTTACTCGACCAATCCTGTCATCATTAACGATTTATATTTATTCGATAAAACAATGCCTTCAAATGATATCCTGCCATATTAAAATCAGCCATGGGAATACTCAGATGATTTGAATTGTCACATACGAATATTCCCACTTGGCAGCCCCTTGATCCAATAATTCAATGCACTCAGCTTCATCATTGACCAACTCTTATCTTTTTGCAGGTGAAAATAGCCTACCTCTGTCACCTACTATTAGATTTGTCAAACGAGCTGGATTAGATTGAATAAAAAAAAAAAAAAATGAGTCCTACTCATTTTTATATAATATCATTTTAACAAGCCATACCTGACTCAACTCAAATCTAACTAAAACCTCTTTGATCCTTAGCAATTTTTCCCCTTAAATATGGAAAACTACATATTGATAAAAAAAATAATAAAAAAAAAACTAATTAATTAACAACAAATTAAAAGTGAAAATAATTAGCAAATAAGAAATTATTAAAAATGACAAATCAGGCTATTAGAACTTATATCCTATTAGTTCTCCTAATATTATAAATTCAATCTAATTTAACATAAGATAACATGCTTGCAAAGATCTACATGACATAAACTTATGTGACGATAAATCCATTCCGAACTCTTATTAAAATTTCAAATAGTCTCTATTTTGCACGATCCATTTGATATGAGTGAAAATATGGATCCTTGACCCGTTTAATCATCTCAACATATAACTAAAAATCTCCTTTCAGGTGAGGAGCCCACAGGCGTGCTATGCATAAAAGTTTGAATTTGTATGATTTTATGTATTGTAATTAAGTAGGATGATACAATATGATAAAGTCAACAGTTGCTGCTTATGAGGTTATTTATCTTTAGAGACGTTTCTTGAACGCTACATATAAATCTGAGAAGATGAGGTCTCGGTTCATTTCCAGGAAATGGAGTGCCAAACACCTAGAGTGCCAAAACTTAGTACGGAGAGACACTTAAGTGCCAAAATTTAGAAAAGTGACACTTAAGTGCTAAAATCAAAGCAAAATTGATCACTTAAATGCCAATTCGGCCAAAATGCTGACACGGCAATTTTCCAACGAAGTAAATGCAAAACAACGTCGTTTTGTATGTTGATGTGGCTAAACAAAAGCAAAAACAATGTAGTTTTGTTTTCTGATGTGATGAATAATTAATATAAAATTAATTTAATTAAATTATTAAAAAAATAATTATTAATTTAAAAAAAATTTTTAAAAAATAGGTGGCCAAGGCTCAACCCTCACCGCTATCGCCTCCTTTGCTCCCTTTTTTTAAATTAAATTTTAAATCATTATTATTATTATTATTATTATTATTATTATTATTATTATTATTATTATTATTATTGTAATTTAATTAAATTAATTTTTATATTAAAATTCGAATCCCCGCAAAAACAACGTCATTTTTGCCTTTTTTCGGTTGAATCGGTATTCCGGTGAGCCACATAGACGAAAAAAATAATAAAAAAAAATTGCCACGTAGGATTTTCGGTGGGGTTCAACAAAAATGGCACTTAAGTGTCTTATTTTTCAAAAAAAGTGACACTTAAGTGTCATTTTCCTAACTTTTAGCACTTAAGTGTCCATTCGTGCCAAGTTTTGACACTTGGGGTGTACTTCTCCCCCAGGAAATGCAACCCCGAGGGTTGCACATGTCTTATTTAGCCAAAAAAACAAGGGAAAAAAAAAAAAAGAAAAAGAAAATTTATCTAAAATATTAGTAAATTTGCCTTTATGGTCTTTGAAGGAATCCTAAAATTTTTAAAGATAAATGTACTAAAAGTCCTACAGCTTGTCGCAAAAGTGTAATTGCATCCTTGAATTTTTAAAAAGTGTAATTAAGTCCTATAGTCTATTGATTCCATCAATTTGGCTAATAGAAAATGCTAATGTGACATTTTTTAAAAGATTTTCTTTCTCTTTCATGGCATTAACTTTAACCATAGCATGAAGCATAACACCGAAACAATGTTGTTTCGATCCAAATCCTAATTTTTTTACCCCAAATGTTACTTAAATTAGATTGAAACACAAATTTAAAAAACAAAGAAAGGCTAATAGGTTAGGCCTTCAAGGTCTCACCTATTGGGTGATGAAAGGTTTGTGTCACGCCCCGAACCCCGAGCGCGCGCACATCCCACTGCGGTCGATCAAATATGCGACAACCCAGGATACGTCGCCGACCCATTCATTTTATTACGCATGCGGAAGCAAAACAAATCCCCTAACAACATTTAACTTGGGATAGAAAAGCAGGCAATCAATCACAATACCAAACACTCATTTACAACACATAGGTTTAAATACAACTCTAGACTGTCTACAAAATAGACCAGCTCGACAAAAGGGGAACTATCCTAAAACCAATTAGCAGGACACGTTCACCGATACTTTAATCTTCACCTTTCTAGACTTAGGGCTTCGGGCCCTCCACGACCGCCATCTAGGGACTTGAAATTTTAATCCCACAACCGGGATGAGACGATGTCTCAGCAAGTTCAACCCCCTAAATCCCTATTAGAAAGAAAATACGCCCCGGGTGGCCTAGACACATCCCACATAAGACTTACCTCGCATTAGTCTTCATCTGCAGGTTAACACAATTTATATAATTCAACCACGTGCAATTATGATAACCAAACAACCATGGCACAATCACATCATCAGAACAATTCAATCACTTCGATTACATGTCATTCTAGCAAATCAATCATTGCTCTCAATTATGGCCCTATAGGAAGGTTTAATAACCAGTGGCAATCACGGCTCCACTCGGCACGACCTTTAATTAGGTGGTCCATCACGGTCTCACTGGGCACGACCTCTCATAGGTGGTCCATCATGGCCCCATTAGGCACGACCTCTCATAGGTGGTCCATCATGGCCCCATTAGGCACGACCTCTCTTAGGTGGTTCATCACGGCCCTATTAGGCACGACCTCTCATAGGTAGTTCATCACGGCCCCATTAGGCACGACCTCTCTTAAGTGTTTCATCACGGCCCTATTAGGCATGACCTCTCATAGGTGGTTCATCACGGCTCTACTAGGCACGACCTCCAATAGGTGGTTAATCACGGCCAATCTCCCATCAATTTCAACACTTGGATTTTATAAAGAATCTCTATCTATCGCAATCACACTCAATTTGCCACAATCAATCATCAAATTCAAATTCTAAATACACAGCAATGATCGGCACGAAATTCTGAGAGTTTAGGGTCCCACGAAATTTTCGAATTTTAATAAATAATTAAATTTATTCCGAAAATTAATTAAATAATAATATCCATATTTTCGTCATCCACACCCAATTTATAATATCCAACCATCAATTTCAAAATCCGAACGCATAGCAAAGACGATCGGCATGAAATTCCGAGCAATCGTGGTCAAAAATAATTTTTCCATTTTTTTAAAATAATAATATTTTAAAAATTTCGGAATATAATATAATATTATAAATTCCAGAATTTCGAAACAATTTAAATAATTCAAAACTAAAACCCTATTATGTCCCATCAAGATTTATTATTAAATAAACTCTCTTAACCTTTAATTAAACACACTTTAAATTAAACAAGCCTTTTTAATCCAAATCACAATTAAATAAACTAAAATATCCACCTAAACTTGCTTTAACTTAAACTAAGCACACTTAAGGCATAATTAACCGTCTAATCAAGATTTAGTGAGCTAAACTCACCGGATTAGCGAGCCGAGCGGACCAAAACGACGGGGACGACGCGAGGATCGACTTTCCTCAAGGCGAGCTGAGCATCCGGGCTTGGGAAGGCGGCCAAAACGGGCCAAACGTCCGCTACCATACCCATTTTTCTTGGCTACTGCTCACGGGCGGAGGAGGGCTGCACAGCGGCGGTTCGGGCGCGGAACCGGCGGAGAAGAGGGGCGGCAGCTCGTGCGGGTGAGGCGGTAGCTCCGGTGACCCTTCGACGGCGGAGACGAGCTCCGGCAGCTCCTAGAACTCGTGAACAGGGGCAAACGGAGGCGGCTGGGCGTCGGCCAAGCGCGGGCGAGCGCGGGCGGACAAGCAGCGACGGCGACGCACGGCAGCGACGAGCGAGCGGCGAACGGGGACAGGCGGAGGTGTGCAACGGCTCCGGGGAACATTGGCTGCTGCTTCTGCTTGGCGTCCGACCAGATGTAAGATCCCGAGCAACAAACGGAGGGAGAGAAAGAAGGCGGAGCAGCACACGTGGGCGAGCGGAGCAGCGAACGACGGACAAACGGCGATGGCGAACGGCGGAGGGGGCGTGCGACGGCCACTGCCGCTTCCTATGGTCTTTGGTCTCCACGGAACCGAGCAGCCGAAGAAGGAAGATGAAGAAGATGGAGGAATCGCACGGAAGAGAGAGGAAGAAGAGAGGGAGGAGAGAGAAGAAGGAGAGAGAGAGATGGGACCATTTTTCTTTTCTTTTTCTTTTTTTTTAATCCCACAAAATGGCCCACCATGACCTAAGATGACATCACACTCCACTATCTCCCACAACCTCTTCCAATGGGTTCACTTGCAATTTCCGCGGGGTCCAATTCTTTGTACAACAACTTCTTCAATTTCACTCGATTATCTTCCAATTGAATTAAATTGAAGCCCATAAAATTAATCCAATGTCACCACACTTCAATTTGCATTTTCACTTGCCCGTAGAACTAACTTAAGTCCAAAAGCGCGACCAAAGATGGGCCTACTAATTTCTCGAGCCAAATTAGCCATTCTCTGATTATTTTGCTGAAAAACTTGGCTTGCACAAAAAATCTTTCGAATATGAGTCAATGATCCTAAGATAATTTGTGACACACCCAAACTTCCAATTTCTGAATTCGATCTCAATTCCATAGTTAATTTCACTTTGGCACGATACTAGCACGGCCCAATCTACCGGGTAGCCTTTAGAAATTTTCATGCATTTGACCTATGGTTGATCATCTCAAGCCACAATGTACATCTTTGAAACATTGGCGACTTTCGGTTGTCGGCATAATCTCAAGGTTTCAAATACAAACATAGGGTACTCAATCGATAGGAAAGTCGGTCCAGTGCCGATTGACAAGAATTGTGCGATCTGGTGGAATCACCCACACTCGATCACATGCCCCTATCGAGTCAACCTATCTCCGGTCTCTAATCGATTTTTATTTGTGCCGTAATGACCCTTGTAGATTAGCTCGGTCGAAAGGTCGCTTCCTGGTCAAATTCTCGAGTCTGATGCATTAAAAACTCTTAACGGCTTTACCCGATAGACTAGTTTTCACATGAGTGGCCGACCCAAGGAAAGAACTATATGCGTGCCAACGAAATGCCCGTCTCAATTTATTGAAAATAGGATTGGAAAAATCGGGATGTCACAGTTTGGATGGGTCAAGGAGGTTGCCCGATTAGGCCATTGGGGATCACCGAGGCCTCGGCAATGACCGGCGACTCTTGCTAACTGTGACGACCCAAACTCGGGGCAGTACGGAGGGATGGACTAAGATCGCCTCGGCAGTACATGAGCGAGGCTAAAGAGCATTTCTCTTGTCCCACATTGCTTAGGGAGTCTTTATAAGGCTTAGGTCCTTTAATATGTGTGACACGTTTTAAAATCATGAGGGAAAAGACCGTGGCTGGGATGGCGGTTCATCCACGCCAGGATGAGTGACCAAAAACGGATAATATCATATAGTGGGCCTAGGTCCTTACAATGGTATTAGAGCCGACTCCCGACCGCATGTGGGGCCATTGCGAGGGTGTTGTGCCTTAAGGGGGGAGAATGTGACAACCCAAACCCGGCGCAGTATGGAGGAACAAACTAAGATCACCTCGACAGTACGTGGACAAGGCTAAAGGGCATTTCTCTTGTCCCACATCGCTTAGGGGGGGAGTCTTAGGAGCCTTTATAAGGCTTTGGTCCTTTAATATGTGTGATGCGTTTTAAAATCGTGAGGAAAAGACCGTGGCTGGGATGGCGGTTCGTCCGTGCCGGGCGGGTGATCCAAAGCGGACAATATCACACACAGGTGGGCCCGGATCCCTAAACTAACTACATAGGAGGGCCTACATTGTCCAAATCTAGGGGAGGGTGCAAATTTTAGCCCGATATGCAAAACCATCCCTAGACTTTTAATCTGTTCAATGTGGTCATTGAACTAATATTCAACGTAGTATTTTCATTTGCTCAATTGACAAATTAAATATTATTTGATGACATGAATTATTGTACTCAAAGTTGGATTTTTAAAAATGACAAGTCAACATGTCTATATTTTTTTTATCCACTTTAGAAAAGTAAATAAGAAAAACTAAGGTGTGACCATGTCAATCATTATTTGATTACATGGATTATTATATATCGATTTGAAATGAATATCTTACTTTAATAATCCATATATAACTTTATTTTGTCATCCACCGTCTAAACTTATCGGATGGGAAGTAATATCAACAAACTATATTTACTTGAATTAACGAAATGACAACATTGAATATCTTCATATAATCTAAAGACCATATTGAATATATATTAATTGTTCGGGATTAAAATTCTAGGAATAACATTGTACATTGAACATAAGTCCTAAAACCATTTATTTTGTTTTCTCAATTTGTAAAAACAAAATAGTCCATCTACGCTTTTTTTGTGAGCATTTTATGTTTAATGAATTATAACCCAAAAGTATAGTAAAGTTTCATGATTCGTTTGGATTGAAAATATGATTCCAATTATATAAAATCTGTAATGATGTCCATGATACTTACCTAATCAAGCATCCACTTAAAGCCAACTAGCAACAGAGCACTCGTTCTTTAGAGCATTGGTAAACCAATCCAGGTTGTAAACTTGGTCGAGAGTATGTAAAATCGAGGAAACATTCTTGATAAAAGTGTAACTATAACTATGAGAAACAAAATATTAATATGATTAGATTTCAAGTAATATTCAGTAGTGTGAAAGATCCTATAAAGTAATAAGTGAACATAAGTATAAACATAGAAGACTTTGCACACATAACATTTATAGTAGCATGGCTTAAAATATGCATATTTCCACTTTCCCATGCTAACAGCCTTTCACCAATAATCCGTTAGTAAATTAAAGAGAAATTGCAGTAGTGAGTGTTGTTTTTCGATCAATGATGGAGAAAAAACTCCCCATTGGAGCTCAATTGCTTGTGAATCACAACCTACTCCAGACTGTCGGTCATCATTGGCCTCGACGACCCCTATCGGTCTTGTTTGGAGATAATGGGGATAGTTGAATTCACGCCTAGCTTGTTAGCCAAAAGAACAAAAGAAAAAGGGAAAAATCAAGCCTATGTTCTATGGACTTTTTATGGGCTAAAGACTAAATTGTCCAATTTCGCTTTAGTTGTGGAGCCTAGTCACAAATGCTTTCTTCTTTTTCTTGTGCTTCTTCAATCCCTCGTCTATTGGAGTGTTAGTATCAATGAAGTGCTTGGGTTTTTGGAATACCATATGGATGTGCTCATTTGGTGGATTAAGGCCCAAATTTGGCCTAACATGTTATCCAGACTAGCACATTATATGGAATTTACATAGTAAATTTTTAATTAGGCTAAGCTCGGGCCAAAGATACAAGGGCTAGACTTTCTCATGTAAAGCATTCTCCAAGCCTATCCATTTATCTACCAAGCCCCTGTTGATCCGTTTTCAAATAAGTGGTGATGATTTGTGTGCACAACCGATGCGATTGTAAGGGGAGCAAGTGTGTTTTGAGTGATGTTAAAGGATGTATGGATAGATCTGAGTGTGTGGAGATGGATGTCAATGGATAAACATAAATACAAGATAGGACATGATCACCACCAAGGCTTAAAGGTCACACCACCAATTGAGGAATGAGATCAGGATTAATAAAGTTCACCATCAAAGCTTAAAGGACATATCACTCATCAAGGATAAAGGACTTTGGGATAGGAGAAACTCACCACCAGCCAATGATAAAGAGTTTGTTGGCTTACCACTAAGGAGTAATCCACTTTCGAATGATAAAGAAATTGAGATAGTAGTAATCCACTTTCCAAAGATTTTCGCTCATATGGAGGAAAATTCATATGTTCACTCAAATTGCGTGTTTTTTCAATGAGATTACACCTCTATTTATAGAGATCAAGTTCCCGAGTTCCCGAAAACCGAACAGATTCTTGGGGGAAATCACCTAATTATGATTCTTGAAAGTAATACCAATTTATAAAAAGCTATGAATTAAGAGACTTAAATGCTTAATTATTAGATGCATTGAAACTTGATAAGATCTCTAAATTCATGCACTAGTCTTGAAAGTTGAATAGTCAATTGCAAAAGTCATCAAACGGCAGTATAAATCAACCAAAACAACATCAAATCATTAGGTTGCCAATGGAGAATCTCAAAATCGGCAACAAGTCTTGTAAATCAACAACTATGTCGTATAATTAGCAACTTCATACTTAAAGCTACATAATTAAATTGCAAAAAAAATTGACTTTCTCTTGCATGAATAGCAAATGGATTGGTTCAATTGATGAAATTTGAGTAGAGCTTGAGGGTTGATCAATAGAGCCCAATGCTCTCACTTCAAACTTCCAAGTTGTTTGAGATTTACCCTCAAATCTAATAGTTTTTCATCTTCAATATATGGAGAAAGGTCTTCAACATTGAAAGTTGCCGAGGCACCATATTCTCCAGGGAGATCAACCTTGAAAACAAGAGTGTGGTCACAAAATTTGTAAACTCAAGAAGTCTGAGCATCTTCGGCAACTATACATACACTGATATGGTTTAAGCATCCTCATTAGGTGTTGTGCATAAGCTATAAATGTGATGGTGATCCACATGATCACCATCAGAATCAACATGAAGAACCTCGTCTCAAAGGGAGGCCACTCACGAGTAACAAGATGATGCTGATGGACACAAGAAAGCCTTTACCAAGAAATGAAAGTATATTATTAGGTAATTATCGATCATGATGGAAAATCCTGCGGTGTGTGGATTTGTTGGACTGTCATCTTGGGTAATGTCTTGCAAGAAACCACCCAAAGGGTAGACACCAGCTTGATATGTCATTGTCATGATTAAAGATGCTACAACCATTAGCTCACCCATTTTTCCTTTCGAGCCAATCATATTGTTTCTTGATATTCCTCTTTCAATCTTTTCACTGCATGAGAATGTGGTACTTTGATCATTTGCATTTGGATGTAAGACACTCGTAATCATGGATTTGATTTCACTCCTAATGAGAGCATTAACATTTGCAGTCTTCACTCCGGCTCACAAAAGTTGTTCATTTTGTCGATGTGCCTTATGGGTTTTCCACTCTAAACTAAAAGGTCATGTGCCGTTTGATTGTTTCAGTTTAGAGAGTTCACTTCTACTTTTATACAAGACATCAAGAAATTTATAGTTTGCACTGATCGACAATAGGATGCATCAAGGGACTATTTGAGAAGGTTAACCTAAGATCGAATCAAAGACATTTATAGGTACTTTATATTATAGGATGGGAATTGTGCATTTCTACTTACCTTAGTTTGCTTATTAGTAGCAATTAGGTGCAATATAGTGTCACCATCATCATTCTTCAAATCGACAAACTCATGATTTGCAATAGTCTCCACCAAAAGCTTCAAAGCTTCCAAATCACTATGATTCACACATGAATGCAGTATAATCTCACCATGCTATATCTTATGACATGCTGCATTTGGACTCTCTTGAACCGGTTCCTTTATAACATCAACTTGGTCTTTATCTTCTGCAATGTGAAGAGGGTTTCTACCATAATTGTCACAAGCGTGGAACATATTCACATTAATGCTCAACAATTTCTTCATTACTGCAAGATAGCCTTTCACTATAACAAGTTGCAAGGGTGATAATTTTCAAGAATCCAACTCTCCTACAAGCTCAGGATTTCGATCTAGTATCTCGTTAATGAATTTCTCATGTCCAAGCATTGTTGCTATATGTAATGGAGTCTCATTGTAAGACCACACGATACATCTATCAAGAATTAGTGCTAAAACTTGTCTTTAAGCAACTTGAGCCATGAGTATTCTGAAAGAGTAATTCTTTGACAAAAAAAAAAAAAAAAAAAAAAAAAAAAAAAAAAAAAAAAAAAAAAAAAAAAAAACATCACTATAATCTACTCTACCAGGTTTGTCTTTATAACTTTCAATATTATCTTTAAGGAGTTCCGGACACCTAGAGTGCTAAAACTTGGTAGGGTGGGACATTTAAGTGTAAAATGTTAGGAAAGTGACACTTAAGTGGCAAAATTAAAGCAAAATGGATCACTTAAATGCCAACGGCAAGAAAATCTTGCTAAAATACTGACGTGGCAATTTTCCGGTGAGGTAAGTGCAAAACGACGTCATTTTGCATGCTATCGTGGCTAAAAAATGCAAAAATGACATCATTTTGCTATTGATGTGGTAAATAATTAATATAAAATTAATTTAATTTAATTTAAAACTAAATTTATTTAAAACATTTAATTTTTTTATTTAAAAAAAAAGGGAGGGAGGAATAAGGCGGTTGAGGGCTAAGCCCTTGCCGCATTCTTCCTCCCTCCCTTTTTTAATTAATTTTTAATTAATTTTTTATAATTTAATTTAATTAATTTTTATATTAAAATTCAAATCCGTGCCAAAACGATGTTATTTTTGCATTTTTTTTATCGAGTCAACTTTCCGGCAGTCACATAGTCGAGAAAAATAATAAAAAAATTGCCATGTAAGATTTCCAGCGGGCTTGTCAAAAGTGGCACTTAAGTGTCATGTTCTTAACTTTTGACATTTAAGTATCATTTTGTGCCAAATTTTGGCACTTTGAGTGTATTTCTTCATATTTTTAAGGTTTAGCTTAGTTTTGTAGACTCATTTACAATCTACAATTTTAGCCCCTTTAAGTAAGTTTGCCAGGTCCAAAACATTATAACTTTTCATAGCATTCAACTCATCTTTCAGTGCTTCAAGCCACTTAGTTGAATGATTGCTTGTAGTGGTTTCATCAAAAGAAATAAGATCCAACATAATAGTTTGACTCATCTAGATACATAACATAATAATTAGATATAGCTAATTTTCTTTCTTGTCTTAACCTCCTAAAAAGTTGTTCATTAATGGGAAAAAAGAATAGGCTCTATATTGTGAAGTTCTTTATTAGGTACTTCCTTTGGTGGACCATAAACTTCTTTTGAAGATAATGGTATGCTAGATCCTTGAATAATGGGAACCAAAACATGATCAAGAGTAGAAACTTATTCTTAGGTTTCCTCAAGGTCTACTATTCTAATGGTACTATAATCAACATTTCCAAAAACACCATATTTCTAGTTTCAACAATTTTAGTGGTATGTGAAAGGCAATTAAATTTAAAACATTTTGATCTTTTAGGGTAACCAATGAAATAACAAATTAATGGTTCTTGTGGCAAGTTTATTCATTTATGGGTTATATATTTTTGCCTTAGCCAAATAGACCCATACATGAAAATATCTCAAAATTAATTTCCTTTTTCTCCATAATTCGTAGGGTGTTTTAATTACATATTTACTAGGAACCCGATTAAGGATATGCATAGCTATTTTGAGAGCTTCAACCAAAGACACTTTGGTAAAGTGCTATTGCATAACATACTGTATACTATATCCATTATAGTACGATTTCATCGCTCAATAATACTATTTTGCAAGGGAGTATTGAGCATTGTATATTGAGTAATAAAGGTGATTGTTTCTTGATCTAATTCGAACTCTCCCAAGAATCGGAACTAGAATGGGAGGACCAATTCCAATAGACCAAATCACTTGTTGTCATTAAACTAAACAAAAATAAATAGATGTCCCATGTGAGCTTCTAGAAATATGCGTTCCTTTTGTCTATTCTTTGTTATTAGGAAGGCAAAAGTGATATCATTTGCCTCCCATGGTCAACAAAAGTTTAACACACACTCTATCTATTGTTCAATACAGTCCATTGAAGTCAAAAATTGCATTTGACAAAATTTCCATTTTTATGTCCACCACCTTAAAAGGATTAGCCCAATCACCATAACTCTTGCAAATGCACATTTATGAAGGACCCATACAAACAATTAAAAAAAAAATAGGGTCATAACTAATTCGAACAAAATTTCTGTGGAACAAAAACTGAAATCAAATCCCACAATTAGCATGAGAGAAAGACGTTCAACTTTAAATAGCCAAACTCCACTCATCTCATCAAATCACTCAATATTGCATGCCTCGAGGGGAATAAATTCTTTGATCAAGTAAGCAAAATATAATCAAACCCAGAGCCAAAAAACCATGGCTAAACTTGCTAATAGTCCTATAATAAGTATATGTGATCACTTAACATTAGTTTTAAATGAAATTGAATTAAATAATTAATAAAAAATCTAGACATTGAACTCAAATAATAATAATAAAAAATCTCACCACATCCATATTTCTTCCACTTGAACTTGCAAAACTCTTCCTTTACTAATAAGCTTGAGTGAACATCATTCATAGCTAACAAAAACAAAATATTAAATAAGGCAATCACTTATTAGGTATACAAAAGAATTACAAGATAAAAAGATATATTAATGACTTACCCTATTCAAACCTTTCTACATTTTTGATGCATTCTTCAATGTTAATCGTATGACAAAAAAAAACATTAATCGACATAGTAATCACTCTTAATTAATTTTGAGTACAAATCAAAGCTTCCACCACTTTATGAGTTAAAGAACTTCGAAAACCATTAAGCATACAACCAAATGTATCGGAAGTTGACCCCGAATGGTTGTTACGTGAATAAATAAAATATCCTGAGCAATTAAAGAGAGGATTTTAAACTATTGATGAGCAGTTTTCCACCACATCTAAAGGTCATGATCATGACCTTCTTCACATTTGACTTTAAGATGCTTATTAAATAACTGGACACTATTCTCTCATCATGAAGAAAGATATCATATGCATTTTCCAAAATGAAATCTTTAACCAAATCAATGTCATGCTTTTTACCCTTCTCATAGTTATTAGGATCCCAATCCCAACAACTACTAGTATTAATAAAAAATTGACCACCCAAATTTCTATCACAATAACCAAGATAAGATTTCTTATAAAAATAAAATAATTGTTCTAGGGCAATTCTCACTTTATCATACATTTCTTCAACTTTTTTATTATCTTCATAGATTAGTTTATAATACTGCACATAATTCATCTTTTTCTTGGATCTAACATTACCGCAATCAATACCATCATATGTATTTTTTCGAAACTCTCATAACATATGTCAAACTTATCTTTCATCTTTACACACACTAGGATCCGAAACCTTCTCCACTCGTTTCATAGTTTTGTAGTTATCTCATTAAATTATTTATTTAAAGTGATAAATAGAGTCATGTACATCTTGTTAGTAGTATTATAAATTTTTTTTCAAAAATATAGAAAGAACTCTAGCATTTTCCTAATATTCATGTTTATGAGGTTTATAGCCAAGCTTAATAAAGAAAGAGTCACATTCTTCCATCATTTCAAAAGTTTTTTTGAACTTTAAGGCAGTGTCCAACCTAGGGTTAGTGGAGTTCCACTTAGTTGTGACATCAAAACAAATTGTACTCATTATAAGTGATTATTGCACTTTTAATGCAACATTTGAATGTTTTAGCTTTCATGAGAAAACTTTTCACATACCTAACTATGTTTCAAATATATGCAATAAAATCAATTATCTCAATCAAATCATCCCTTATAATTAAGTTTCATATATAAGTCATGCACCTCATGTATAAAATATTACATTCTAAGATCACTAGCTTATCTCTTAATAATTTTTTTTTTCAAAATATTAATGGCAACATCATTCGAATTAGCATTATCCATAATAATTATGGACACTTTTTTTTTAATTGTAAATGTATTTCTCAGTCATTTTCCCAATATCCTTATATTTTTTTATTAGGTATCACAATAAAATTGATGATTCTTTTTGTGTAATTTAATTTCTAGCCATTATCAATAAAATGTACGATAAGACATAAATAATTCAAATTTTGAATGGAATTCTATGTATTGGTTGTGAGTGCAATCTTAAACTTAAGCTTGTGAAAGTAAATCTTTAAACTAGTTTATTCACAAAGATACACTTTCATGTAATCTCTAACCACTGTCAATTCAAAAGATGTTATAACTGATTAATAAAATCACAGAATTTGTCACGCTCTATCACAAAAAAAAAAGGTCATTCATTCATTATGATCGTCTAAAAAAGCATTTGTCTACAATGATCCTAATCAAGTTATTATGTTGATAAGACATTAACACTATCACTACCAGTGCTAGTATGCCCTATTGTCATTTGAGTCACATATACTCTACATGTGGCAAATAATTTTTACTTCATGTCTATGTTGCAAGGATATTTATTGCACCTTTTCAAGTGCTTCGACATAACATAAGTACATTTATCAATACAATACATAGAAGTAGCCCCACAATAATTGCATTTCACCTCAATTTTTGCATTCTTAATTTAGTTGTTATGAAAATGAAGCCACACTACTAATATTCATTTATTAGAATTAGGAGAACAAGTATTAGATACCTTATTTGTTTTGGATGCCTCTTCGAGATTTTTTTCACTTTTATGTTTTGGTGAGTCCATCATTGAATTAATAATATTATTAGATTGATCCACTTCCATTGACATGTAAATAAATCACTTGAATCAAGTAAAATATAAAAATGAGCCATCAAACCAAAACAACCACCTGATTCAACTACCAAATTCAAAAAGTTAAGTGAGAAAAGCTTTAGGGTCATCCATTTAAGACTAACGTCAAGTGAGAGCTAAGCACACCATTTCATGTAAAAAAAAAAACATTGGAAGATAAGACATAAATTCCAATTTGAACAATGCAAATAAAAAGAGATAGAATAACAAAGTTAGATAAATAAGCAAAAGTGTTAATGCGGATGAAGAAAGCTGGAGAAACAAAATTGTTTCATATAAATCTAACCAGTTTCAAGCTAATTTTTTCTGGCAAAATTATTTAGAGAATGCACAGAGGCAATTATTTCACATTCAAGAAGTGATCTTTCGTAAGCTCATACAACTCTTAATACAATATTAGTTCAGTCACTGCTTCCAAAAATAGGAACCTAGGATTGGACCAGTACCTCTTAGAAATGGCCGATCTAGTCCGAGTGATTCTTGTTGTACATTCCTAATAAGTAGATATATCATATTTCTTCAAAAATAAAGTAAAAGTACAAGAATTATAACTTATTTTAGATAAAATTCATTAATATTTTCCTATTTAGTTAGACCTTACAATTTTAATTTTTAGGTCGAGTTGATTTTCAACTTTAGCTTTGTAGATCTTAAACATATCTAATACTTTAGATTTATATGGATAAGATAGACATAACAATAATGTAAGTAGTTGTCAATGAAAGTGATAAAATACTTATGACCACTAACTAGGGAAAGGTCCACAAATATCGGTGTGGATGATTTGTAAAAGTTCTCTACTCTTTGTGGCACCATTTACTTTTAATACATTTAATATAGGTGTCAAAGTGAGAGAAATTTCTAAAATGTAGGTTTCCATTCTTAATGAGGCATTCTATTTTGCCTTGTGATATATGGCACAAATGCTTATGTCGGGATTTTAGGAATTCTCATTTTTCCAATTTCTATTTCTTATTAGTTTTAGCAACTTCATCATTCACATTCATTGAAACAAATGATTCGGTAAATGAAGAATTTAAACACAATTTGTAGATGTTTCCCTTTAACAAACCATAACCAATAGTCTCACCATAATGAGAAATGGAACAAATTTTATTCTCAAAGATAAATGAATAATCACAAGCGTCAAGTTTTGGAACAAAAATTAAGTTTCTATACTATCGGAAATGTACATGATATCAACTAAATCTAAATTAAACCACCCTTCAACACCAAATGGAGAGTGCCAACAACTTCAATTGGTTTCTTTTTTGAAAGGAATGCATGTAATGAATTAGTTATGTGTAGAATCTTACCAATATCAATCTATCATTTATATTTAAAGGAGCATCAATAATTTATGACTCATAAGAAACATGACTTAATAAAGTATTATATTTATTCTCTAGCCACTATTGGAATTTTGAATATTCTTTCCTCATGTGTCCTTTAGTTCTACAAAAATGACACGTAGGACCACCTGGTCTTTTCAAACTAAAAGGATTTGCTTGTCAATCATAAGGTTGAGAGTATCATTATTTCCATAATTGCAACCCTTGCCATGTACGTGAGCACTGTCAAGTTGTTTGGATTCAGTATGCCATCTTTTTGGACACACATAAAAATTAGCTTGCTCATTAACCTTAGATATGAAAATCTTTGAAGGTTTTCTTGTTCTCTTCATCATGACATCTCTTCCTACATAGTTTGGTCCTTTGAAGATCAACTATAATATGCAAAGAGAGAATCGGAAGATGAGCAAGCTAATTTTTATGTGTGTCCAAAAAGATGGCATACTGAAATCCAAACAACTTGACAGTACTCACGTAATTACCTTTATTTCAAATAAAGGAAAACAAAAGATGCATGGCAAGGGTTGCAATTATGGAAATAATGATACTCTCAACCTTATGATTGACAAGGCAAATCCTTTTTAGTTTGAAAATCCCAACCGGTACATTTGTGACAAATTTACCCAAAATTATTTTTTTTACCACAAAAAACCTCAAACTGGTACACCTTTGACAAATTTACCCCAAACCGATACACTTATGACAAATTTACCCTCCGTTAGTTTTATTAATTTTTATTGTCAAATTATTAAGTTAAATGACACGTGATGATTGATTGATATACCAATTTGGGATTTTATGCTCTATTTGTCACAATTTACAATTTTTGTGATTTTTTTTGTATCAATCCAATTTAGCGGAGGGTATATTTGTCACAAATTTACTAGTTTGGAGTTTTTTGTTGTCGAATAAATTAGTTTGCTAAATTTGTCATAAATGTACTCAGTTTATGATTTTTTATAGTTGATCTTCAAAGGACCAAACTATATATGGAAAAAATGTCATGATGAAAGAACAAGAAAACCTTCAAAGATTTTTTTATCTAAGGTTTTATATCTAAGGATTTAAGTTGAGTAGTGATATCATTCATCTACATAATGTGCTCACAAATACTATTGATTCCATTACAGTGTCAACTTGTAATGCATGGTCCATATCCATGACCCTAAGAGTGAGACTTATTTGCTTTGTCCATTTCTTAAAATTTGCACAACTCAATTGTTCAATAGAGGAAAGACTCAATTGTTCGAAAAAGGAAAGATAACTCATAATAACATCGAGATAGTATGCTTGATCGAAATAATTAAATTCATACACATTAGTACCTTTAAGAAATCCACAAAAATAAATAAATGATTTAATTCATCATCACAATAAACTAAAAATGAACCACCCATCTTACATAGAAAGGTAAATACACAAACCTTACTAAAAAAATCCAAGAATCATCTATAGTCTTCTATTGGGCTGATTTTAAACACTTTAAATGGATTCTTTCATAATATACTAGCAAATTTCATGAGGCAATAATAGATCAAATTAAATCACTATTGGGAAAAATTAATTTGAGCGGGCCATTAGCAATTTATTTGCTTATTGGAATATCATTATACTCAAAATTAAATATCTTAATTTTTCGATAGGCTGTGAATTTAATAATGAGCATAACATGATATTATCATCATCTAAATCTTTTTAAAACAAAAATCTTCCTTCAGGCTTATTACCAAATCAAATAGTTTAGAACTGCGAAAAAAAAAAAGATTCGACATCAATAGAGTCATTCTTGACAAGTTTAATACAACCCAAAGTAAGCAAGTATTGAAAAAACAATTACATATGACACCACCACATTCACAACCATTGACAATACTTGATTTCCATATATATGTTTGCTGAATAAAAGAGAGTGGAACAACACAAAATTAGGCCATTCAATGGCCATATCATGAAATGATAAGCAAAATTTATGACAATCTATCTATTTCAAACATTTTGTTGATACAAATCCAAAAAACATCCCAATCAAATTCATTATTTGCATAAGATATTTGAAAAGTTGATTATCGTATATCTATTCCATCATCAATGAAATACTATGAATCAATCATTAAAAGAGCCAAAAGATCATAATAAATATTATAACCATATTTATGTGTTGAATAAACCAACGGTCCAATACCACATGTTTGATTAATAGAATCTTTCAATCACATGAATGAGATCAAATTAATAAATATAGCATACTTGAATCAAATGAAGTCATTATTAATCTAATGAGAGAGATGATGTCTTCTTGTGGATATGAATTTTGACCACTCTCCTCTATAATGGTTGTAATGGGTGTGTATTTTTCGAGGTAAGACTAACGTAAATGCCATAACTTTCGTACGCCACTTAATTGAGTGCCATAATTATTTTTTCCACTCACTTGAGTACCACAAATTTGAAAAATCCATCATTTAAATGCCATTAGTAATTTGCATTGCTTGCTAGAAAATTCAACATAGACACTAGTTATTCTACATGGCTTCTAGACATCAACATGGACAATTTTTTAATAATTTTTTAATTTTTAATTTTCCATTTTTTGCCCTTTCTAGGTTTGGCAATCCTCATTGGCTATGAAAGTCCTAGGTTGCCTTGTCTGGATCTAGGACACGCGGACCCCTGGAGTGCCTTAACTTTGGCCAAAGGGACACTTAAGTGCCATAACTTACGAAAGGTACACTTAAGTGCCAAAATCGGAGTAAAAGAGATCACTTGAGTGCCAATCCGGCGAAAATCCGGCTAAAATGTCGACATGGCACTTTTCCGGCGACGAGCTTAAAATAACGCCGTTTTGTACGCCGACATGGCCAAAACGGAGTTATTTTGGTTGACGTGGCAAAAAAAAAAAAAAATAAATAAATAAATTAAATTAAATATATTTAAAATATTTAAAAATAATAATTTTAAAATTAAATTTAGTTAAAATATTTTAAATTAATAATTTTGAAATTAATTTTAGTTGAAATATTAAAAAATTAATAATTAAAAATTAAAAAAAAAAAAAGAAAAGGGGGAGGCGGGCCGAGGATTAGCCCTCGCCCGCCGCGCCCGCCGCCGGCGACGGCGGAGGGTCGGCGGGTCGCCGGCCCGGCCGTGGGCCGGTGACCCGGCCGACCGGCGGCGAGGGTCGCAGCCCTCGCCCAGATCCGGCGAGGGTCGGCGGCCCTTGGCCCGGCCGGGCGAGGGCCCCGGCGGGCGGCGGCCCTTGGCCCGGCCGGGCGAGGGCCGCCGACCCTCGCCGGATCTGGGCGAGGGCTTGCGGCCCTCGCCGGATCTGGGCAAGGGCCGCGAGCCCTCGCCACAGATCTGGGGAGGGTCGCGGCCCTCACCCCGGCCGGGGGCCGCCGCCACGGGGTCGCCCGCGAGCGGCGGCCCTTGGCCGGCCGGGCGAGGGCCGCCGACCCTCGCCGGATTTGGGCGGAGCTCGCGGCCCTCGTCAAGATCCGACGAGGGCCGCGAGCCCTCGCCACGTCCGACGAGGGCTCGCGAGCCCTCGCCGCCGGCCGGCCGTGGTCGCGACCCGCCGTGGCCGGCGACCCGGCCGACCCTCCCGCTCGCCGTCGCGCCCTTCCCGGCGGGGGGCCGAGGGCTAATCCCTCGGCCGCCTCCCACCCTTTCCTTTTTTTTTTAAAAAAATTTTTTTAAATTTTTTTAAATTTTTAAATTATTATTTTTTAATATTTCAACTAAATTTAATTTTAAAATTATTATTTTTAAATATTTTAACTAAATTTAATTTTAAAATTAATTTAATTAATTTTTTAATTTTTTTATTACATTAGCCTAAAACGACGCCGTTTTGGTCACGTCGGCGTGCAAAACGACGTCGTTTTGGGCGCGTCGGAAAACGCCACGTTGGTATTTTGGCCGGATTTTGGCCGGAGTGGCACTCAAGTGATCCGTTTTTCTTCGAATGTGGCACTTAAGTGTACCTTTCGTAAGTTATGGCAAGACTTAAGTGTCCCTTTCGCCAAAGCATGGCACTTGGCGTTCTTTTCGCCCTGGATCTAGTAAGGAACTCTATGGCCTTGTGTGTGGTTGACAAGGCTTTCACAGCTGACGAGGGTCTCGAGTGACCTCACTAACTCTAAAAAAAGAGGAAAAAAACAAAAAAAAGTTAAAATTAAAAATCAAAACTTAAAAACTTAAAAGATTTTAAAAAGCATTAAAGAATCCACGTTGGATGGGAAATTAATAAATAAAAAATATGAGTGGGATGATTTGTCGAAAATGACACTCAATTGATCAATTTTATTATGATATGGCATTTAAGTGATTGAAAAAAAGTTATATCACTTAAGTGAATGCCTTATGAAAGTTGTGACACCTACATTATTCTTCTCCCTTATTTTTCTCTCAATAATTTTGTGGGAAATAGGTGAATCGCAATAATTGGATGCCAACATTTTCCACCAAAGAGAGACATTATATAGAGACAATGATGGACCAACCGTAGAGCTCTCAAATCTTAACCATCCATCAAGGTTTAAGATATGAGTTCCACAAGCCTAATTAAATGTCACAACTATATAACCCATTAATGTATTTAATTCAATTGGGCCCATATCAAATGTTAAATAATGGACCTAATAAGTTACATAAATAAGTTGGATCTCATCAAGTCCAAATCCACTTCTTTTCTCATTAAGGAAAGACAAGACAGTTAATCCTAAGTCCGAGTAATGACAATTCTTTTGTTATTGTCCCCGTTTTATCGTAATTAGTATGTGAGCAAAATAATTATTTTCCATGTTTTCCCTTTTCACATTGTCCCAGTTTGACTATTTTATAAGGTTTGGAATTTGTTTGGCTCTGTAAAACCAACCCTTGAGGGCATTTAGTAATGATAGTGATAATGATAATAAAATGTGAAATATTTCTCACACTATAGTATATGGTACTGTTGCCCTGTGAAGGACAAACTGCCGCGGCCCCAGCCCTGGTCCTCGCCCCACACTAGTTAGCACGCGAGTATGTTTTTGGCTCGTAGGAGCGGCAGGGGACATGATCCCTGTCCTGCCCTGTTCCCATCCCTAGTGAATTTTCTCATTCAACTTACTTGATACACTTAAGAATATTTAACCTGCTTAGGGTTTTACGGGTTATCAAATGCTAATCCCTTAACAATACGAGCATATCAATATGGGCAAAATTACATTTCGTGGGCATAAAAAGTTCGGTCATAAATGAGTTGGAAGGCTCCTGCAGGCCCAAATGGGCCATTTGGCCCACTTGTGTTTTGTAGCAATCTGCCTTGTAAGAAAAAATAGCAAAAGCCTTTAGTAAAAAACCGTTTACTACGTGAAATAAATGTATTTATATGATTTTCAGCAAAATTTTCATCTCACATTCCATTTCTCAATTTTAGGCTCCGTTTATTTTACAAAAAATAAATGATTTGAGGCTCTGTTTATATTCATTATAGAGACATTTGTACCGTTATGTTGATAGGGAATATGAACCATCCTCCAATATGATTAAATCTTGTCTCTAGTTTTTGAAAACCAAATGGAATTAAAATAAAAATGTATTATATTATCCTCCATCCCTGATTTGAGACTAAGCCTCACAAAATAGATGTCAAGAACATGCAAACTCTACAAAAATAATATAGGAAAACATGCCCATAAATAATCAACTCACTCTATCTCCTACAAATTCATATTGACCTGTGAATTTCCAAAATATAGTCTGGCTCTCGTCTAAGCTTTTTATTTTGCAAAAGCAAAATGGGGTTACCCGTCCTAATGGAGCATTTGATAAACCATTTAGTTACGGCTTTTTTATTTTTTATTTCCTTTCCTCCCATTCCAGCCGCTAATCACTAGAGCCGAGAGTCGCCCATTGACAATTGCTTCTGTTATATGCTTAAATTTATATCCTAGGTTTTTATACAACATTTGGTGTCGTCTCATTTGGAGCCAAATTCATTACATGGAAATGAAACATCTAGAGGCGATTTTGTAGTTCTTTGCTTTTTGGTCGAAGGTAAATCTGTATTCTATGCAGGCAAGAAATGGTGTTTTTTCTCCCTATTAGAAAGGGCGGGGGAGGTCGAGACAGATTGCAAGATTGTGGCAGATATGCTAAGGGACAGAGAAGAAAGCCCATGGGCCCTGGTTCCTATTGTGGAAGATTGCAAGATGTCGTTGTTCCATTGTTGGCCATACTTAGGCCTGTTTGGCAAATTTTGTTTACCAAATATATTTTTAAAAAAAAAATTATAGGAACAAAAAATTTGTTTAAACATATTTAACAAAAAAAGAAGTAGAAAAAAGTTATTTCTTATTCTCGAGAAACAATTCCAATAAACAATTTTTCTCTCTCCTCTTTTTTTCTTCTCTTTTTTTTCTTTTTATTCTTCTTCTTTTTGGCTGGCGTTGGCCACTAGACAGACGAGGGCCGCCGACCACGTTGGAGTGTCGCCGGCCCCGAAGACACCTAGCCACGATGAGACTCGTCGGCCCAAGCCTTGCCGGCCGACGCAAGGCTTGGCCTCGCTAGGCCAAGGTGAGGCTCGACCTTGCCCGGGCGGCGTGAGGTCCGCCTCGTCGGCCCGAGGCTCGCCTGGCCACCAAGGCCACCGTTTGATCCGAAGCTTGCTTGCCCTCAAAAAGCTCACCCAACTAGTATTTCTATTGACAAAAATTATTTTTTGAAAATATAATAAAAATATTGAAAAATTAAAAGAAACAACGTTATACAAGTAAATGCATTTTTATTGTAAAAACTCCATTGTGGTCTGGTCGCTCACAACCCAAAAAAAAATTGTTATCTCTAGAAACATTATTAAATGGATTAATACAACCCACTAAAAAATTCTCTTTCCTGATTGGATTAATAGCCCCTCGAGACCTCCTAGGAATATCCTTCGTTCATATGTTTTCCCCGTTACGGAACTCAAAACGAGAATTGCAACTCCTCCGTTTATAGCAACTTTTCCTTGACAGAAATCCCTTCACTGGATCTTTACCAAAACGCGCAAAAGTGCTCTGTATTCTCTCCCTAATCATTAATCATCAAACCCAACCAAAAATCTAACCTTTGCTTCTTGCATTTTGCCTCACAACCCACCAATGAGAAACAACCCACTTTGAAAAGGGACCCACGAATCGTCCTCCTGTCTTACATAGTTTAAAAAAGAAGATCAGATGGGGAATTCTAATGATGCAGAGCAGGTTGCATCCGCCCCATTATTCTAACAGCAGCACCCTTCCATTTTCTCGCACCCACCGTTGACCGGACCGTACAGCGTTAAACTAGCTTAGAAAAAGCTTGTCCTTTGCCTTACTTCTGCACCTAAAAAGGGATCTAATGCGTGCCGTTACTGTGTCACCGACCCTGCTCAGCTGTCGCTCTCCCCAGTTGCCTCTATTGACCTGTATTCATAGGGAGCTCCGGAATCAGGAGCTCTTCTGGATTCTTTGGAGCCTGCCACACGCTCACGATGCATCGATGGAACAGAAAGAAGAACCAATTTCCTTTGCTCGTGCTCGTCTTCCTCGGTTTCATCGTTTGTTCGATCCTGTACAACGAAAGCAGCATCCGACAAATCAACCATGACACGGATCGAGTCCCCGGGAAGCAACCTGAGGTCACTTTCGTGAGGCCGAATCAATTAGCTCGCAGGGGCAAAGCTCCTGGTACGCTGCACTTCGTCTTTTCACTTGAACTTGCGAAAGGGTTTGTGGGTTCTCGTGTTCCTTTTCTCTGTTTCTTGGTAATTGGCAATGGCGGTACTTCGTTGGATTGAAATTTCGCGTTTAAAGTTCGAATTTTTTTGTGGGTTACTTTTTGTTGTAGGGGTCTTGGATAGATTTAGTAGATGCAACTCCACGAGAGAGTATAGTGGGAGGAAGATAAGGTGGGGTGAGGCTGCACCGGCGTCCGAACGACGAAGGGTTGATTTGGAGAGGTGCAATGTGTTTTCCGGGAGATGGGTGTTCGACAATGCGTCGTTCCCGATGTACGGCGATTCGGAATGCCCATACATGTCGGACCAGCTGGCTTGCCACAAGCATGGTAGGTCTGATTTGGACTACCAGTATTGGAGATGGCAACCTCATAATTGCAATTTAAAGAGGTAATTCCTTTTAAGGATTTAGTCTGAGTGCTTGTTTTGACTGTGTCCTTGCCTTATATTTGCATGGCTTCGGCAAGAAGCTCCAACTTTGATGTGATAGTCTAAAGTCTCATGAGCGAGTAGATTTGGTAAGAGAATTTGGGTAAGTTTGGAAACAGCTTGGATGATCCGTCTTTGAACTCTAAATGAGCAGATGTCTTTTCTGGAAATAAATTTTGTCAAGTGTTTACAGGAAAATGATACACTCTAGGTATCTTTCTAATTTTGTGTCCACAAAAACAAAATGAGTTACTGGATGCGTTGTTTGGTATGTAGTTGCAGTAATAACTGGACAGGTTTTCTTTTTGTTTGACCATGGTTGTGGTTGTCTTGTTTTGATAGATGGAGTGTGACTGAAATGTGGGAGAAGTTGAGAGGAAAAAGACTAATGTTTGTTGGAGATTCACTAAATCGAGGGCAATGGATATCGATGCTCTGTCTGTTGCAGTCAGCAACTTCCGAGGACAAAAGATCTATAACGCCTAATGCAGCTCTTACAATCTTTAGATCAGAGGTAAAGCTTGTATTCTGGCATCGCAGTCCATGGTCCCTGAGAGACATTTTATTCCTGACTTTTGATTTTTGCAAGTGCATGGCTAAAGTATGTCTTCAACATTCTTTATAGGAGCAGGCAATTTTTTTCAAGTTCCTTGATAATTTCTCTTGTGTTGGTTCGTTTGCAGGAATACAATGCTACTGTGGAATTTCTTTGGGCCCTCTCCTTGTTGAATCTAACTCCGATGATCCAGTGAACCATAGGTTGGCCGAGCGAATAATACGGCCGGATTCAATTCTGAAGCATGCATCACAGTGGGAGCATGCTGACATTTTGGTCTTCAACACATATTTATGGTGGAGACAAGGTCCTGTTAAGCTTCTGTAAGTACGGCACTGGCGGTGATTCTAGTAATGGAGAACTAGAATAAGAGTCTGATTTTATGTTGGCAAAGTATGATGTGTGATGACTGTTGCAGATGGAGTGATGACAGAGATGGCGATTGTGAAGAATTAGATGGTTTGGGCGCAATGGAGTTGGCAATGGAGACATGGGCAGATTGGGTGACCACTAAGCTCGATCCTCGCAAGAAAGTCCTTTTCGTCACCATGTCTCCAACGCATCTCTGGTGGGTAGCGCTCTTTTCTAATGCTACCAATGTACCTGATGTGCTATATCGGCTAATCCAATCATGAATATAAACTCTTTTAGACATAGTGATACAAACTTCAGAAATTGCACAAGCACTTCACTTTTCCTTTCCTCACTGTTTTCTGGAAAACATCAGCAAAAGATAGTGACGATAGTGGTTGTCTTGCAGAAGATATTAGTGAATTTTTCCAAAGTGAAAATATTGTGTTCGGAGAGAGCTGTTCAAGTTTTTCCAATATTGGACTTAATTTTTCCAGCTCCATGAATGTTTTCTTTTGAAGCGAAAAGTCACATATTGGAGAATGGATCAAGGTGCAGGAATACTTCCTAGGAAAACAACAATAATGCTTGCACAAATTCACACCTAACGTGATAAACAGAGGCATGTTTAGTTTGCCTGATGCCAAGTAGTACTAGGATTACCTATCAGATCTCTGTCGGCCTGTTATCTGTTCCATGACCCTTTATCTGATGTTTCTATCTTTTCTTAATTCAGGAGCCGAGAATGGAAGCCTGGGAGCGAAGGGAACTGCTACAGCGAGCGGGCTCCTATCAATGTGGAGGGCCACTGGGGAGCCGGTTCTGACCTGCCGACGATGCGCATGGTGGACCGAGTTCTTGGCAAGCTGGGTCCGAGAGTCTCTGTGGTCAACATCACTCAGCTCTCGGAGTACCGGAAGGACGGGCATCCGTCGATCTATCGGAAGTTCTGGGAGGCGCTGAAGCCTGAGCAGCTGTCGAACCCTGCGGGTTACTCCGACTGCATCCATTGGTGTCTACCGGGTGTGCCCGATGTGTGGAATCAGCTATTGTTTCATCATTTGTGAATCTGAGATGTATATTATTGAGCTTTACTGCTGTGTTTGTTATAGAATGAAGGAAATTACAAGTTATTTCCACTCTCTCTTGAACAAATCAATTCATTATTTTATCAGCACTTCTTCATTGGACTAGTTATTCTTTTGCTTTGCTTTAATAAAGTGATATAATTGATAAGAAAAACCAATTCGAACAAATAAAACTGATTTCTACAAAAATATGATCGTATCTTTGTATCTTGATGGTATTCTAACAATAATGTATATTAAATCACTAGAGATGCAAAGACAAACCTAAAATTGACAGGTACCACGGTAAGTAATAGCCATTTCTAGACGCACTAATAAGTAGGGACGGGCCGATCCTAAAATTGACAGGTACCACGGTAAGTAATAGCCATTTCTAGGTGCACTGGGACAGGCCGATCCGCTCGGATTCGGCAATGCCCATGGTGATTGGTCCACTTCCAATTTCCTAGTTTACTAGAATTGGTGAATATCAATCTGATTTCCTGTTTTAGGCATGGAATTGCCCATCGCCTACCTAGACTAAACCGATATATGCATATATTTAAAAAAAAAAAATCTAACTCAATTACTTAATTATTTTATAGTTTTTTTACCAATAAATAATGTTATTGACTAATTTTGTCTCTTGGGTGTATAATAGGATTAATCTCCCTATTTTGTTTATTCTAATAATCTATTTACTTGATTTCTCAACCAAAACAAAATAAACAAATGAAGATGAATGAAATGACTAATTGGAGATGTTCATAAATGATGTGATACTTTGTTGTCACGACACGAAATTAAGAGCCAATGGCTTGTTTTAAGAGCATAATGAGGTCTCTCTTTAATCATCCCCATGATTAAATTATGATGACATTGGAAAAAGATGGATCAAACAATTAATATTTTAACTTATGTGGAAATTAGGACTTCTAAGTTATAACATATTATCTAATTATTCACATGTTTCCACTGTCGAGAAATCTTAAGAGGATCACACCATCACCTTTGAAGAAATTAAATTCCTCCCTAACAATCATTGTTTATTCATTCCACTTAATAGTTTTTAATATTCAATTAAAATCAATAGCTCGCAATCCAACATTAATTTAAAGCCGAATAAGCTTTGATGTTCTAAATAGAAACTAGGTTTACCATGATAATAATTGATGAATGCAATTTTGCATGGACCAAAGACTGATTCTATGGATCCATCCGAGAATCAAATCGGACCAGTAGTCTAGTTTCTAGGTGAATTTATGGAACTAATGAGTAGTTCTTGATTCTAATTTTTTGAAACCGATTCTTAGTGGACAATTTCTATTTCCAAGTTTAGAACTGTTCACCTAAGTTATGCTTACCCCTACCAATAATCTTTTTGACAAATTAAAGTTTATCTTTTAGTTATCATATAATTTATAGATTCATATAAAGTTGAGGGTCAATGATTCATATGATTCTCAATCTCAATCCAATTTCTTTTATGACTTGGAGATCTATTTATATTGAGTTTTCACACCTCATATATCGATCATACAAGTTATTTGACACATGTGTTTCCATATGAAAGACATTAGACAAAACTAATGAAGAGAAAATTTGTGACGGTCCATTCATATCAGATTTTTTTGTACCAAGAAAAGTAGTTTTTGATAAAGGCACATCGGTTCCTATTTTTTTTTTTTCGGTGGTAGCGACTCCATCTGAATTTAAACTGCTTTCAAGATATGAAATTAGATTTTTCTACGCCATAACATCATCGTGGTACCAGAAAGACGCGAACGTTGCGGTACACGAAAGGGTCGTACGACGTTTCAAACCGAATCTCAGAACCTTCGCCGCCATCGAACGCCACACGTGCTCCATCCGCAGTCCACAAGTTCCGCAACAAGCTGTCGAAGATATTTTCCCGTTTTCCCTCTCTTCCTCCTCCATGGCTTCCTCCGGATGATCCGACGTTCGTTGACTCAACTGTCAGTACCTGCCAGTACCTGCCAGTAACGTTCATGGTGGATCCTCGTCTCTGCTGACGCTGCACGCCGCGCTGCTTCTCCAATGGCCATCGGCGTCTCGCCCCACCACCGCTTCCTCACCTCCGTGAGCCGCCTGCCCTCGAACCGCCACCCTTCCTCCTCCTCCTCCGCCGCGCCGCCCCGGAGCCGCTGCAGAGTCCGCTGCTCCGCCCGCTCGAAGGCCGGCCCGGAGTCGTCCGATGTGAAGCAAAGCGCGGCCACGGTTCGAAGCTCGTCGCCCGAACCTCGTGCCGAGGTTGAGAAGGCCGGGAATGCGACTCCGACAAAGTCGCTGAATTGGGTCGATCGCGTTCTGGAAAGTTCGAGGTGGGAAGTCGTTTTGCTCACGAGTCATTGGTGTTGAATTGTGAGTTGCGTTTGTGATTTTTGTGAGTGCTTGTTTGAGAGTGTGCAGGGATGGATTTAGGTTCAGCGAAATCGGGTTGGAGATTCTGTCCATTGCTTTACCGGCTGCTCTGGCTTTGGCTGCTGATCCCATTACGTCCTTGGTGGACAGTGCTTTTGTTGGTCGTATAGGTAATTCTTGAACTTCATGAACTGTGCAAAGTCTGAGTTTGGATGGTTGAGAAGTCTTTCTAATATGAATTGATGAAATTTGTAGTTGATTTGGTTCGATACTTGCTCGTTTGAAAATTATTTGGCTGAAGTTCTCGCAAGATGTTGGCAGAGATGATCATAGTTTATTACGTGATAATGCTTTGCAATGAAAACTGCAAATTGTCTGGCTGCCGGTGGTGAAATTTTAGTAGTTTCCTCGGAGATAGATAAATGGTCGAATGTGACATCCTCGGTGATTGTAAGGATAAGGATTCATGATTTGATGCGGCGTCATGTATTGTGAATGAAACTCGTTGGCTACTTGAGGATTATTTTTTCATTCTTGGTTATTTTTCTCTATCCAGGATCATCCGAACTGGCAGCAGTTGGAGTATCAGTTTCTGTGTTCAATCTGGTTTCGAAATTGTTTAATGTTCCCTTGCTCAACATTACCACGTCATTTGTAGCTGAAGAACAAGCCATGGCAAATAACGGTAGTGATGATTATCGTCAACTCGGTGATGGTAATTTCTTTCTTCTTATTTTATCATACTTCAAGACATGGTTACTATTATTGCTCCAGCTATGTTCCTCTGATTTGTCCTGCTTTATCGATTTTATCAAGGTTTTGCCGAGGAGCAAAAAACAAAGAAGCTCCTTCCATCATTATCAACTTCATTAGCACTGGCTACTGGCATTGGGATTGCCGAAAGTATTGCACTTTCAGCTGGCTCAGGTTTCTGGATCAATTTGATGGGCATATCTGTTGTATGTCTGCCTTTTCCAAGTATGAAGTTAATTGAATAGCCTGATTTCTCCATGCCTAGTCTTGTCTGTTATGGACAAATTATGACAAGAGCTCCAATGTGGCCCTTGTTTGTGCTTATTAAATTTATCTTGTTACTTGTAGGCCACGAGAGGCCTGCTTAGACACTTGGCACCTTGAATTTATGAGAAAATGAACGTCATTTAATTCTCTTATTTTTATCATTTTTCCATGTACTGGGGTTTTCTTGGGGAGGTGTTCGACAGATATTTACCTCTCCACCAAGGAATGTCATTTACTCATAGGGCATAACATGGAAATGTCACTCCTTAAAATTATGCACCTCAGTTTTGTTATAACAGGAAAGGATTGGTTTTAGTGCATTTTGTTTGAAACACCTGTGTAATAATACCCTCAAGGGATGTTTACCATCTGATATAGATTTTTCTCTACATTCTTAGTGACATTTGTGTAATATCTTTTTGGTGTTCATTGAGGTTCACTCATCTACAGGATTCACCAATTAGAATACCGGCTGAACAGTTCTTATATTTGAGAGCTTTTGGTGCTCCAGCTATTGTAGTAGCACTTGCTGCACAAGGTGCTTTTCGTGGATTTAAGGACACAAAGACACCTCTATATGCCATAGGTATGTACTGCAATGAGTTCTGTTGAAAATTAGTGACGGAATATTATAATCTCCTTCACCATCGAATGTGTGGATCTTGATCTTGGAAATAGGATCTTCTAGCTTTACACTATGAAGAAACAGGATTTATTTCTAGGATATTATAGTGTAGAACTATAATTAATCAGATTCATTATTGAATGAAGATCACCTTCAGATAATAATTATGAAGAAGACCATTAAATAACATAATATTCTAGACCTTTCTCATAATAGGAGTAATCTTCTCTGTGGAAGTATGTAACTTAATTGATATCATGGGGTACAAGGTACAAGACACTGTCAAGATACATGAGAACCAGTTAACTTAGAAAAAGACAAGTAACTATTTTCAGAGAATCATCAAGGGCTTACAAAGTAGTTTTCCTTGTTGAAAACTGGATTTTTTGGTAAGATGAAAATGTGCAATTTTCTTTTTATGGCTAGTTGATGTGAGAAATTTCTCTTTATCTTATTATGTTTTTGATTTTAGACTTGACAACTTCCACTGTTAATTTTTTTCTGTTCTGGCTGCCAGCATACGCCTCTAGAAAACTAGTATACTGTTGCGATGATGCCTCATAACCAGCCTTGATGGCTTTGCGTAAATCTTTATAATTTGTAATCATCTTACATATGTGTAAAATAAGTATAAGAGTGTTGATAATCAAATTTTATCTCAGTGGTGTAAATGTTAAATCTTAGGTTCATCTATAAAATATTATATCCACCTAATAAATCCAGTTGCAGACAGACAGGCTCATTTCTAATCTATAATTTAATGGATTCTGAGCTTTACACTTTGAATTAAACTGAAATTGGCTAACTTGGTTTGCTAAGCTAATTTTTTATGCTAATTGCTGGTCATTGGCCGATTGTCCTCTGAAGCACTCTGAGATGCTTGTCCTTAAAGAGATGCCTGAGTTCATAGTCAGATGATGTTGAGAATTGTCACAAAGGAAAACATTTTTCTGTCCACATGTTAATACTTTAGCTCTTTTCCTGGCATAGTTTTTGACAAATTTTTTTTGTTGAACTGCAGTTGCTGGTAACTTACTGAATGCGTTTCTGGATCCAATTTTGATATTTTTTTTTGATCTTGGCATTGGTGGTGCTGCAGCAGCAACAGTGACTTCTGAGTATGTCAGTACTGTGGTAAATTTAACATAATCATAACTATTTGCGGAGTATTGTCATTTCTTCATAATGTGATTTGTTGTAACTTCTTTGTCCATTAAATGGATTTAAATTTGTTTGCCTTCTATATAACAGATATTTGATAGCTTTGGTCCTGCTATGGAAGCTGAATGATGAAGTATCACTGATCTCTCCAAATTTTGATGGGAAAAAAATTATCCAGTATCTGAAATCAGGTATGACTCTTATGCATCTATACGGTGAAGACATTATTTGAACCAATTAACGGAAATGTAGAATTTAATTTCTCAAGAATGGCCCGAAGTTTATGTTGTCCTAATTTCCTTCTGGCAAGTTACTCTGGAAAGAACCTTAAGTGAGGCACAAAGTCAGAAAGTCCACTTATTATTACATTTTGTAGTCAATTACAAGACTAAGGCTCAAAATGGAGGTCAAATTTGACGCCGTGATGAGTAACTGCAGCTTGTTTTGAAAGCCAGTTTCTTTTAAAGTGAGGCTTGTTGTATCTTCAGGTGGCCTTCTCATTGGCAGAACCTTAGCAGTTCTCATTACTATGACTTTGGCAACATCAATGGCTGCTAGGAGGGGCCCTATACCTATGGCTGGTTATCAGATCTGCACACAAGTATGGTTGACTGTATCTCTGCTTACTGATGCTCTAGCAATTGCTGGCCAGGTACCAAATCAGCTCTTTCTGGTCTATATCCTGTCATAGATTAGCTGAGCAAAGTCATTGTACAAACCGTTTTATGAGTTCTCCCCTGTCATAGAATTGCCTTTCTACTGGTTTGCTGTCTTGGTTAAGCAATTTACAGAGTACCCTATGATGAAACCTTCAAATAGCCTAAAAGCCTGACCAAGTTATCCTTTAATGAATCACTCTGTGGAGCAAGAAATACTCTATATTCAACAGTTCAGGTCAAATATTAACATAACAATTCATATTTGGGATAGATTTGCAAATGACAAATGACTACAATGTCTCTCACAACTTTCTGACAATACAGAGGATAATATTGGTGCTTTGTGCACCTCCAGAAGTTTCATCATTAAGCTAGCATCTGCACATGAGTGCACCTCATACTGAGGTTCTCTTTATTTGAATTGCTTGACTTTCTCACAGGCTCTTCTTGCCCGTGGTTACTCCCAAGGAGACTATGAGCAAGCACGTGAAGTGATATACATGGTTCTTCAGGTATATTGTTGCTTCAGCATGTTGTTATGCTAATGTGAAAAGGATAAAATTTCTTGATTATTTTTCCAAGGAATCAGAGAGCATTGTTTTCCCACCTTACTTAATATTTCAACTTTTGAACAGATTGGTGTGGCCACTGGTGTTGCTCTAGCTGTCATTCTTTTTGTTGGGTTCGGAGCCTTTTCAAGATTATTCAGCATGGATTCTGAAGTTCTGGAAATTGCTTGGTCGGGTATTCTGGTAAGAGAGTGCCTATGCCTAGTCTTTAATTGGACATCCTGCTTTCTGGTTCTGGGTAACAAAATGCCAAAATACACATGTTCGTCATGTTTTGAGAAAGGTTTGGGAGTTGGAGCGAATGTTTAAATGCATGTGAGGTAATTTCATACCTAAACTAAACCAAACTCAAAGTGGAAAGCTCTAAGAAGCTGAGCATTCTAATTTCTTTTTCGGTTTAGGCTATCTGGATCTGCTCCTGGGCATCTTCTAGATTTTTCTTTTTTCACCAGGTTAACAAATTTCGAAACAGTGACCCTTGATAAAACCATTAGCTTGCTCCATTGTCTTGGCTGTCATGGATTCGAGTGTTAGAAATAGCTTCTCTTCCATGCATGATAAGTCTGCATTTAGAGCATCCTTTCACTTCCTGCAATCTCAGAGCCTTTGCCCCAGAACGCTCCTTATACTTTGAGAGGATGTTGTCAAACTTCTTAATACTTCCAGTCATCTTCTCAAACCTTTCAAAAAGAGAAGGAAAACAGATTCATGTAATAAAACTGTCACAAACTGTCCTTTTGCTGACTTTTCAAGATTGTAGACATGATGCTACTAGATGTCTCACGCTGATAATTTGCAGTTCGTTGCTGGATCTCAACCAGTGAATGCTGTGGCATTTGTTTTTGATGGGCTCTACTATGGGGTTTCTGATTTTGGATATGCTGCCTATTCCATGGTGACTCCTCGCTCTCGTTCTACATTTATTCAAAACTAAAGAGATTCAACGTTTCTGACCTTCTCCATTGCTGCACTAAATAGGTCTTTGTTGGAGTGGTTTCTTCTGCTTTTTTACTGGCAACAGCTCCCACGTTTGGTCTTGCTGGAGTTTGGGCAGGGTTGTTTCTCTTCATGACATTGCGGGTAGTGGCTGGCATTTGGAGGTAAACCGGTTTTGACTTAAGCTACGCTTTATGGCTTCTCAGTTCTACACAACGAAGTTGGACCTTGAGGTAACCCTGACATGCGCACGCATGAGCACATCTAGAGCACTTTGATAGAGAAGTTAGTAAATGAGGTTTCGTCTAATAAAGTAAAGAGAGGGATCTCAGAATATTCATTGTATGTGAAACTGAAAGGATAGGTGACTCCATGGGATGTCCTTGTGATAGATTATGTGGCGATAGTCTATTGGATTTATTTGCACCACATCGAGCACTGCCTACTAGGACTCCAGAATTTATTTGGTAGTCGTGCATCTCTTTGACAATTGGTGATACGATTCCAGATTAGGAACAAAAGGTGGACCATGGGAAAGGATTTGGTCCGAGGCAGAGCAGGGAAGTGACTGATATCAAATCGAGTTTGTACATGTTGCTTTTCCCGGTGAGCTTATAGCAAGTGCCACAGAGGACTTGAGACATAGCCAAATAGAGTTCCCGAGAAGCAGTTGCTCTTCGAGTGTCTTCTATCCCCATGGCGTCACCAAAACAGAAATTAAGCTGCCAGAAATAAGTGGTGAGACGGAAGATGCTGAATTTTGATGGCAATGGCTGGCCTGCCCTCTTTGCATCTTGACCATGCAGTTCTCGCTGGTTCATCTATATATACCACTCCCAAAGCATACCAACTGCACCTCACATTGAGGCTTCCGAATTATCGAGTCAAACGATTTTATCTTCCTCTTTTTTACTAAGAGCTCTCTGGATGGCGCATCTGGAGTTCTGCTCGTATTCTGTAGTTGTTTATTAGTTCACTCAACCTTGCCGTAGTTTTCTGACCTGTTATTGAATCTTTTGCTTGACATGGTTGACTGCCCTCGAGCAATACACAATGAATGTACTTGTAATCATCCTGAAGTGATGAAACCACATGAGTTGGGACTTCTAATGATATCCAATATTCTTGTATGTTTAACTTTGATTCTGAGTCACTCAAGATTCTCTGATGCCGGGCCATTAAAAAGGGTTTAAGATTGAGGAAAAGATATAGTTCATTAGAAAAATCCTCCAAAAAAAAAAAAAAAAATCACATTATTCATTTTGTTCACAACCCAATTCGTCTTGATGTATATGAGGTTCATTTTAATATCATGAATTAGACAGTGGACCAATGTGACATGTATCAACGGTCTCAAGTGGGTTTGAAAAAAGAACTATTTTCATGTTAGATTGGTGGTGATGATTTCTACGTTACATTCCATGTGGATAAGTTAATGGTGTTAAAAGGTTAGAATTTTCAATTTGTAAGCAATCTTCTCCTTTCAGACCATGAAGTACCAGTGATATTCACTCAACGGATAACCCTCTCCTCCATTAATGGTAGAAGACTGAAACATGAATCTCTGTCCAATCATTGTGAGCACCGACCCGATAATGTGCTGAACAAGAACAAGAGGAATTCTGATGGTACGTGCCCAAAGAGGATAGAATGCTGCAGACACCCTCGCGGTTTAAAATCATCTTCAACCACTTTACCATACTTGTGGAGATTCCCAGAAGATACAATAGACCCAAAAGTCAACCGAAGCAAAATGCAGAAAAAATACTATCGCACTCCTGATATGGAGGTTGCCGAATTTTCTCTCCTACAAAGGAACGATTGAATAGAGCATCAGTCTGCGACACCTCCACATCTATCATCCACCTAGCTTCAAGTCCCCTGTATATAAACCAAGGCATCAGGCATCTTCTGCCACTAAATGGTCGCGGAGTCTTCAAAACCTCTCTCCGCCACCTTTCACACATCAGCAACATCATGCATTTCTCTCTACTGTGATGTCCAAAAAGAAATCCAAGAACAAAAAATTTGGATTAACATATGCTACAGCACAAAATATCTCATTATAAATGAAAATCGCAGAATGTGCAGCCTCATGACTACTTAAGATGCAAAGGCATGAAAATATGTACTTGCAGTTGTCTCGTGTGATGACATGTAAATTTTTTCAATCATTTAGACATGGTAATTATGTAAAAATCAGCACAAATACCTAGTCATCAACTGACTAACAACTAATCACTGGGGGTTACCCTGGTGGCCACTTTTTCTACTTGGGAAGGGGGAGATAGGGAGTTCAATTTCTCACATTCTTGGGGGGCTGAGGTGGAGACGCGTGAGTGAGGGAGCAGGATTTCGCAACTTGTGCATAGTGCATAGCACACATAGTGGCTTGTAAAATAGATATAAGATAGGACCTAACCAAAAAAAAAAAACAAAAAAAGCTGACTACAGCTGACTACAACGGATTGTTTCTTTAAGGAAAATTTTCATGGGTAAAAAAGGTCAACATCCATGGCTTTGAGGCATACATTGTCTCCCAGATTCAGGAAGCAATTTAGCCAGTTGTTCATAGCATAAAAATCATGTAAATATGACTGCTTCAGAAAACTAGCAGGGAAAAACCTACAAATTCCCAGTGGTTGTCAACTTCAACATACGAAATAGATACTTGCCAGCACCATCAACTGTTTTCGATATGACATAATTAGCCAAACTAATAAATGAGACCCGGCACTGCTTGTTAAAGAAGTAGAAGTATTGGCATAACTCTGTCACTTGCCAGATGCCTAAACCAGAAGTCAACATTGATCTCCATCCCCAGCACACAGCATCACTTTTCCCCCTCATATTCCTGGTCAGCTCCATTCCTTAAACCGGCAATTAACTTGATAATCTATTTGTGTTTTATCTGAGTAAGACCCATCACCTTAGGGGTGGTTTCTACACTACTGCAGAGTACAAGGAAACTAACTGGAGAAGTTATGACACAACTTTTACACAAAAAAAAAAAAAGGATTAATACTTTTATATCCATCGATAATCACAACAGGTCCCCAACCTCCTTGACAGAAAGACATCTATTACTAGGGGTGTGCAACCGGACTGGGTATACCCAGGAATCGGACCGGCCCACCTGGAAAACAGGGCCGGGAACCGGTTCCCAAAATTCGGAACCAGTTTGAACCGGTCTAGGAACTGGTTCCAAGTAATTACCCACCTAGGAACCGCTTCCCAGACTTGTTCAGGAACCAGTTTGGAAAGCCCAAAGTCCAAAACCCACTTTTTCCCCTGATTTCTATGTTAGGCAAGTCCTCTTCTTGTTCTCAACATCTCTCGGTTCGGCTTTGCATTTCGTAGCAATGTTTTTGTGGTGGGTTTGTCATTAGAGATTGGTATCCACGAGTAGAAAGTGAAAAGTTGAAAATATTTTGGAATCTTCCTCACCTGAACATCACTTTCGATTTACTGAGCCCACTTTTTGGTTATGTGGGTGTTCGGGTTTTGTCAATGCAGTTTTTCCATGGTTGTTGCTGAAAATGACCAAGCAATCCAAAGTGATTCTCATCCGCATCGTTGGGCATGAAATCTCAAAGGTAAATGTTCTCTTGCAGCTTCTGCCCCAAGTAAAATCTTTGGGGTGTAGAAATAGGGACGTTCTTGCATATCAATGTAAAATTCAAAACCGCTATCAGGCGGTTGCAAAACAAATTATAGTGGAAATAGGGTTGATCTGGAACCGGACCAGAAAAACAGGATGGTCCAAAAAAGGATCTAGTGCAAACAGAGTTGGGTACAGGGTCCAAAAAAAGGGAACTGGTTATAATAGGTTTGGTACAGGATTCAGGTCTAAAACTTACCCACCCTAGACTCGATCACCCCTCTTTGTTACTCATACCATGCACAAGCATGTGCACCTAATGAAGAGACACTAAAAGAAAAGACAGTCACAACCCTTACCAGTGATCACTATCAGTAAAACCTAAACCTGCAGGCATAACATTATGCTGGTGCATACTTGCTTCCACCAAAATACCCAATGCCCAGGAAAGGAGATGCTTAGAGTACTGCTCTCATACACACTGAATTACTCAAAGATGATAGGCTCCCCAAAACTGAATCCACTACTACTCTAGGTGTCGAGTGACATTTCAAGGAAAAAAGCTAAGAAGCCAAAAAATCAAAGCTTCAATCCTAGAACTTATCTTCAATCTTATGACTTATCGAACTTCACATTCACACCTCATGATGTTGCAACTAAATGTTAAACTTACTGCAGTCAAGTATCGCTTTGCACATTCCATTGACAATCTCCAGTGTTTAGAAAGCGCATGGCCATCCTTATCTTGCTAACTATAGTGAGCTAAAAGATGGCATTCTGTCAAAAGTAATTTTATCACTTCTTAAGGAAAGTACAGGATCATTACTCTCCAGTCATATTCTCCTTTTCCTTTCCTTCTCTTTTGACACCTTGGGAAGTATGCAGATGCATAAACTGAATCAAAAGCTTAATGAACACATTTCTAAGTTTCATTTAAATCCAGAGAAGGACGATAGACAGTGGTATCTCAATCCAGTAGATGACATAGGCAAGGTCATTTAAGAACCAATGCGTTGCACAGTTAAAGGGGAAATGGACTAGATTTTAAAACTCAATCAGATACAAGAGAACAACACTTACCACTAGCCATCGACCACCCTCTTGATCCCAGCAACTTCTGCCCTCAACTTCGAATTATGTTGCTCCTAACCACGATCACAACACAAAATCATGACAAGTCAGCACATAAAACAAAACCGATTCAAACTGATCAACATGAGAAGCCCGACGAAACATGAAGTACTCCATTAACCACAGAACCCAAAATTCTACCTTTGACGATGATAAATGAAGCACGAAAGAGAAAACTTATCAAGGCTAATGGAAGCGTGCAATAGCCTCTCTAACCACACACTAAACTAGCATCCCTTCATTCCTCAAGCAAAAGACATCGGACTAATGAAATGAATGCCCCGATGATTTTACACCAAAACCTTTACTTCATCATCCATCACGAATCCTCCTGAACAAATGCGGAACTCTTAAAAGCTCCAAATACAGAAATGGGGAGGAGCTCACCATCTCCAGGACCTGAGCAGAGCTCGCCTCGACGAGCCTGGCTAAGGTGTCGACCCTCGTCAACATCTTCTCATACATCTCCTCCAACCCGGCAGTGTAGTTGCTAGCTTCCGGTCCCACTAGCCTGCTCAATTTCGCGGCCGGGAAACCCTCGGCGATCGAATCGATCTCGCCCTGGCACTTGGCGGCCCGCCTCATCGCGCTCAGCCGCTCCTCCTTGCCGTCCTCCTGCATCATCGACGATCCCCTCAGATCGCAGGCCAGCCACGGGAACGACGAGTTGGGGCTGAAGTTCCCGTAATGCCCTCGGAACCCGGGCCCGATGTTGACGACGTCGACCGACCTGGGCTCGAAGGTCTCCGTGGCGGTGCGGAACTGGAAGGCGCGGTACTCGTGCGTGTGGATCGCGGAGTCGAGGGGCGGGGTGGAGAAGAGGAGGAACACGCGCGGGGAGAATCCGCCGGCGGCGGCGGAGGCGGCGATCGGGAAGGAGAGGGAGGGGTCGGAGGCGAGGGAGACGGCGACGTTGAAGTCGCGCATGGAGGGCTGGAGGCGGGAGCGGCGGCGGGAGGAGAACCACCCGATGAGGCGGTGGTGCTGGGAGTGGCGGAGGAGGAGGCGGCCGAGGGGGTCGGAGAAGGAGAGCGGGCAGCCGGGGCAGAGGAAGGAGGTGACGGTGGCGACGAGGGCGCCGGCGGCGAAGGCGGAGGAGGAGGAGCCGGAGCCTGAGCCGGAGTCGGCGGCGGCGGCGGAGGAGGGGTCGTCGGAGAGGGAGGAGGGGGCGAGGGGAAGGACGTGGCCGAAGAGGAGGCCGTCGGCGTCGGCCGGGGAGGAGGAGACGCGCTGGAGGAGGGAGGAGAGGGTGGGGCCGGAGATCGAGATCTTCTGCAGAGGGAGGTCGTCCATGGCGGCGGCGGATCGATCCGGAGAGAGAGAGAAAGAGAAATTCCGAAGTGGACACCGCCGGCGCCGGTCCGCCAGATTATATAATATATATATATATATATATGCTCCTCTTTCTTGATTAAAAAATCGTATTTATAATTTGTGTGAATTTACGTTGAGTTATGCCATGTTGTATCATGTTTTTTATTTTTTTCGAGTCTTCTCTTTTGTGTTGGATAAGTAGATTGGCTAGCATGGACCTTCACTCGAGCGGGGTTTCGATTAGGCGGTTAGAGAGGAACATAGGCTTGGTGGTTGGGTCGAGATTTGGCCGACATGAGACCTCCTCAATTGCTAATTTGACATGTGAATACAAAGTATGAATTTGCATCGAGAAAGGAAAATCTTTTGAATGAAAAAAGGAGATATTGATGAGAAACACTTGCTCTCATCCTTAAATTTGGATATAAATTGGTATTTAATTTGCTACGATCATCAGAGGAAATCTAAAAATATTTATATTAAAAATTAGAGAAAATGTCAAAAATAAAATACTTTAAAATCTACGTCAAGAAAATTCATTTTAGATAGATATAAATTTTAAGTTCATGAAATACCCGACTATTATTATTATTTGTTTGTTTAGGAAAGACAACTTTCATTATTGTCAAAAAGATGGATTACAAGAGTTTTCGAGATCAAGACATGAAATTAAACATAGGAAATAGGGAGGCTTAGCAAGCTAGTTGAGTGGAAGGGAACTAATTCTATGTGAGCTTTGGCGATCCAATCCACGGCCTAATTAGCGTCTCTCAATCCATATCTTAATTTGACTCCATGTGGCTGCGCCATATTTCAATTAGTGATGTTATTTGTGCACGATTTCATGCTACAAAGTTGAAATTGGAAGAGGAAATTAGAAAGAATGAAAGAAAGAAAAGAAAGAGATGTTTGCTTTCGACATCATATCCCATGCCCATCTCTTACACCATCATTTCTATCCGGAGAAAGGTCTGAATTGTTATCTTACCTGTGCTTTATTGTTCACTAGTACAAGAGACCCATGCCTTGTGCCAAAAGGAAATGAATGGAAATATAAGAGGTGATTAATGGATAGAATCATGCTAGATGGGTATCAGGATTTAGTTGTTATCCAGACTCGCCCATGAAAGTTATATCAGATTTTCAAGCTAAACAAGTAATTTGGGCCCAATCAAGCCAGATGGGCTTCATAATTAATGGGCCTTGTCCAAGCCCACCAAAACTTGAATTCTCGCCCTAATTCCAACTTCTAATGCAACCCAAAACTCAAAAAAGGTTACCCAAGAATTAGATGGTTTAGAATTAGACAATACTTTAGTACACTTAAATTTACGACTAGATTGATTGGGTTTCTAAAGCCTATTGCCTCAACACTTTTCCTTCAAATTGGGTCTCTTTAACTACAATCATTTGGAATATTTTGTGTTTAGAAACTTGTTTGTTGTTTCCAAGTAATATCACTATATGAATGAATGAATGAAAGTACTTTTATTGACCAAAAGAAAAAATTCGCAACTAAATTGATTTTGCAGGACTTTTAGAGTAATCTCACATAAGAGGAAGGAAAACTAGAAACAATCATCCGAAAAGCTAAAGGAAAAAGAGGAGCTCCTAAAAAAACCAACCTCAGGACTTAAAAACAGACTAGTAGCCATATCTATGGCTTAAGCCAGACTGTTCTTCCCTGAGAAGTTCTCCATCTCTTTCACCACATCTGCGACCAACGAATCCCAATTCACAAAACTAAAACCATAGAACAATCGTGTCAACACTGCGAGGCCCATGGAAACAGGAACCGAGGACGATTTCTTCTGGTGCTACCTCGAGACAATTCAACAGTGACAAGAGGGAGTTGTCTTTACTGTTTGGTTGTTGAAGTTGGTCCAGTGGAGCCAGAAAGGCTAAAGGATCGTAAGAAGGATACATGGTAGGACCTAGAGAAGAGCAAAGGAACCCAAAGGAAAGAAAGGTCGCAGAAATCAAGCTTTGTGATGGTAAATATCCAGTTTTGGAACTATTCTCAGCAATACTTGTGAAGGACAATAGGGTTAAGAGACGAAGCACACCAGACCACCTTCTAGCTTGAGAAGAGTGAAACTATCAAGGGAGGCCAAAGAGTTGAGCATCACGAAACCCTAGAAGACGTTGGATTAGAATCAACTAGGAGATCAAAGGTTGAGCCGATGTTTTGCGGGAACCCAAAGAGACTAAAAATTCTTCTGCATATCAGTAGCGTGGGTTCAAAAGAGGGCATTTGTTGACACCAAAAAGTGACCTTTGTGGGCTGCGACTAACTGATAAGGCCACCAAGCTCCATTGGACAATGACCCGTAGATTTGGAGGGAATTTGTAGACAACAACAATTGCAGTTACCAACGGTTCGACTTCAACTGTAATTCGAGCAGTAACTGAATAAGGGATAAACGAGTTATTGAGGCACTCGTTGCTACCGGGCTTCAACCACCTTGTGGATAACGCGATGAGGTTATTAGAAAACATTTTGAATGTCCCAGGAATAATTTAAATTGAAATATAATTATGACAATGGTTATCTACTCGGTCTGGCTATATATAGTCAACGACAAATTGTTGCAAAAGGACAGTAAATACTCAATGAAAACAATATAAACCTGTTCTTGCAAGTAATTTTTTTCTATTTGCGTTGCAGTTAACCTTTATTCATTTTAGTCTTTTAAGATTTCTTGAATTTGTTGTTCCCTTCACCGGTAATTGCTGCCATTAGAGTCTTTCTTTCCTTTCTGAACCGATACAAAATTTGATACACACAAAAAACTGAAGAGCCAACCTTCAGTGAAAGGTATTTTATTTGATACTGTTCTCGGTAAAACAAGTTGTAATTGCATCTCACTACCAATGCGGCTACTTGCTGCTATGGCGTCCAAGCCACTCATCACCTCACTCATCCAATACCCCTGCCTATCTCTCTTTCTACTCAGGATGACCTCAAAACAAAGGTTACCATGGCCTTTGCATCCTCATCTCTAAGGTTGCAAGACCATGGGTAACTTGGCGAGGTCACAGCAGGCCATGATCACCTTTAGGTAAAACTGGTAAAATGGGTCATAAACTCATATTATGACCCATTTTTAGTTAAATGAGTTATATATGAGTTAAAAATGAGTTTAAGAAAGTAAAGCACATTTGAATGGGTTATTAGGAAACCCACTTTGAACCCATGGCATTCACTCTTTAACTTTATAGAAATGTTTTTTTTTTTTTTTTTTAATAAAAAGTCGAAATTATAATTATTTTTCATATTTCATATTTTCTTTTCTTTTCTTTTCTTTTTTCTCTTTCTTTTTCTTCCTTCTTTAGCTGGCCACCGACCGCAATAGGGCGGGTGAGCCTCGAGCTCGCCAGCACATGAGCTCGAGGTCGTCGACAATTGGCAAGGCTCGAGCCTCGCCGAATTTGGCAAGCCTCGAGCTCACTGGCATTGGGCGGGGCCTCGACCTCGTTGGATCGGCGAGATCAAGCCTGCTAGATGTCGGCAAGCTTGATCTTGCTGTGGCTGGTCACCGGCCGTCATTGTGGCCGGCCAAAGAAGAAGAAAAAAAAAAGAAAAGAAAAAGAAAAAAAATTAAAAAAAACAAATTATTTTAAAAAAAAAAAAATAAAAAATTATATTTAAAAGAATTAAAAATTCGATTTTTTTAAAAATATTTTAAAAAAAAGAATTATAAAAATTTTCATTAAATTTATATTGTATAAAAATGTTTTAACAACATTTTTTTTTTAAAAAAAAAAAAATCATAAAAATTAGCTTTTTTTTTTTTTATGTTTAGTTAAAAAAATTTAATGTTACGTTTTCGGTTATTCAATGATATTTTCACTTCAAATAAAAGAAGCAAATGTATAGTCTAATTTTTTTTATAAATAAAATATTTTCAATTTATAGGTTTTTAATTTATAGGTTTTTTTTAACTTTTTTTTTTTTTTAAATTTTATTTACTATTTTTGATTTAATTTGAAATTTTAATCCAATTAGCATATAGTAGAAATGGGTTTTCCTAGAATATTAATAGGTTTTAGCAATACGGTCGGGTTGATTATGGATTGGGTATAGGTTGGGTTGGGTATGGATCACTTGATTTACACTACATAAGTATTGGTTAAAATGGGTTAAATGGATCAAATATGGGTCGATCCATTTTTGACCCGACCCAACCCACCCATTTGACGGGTCTACCTTAGGGTAAGAAGCAATGTCGTCTACAACCTCGATTGAGGCCGTAGTTGCTACCTAGAAAGAGAATGGGGTGTGGTGGACACATTCAGATTAGGGCTAGGATGTTGGGGGTTTTATGGTTTTGAGGTTAGTAATTTTCATTTCACTCTCTTTTCCCGAGAAAGGTACTTTAGTCGATCCGATTAAACATATTACGATGGAATATGCACATATGCAATGTTAAAAGTAGCTAATGCAAAGTGATGAATGAGTGAAAATCTAGGATGAGATTTGGTATCTTCCTCCATAAGAACCACCGTCTTCATTTGTTTTGTAGAAATTGAATGATTTGGAAAAATATTTTCTTAAATTTGATCGCCTATATCGCTTAAAATAATTAACTAATGAAAATTTATTACATTATCGACAACAATTTATATTTAAACATTTTTATGAATAATAAAAATACTTTTCATTTGTTTATTTTTGTAAGTGATTATTATTATAAAAATATTTTTAAAATTATTTACTTTTCACGAAATAAACAAAGTTTGAAAATCGCAAACGACAATGAGATTTTTTATTGGGGGTTATTCACAAAACCAAGACATCTTGTCTTCCCCACCGAGCATCATTGCCACTTGCTTGACTGACTTATCTCTTGCGTGTTACTTTCTTGGTTGTCTTGATACATGCCTCACATGATTCTCTCCACCTCCTTTCGGAACCTTTGCTTTCTAGAATGAATCGCTTTCCACTTTTTGCAGTGAAAAAGCTAGTTACATAGGACACACAGAAAATCACAAGCTAAGCCGCTTTGCAGCACCTCCCAAACCAGTCGAAAACCCCATTGATTAGCTCCATTTCGAGCAACGCAAGCACCGTACAACATAGGAAATAGAAAAGAAATCAATGCCTTGAGCATTAATCGGTACAAACCGTACTCATGAAGGTTACAATTTGGGGATGGCGTGCGCAGTGGTGTCGAAGACCTTGAGGAAGAACCGGGCGGGCGGAATCGAGAGCCTCTTGTGGAGGATGTCGCCCAATGTGGCGATCAGCTTCCTCTTCACTGGTGTGTTGATGCCTCCCATCGCCACGATCTCTGTGTAAGCAGCTGGCTCTTTGTTGCCCCCAAATGAGATTGCCAAGGACCCCTTCAGGATCACCATCACAAACTGTGTCCAAGAAAAGCCATCCAAACGTGATTTACTTCTCTTTTTGAGGGTTTTTTTCCAACATATCTGTCACTGAGAATTACCTTTACTTTGAACTCAAGGAAAGTTTACATTCCTTGGAGTTAGAGAAATGAGTACATGGGGACCAGGATTACTTCATTTGCAGATTACAGTTAGGTGGTCGAAAGGGAAATAAAGATTTCGCACTCTTGGGCCCTACGCATGATGCAAGTTTCCAATATGTTTGGAATAATTACGAGCTCATTGCATTCAACTAGACCAGGTTTATTTCACAAGTTCTAGTTTTCAGATTTTTTGCGTTTCTTGAGAATCTAATTCATCGATATTTCCCGCAGTGAAACCCTGGAAGTGTCCTTTAAGTTTGGCACTCTCTGTCCTATTCTCAGATCTTTTGTATGCGCGAATTTGTTGGGCGGAAGGTTGCATGGCTAGTGCAGGACGCGGTATGGAGAGATTAGTTTAGAATTGCATAAAGGGAAGGGAAATAGATGGTAAGCAAAGGAAGGAGATTTAGACAGAAGAATTCAGATAGAAACAGGGAAGAAATGGAGTGCAATGATTTAGAAACTAAATAGAAAGAGTTTGCAGAGCCAGTATTTATAAAAGTCGTCGACAGCCAAATCCTAATTCTATAAATAACATTTTTCTAAACAACTTGAAATAAATAAACGAAACAAAAATAAATGAAATTAAAGCAACCTTATCCATTAAATGGCACTCATTATAATCTTACAAAGCTCAAGTTAGCCTTCATTTTCCTTACTCCAAGTACTCTCCATTAAAACACTTTCTTTTTATAGGAAACTTGTCTTTCGTGGGGGTATTGCTGTGTGTTCAGCTAGATGTGACAATGGGCGACAAATAAGATCTAATATTCCCAAATTGGAACTTCCTTCAATCTATGAACTATACTAATCGAACTGATCCACCCCGAAAAAACAGCGTTGCACTTATAGAACAAATGAACCATAGAATGGTCATTCACTGATAATGACCAGAAAGAGAGAGAGAGAAATTACATTCTCGGGTCTGCCAATGAGGGCAGCGACGGCTTTAGTGGCATCGGCGAAGATAGGGTCGAGGTCAAGCCCGTCGAGGCACACGTTGGTGGAGATGTACACACACGGCATCGTCCCGACTCTCTTCTTCTTCTTCTCCTTCTTCTTCTCTTGAGCGTATATATAATGGCTTCTGCTTCCAAGAGATGCTGAACATATGGGCGTGGATGAATTGTCACAACCCCATTTCACAAATATCATGCAGGAGTTGAAAACCAAGAAGCACACTCACGCCGCGATGATGATGATGATGATGGTGGTGGTGGTGGTGCTGCGCCTGTGGGAACGCCTGTGGGAAACGCACTTTCGTGCTTACGTTATCTTCTTCTGGGTGGGTTTAGAGAGAGAGAGAGAGAGAGAGAGAGAGAGAGAGAGAGAGAGGGAGGACATGGAGTGCGGGGACAGCCATTTCCATTTTGGCTAGAAATATCCAAGCGCCATCTTCACTCTGTCAGACAGCATAGTTTCGTCAACTAGTGTCAACCGCATGATCCTCACGTGTTAAATAGATTGATTTAATTAGTATGTGATTTTGTCCGTCAAATTTCCATAGATTGATTGCTATAGTGGCAACAAAGCTAATTTTTGACATATTAGGCGGAACAATCCCAACTATTACCTCCTATGAGATCTGATGTATTTAAATAAATACGGGATCTTCTTCCCCTCACTCGTTACTTCGGAATGGTACTCAAAGTCAGCATTACGAAAATTAGTTTTATATTATAAGATGGATGAGTAATATGGTTTTTACAGTGACCTTTACTTTTTTTTTTTTTTTTTTTTTTAACTTTTTACAAGTTTTGTAAAACCTTTATTTTAATTTTCATTTAAACTAAAGCTCTTAAGACCTTTTAAGATATTCAACTATTGACATATAGAATTGCAAATTTTTACAAGTATATTTTTTTTTTTTTGGTAAAGCAAATTTTTTAAAGTTAATATCTTGAAAAACTTTAAACTAATACACGTGTGATAAATTTATTAAAAATTAATTTTTTGATCTATGATAAATTTATTCAATTAATTTTTGCTTAAATGTTATCATCAAATTATTGAGTTAAATGATATGTGGTATTAGTTTGGGGTTTTACCTTCTATTTATTAAGGGTGTACTTGGTTTGTGATTTTTGTAGTATTAATCTAATTTAGAAACTAATAGCAAGTGAAATTTTCAAAATTTAGTTTTTTTTGGGGTCAAAATATTTATATTAGTAAATTTATTATAAGTATACCGGTTTGAGATTTTTAGTAATCAAAAAATTAGTTTGAGGTAAAGTGATCATAAGTGTACTACTTTAGGTTTTTTCGTGGCATTAATTCCCCTTTTTTTATTATAACTTTTCATAGCTCAAATATTTTTTTTAAAATAGAAATCACAAGTAGGCAAACAAGGTGTAACTCAATAATTTCATGTACTTTATACCATATCAAATTTCAGGAGATACTATCGTTTTACTTTTCTTTCGCGAGAGAAAACAAAATTGAGGAGGCATGACCGGCAAAAGTAGTCGATCATTCAGCTTAACTATCAATCGGCCTTTTACCTTTTATCGTCATTGTCTATCTGAATGCATTTAACTTAAAACTCCCGCCAAATCACAACATACCTCCTTCTCACCCCGACAAGATGATTACTGGGATGCAAGGGAATGACTCGAAAAAAATTATCTTTGTCGTGACTCGAACCCTTGGTGACGCTTCTCAAGAGATAATTTGGCGTTAGGTCCTTATCGAGTTACCCTAACAAGTCGTGATCAACCCGACAAATCCCTGAGTTTAATCCCTTGGATGAAATCGTGGGCGCTTAATCATGCATCACACATCTAAAAATCATATCAATAATGTGAGCTGGACAATTACATGAAATGGGACATATCACGACTCATGGCATGATTGTTTTAGCTTGATGATCATATTGACCTACCAAAGTAGGTCCTAAGAATCCAACCTTGCCTTATCTTTTAAAACCCTAATCTGATTGTGGTTCCACGAGTGGATTTTTATAATGATACGTTGAGATAAAACACACATATGTTCCCAAACTTTCCTCCCATCAATTAATTTTCTAATAAATAAAGTAATTAGGGATATGGACACGCCATGATGAGAAAGGATAGACATGAAGTAAAGCGTTTGCGTTCAAGACTCGATCTATGGAGAATATTTTGTCATGCGTGTTGAGTACTTTCACTAATTTTTGCTTAGAATGCGTGTGTGTCTCCATGCGTTTGTCACGCAAGTGTATAATATAACAGGAAACAAAGCACGAGGGCCAGACAATGCAGTTGGTGGCATGATAAATGATAGATTAAAGGCTAAGCCAACCTGTTGAATTCTCTTTATGTGAATTCTGTCAGCTTAAAGTTGGCATTGCCGACAGATGGGAAGATTCCTAAGGGCCGAACATGCAAACCCATTTCGACCAAAAAAAAAAATAAAATGCAAACCCATGATTTGTTAATTATCTACTAGGTTTTAACTATATGCTCAAGGTTCAATGTCACTGAATTTTTTACATTTAAAGTTTTTAGCACCGGTGGATGATGGGAATTGGTTAAAGAAAGTGAACAATCTTACCAAGAGGAAAAAAACGAAAGAAAGAAGGAAGAAGTCAACATAAATTGAATTCATACAAAATAACATAACACAATCTGAATGGGATCGAATCTTTCTAACGCGTGAAAAAAAGAGTACCCAGCATGACCTTTGAATGTCACGATGTACTACTGTCAGACATGAAGAATGACTCTTAGTGGTTGTCGAATCGAAGACCATCACGGCAATTGGAAGTTCTAATTGACAAAGGCGTCATTGTTGGTGATAATGTACCCACCATTTATTATTAATGTCATATTTGACAATCGTCACGAAAAGAAAAAAATCCCTTTACATTCAATTTATGATTGTTATTTCTTATTCTGTAATTTGTAATTTACCTCGTGCGGCATTCGCCTTCGAATAATGGCTCGTGCTTGTTACCGACAACTCCTTCATCTAATCAAGCCATGCATTCACATGAGCCACAGCCCGACAAAGACGTACCTTGCCCTGACCTGAATACGCCGATACGAAAGGCCAAAACGTACCTTGCCCAAACGTTCTCATGTAAGACTTTTCTTGTGCAGTGTCATGGCATTTTAAATCACGTGGTATCGCTAAACGTAGGAAAAGGAAATCAGGGAAAGCGAGGAAGGCCTTATCTTTAGGTTGGTCCTAGTCAGGGCAAAATATAATTGTACTGAATTGAATCAGACAATAGCTATTAAATTCAAGGACAAACGTCAGGGGTGAGCCAAGAAAATTTTAGGTGCATGCGTGAGTTACGGAAACAAAGGAAGAATCCCATGCGGATGTGTAAAAAGTTGAAAGGTTCCAATCAGGTCGCTAGCTACTAGTGCCTCGGTTCGTAGGATCTTTCCAAATCATAGGTTTGATTTGGCTACGAAACCAAGTACATGAAATTGAAAAGCAAAGAGAAGTCGCTACTGATCGATTTGTTTAACCTAGGATGCCTATGTGCAACATGATTGGTCTATCTATAGACCAGAGCCCTAGATCCGAATGTTTGATTGCATATCAGATAAATTAACATCCCACAACACCCTTTTTCATACCACAATTCCTCGATCAAGCCTTAGCTTGCATTATTATGTAATGTCAACGATTCATTTAAAACAATTTGAAAAATTGAATTTTAATCAACTTGCAATGAGGTAGAAATATTGAATCATCTTGTGTAACAGCTGAGCCATCGCGTGTGAATAAGTATTTTGAAATATGCTGTGCATAATTTATGATATGGAATGAGATATCGGATATTAAGTGATAAAAATTGAAGTCGAAGCAATCAGTAATCGAACATGACTAGAGAAGCCTAATGCGAGGTGACATGGTGATTGAATATGCAATGAATGAACATGACATGCAACTGAGGCGTGAATCACAAATATGATATGTGCGAATGAATGCGACATGCATAAATCAGATGCGTGGCAATATGGGTGTGAGAAGACTCCTTGTGATGATCACGACCCATTTTTTTTTTTTTGTATGTTTAAAAAGTGTTTCGTGCCTTGTTTTTCACAGGCCAAACTCTGGTCGATGTCGTTCAGTCAATCCTAGGGCAATTTATGAATTTTTTTGCAAATATGGAGGCAAATTTTTGAGGTGTTAATGGCTGCTTCCCTGTGTATCGGCCTTCGAAAATTATCTTGGCAAGGACTATCTTGTATATAATCTTAACTAGGAAACGAAGTTTTCCACCACAGTTCGATTCAAAAGATGAGGTCAGGAAACAAATGCTCATGCCCCAAAGGATTTGATACTAGTTACGTGAACAAAATTGTTACGGCACATTGTCCATGACGACTCTCGATATCAAGAAAATATTATGGTAATGTGAAAAACGACCACCAACACATTTAATTATCTTGTCCAAAACCCGTGTGAAAAGCGAAGGGAGCGAAAGCGTATCAAGCCAAGCCAATTGATACGGGTCAAGACGAAGTCGATCGAGACGTAACACCAACCCAAGAGGCTACTTCAACACGGACATAACCTCGAGTATTGAACGGAACCGGTGTACACATGGGTTGGATGGAAGGACACTGATACCGATTTCTATAAATGGGACAAGTCAACCGGACAATCAAGAGCCCAAGTCACCAAGAGTGAAGGGCGACCACCCAAATTGCACTCATTTGGTGGAGGTGAGTGTGGGTATCGTGTAGAGAGCACCATCCCAATAGTGGGGGACCTTGAAAGCTACTGTGATAACCCGCACAATGAAGTGGAGGATTGAATAATGTTAGAAAACACAGGAGGACTCAAAAAATTCTGACGAGTGGATGGATGGATTTGTGGGACAATGTCCAATCGGTCTTAAACCTAAATTTTCTAGTTTTATCAATTTTGTTCTATGCTTTTATTTGAAGAGCCAACACAATCCTTCAGATTAATTTTTGTGATGCGCCATGTAGGTAGGATGGTTGATGACAACTGAATGCCACGTCAATGATTTTTTGAGAAAATTGGCCAAAAAGACTAATATTGCAATTTTACATAAAAATTTAAGACTAAATTGGCATAATTAAAAAAATTAGAATTAAATTAGTATTTGTATAATAATTTTAGAGTTGAATGAATAAATTTTCGATAAACTTATCATAACTCGCAGTAGAAATCATGGAGTACTGAACTGTGTTCCATTCCATTCTCCTATTGCGTCACTCGGACGTGCTCGTCTATAACCTTCTGTAGTGTACGGTTGCCTACCAAGTCGTTATTTAATGTACTTGATAAGAGATTATTCGATTCTTAGAAAGAATTGATTACATGTAATTGTTGCAGCACCTTTTTTAGGTATAACTTATCAAAACGCCCGTAAACTTTGGCATCATTATGCATTTCCCTCGGATTTCAAAAAGTTACAGATTTTTTTCCTGGATTTTAGAATCTAGAACTTTGAAAATATAAAGATCATCCCAAAAATTGATTTTTCGCTTTTGTTTGCATAGCCGTTTGTTGTTACTTGAAAATGGGATAACTTATTTTTTCCCCCTTCTTTACTGAAACAACCTTTACTAGGGGGTAATGCATAATTGACGAATTTAAGAAAACTTAATAGATGTTATTTTGGTTAAAAGAATTAGTAAATTTTATATGTTATTGCCACAAAAATAAAGTCTGAAGGTAATATAACCTTTCAAATATTGCGAGCTATTGGGCAACATGTCAAAGTTCAAGGATGTTATCTGTACCTTTTCAAAGATCGGAAGATGTTGCACAGCCGTGCTAAAATTCAAGGAGGGGGTTTGAGCATATATTATTTTGATTTGGTTCTTGAAAACAAGTGCCGCAGAGGTAATCTTCGACTGAATCCTGCTGGGGTTAATTGCTCAAACCTCGTGAATTTTGAATTTTCCCTGAACTTTGGAAGCACTCATATTACGCCCATGAGCTTTGGCAACATTGCATAATAGCCTTAGAATTATGAAAAGTTGGAAATTAGTCCTATGGAATTTGATTTTTTTGTTATAGTCAGCCAAATTTTCATCTGCATAGCTGTCAAGTGTTACTTGAAGGTGCTCCAAAGGCACTCTTATCCTTACAATAATTACTTGGGTTAATTGCTCAAATCTCCTTAACTTCGATATTCTTGCACAACAATCTCAAACTTTGAAAACTCATATATTACCCCCCCCCACTTAACTCTAGCATTGTTGCATAATAGCCCTCGAAATTTTTGAAGCTGCAAATTACTTCCCTGAAGATTGGATTTTTTGCTACAGTTGCTAAATTTTTCATCTACATAATCGTTAAGTGTAAACTGAAAATAAATTAACTAATTTTTTTACTAAAATAAAAATCACTAAGGTTAATTAACTTAATCAACCATGCAACCTTTATGCTTTCTTATTTTACCAAAGAAAAATTCATTAACCATGTAGTAGATATTATTATGGTTAAAATAATAATAATAAAAAAAAGAATACGGCTATATTTGAGGTAACATTTAAGGGCTATAGAGACAAAACTAGAAATTCAAACAAAAATCGGTAATTTTCCTTGGCCAAAGTTCATAATGGTAATATGTAACTTTTTAAAGTTTGCGGGCTGTTGCACATGAATACCAAAATTCAAGGGGGTTTTGAGCAACTATCCTTATTACTATGAGTTAATTGTTTAAAAAGTCCTAAGCCCATTGTATGATGGTCAATTATAAACTTTTTGATGCTTTGTCAATATTTTTGGTCGAAATAATTTGTCAATTTAGTTATAAACTTTTCAATTTTGTCAATTTAGTTGTAAACTTTTTGATGATTTGTCAATATTTTTAAAAGGTAAAAATGGAGCATTTGGTTGTAAATAATTTCTCAATTTAGTTCTAAACCTTTTTGATAATTTGCTAATGTAGTCATTATGGCCAATCTTCACCAGCAAAAACAAATTCGAGTCTTTCCTCTATAAATAGAGGACACAAAGCTTCGAGACCGGGGGGATTCTCTTCATCGAAGGAACAAAGAGAAAAAGAAAAAGTGAAGAGGGGAATTGACCGGTCTGTAGCAGTGAGAGAGAGAGAGAGAGAGAGAGAGAGAGATTAGAGAGTGGACATGTGGTAGGAGAGTGGGGGCAAAAAGAAAAAGAAATTACAAAATGATGGAACATTTACTGTTCATCATCTTCCTCTAGACTTGCTGCCCGATCGATCACGCCCCTTGCTGCTCCTCACCGGTACACTAGCAACCGGATGTTCGTCTTGCCAACCGAGTTCTCCACCCTACTCCATCCCACCAGAAGCTGTCACTACTGTGCGACTCGACGCTCACTGCTGTTGTCCTCGCTGCGCTTCATTTGCGGCCCTTTCACCGTTGCCGCTCGCCTGCTGTTGCTCATCCGTCCAGTGCGGTCCCTGCCTTGGCCGGTGGTCTGTTTTTGCCCACTGCCTGCGGTTGCTATTTCTCCATTTGCTGCTGCTCGATCAAGCCTGAGCTTGGCCATTGCTATTGTTGCTCAACCAAGCCAACGCCGGCGCTTCTCACTGCATCGACGAACCGCTGCCTTGATCTCGACGCCTAATACCGTTGCCCTAAAGACCAGAAGCTCCGACGCCCTTGCTCCACCTCTGCAGCGCCCAGACCTCCCGCGCTGCTCTGCCTTCGACACGCCCTCCCAAGCAACACTTGCCACCGCCGCTCCTGATCCGAGCCTGCTGCCGTGCCCACGACCAACCTGCTGCCTCCCCTATTTTTGTTGCAGGTCCGGTTATCACTTGCGCCTCGCCGGAGTTCCGATGAACAGCCCCTGTTTCGAGCAGCGATCCATTACCGAACTAGCATTGCAGCTTGGCCACCACTGTTTCTTCACCATTCCTCAAGTTAACCATGGGGTAGACCAGGTAGATTAAGTTTATTTTGAGTATTTGGACTCATAGTTTTCTTTTTATTATAATTTGATTTGTTCGATTGATTATCATTACCCGATTTAGGAAATTGGTCATATTAAGTCATGATAATCAAAAATATTGAGCCGCGAGATGTCGGGTTAGATTTTTGATTATTTCGACTTTTTATGGTAAAATTCATGAATTGCTTTGCATCATTGATTCATATTAAAATAATATGCCATTGATTTACGGGGATGGATTTTTTTTTTTTTATTTTGGGCGTGTTATTGTTATTTGCTCATCACATATCATGCATCATATTAGATATTTAGGTCTATACACATTTCATATTTGAAGCAACGCATTTTAGTTTTTAAGATTCATGTAGAATTAGGATGATTTTCTTTTAATAAAACCAAAACAAAAAAATGTTATTTAGGTTATATAGATTTCATAATGTGCACACCACATGTTGCGTTTTAATTAGTGGGTCATAGGTTAATGTTTTAATATTCCCGTTGCATCCTTTATTCTAAAACAAAAAAAGAAAAAGAAAAGAAAAGAGAAAACACAAAAAGATCATTCATTTGGTTAGTTAATAGGTTAGTTCGTAATTAATCCCGTTTTATGTCATAATTGTTTAACGTAGGTTGCATACATAAAAAAAAAAAAAAAAATCATTAAAAAAATCACAAAAAGAACATGCATATAGAATTACCATGTCATCCATCCCATGTCATGTAGTACATGCACATTTAGGATTATGTAAATTAAATTGCATACATAGGGTGATAGTTCAAATTATGCCATATAAATCACATTTCACATGTCATTAAAGTAAAATTCATGCATATTAAGTTTAGATTAAGATTGCATAATAATAAAAAAATTGGGTGTCATGTCATTTAGAAAATCATGTTTAGGGCATGCATTTTTATTAACATTTTGAGAAGTTTTTTTTTTTTAGAGAATAGACTTTAATAAGATTGTAGCTTATAATTTCTTATAATTTGTCATTTTGGTTTATTGAATGTTATTTCATTGATTGTGCACCCGCATAACCACCATTTGCATTTTAGTATCTTAGGTTAAAATTAATCAATAATGCATGCAAAATATTTTGAAATTAAAAATAAAAAGTTACCGAAAGGGCGTTAGATTAATCTAGCGTAACCATGTCTCCGGACTTATTGAATCTCTCGTTCGCAAAAGTAAAGTAGTCTCCCATACTTTACTTGGGTTTCTAATCAACCCTAATTGGTTTGTGGCGGCTCCAAATTAAAATATAATTGCATGTTTTAATGGGTCAATTTTTTAGTATCAAGTTGCGATTGGTAGGACTTGAGAGAGTCCGTGCCAAGTCTTAGGACTTAGTAATCCATTAGTCTTCTTTAAGTAATTCACCTTGGGAAGGTCGCGACAGTTTGGTGATTCCGCTGGGGAGAGTTAAAACTCATAGTGGACATAGGCCTGTTCCTTTTTTTTATAAATATTTTGTTTGGTAGCATGGAAACAAGGTATGCTCCTAACATGAAGTGTTAAATGTTTTTACAGAAAGGAGGTATAAGGGGAGTAGTGCTTGTTGACTCTTTGTTTTGTAAGAAGGTGTTAGGATTGAATGTTTTTCTTATATATTGAAGTGTTGCTTGCATTATAAATTGTTGTGCATGATTTTTAAATTGTTTTAGCACTACACATTGTACACACAACCTGCCGTCGGACCTGGACCGCATTTAAGGATTCTAGGATGGTGTTGAGAAATGGATCAACCTTGAACGCAAGACCATGATGTAGAGGTTGCCTTTCTCAACCCCGAAAATTTTTCTTGGTGTCAAAACGTTTATCCTTGTTCGCAAAACTGCGTGACCATGGGATTTTCTTTTGACTGAGCCAGAGTTAACAGGACCCGACATTTGTACGCGAGACTGCGACTAGTCGGCCCATCCTCTTAGCTCTAACTTGCTAAGCCTTGTAGTTTAGGTGTTAAGCCTCACATCTCATGCGCCTGCCAATGTGGTTGCCAATTTTTTTTTTTTTTTTTTTTTGTGAAGTAAGTATTCTTACCTTATAATATGCAATTTATTTACTTTATTGCACTTTCTTCTGGTCCAATGACACTAGGTCGATCGTAAAACTTAATCTATATACAATGGGGAGATCCGATGTTCAATTCGTTCCAACTCCTAAGATTGAGCTCAAAGGGTGATGGAATAAATTAAGTAAAGAAGGTCAAGATTATGTAGAATCGATACTGGGACGGCTCATCCCCCTTTTGGATATTGGAGTCCATAGTGGTGTTTTGCAAGCTATCTCACACTTTTGGTGTCCCGAGACGGCTACTTTTATTTTTGGTAAGAATGAGCTAACTCCAACACTGGAAGAGTATAGTGTTATCATAGGAATGCCCATTGAGATTGAACTTGTTAGGCCACCTCTTGGTATGGAGCCCACATCGATTTTATCTCAATTTCTAAGAATTAAAATTGATGAGGTTAAGAAAGTTTTGAAAGCTAATTGTAACGCATGCACATTCTCCTTTTTGGCTGATCATTTTTTAAATCAATCTTCAATGCGCCAAAAGGGTAGGATATTCATCTTAGCATTATTTGGATTTATAATCTTTCCTCATCGACAAAATGCCATTAATCCTTCAATTGCATGGGTGGTCGACAAGCATGCGCTGGCATGAACTTTATAAACATGATTTTGGCTGAGACATTTTTGTCCCTCAACCGTTTTAAACAAAATGGAGGAAAAATCATGAATGCCTCTCCTGAACTTTTACAAATTTGGGTTGTATCTCACATAAAGGAGTTTGGTCGTTTCATGCATCGAGGTGAAATTGATGATTCTAGTTACCCAATAAAGAGATTTTCAATCTTAGAGAAAAAGTATACCGGAAAATCATTTTCCGATTAGGTGACTTTTCTTAAAGATCCAGATTTCAAGGACTTCCTATGGTATGCTAAATGGTTCCATTTTAGTGTGGCTCGTTTCTCTCACAAGACATATAATCCAATTCCACTGATGGGAATTATTGGTGCAACATCTTACTATCCTTATAGAGTGGCCCGCCAGTATCGAGTGCTCTAAGATATCCCACCTCCTCTCCGAGTGGATCTGTTTCAAGCCCGTTTCATGTGCAAGGATCATAAATACCTCGATGAGATCGAGCATCTTGAAAATGCATGGAAGGAATGCCATCTAGAAAAGATAGTGGTGCCTAGAAGATTGAAAGGAAAAGAAAGGGTTTTTCATGCCTCTGATTATTATATCCACCATCATGAGATCCCTCAAGCTCTACTTCCCGTGATACCTGAAGTGACCATGAAGCCCACTCGTAAAGCACAAATTGAACGTCTTGAAGAAACGGTGGAAAGGAAGGAGGCTCGAATCTCTGAGTTGGTTCGGCAGAACAAGAAGCTTCGAAAGACTGTGATCTCCCAGTTGTATATGGAAAAGAGTCGCTAGATTTAGGAGTTTAATTTCTAGCTTTAGGGTGTTATTTCAATTTCTTAGATTGATGTTTTAGGAATTTAATTTCCTAGGGAGTCATTTTAACATTTTAAGTTGATGTCTTTGGAATTTGATTTCACTTAATAAAATAAACGATTGACTTGTTGTCATGGATCAATCTCATTTGTTATCATGCTTACTGTATTTTTTTTTTTTTTTACATTGATATGTAACAACACGTCTCACCCAAGATCTCCAATCCGGACTCGTTGTAGGGCAACAATGGCTGATAACACCGAACAAATGCGTGTTACTAAACAAGCTCGCGTCGCTGCCCTCGAATCAAAGATGAAGCAAGTCCTGAATATTCTTGAGCAGCTCTTTAAACAAATCGATTCTCTCCAAGCAAACACTGTTCCACTAGCTTCGCAAGTTGAAGTGGTGTTACCACAACATGTTCCTGTGGCTGATCCAAGGGATAAAGGCAAGAATACATCCGTAGTTGGGCCATCATCCTCTGATGATGCCTCTAGGGTTAAAATTACTGATGCACCTCAAATTGTTGTTGATGATGAAGTACAAGTGGTACATTTCGCTGTACCAAAAACTGAGCAGGAAAAACGCTTGATAGAAATCGAGGAGAAACTTAAGCAACTGCAGGGTTCATTTAGCCAAGACCCAAGTAATTTGTCCCATTATGCAAAGATCAAGATGCCAAAGAAGTTCAAAATGCCAGACTTTGAAAAGTATGATGGCACCTCTTGCGCGAAGATCCATCTACAAACTTATGTGGTTAGGATGACCCAATATATTGATAACATACCTTTAATGATTCAACACTTTCAAGCAAGCCTGACAGGACCGGCGTTGCAATGGTACATTATGAAGAAGATTAATTTGCTAGAGACTCGGAAGGATTTGATGGATGCCTTCTTCAAGCAATATTGATGTCACTCCATCTCGAGAAGATTTACTTCGTACTGAGAAGAAGAAGACGGAATCTTTCAAGGCATATGTCATGAGATGGAGGACCGTAACTGCTCAAATTACTCCGGAGCCGACATAAAATGAGTTGATGGATTTGTTCATGAAGACACTCCCGCTTGAATATCAAAATCGGATGCTGGGATCGACTACCGAGTCGTTCAATCAGCTAATCCCTGTTGGCGAGCAAATTGTAGTAGCATTGCGTGATGGATGGGCGTCTGATCAAACCAACTCGTATAGGAGAATCTCAACCAAGAAGAATAAGAAGCCTGTAATGGAGGTTAATGCAGCTTATGTTCAATTACCTCGCCCTACCCCGAACACCCATTAGGGAGGAGCACGAACATTCTTTGGCCAGTAGAAAAACCCTTCCAAGTGTCATTTTACGCCACTTCCTAAGCCCTTGTCCAAGATCTTACCGACCCTTCAAAAGAAAGGATTACTCGCTAAGAAGCCTAAGCGATCTAATCTCGAATGTTTTCCCAACTATGATCCATCCAAGACATGTGCTTATCATATGGGGGAGGTAGGGCATTATGTTGATGATTGCTATACGCTGCAACACAAAATCCAAAATCTTTTGGATGCCAACGTGGTCTCATTCCATGATGCACAGTCGAACATCCAAAATAACCCACTCCCTGACCACCCAAGAGCTGTGAATGCCATTTTCAGTTTTGATGCCGGTAGAAAGAAGAGCTTGAAAGTGTATTATTCAGATGCAAAAGAGCCCACCATGTTTCAGATGATGCATGAGGAAGAAGGGACGATTGATACCTGTGTTCAATACTCCAAGCTTCCAGGTGTTGATGTCGATGTTGTTCCTGTTGGATGGGGAGACAAGCCGGTTGCAGACACCATTCGATTCACTAGAAAAGATGATGCACTCGAAGGAATGACTGAATTGTTTGAAGAGAATTTAGTGTTTGCCATCGACGAAGCTCGAGAGTAGGAGAATTTTTTAATTATTTGCACTGCGCAGGAGTCTTTATCACTTTCCGTATTTGCATAGTTGCATTTTCAATTCTAGGATTTCCCTCATTTCAATAATGTAATTTGCTTTTCATCCAATAAAATACATGGAGATTTTCATGTTTTAAGGGCATGTTGAAGTACACCAAACTAGCCCCGTGATGAAATCCTACTAAAAGAAAACGACTAATTTTGAAGGCTGGGCTTCTTCATGTTCCCTTGAATTTTTTTTCAAAATAAAATAATTTTCCAACATGCATCTAATTTACCTTTGTTTGTTTCTTTTAATTATCTGCTTTATGTTTCAAGTGCAACCCTGCGCACATTTAAGGAACCTCTATGAGCTCCCTTGTAAAGAGGGGCAAAACACAGACACTTAATAGCTTTGACTTTATGATTTGATAGAGCATGACCTTTTTATCATTTCAGAATATTTTCACATTATGTGCAATTCACCAATTCCACTTGAAAAATTTATCAAAATGGATAATTCAGTGAAGGATGTTGAGTTATTTGAACATGCTAAATGATGCTAAATGAAGTGTGAAAGGCAAGCCTTATCCTATACACAGTCCTTTGTCTATACATTGTGAGGTGAGTATGGAAACGTTTTGTGTTTCAAGGTGAAGAGTTTTCTTGCAAGAAGTACGACAACTAAAATGACGAGGGGCAGTTCATTTCTCTACTGGTGAACCCTTGTTTAACCCTTCTTTGAGCCCAAATACTTGAAGAATTTCTTTCATACTACCCCTGTCAAGGACCACCCCACATCGGGGCAAATGGAGGTAAGTCGACATTGAAGGAGAGGGAAATAGATAGAAATTTTCTTGCTCTCACTTGCATCAATCTTCAAGTTGTGCTATTACATTGAATTCATGTGGTAATTTAAGTGCCTTAGGATGACGAAGAGCAGTTCTTTCTTTATCCTACACACTTTTGACTATTGTATAGCCCACTTGAGCCTATGAAACTCATTTCATGTCAAACCCAGTAGGTGATCATCCCCCACATTGGGGCAAGATGAAAGACAATCATTCGAGTAGCATGGTCTAAAATGTTGATGAAAGAAGACTGCGTGAGTCCAAAGAAAATAAGTGCAAAAAAATAAGGGGCATAAAAAAAACAGCGTGCCTGGTAAAAGCAAGGCCAATGCCCAAAGAGAAAAAATCAAACACTTGATGTAGTGAGTCGTATCCCCAACAAGGCGATACTAAAAAACCCAAATGCTGTTGCAACCAATGGAGTTGTGTTATGAAGAAAATCTTCAAAGGTGGAAAAAGAAAACTGGTGGTAATGTCAAGATGATCACCAACTCTCACCCATTACACACATTTTGAGCTTAATGATCATTTCGTTTCTCAGCCCATGAACCTAGCCTATGCTACATCCCTTACAAAGTCTCTTCAGATTATGGCACTTGAATTAACATGGGAGTTTACATGTTTTAAGCATTGCTCAAAGAAGTGCGAGCAAGATTATTTCTTTCTCATTTTGCAGGGTTCTTGACTTGTAAACCTGAAGATGATTATAGAATTGTTCTTTCAATTGCCTTGACTCAAAGAGTTCCTTTGTTAAGCCTTTGACCAAGCCCACATTACAGTACCTGTTAAAGACCTCTCAGATTGGTAAGGTCGTACTGTTTGCAAGAAAATTTGAACTCTTGTCGATGAGATGATGATAAGATTGAGTGATATAATCCTGCATCAATGGTCGGGACAAATAACCCCTCCTAAATGAGAGTGAGTGAAAAAGTCTTTCACACCAAAGGTGTCTCATTTAGCATGTTCAAGAGATTCACAGCTTAGTGAAAATTGTCTTAATGATAATTTTTCCTGGTGGAAGTTTGAAAAAAGCCATCATGCATGGACCTTCATTAAATTTAAAAAATGAAAAGAATTTTTCCTCAAAGACCAAAGGATTTGTCTTTGAAGCCCTGAGTTTGTTCAGTCATCTTTGAATACTTGATGAGAATTCCAAGTACCCATTTATAAAATGTTTTTCGAACATCCGATGTGATTTCCAGATGTTTAGTAAAATTTCAAATGTCTGAAAAGAATTTTTCCTCAAAGACCAAAGGATTTGTCTTTGAATACTTGATGAAAATTCCAAGTACCCATTTTTTCAAATGTCTAGTGTGAATTCCAAATATTTGAACCTTTAAACACTTGATGTGACTTCCAAGTGTTTGTCTTTTCAAACATCGATGTGATTTCCGATGCTTAGTAAATGTTTTCAAATGTCGACATAAGAATTAGATTTTTGAAATTTCAAGTACTTGATGTAATTTCCAGGTGCTTTGAATTTGATGAGAGTTTCAGATTTTTCAAGACTTTGAGCCTTTCAATTATCTAAAGAGAGTTCCAGATGTTTGTCAGGTCTCATAGGAATCATTTCACACCTAATAGCACTCTTCTAAATCCCCAGACGAGTACAACAGGTACGTGTTCTTCTTTGCATTTGCATTTCATTGAGCATAGACACATTGAGATCTATGTTCCTAACCAAATCATTGCATGTACATGGCATTTCTTTATGGCATTTGAGTCCATTTCCTTAAAAAAAAAAAAAAATCATTACAAATAACATTTTAATTTCACATTCATTTTTGCATGGTTTAAATTTAGGTGTCATTTATCTTTGAAGAAAACCTCTACGAGCCTCCCTTCAAAGAGGGGCAGCTGTTGACACCTATTTTAAAATTTAACTTATTTTTTAGAAAATAAAAATGGAGCATTTGGTTGTAGAGGAAAATTAAAAAAAAAAAAAATTGAACCAAATTGCCTCATTTCAAAATTCAAAATTTCAATAGTCTTTTGATTTTGGAGCCACTAATTTGTTGAACGATTGAGCGAATATGTGCAAATCTTCACCAGCAAAAAAAAATTCGAGTCTTTCCTCTATAAATAGAGGATACAAAGCTTCGAGACCGGGGGGATTCTCTTCGTCGAAGGAACAAAGAGAAAAAGAAAAAGTGAAGAGGAGAATTGACCGGTCTGCAGCAGTGAGAGAGAGAGAGAGAGAGAGAGAGAGAGAGAGAGAGAGAGAGAGAGAGAGAGAGATTAGAGAGTGGACGTGCGGTAGGAGAGTGGGGGCAAAAAGCAAAAGAAAGTACAAAATGATGGAAAATTTATTGTTCATCATCTTCCTCTAGACTTGCTGCTTGATTGATCACGCCCCTTGCTACTCCTCGCCGGTACATCAGTAACCGGACGTTTGTCTTGCCAACCGAGTTCTCCACCCTGCTCCGTCCCGCTAGAAGTAGTCACTGCCGTGCGACTCGACGCTCGCTGCTATTGTCCTCGCTGCACTTCATCTATGGCCCTTTCGCTGTTGCCGCTCGCCTGTTGTTGCTCATCCGTCCAGCGCAATCCCTGCCTTCGCCGGTGGTCTGTTTCTACCCACCGCCCGCAGTTGCTATTTCTCCATCTGTTGCTACTCGATCAAGCCTGAGCTTGGCCATTGCTGTTGCTGCTCAACCAAGCCGACACTGGCGCTTCTCATTGCATCAACGAACCGCTGCCTTGATCTCGACGCCTAATGTCGTTGCCCTAAAGACCATAAGCTCCGACGCCCCTACTCCACCTCTACAGTGCCCAGACCTCCCGCGCTGCTCTGCCTTCGACGCGCCCTCCCGAGTGACACCTGCTACCGCCGCTCCTGATCCGAGCTTGTTGCCGTGCCCATGACCAACCTGCTGCCTCCCCTGTTTTTGTTGCAGGTTCGCTTATCACTCGCGCCTCGCCGGGGTTCCGACGAATAGCCCCTGTTTCGAGCGGTGATCCATTACCGAACTAGCATCGCAGCTCGGCCACCATTGTTTCTTCGCCATTCCTCAAGTTAACCATGAGGTAGACCAGGTAGATTTTTAGATTAAGTTTATTTTGAGTATTTGGACTCATAGTTATCTTTTTATTCTAATTTGATTTTTTCTGATTTATTATCATTACCCGATTTAGGAAATTGGTCATATTAAGCCATGATAATAAAAAATATTGAGTCGCGAGACGTCGGGTTAGATTTTTTGATTATTTCGAACTTTTATGGCAAAATTCATGAATTGCTTTGCATCATTGATTCATATTAAAATAATATGCCATTGATTTACAGGGATGGATTTTTTATTTTGGGCGTGTTTTTTTTATTTGCTCATCACATATCATGCATCATATTAGCTATTTAGGTCTATACACATTTCATACTTGAAGCAACGCATTTTAGTTTTTAAGATTCATGTAGAATTAGGATGATTTTCCTTTAATAAAACCAAAACAAAAAATGTTATTTAGGTTATATAGATTTCATAATGTGCACATGTTGCGTTTTAATTAGTGGGTCATAGGTTAATTTTTTAATATTCCCGTTGCATCCTTTATTCTAAAAAAAAAAAAAAAAGAAAAAAAAAAGAGAAAACACAAAAAGATCATTCATTTGGTTAGTTAATAGGTTAGTTCGTAATTAATCCCGTTTTATGTCATAATTGTTTAACGTAGGTTGCATACATAAAAAAAAAAAAAAATCATTAAAAAAATCACAAAAAGAACATGCATATAGAATTACCATGTCATCCATCCCATGTCATGTAGTACATGCACATTTAGAATTATGTAAATTAAATTGCATACATAGGGTGATAGTTCAAATTATGCCATATAAATCACATTTCACATGTCATTAAAGTAAAATTCATGCATATTAAGTTTAGATTAAGATTACATAATAATAAAAAAATTGGGTGTCATGTCATTTAGAAAATCATGTTTAGGGCATGCATTTTTATTAACATTTTTGAGAAGTTTTTTTTTTTTTTTAAGAGAATAGACTTTAATAAGGTTGTAGCTTATAATTTCTTATAATTTGTCATTTTGGTTTATTGAATGTTATTTCATTGATTGTGCACCCGCATAACCACCATTTGCATTTTAGTATCTTAGGTTAAAATTAATCAATAATGCCTGCAAAATATTTTGAAATTAAAAATAAAAAGGTACCGAAAGGGCGTTAGATTAATCTAGCGTAACCATGTCTCCGGACTTATTGAATCTCTGGTTCGCAAAAGTAAAGTAGTCTCCCATACTTTACTTGGGTTTCTAATCAACCCTAATTGGTTAGTGGCGGCTCCAAATTGAAATATAATCGCATGTTTTAATGGGTCAATTTCTTAGTATCAAGTCGCGATTGGTAGGACTTGGGAGAGTCCGTGCCAAGTCTTTGGACTTAGTAATCCATTAACCTTCTTTAAGTAATTCACCTTGGGAAGGTCGCGACAGGAGACTACAAGGAATTTGTTTATTAGACTTACATTGTGAGAAAATACTGAATACACAAGAAGCACACACGTGAAACAGTATCATGTCCAGGTCAAGGGAAAGTACGACATACTTTTGCAGCATCTATAGGTAAATATCGTCAAATAAAATTGAACAGCTGGCATCAAAAGGAACATACGGGTATACTTACACTATTTCATTCAGCGAGACCAGTGAATGGCAGCCTTTCTTTGTGGTCAAGCTTCCAATTTTGGCCCAAGAATGTTCTCTTGGGTTGAATCTTTCAGCCGAACTGAAATAAATCAGCAGGGAAAAAATCACCAACTCTCTGCTGTAGCTAACTCTGATGTAAAAGTTTTCATATGCCATGCGAGATATATAGATTCTTCTCCTTTCTTGTGAGGAGTATTAGGTCTACGAGGGTATTTTTGAAGTTCCAGATATGTAAGAGATATGGACAAAACAATAACTTGCATTTCACCAGTAGAGGCTTCTTAGGGTAAAATTGCAAAAGCACTACTGTTCATATGAGGAATGACACTTGCCATTTTCCATCAGCTGCAACAACATATGATGGGTCAATCACACACCAGATACTTTCACAGTTTGCATAGCAGTTGACAAGAATGCCCCCCAGTAAAGTAAATCAACTCATGCACTTGGATTTATCAGGAAAAAGGATAACAGTCAGTCAAGAGAGTCACAGGAACGATCGACCATTTCAAATCACAACATAAAAGGATGATGAAAAATTCGTCTCTTACTTGAGATAATTATTGCCGTTATAGCCCCCAGTAGCATATATTGCCCCATTAAGCTCCATTGCAGAAAGAGCAAATCGCTGGGAGAAAAGGAGAAGCACGCCCAAAAAGTAATTATCAAGTATTTACTGAGTAAAGCAAAATAGAGAACAGCATTAAAAAGGACGTGCGAAATAAATTAATGCTTAATAGTAAAGAGAGGGAAAGGTAGTTCATTTTCCTATAGGAAACAAGATGACGACGGGAGAAGAGATTTGTTAGGTAAAAACTGTACTCAAACTCCTACCTTTCCATTAGTGATGGGAATCCTATTAAAGTACCAGTTGTCCCTTCCACGACAAGAAACAAATGACCACCAAGCACATGGCAGTGAATTCGTTACAAACAACTTAGATTACACAGATACCAGGGTCGAATTTTAGATTACCATATTGTACCTTCAAATCAACTAAATATAATATTTATCAAAAAATTTACCAAACAGTCACATGCCCATTGTATGAATGGCAATTTCATTATAATTCTCTTAATTTTGCAAATATAATCCTTGTCGGCGTACCATATAGGATAGCCATTTTCGAGCGAACACTGATACAAAGGATTACATTGAAATATTGCAAAAAGATTTAGGATTATATTTGTAAAGATAAAAAGGTTTGTCATAAATGTATCTAAATTTATTCACTATCATACACGATTCCACGGCCAGCTCATTTCATAAGCGTTAACTTGTTGATTCTTTCCCTTATTTTCTTCTCTTTAAGGAAAATCTGCACGTCTCTAATCTCTTCCCTGTTTTTAGACACGTACCTTCTTATTTCAAATGGGTCTTGTTGGGTTTATCATATAATATTTCCACCGCCTGGGGATTTTTTCTTTTATTGTGATTTGGCAACATATATTACGTGTGCGGCGAAAAAGATTCCTCTTGCGATAGAATATTCACTTTCGAAGTTTTCCCCTCCAAACTTCTTGCAACAGGACATTAAGACGTGCTCTAATAGCTTGGTTTCTCATATTTTCCGGTATATATTGGGAAAATGGGGAACCAGAGTGAAATACAAGACTTGATTTTGGGGTCAATTAGTTTGATCAAGTCTTGTTTGGTAGGTTTTTTTTTTCTTCCCTCTGTTGTAGAATTTGCAATTAGATTGTCAAGTCATTTTTTTACTTTGAATAGTGATCAAGGATTAATCGCAAATTGGCAATTCGAAATTTGGGAATTAAAGAGAAGTGATTTTCTTTTCAGATTTGTGCTTTTTCCCCTAAAGACATGGCCGAGTGAATCTCTCTATTTACAAAAACATGCACGTCTTCTCATCCTCATCAATTTCTTGGCCGGCCATCAATTGGAAATAATAACCATGCGCTCGCCCATGGTACGTGATTAGCACATGACAGTGTCGTACTCACGACACAGGACCAATGCATGGGATTGGCACACGCTTATGTTATATAGGTGTGAATATCAATGTAGCGTGGATTATCCACTTTGCTTTTGCAATATGCTTAATTCTAAAGATTAGTAAACCTAGATGCAATGCAAACATGAACTTTAATATTTTTGTTTAGAGATATCCCTAATTTTCTTATGCAAGAATGACTATTTGTGGTTTCAAAAAGTTAGGTTTCGACAGTAGATGCTTATTATCAAAGTCATTAGTGACCTAAAATTACATTATATGGCAAAATATTTGAATTTCGGAGAGATTTCGAGCCATTTACTCAAGAATGCATCACTGTCCATGGCTGAGATCGAATGGAAAGGAAATAACTAAGGCTTTTGAAAAGAAAGTATAGAGCGGGACACACAAAAATTTAATCAGAGTAAAATTACAAAACGGTAGAGCAAAATCATAATTCCCAACCGGTGCTGTAATCTCCGATGGACTCAGTAACGCTGAGGATAGAAAATCCAGTTACAGCAGGGAAATCAAGGAAGAGCAAATTGGCCTCTAGGGCAACAGAAACCATAAGATGCTACTGTTCAGTCATTGTCTTGAATATGGAGTTTTTAGTGATGATGCATTGTTCATGAGTTTGAAAGAAGTAACATTCATAACGATAGCCATTTGTCTGAGTATTATAACGAAAATGGATCGTTTAATCTGCAATCATGAAAAGTTCGGTACTTTGGTCTAATAGAAAGGGGAAAGAGATTTGGGAAAATGTTTTCTTGTATTCTATTATGTATGCAAGTAAATTAAGCCATTTATAATGTAAGAATGAAAGAATAAATAGGAAAAATAATATACATGAATCACAATTTTCTATTTACTACACTAATCAATGATCTACTGAAATCAATCACAATCAGAATCAGCTCCAAGATCTTCAATCTTATTTCCAATACTCCCCCTCAAGCTGGTGGCCTATATATGTCGAGGACACCTAGCTTGCTCAGTAGAAACTTGTGTTGTCTTTGGCATAGAAGCTTAGTGAAGATATCTACATGTTGTTCCACTGTTTTGATTCCTTTTGTTACAAGAACTACCTCCTTGATCTTGTCCCGAGTGAAGTGACAATCAACTTCTATGTGTTTCGTTCGCTCATGAAAAACTGGATTTGCTGCTAACTTAAGTGCAGCATCATTATCACAAAACAATGCACTTGGTCCACTAACTTGTATTCCTAAGTTTAAGAGTAGTCCTCGTATCCAAACTATTTCGCAGGTAGCTTTCGCCATGGCTCGATATTCTAATTCAGCTGATGACAATGATACGATAGACTGCTTTTTTGTCTTCCATGAAATCAACGACTTTCCCAATTTTATACAAAAAACAGTGATGGACCTCCTAGTCATTGGGCAAGTAGCATAATCCGTGTCACAAAATGCTGTCATCTTCATATTACACTCACGGGATAGAAATATACCGAGTCTTGGACATCCCTTCAAGTATTTTACAACCTTTAAGGCTACATTCATATATGACTACTTTGGCATATGCATGAATTGGTTGAGTATTTGTACTGCATAACATATATCAAGTCTTATCATGGTAAGATATATCAATTTGCCAACAAGTCATTGATATCCTGGCGGATCCCTAAGTAATGAATCCTCACTAGATGAAGAGGAATTGAGATCATACTCATGTGTCATCAACTTGACATTCTATTCATTGGGAATTACTGCTGGATTGCAACCTGATAACCCTGCTTCAGAACGATTTCCTAGATAAATTTCCTCTGACTGAGGGAGATTCCTTTATCAGATCTGGCAATCTCTATGCCAAGAAAGTATTAGGGAGTTCCCAAATCCTTGATGTGAAAAGTGGAGTGCAAATATTCCTTGAATTTTGCAACATGAGAATCATTATTTCCCATAACGAATATGTCATCAACATATATCAGCAAATAAATCGATGAATTTCCCACAGTTCGTGTAAATAGAGCATAATCATGTTTAGAATGCTGAAAACCTGCATTGGTTAATGTAACAGTAAATTTGTCATTCCATTGTCTAGATGCCTATTTTAGTTCATACAAGAATTTACGAAGACGACATACCCAATACTCCCCCTGTTTGCGTAATCCTTGGGGAAGATCCATATAAATATCTTCATCTAGATCACCATGAAGAAAGGCATTGTGGACGTCTATTTGATGTAAGGACCAATTGGGTATTGTTGCAACAAATAAGAAGGACCGTACAATAACTTCCTTTGCTACTGGAGAGAAGGTTTCGTGATAATCAAAACCTTCGTTTTGGGTGAAGCCTTTGGCTACCAATCGAGCCTTGTAGTGTTCTATAGAACCATTTGATTTGAACTTGAACTTGTATACCCATTTACATCCGATCGGTTTCCGATGCGGTGGTAAGGGGACAACATCCCAAGTATGATCTTCCATGAGTGCAATAAGTTCAGACTCCATTGTGTCTCACCACTTGGGATCTTTTGCTGCCTCAATGAATGAAGATGGCTCATATTCTTATGATATTTGACTGATAGAACACATGTTCTGGCAATAATTGGTCAAAGGAAATATATGAGGAAACAGGGTATTGTGTACTTTAAGAACTTGCAGCAGAACATATATAGTCTTTTAGTCCATGTAGGCGGACGAGTCTATCTTCCAGAACGTCGAGGTCGTTCAACTGTATGCTTAGGAGCTACTAATAATTCGAGATCCACTCCTAATGTATCCATTGTTGAAGAAGGTGGAGAAATTTCCTCAGATAAAGCTTGTGATTCCATCTCCAGACTTGGAGATTCCACCGGTGCTAATGTCATAGAGGATTCCGGCGCTATAAGAAATCCAGGCGCCAATGATAAATCTTCATCAGACAGAAAAGGCTGGTTGCTTTATGATAAAGTGTCTTGCGATGAAGGCAACTTCTCTTTGAAAGGAAACACATCTTCATGAAAAATGACATCTTTGCTGGTAAAGAAAATCCCTGTAGAAACCTCCATAACCCGATATCCCTTTTGAAGAAGAGGATATCCCATAAAAACACATCGGGTTGCACGAGGACCCATTTTGTCTCGAGGATCCACATTTGTTACATAACATAAACAACCAAATACTCTAAGATGACTATTATCTGGCTGTTTCTTGTAAAGTATCTCAAATGGAGTTTTACCATTAAGAATCGAGTTGGCATGCAATTCATCAAATAGGCTACTGTGATCACTAGGGGTGTGCATAGTCCGAGTGGGCGGTTCCTGACCTAGAATCAAGAACCACCCGCTAAGAACCGATTTCAAAAAATTGAAACCGGGAATCGCCCACTAGTTACATGGATCCACCGATCCGGTTCCCAGGTGGATCCATAGAATCGGTCCAACCTCCGCGCCTTCCCCTTTTCGCCCTCCACACATCTACTTATTCTGACTCTTCTGACCATGGTAGCTTTATTCTCCTCAAGTACTAGCACTGCCGTGGCGATAGTTGCGACCGTTGTGCCACTTCCGTCCCAGCCACCACCACCATCTTTGCCATCGCCACCGCCTCCACCGTCTCCTACTCCTCCCTCAAGACTGACAATGGGGACGATGAGCCATCCTTAGACTTGGAGTTCGCCCTTGTCCTAAAAAATGAGGACGATGGGGGGAGGCTTGAGGAGGGGGAGAAGGAAGAGGGGAGGTAGAAGCTGGACGAGCCCAACAACGAAGAGGACGATAGTAACAGTGATGTAGAGGTAGCAACGAGGATGGTGATGACGTGGAGAGAGAGTTCAAGTTCGAGGGAGGAAAAGAGAATCAACTCGCTATTTCGCCGAGTTCGGACTAGGACTCGAAGGGAGATGAGTAATCCGGAGGTGAATTATCAGAGGACTTACCTTGACCTCAGTTCTTTCCTACCAGTCAATATAATTCATATAATCATTTTAACCAATCAATTCATCACATTGGATAAAATCATCGATCAATCGACTCAGTCGATTCCATGTTATCAAGACCCTTCCTCGGTCATCTCATCCAATACTATCTATAAAGTTCGACCTTGTCCAAGACTGCTCACTCTAAGCTAATAATAGATAGTATAGTTCGTACTAAGCTGATAAGGTTAAGGTATACTACTCTCGCTAAGCTTATATATCGAGGCCCTCAAGCTGATATAGTATACCGGTATACTGCTCTCGCTAACCTGACATAATGCCCACAAGCTAATATAGTATATCCATGATACTTACTCTAAGCTGATAAAATGTACTACTGCTCAAGCTAAGCTAACATATCAGAGCCCGTAGGCTGATATAATACACCGATATACTACTCTCATAAAGCTGACATATCAGAGCCCGTAGGCTGATATAGTATATCATCCTGACCATTTAACAAAATCATCATTTCTATCATACCCGATGAAAATAATCGTGTGTGGGTACACGGTTGGCCTTAGCCAAAATACGATTTTCTATCACATGAAAATCCCACTAATTTTAACGATCCACAAATCCATTTTTAGCACTATAAACCGACGCCGCTGATTTTCCAATTAATTACTGAAATTAATTAAATTACAAATCACACGAAATCAACATAAATTAGAACTCAATTAAATAAACAGATCACACGATTGCAATCAAGACAAAATTCTGGTCATCGACTATTCCGTCTAATTTCCGAAAAATAAATAAATAAATAAATAATTACGGAAAATAATTAATAAATGCCAAAAATAGCAACTTAGGCCCATAAAGCCTAATTAAAAGCTAAGACGAGCCTGGAAAATTTTCGAACTACTCTAGATAAATACTAGAGCTTTTCCAGGCCCTAATTGCACTAAACTAACCACCTAACATGCATTGAATATTAACTAATTCACTAATCCATTCTAACTAACCACCTAAACCAAGCTTAGTCTAAACTAATCAACCCTTAAACATAATTAACTTACTAAGCGATGACTAGTGAGTTAAACTCACTTGATTAATGATATGTTTGGATAAAAAAGACGAGGATGTGGAGGGGCTTGGGAAACTTCAAAGCGGGACCACCTTTTGGGGTCAGGAAAGCCACAAAAACGGGCTTAACAGTGGCTTGGAGACCCACTGGCTTTTGCTTCTAGTCAGTGCTAGTCGAGGTAGAGAGAGGTGCTGGCTTGGGCCAGAAACGAGCGGAGGTGAGCGGAGGAGCTACTACGGGTTTGGGCGGAGATAGGCGGCGGCTCCGGTGACTCCAATGGTGACCCACGGCGTCCTGGTGACCTGCTAGAAGTGAGGACAGGTGGAGACGATGCGGCTGGGACGATGGTGGCGTGTGACAAGCAGACGAGCATGAGAGGGGCACGACAGCGACGCATCGAAGTGCGATGGCAGTCTGGCGGGGCTGCTGGCTTGCTGGTCAGTGTTTCTAGGTTTTTGGAGCTCTCAAGCAATTGCAATGGGAAGGGGGGTTGACGAGATGGGGGAGGAAGGAGGGGACCAATTGCTTTATGGAGGGGACCACCAAGCCTTCAACTTCATCTTCTTGTCCTCTTGTTTGGTCCCCACCACCAGCTGGCTTGCACAGCACATTTCCAACAGCCATGGCTTCCTTCTAGAAGCTTGAAGTGGTCCAAAATGTTGGGTCCATGGGGGCATACGAATTTACAAAGGAGTTGGCTCAAATTGGGTTTCAATCCTTTTTGAATCAATTCAATTCGGCTCATATAAATTCCATTATCGGGCTCACGATCAAATTGGCATTTTCCTCACCAATAGATCCCACTTGCTTCCCAATTTCACAAACAAAAACGGTCTTCGCATTTTCTGGAAAAAATGACCCTACCTCAACTTTTTGGGAAAAGGTCTCGGTTTGCGGAAAAATCTTCAGAAGTTGAGTCAACGTTCCCAAAATGACTCGTGACATGACAGAACTTTCAATTTTTGAAATCGAATTCAAATTCGCGGTTAATTTCATTTCGGCGTGATTTTAGCGTGACTAGGCTACTGTGTAGCTTTCAAAAGATTTTCGTGCAAATGACCCGTGGTCGATTTTCTTTGAGCCACAATGAACCCATTCGACACATTAGCAACTCTCGGTGGTCGTGAAAATATCGAGGTTTCGATTACGGACACAGGGTATCAAAACGACAGAAAAATCAGTTTAGTGTCGGCTGACGAAATTTTTTTAATTTAGTGGAATCACCCACGTTTAGGGTGTGTATGATAAAATTTCTATTTCTCGATTTCTCTGTTTCTCTGTTCCCTCCGTTTGGTAATGTAATTTGATTTCTCTATTTCTGAAACAGATTTCTATTCCAAAAATAGAGAAATTGAAGAAATCGAAGTTGAAATTTTTAACTTCTCGCTTTTAAATAGAAATTAGAAACTGAAATCAAATCATATAAAAGAACCTTGCGCTTTCTTGCTAACTTAATTCACTCATAATGACAACTTCACAAATTATTGCTAATTTTCTTTTTCTTATTTTGCTCGTGTTTTTTAATTTTTTTAATTTTTTTTTGATAACTTCCTCTTTAGGATGAAAGACAATCGAATGGGTCCCCAATTTTCAAAAACAACCAAAGTTCTTAAATGCTTGCTTAAAAACAATGTGGCTCTTTTCCTCCTAGAAAGGGCACACGCATGGCCAGTTGAAGAAAAAATTCTTATGCAATAGATGAATAAAAAACGTGCCTAGAAAATTAATCTTGTTTCTTTACGGATTCAAAATTCTTGCAAAATCAAAATAATTAGATTGTTACACAATCTTGAATTTTAATTCGAAGGCAAGAGATTCAAGAGAATCTCTCTCTTTGCTATGCAAGGGTCACTAAAGGTTCATTGAGCAACAATAAAGAAATTAGGGATGAGCAACTTGACTAATTCAATTCGAGAATCAAAATAAACCAACCTTCCCCCGATTGGTTCCTAACCATAAATGTTACTTCAAGGTAGAATTCTCATATATTCCTTTACACCATCAATTTTATTTTGTTGATAATCTTGTATAATACTAATCTTTGATAAAATGACAGGACCGTATAGGTGCCATTGATGGCACGCATATTCATGCTTCCATAGTACTTGTCTAAACCTACGTAGGATAAGCTTGCAAATGATACATTGACCGATGAAGGAAACCAAATAAATACGCTTAGGAAAACCATTGCCAATAAAATGGTAAGGGATAATAATATGCCGGAAATTTCATGAAATTGTATTTTCAACTTTTGTAATATATTAGTATTATTTCGACTATTATTTTGTATTTGATGATTTCCTATGTTATTATCTAATCAATTTTTATTCCTAGAAATAGAAATTTTATTCTGTTATCAAATGGATTTTTGTTTTAGAAATAGAAATTTTGAGTCGTTATCAAACGGGTTTCTTTGCTTAGAAACTTGTCCGGGAATAGAAATTGAGAAATCAATTTCTGGAATAGAAATTTTGTCATGCGCGCCCTTAGCCACACATCTCAGTCAAACCGACCTATCTCTAATCTCTAATCGATTTTTAATTGTGCCATAATGATCTCTGCAGATGAGCACGGTCGAGTAGTCGAGTCTTGGTCGAATTATCGAGTCTAATGCATTAAAATTCCTAAATGGCTTCTCCAAATAGTTTAGTTATCTCACGAGTGATCAGCTCTGACAATAGCCTATAGGCGCGTCGATGAAAGGCCTGATTAATTTAATTGAAAACAGAACTAAAAATTTAGGATGTCACAATTAAATATTCTATTACTCCCTGTTGAAATCATTTAGAGACAAATGACATCCTCCAGGCATTTGGACGGATTATCAAGCAAACCTCTCTTGCGAGATGGGCGCTTACGCTTGACACAACTTGTTCCATGCCCTATCGGTCCCAATACTATTTACACTTGATTGATTACATATTCCTGCTTTAAAATGAGCAAGAACCTCACAAATAAATTGAACCTCCCATACCCTATCGTTATATGAAGAAATTGAAAAAATAAATTGTTGTGACTAAAGTAGGATTTCACCAGAAAATGTAAGTTACTATGTGATGGAGCTTCCTTAGTTAGTGTTTTGTCACATTCGTCATCTAATTTTTATTTGAGCAACATGTGTGCTCATGGCAATGCTTTAGCAACACCAGCTGTCACGCCCCAATCTTTCGAGCGCACGCCCATCCCTCACTGGTCGATTAAATAGCGACGTCCGAGGACACATCGCCAACCCATTCATTTTAAATGCACATACGAAAGCAAATAATAATCTCTAGATAATAACCCAATGGGATAAGAAAGTAAGGCCACAAATTTCAAACCTGAACACAACCACACCTATATACATTGCAAACCATAATGTGTATAGTACAATACAAACTATAGAAGTTAGGTTCTACATAAGCCAGTTAGAAAACAAGGTCTGCAAACAAGGGTGGGGGTTTCCAATCCACTACGGGTCATCATCCTCAATTTCTCCCTCTTCCACACTCCAGCCGGATCCTACTGCTGAGTACACCGGAGAATTTGGATCATCAAGCTTAAGGTCCTTTAAGTCCACCACCGAACCTCTTTTAGGGTCTGTAGTACCCTTTCCAAAAGCAACCTCCATCACATACAGAGGTATCTCAAATTCCGGTACAGGGCCCTCTCTTTGTCCATTACGATAGTGGCGATACCATGCCTTGTATTAATGGGGCACATTTTTGGATAAACCCGCATCAACTCAGACTATGGACTTCACCAGCACATATTCTAGTCCTTCAAGGTGCCCATGTATCGGAATATGGTAACTCTGTTATGTGAACTTCTTCGGTTGACCAAAATGTTTAGGAGGAGTTACCATCTATGGACTTGAAATGTTATCCCACGACGGGGTGAGATTACGTCTCAGCGAGTTCAACCACCTAAGACCCGACTAGGAAGAAAATATGCCATGACGACTGCCTAGGCACAATCACGAGTTAGAGAACTTACCTTGGCCTCGATTCCTTCCTGCAAGTCAATACAATTCAAAAGACCATTTAATCATTTCATCAAAACAATTCATCCAATCAGATCGATTCATTGATCAATCGACTCAGTCGATTCCATATCATCAAGACCATTCCCCGGTCATCTCAATTAATACTATCTATAAGTCCAACCATAATTCAAGATTGCTCACTTTAAGATGATATATAAATAATATAGCTCGCACTAAGCTGATAAGGTTAAGGTATATTGCTCTCGCTAAGCTGATATTTTGAGGCCCTCAGGCTGATATAGTATACCCCCAATGCTCACTCTAAGCTGATAAGGAGTATTGCTGTCGCTAAGCTGATATAATAAAGCCTGTAAGTTGATATAGTACACTAGTATACTGCTCTCGCTAAGCTGACATATTAGAGCCTGTAGGTTGATATAGTACACTAGTATACTGCTCTCACTAAGCTGACATATCAGAGCCCGTAAGATAATATAGTATACTATCCTGACCATTTTACAAAATCACCATTTTTCTCATACCCAATGAAAATACTCGTGTGTGGGTACACGATCGGCTTTAGCCAAAATACGATTTTCTGCCACTTGAAAATCCCACCAATTTTAACAGTCCACAATTACATTTTTTGCACAAGTAAACCAATGCCCGATGATTATCTAATTAATTAATGAAATTAAATAAATTTAGGAATAAATTCCTAAAATCACAATCATGCACAATCAGCACAAATTAAAACTCAATTAATTAACCAGATCACACCACTACAATCAGCATAAAATTCCGATCATCGGCTATTCCGATCTAATTTCCGGAAATTAATTAATAAATGCCAAAAATAGAAACTTAGGCCCGTAAAGCCTAATTGAAAGCCGAGACGGACCCAGAAAATTTCTGAATCACTCTAGATAAATACTATAGCTTGTCTAGACCCTAAATGCACTAAACTATCCACCTAACATACATTGGTAATTAATCAATTTACTAATCAAATCTAACTAACCACCTAATTTAAGCTTAACTTAAACTAATCAATCCTTAAACGTCAGTAACTTACTAAGCGAGGATTAGTGATTTTAAACCCACTTGTTAATTGATCCACTCGGATCAAACCGACAGAACGCGATGAGGGGCAAGAAACTTCAAAGCGGGCAAGCCTTTCGAGATCGGGAAAGCCTCCAAAACGGGCCAAATAGTGCTGCGAAGACCCACAAGCTTTAGCTGCTAATTTGGACTGAGAAAGGCTTAAACAAGAGCTAGTTGAGGCGAAAATGGGTTGAGATGAATCGAGGAGGCTAAACCGGGTTTAGGTGGACAGCTTCGGGCTTTCAAATGGCTCTGATGGTGAGCCACAATAGCTCAAGCGACCTCGGCAGCTTGCTGGGCACAAATAGGAGGCGGGTGTGGTGTACGGTGCACGAGGATGGCGAGAGGGCGAGCGGGCGGCACGCAAGGGGCGCGACAAGGGCTGCTCGACTCCGACGGGCTGCAGGGGTGTTTGACGGCTTCTGGCTGGCTGGCTTCTGGGTTGCTGGGCGTTTGAACAGCAAGATGGAGAGGGAGAGGGGGCTAGTCAACGAGCAAAGATGGGGGAGGAAGAAGGAAGAGGAGCTGGTTTTGGCCCCTTGACCCTCTTGGTGTGCCCCACTTGCATGGCTGGCTTGCACAGCCAATTTCTAGCACAAAATCCCTTCTAGAAGCCTTTTAAAATGGTCCACAAGTCATGGGTGAGGGGGCATACGAATTTCAAGTGATTTCTCCCAAATTGGACACTAAATCCTTCTTGAATCAACACCAATTGGCCCTAAAAAATTCAACTAACAAGTCTTCGGTCAAATTGGTATTTTTCCTTACCAATTGATCCCATTTGCTTTCCAATTTCGCGATAAAAAACAATCATCGGAATTTTCTAGACAAAAATGGCTCTATGTCAACTTTTCATAAAAAATCTCGATTTGCAGAAAAATCTTCGGGGGCTGAGTCAACATTTCTAAAATGACACATGACATGACAGAACTTTCAATTTCAGAAATTGGATTCAGATTCGCAGTTAATTTCAATTCGTAGCGATTTCGATGACCTAGGCTACTATTGGGTAGCTTTTAGAAATTTTTTTGTGTAAATGACCCATGGTCGATTTTTTTAGCCACAATGAACCCACTCAACACATTGGCGACTCTCGGTTGTCATGAAAATCTCGATGATTTAAATATGGACACGGGGTACCAAAATGACAGAAAAATTAGTCTAGTGCCGGCCGACGAGAATTTTATAATTTAGTGGAATCACCCACATTTAGCCACATATCTCAGTCGAGCTGGCCTATTTTTGATCCTTAATCGATTTTTAACTGTGCCGTAATGACGTCAAAAGATGAGCACGATCGAGTAGTCAATTCCTGATCGAATTCTCAAGTCTATTGCATTAAAATTCCTTAATGGCTTTCCTAGATAGTCTAGTTATCTCGAGAGTGATCAACTCTGAGAATAGCCCTATTGGTGCGTCGAATAAAGCCCCGATTAATTTAATTGAAAGCAGAACTAAAAAATTCAGGATGTCACACCAGTAGTGACTACTACAGAAAACTTTGTAATCAAGAGACGCAGAAGTCTGATCTTTCAAGTCTCTTCTTACAATTGTACTATATTATTATGTTGTGGATCTTGACTAGATAGAAATGGCTTTTCTCACTTATTCAATAAGGTAACGATGATGTTGAGAATGACGAGTTCTTGCTATAAATATTGATTGAAATCCGTTTTTCAACCCTCATGAATACAACAACTCTTTATTATTGTATTGTGGGTCCTATTCTAGTGATTCTTAGAAACTCATTCTAATGGTAGGGGCATCGAATAGTTAATGTAATCCTTTAGCATAAATAACGATAATCAAACCCTAAAAAGGAGACATATTTGGTGACAATTTACGATGTATAAGTGACATTGTGGACTTTCTCTCCTCTTATGCAGGACTCGGGATCTTAGAAGTGATCTGTCTCATGAGATGTACTTCGCACGAGCGATAGATTATTTCCTCGATTAAATGTCGATTAGTTTTAGCAATGATGATTTAGCAAAGTGAGAAAAGCAAATGACCGAGTGGAGTTGTGCATTAGCCCTTATTTAGAATTGTTTCTACACTTTCCATGAGTCCCTTGTGATCTAGCCTATTTTATAATTAAGGGAAAATGTTGTCATCGCTCTGTATTTCAATTGGAAAAAATGTAAAGGGAAGTCACATGTTTCTTTCAATTGAAGTTTCTTAAATCGAGAGTCCACAAATAGCTCCAAGTCAACTCAACATTATTGCTCGTAACTATCATTATTTCACTTGAAGTCGAAACATGTACAAAGCAAACAGGAGTCACGAGCACCAACACGCACGCACTTTGGTTGGGCTGAACCAACAGCATTATTGTGGAAAAATTCAGGTATGGCCAAGTTTTGCAGTGCAAGACCCGCGAACACCAAGTCAAAAGTCTTGAGGTCCTTTCAAAAAATGCAAATTCTAAAGTATGTCTAATCAGCCACTCGCTCAATTACTCATCATGGAGACTTGGTTGCATAAATTTTACCTATAGCCAATATCGATAACTTTCTTCCTTTGATAAAACAGTGTTTCATGCAATCTTTTCTGGTTTTCATCCCAACATGGCAACAGATAAGGGTACAGGCAATAAAATGAAATCAATCAATATAAAAAAAAAAATGACAGAAATGATAAGACACTGAGCCAATTGGACAATATTATCTTGTTGATATCTAAATTTTGACTATATATTTAGAGATAACTTACATAGAAAATTAGAGGCCAATTTGACCCTACCCAAAAAAATTTACATTGAATAGCACATCACATTGGCATTAAGATCATTTGCATTAAAAAAAAAAACGAAAATGGCTTGGGGCTGGGCCCGACCCTAGCCCCTTTTCTTTCCCCTTCGTCTGGGTTGGGGCCATTTCCTTTTAATTTTTCCCCAGCCGGGCCCCTTCTCCGTTCCCCCCCTACCTTCCTTCTTCCTCTGCTACACCTCTGCGCACGGACACCCTCCGCAGAGCAGCCAAGGGGAGGCCTGGTCGGCCTGCCCAAAACCGGTGGCCAAAACACCTTTGTCGATCGGGCTCCTTGCCTGTAAATACCACGGCCGCAAGTTCGTTTTGTTTGGGGGGAGGGGGGGCGGCAGACGTAAAAGGAGAGGGAAAAATTCGGGAGCAAGGAGAGACTGCCGGCCACCACACCAGCATTGCGGCCGACGACCCGCTGCCGGCCCTCCTTTCCAACGCCGAGGCTCCTGTAAACTTCGACCCTGTTCTTGGGCATGCCGGGCCGGAGCTTGTGGCTGTCCGGCTTACATGAACTCCAGCCCCGGCCGTCCTTCGTTTGGCTGTCGTGTGGGTCGTTTTTCATTTGGCGAGAGTCTCGGCTCGGGTTTGAGTCTTGGTTGAGCCAAAAACCGCTCATTTCAGTAGCGTACCCCGAATGAGATTTGTTCAATAAAATGCCCGAATGAGATCTAGTTTTGTCTCGTTGTTTTGAGCAGAAGTCAAGTCGTCCGGGCATCGACCCGTTGAGTCGAGGCTTGCCTGTGATTTCTAGCGTTCCAGACGTAGCTACCGCCACTCGACCCGCAGCCACCCCGTGGCGGCCCACAGAGGCTGCGGGTCTCTTTTGTTCCGGCATATGAGCGACGACCATCGTGGCTGTCGCAGAGGTGCCGCTGGACGGACGAGGGCCGAGCACTAGGCTAGGGGTTCTATTTTCGTGCGTCCTCAAAGAGTCGTTTGTGTGTGCGTGTCGCGCGCGGGGCTAGTTCCTGGAGGAGCCCCATCTTCCCTTCAACGTGCAGCTCCTTTCAAAACACGAAGGAAACCATGGCGGCCGCACTCTAGGGAAAAGAACGTCATGGTTATAGTAAAAGAAAAGACTATGGCTCCGTTCATTTTACAAAAAATAAATACCAGAAAACTGTTTTTCAGATTTTTTGGCTTTTGTTTCTTGAGAAATGAACTAGTTAATGAAAAACATTTAATGTTATTAGAAAAAACACCTTCAAAAATGAGGAAAAAGTTTTCTAATTCGAGCTTGCCGATCCACATCTTGATCAGTCACCGGGCAAGTAGCCATCGCTGACGCATGTGGCAGTGGAGGAAGGAGGAGCAAGGAAAAAAGGAAAAGAAATAAAAAAATAATAAAAAGTTAAAAATAATAAAAATACGATTTTAAAAAATAAAAAATAATTAAAATATTAATTTAAAAAATATGTAAAAATTAGAATTGAAATTTTTAGGTCAAATAAAAAATTAAATTTCAATTTCTTTGGTAATTTTTCCCTGAAAATCAAATAAAAAAATAGTGGAAAATATTTTTCATATCATTTTCAAGTTTTAACCGAATACCAAAAAATATCGTTATTTTCTTGAAAATTAATTTCTAAAAAAATATTTTTTCGCCAAATGAACAGAATCTATATTCTTCTTTTGTTTTCTTTTTTTCCTTTTCTCTCAAAACTCCCTTGGGCCTGCTTGTTTTTTTCTTTTTACACGGGCACAAGGCGAAGAAGCGTGCTCCTCCCTTTTTGTCTTTCAGTGGGTGGGAACTTCTTCTTTTTCTTTGTGCAGTAAATCATTTTGAGGTAGATCTCAGCTCAAATTCGAGACATGTATTTAATAGCAATTCTATTTGTATGCATTTTTTTTTTCTTTTGACGTCTCAAAATTCAGAGGGGAAATGTAACCTAGCAAAGGAATATATTGTATATTGATGGGCACGGCACCATTAACAATTTCGTCTACTAATGTCATATTACCCTCAACATGTAATTAGCAAGAAAAGCTTAAATAGGATAAAATGGAATTGCTAACATAGTTTTGTGACATTGACAAGCAAAATTCATATCATGAGTAGAGAGCTGAGCAACACCAAAATTACAAAATGACATGATTTGCACTTACCGTGCCGTTTAATCGACGGCTTGCCTGGACAAGCTTGAACTACTCACAAGGAGAAACAAGCCAACTACAAGATGATTCCGCTTAAACAAGAAAGCAAGAACTTTGCGAGATCAACAAAGGATTGGACTAACTGATGTGGAGAACGGGCTTGTTATGCTCTTCTCAATCTCCCCCTCAACTCAGCTGCCTTCACTACAATAATCACATAGACCATGTCTATTTTACGATCCACATAGTTAAAGTAGACGCGTCTCCAATTCTTCTTGTACACCAAAACTCCAATAACTCCCCAAAACCCAGTCGCAAACCCAAGCAATATGACTATATAGAACATCACCTTTTCAAGCTTACCTTCTTCATTGGGATCTTCTTCTGACACTCGAGGGGCCTCAGCACTAGGGCATTTCTTTTGTAGAGGATTGCCACAAAGTAGAGGATTGTCGGCATAAATGGAAGGATCATCAAGGGTCTGGATTTGATTTCCTTTAGGAATTGGCCCCGTAAAGTTGTTGTGAGACAAGTTCAGTTTGCTCAGTGATTTAAATGCAGAAAAGCTCTGTGGGATTGAACCTGAAAGGTGATTATTCGAAAGATCAAGTGACTCGAGCCATTTCATATGTCCAATCTTAGTTGGGATGCCTTCAGAAAGAAAGTTGCGGGATAAGTTCAAGCCTCGTAATTTGGAGAGCAAGGTAAGTTCTTCGGGATTGGGCCAATCAATTTGTTGCTTGAGAGATCCAAATTGACCATAAGTCGTAGAACAAGTGTTGTGTAGTCAAGGTCTATCCCCTTCACGACCTGCTCCACATGCAGTTTATCCCAAAAAAATTGCCCGAGGATAGCAGGCACCAACTCATTCACAGAAGGTTCAGGTTCATAAGCAGGGGAAAGCGCATTGCCTTCATCTGTGTTTTTGGGTAGTTTCATACCTGTCATATAGCCAAGACAATTTGGAATCATTCCCGTTAGATTATTCGCTGCTAGGTCCAATATTTGCAGTGCAGGAAGTGAGCATAGTTGTGAAGGAATACTACCATTGAACATGTTTTCTCGCAGCCTTAGAATCTGTAGAAACTGAAAGCTTGGTCCAAACCAATGTGGAACACTTCCAAAAATTTTGTTCTCACCAAGATCTAAAACTAGCAAGTTCCTACAATTGTTCATAGTCACAGGAATTTCTCCATGGAGATTGTTTTTGCTCAAGTATATTGACCCAAGCATAGTTAGATTTCCCAAAGAAGTCGGTATGACTCCAGACAACTTGTTGGACGATAGATCAAGGAGCCTCATAGGATGCACCTTCCAACAATCAGGGATTTTGCCAACTAATACATTCCTTTCAAGGTACAACTCTTCCAAAAATTCCATCTTGCATAATGAGGTTGGTATTGGACCACTTAAGAGGTTATCATTCAATTCCAAGGAAGTCATCCGAGGCATCACCAGGCTAATATTTTGCGGAATAGGTCCTGAGATTAAGTTGTGAGAGAGATCTAACCTAACTAGGTTAGAAAATTTTGGCATAGATCCATTTATTTGGTTGTAAGAGAGATTCTGATGGGAGAATGACATTAGACCTAGCAAATCGGGGAGACCTCCTATGATGGATGAGTTGGACAACACTATAATTTCTACATTGACTTGTGTTTTTATCCATTGCGGAAATTCCTTTCTAAAATCGTAAGACATCATCCCAATATACCACAGATTGAAGGGCGGTATCCAATCGGAATCCACCTCGAAAGCTAAATAGTTGTTGCTGATATCTAAGAACTCTAGCTTCGAGAGGTTGGCGAAGTGGATTTCGGAAACTATTCCTGTCAAGGAATTTCTTGAAAGATCTAACCAGTCAAGATCATGAAGTTGCCCGAGACTATGTGGAATGGTGCCATTTAGAAGATTGTTACTGAGATCTAAAGACTGTAAGACTTGCAATCTTCCTAATGCCTCTGGAATATTCCCCGTCAATTGATTATAAGAAAGATCAAGGTCTTCCAAGCATAACCAACCATATGGTGACGGGATGGTTCCATGTAATTGATTAAATGATAGGTCAAGCCATGTCAAGTCTTTCAAGTGCACTAGCCAATCTGGCAAAGCTCCTCGGAGAAAATTATCACTTATATCCAATAGCTTCAAGTTTTTCCCGATAAGCCCCGAAGAATTTCCCTCAACTAAAAATAACTCATAATGAAGTTCGTTATCATGCAATGATAGTGACTCAAGGGATGGTTTGTTCCTTAAGAAAGAGAACAACCCTCCTTCAATGCTTTGCAAAAGATTCGATCCAAGATCGAGATTGACAACACTTCTCAAGTTATCGAACCACCTTGGTATTGAAGAGTTGAAATGATTCCATGAAAGATCGAGATGCCGAAGAGAAGTCATTTTTTGAAATATAGCGCTCGGGATAGGACCTTTGAAAAAGTTTGTTGAAAGATCAAGATGCCAAAGAGAAGTCATGTTTTGACACATAGTGCTGGGGATGGAACCTCTAAACATATTCTGTGAAAGATCAAGGTGTTGGAGAGAAGCCATGTTTTGGAATATAGTGCTTGAGATGGGACCTTGGAAAGAATTCGATGAAAGATCAAGGTGCTGAAGAGAAGTCATGTTTTGGAATATGGTGCTTGGGATGGGACCTCGGAAAAAATTCTCTGAAAGATCAAGGTACTGAAGATCAAGATGAGTAGGCAGGTGAAAGTCATAAAGCCTGCAATATGATAGGCTTAAATGAGATAAAGATGGGAGTATACTGATCACCTGCATGGGGTCTCCATATTTAGTAAAATTCAGGCCGCTCATGTCAAGGTACTTTAATGCTTGAAGATGGGAAACCCACTGAATGTCATCAACAGCACCCATGTGATAATAACTATGGAGATCGAGGACTTCCAACTGAGTGAGATTTCCCCATTCACTTGGAAAAGTTGCAAAACCAAAAGACTTGGATAAATTAAGGTACCTCAATTGCTTCATCGAGCCGATATCATTGAGTATGTTCACCTTTTTGAAATAGATCCTGCTCAACTCTAGGTAGCTCAAGTATCTCAAATTCAGCAAAGAAGAGTTCAATTCACTAGCTGTGAAAGACATATGGTCAAATGGGAATTCCATTCCTGGCACGATTTGGAGCATGATGACATGTCCATTTGCTCGGTCGCACTTTACTCCGGTCCATCGGCAACAATCTCCACTGTTCCACGAAGAAAGGATGTGAGATGTGTTTGAGAGACTTTGTTTTAGCTGGAGTAGAGCATTCCTTTCATCTTCAAAGCAAATTGCGGATGAGCTTCTATTTCTGCACAAGCATACACACGCATGGTCTAAAATTAACAACAGACTTACTAGTGCAAGCACTCTTACACTATCATGTTCCGCCATGAATGATGACGATATTGAAAACAAAAGGTATATGGCACATGAACGCCACTCGATTAGGCTTCAAGTTTTTGGCTTTGGTGTATTGTTCAAATTCTGACGATATTTAACTTATTGTCTATTGCTATAAGCCAAGCAATAGACAACAAATTAACGAAGTCGTAGCTCGAAGATGTACGCACTTTGGCGGGGCTGGACTCAACATTATTATTGCGGAGAAACTTCAGGTATGAACGAGTTTTGCAGTGCAAGACCCGCAAAAACCAAGTCAAAGTCTTCAGGTCCATGTGGTCATGCTATGCAAAGACTTGGGTCTGTCTAAATTCATCTGGCTGTATTTTCCTTTGTATGATGCAAATTCTAGCAGGGTTTGAAGTACGCCTAACTAAGCCACTACTCAAATGCTCATAATGGACTTTGAGTGCGTATTCACATTTCTTTTTCTCAAAAGTGCGCCTTTGGGATCTTTATCATGAAGGAACGATGAAAATTAGTAGCACAATATTAATCGATTCTTGTGAATCTCTTTTGGGATGAAAGATCACTCTCTTGAATCTTCCTATTGATATCAATTGTTCATTGGAGGATGACAAGATAATAGGAGAATTTTAAGAGCCGGACAAATAGTGATATTTTACAAGATCATTGTCAATTGTTATACAAATTTAAACTATTAAATGAAAGTGTGGTTTAATAACTAAATATTCTATTACTCTCTATTGTGACCCTTTAGAGATGAACGACATCCCTGAGGCGTTTGGATGGATTATCAAGTGAACCTCTCTTGCGAGATAGGTACTCACACTTGACATGAGCTCTCCCAAGTCCTATCGGTCGCAACATTATTTACACTTGATTGATTATGACATTTATTCTTGCTGTAAAATTAGCAAGAACTTCACAAATAAATTGAAGTTAAACTTAAAATGAGTGATATGAATAAATTGAGGAATCTGACTATGATTAAAGTAGGATTTCACCGGAAAAATATAAGTTGCTATATGATGAAGCTTCCCAAGTCGGAAGAAAGAGAAAAGTCTTTAATTGGATTCGTCATCTAATGTTGATCTGAGCAACACGTGTGTCTATGGCGGTCCTTTGTTGACTCCACTGGTGACTACTACAAAAAACCTTTGCAATTAAGTCTTTCAAGTTTCTTGTTCCAACTGTGCTCTATTATTGTGTTGGGGTTCTTCATTTGATAAAAATGGCTTTTCTCACTTATTTATTAAGATGACGATGATGTAGAGAATGATGAGTTCTTGTTGTACATTTTGGTCGAAATCCATTTTTCAACCCTTGTAAATACGGTAATCTCTATTGTTGTATTACGGGTGTCGTTCCATTGATTCTTAGAAACTCACGCCAATGATGACGGCATCGAATAGCTAATGTGATCCTTTAGCCTAGATAACAAGAGCCAAACCCTCAAAATGCGTCTCATTTGGTAACGATTTACTGATGTGTAAGTGACATTACCAACTTTCTCTCATCTTATATGGGACTTTTGATCATATAACTAATCCATCTCATGAGAAGTACTTCACATGGGAGATCGATTATTTGTTAGATTAGATGTGGACTAATTTCAGCGATGATGATTCAGCAAAAGTCTGATGAGCAAGTGAGCAAAAGTTGTGTAATAACAGAAGTGTAGATTTGTTTCTACACTTTCCACGGGTCCCTTGTGATCTAGGCTATCTTATGAGTCAGGGAAAATATATCCATCATCACCGTGGATTCCATTTATGAAAATAGAATGGGAAGTTACATGTTTCTTCCAATTGATATTTGGTAAATCGAAAGTCTACAAATAACTCCCAGTCAATCAACCAATCACTCGTTGCATAGTCTCTTATCTCATCCTCACTATCATACAGCATCAAGTTGAAACAGAGCAAGTGCTTGGCTTTTCCCCCTGCTATAAGCCAAGCAAAGGTGACACGTTAACGAAGTCGTAGCACCAACGGCATTATTGTGGAAAAACTTAGGTATTGCCAAGTTTTGCAGTGCAAGACCCGCAAGCACCAAGTCAAAAGTCTTGAGGTCCTTTCAATAAATGCAAATTCTGAAGTATGTCTAATCAGCCACCCATTCAAATACTCATCATCGAGACTTGGTTACGTAAATTTTATCTATAGTACGTTATCCGCACCTTTCCTCCTTTGATAAAATGGTGTTTCGTGTAATCTTTTCTACTGTCCATCCCTAAATATGCAAAACTACATGACCACACATAAAGGCGCAAGCAATAAAATGAAATCAGTCATAACAAAACAAATAAATGGCTGAAATGATAAGACCCTAAGCCAAATCTGGCAACATTATTCAACGTCATATTATAAAGCCCCGGGACACGACCTCGTCAAATATACATAAAAGGAGAGTGAATATGCAAATGTGATATGCTATGGAAATAATGTACTAAACAACGTATATTCTTAAAATGAGCTAATCGACATGGAAGTATTTAACATTGTGCAATAAAAAATGCAATGTAATCATAAATCTAAAATTCATTAAATGCACCCTTGGACATATTTCTGTAAATTTTTAATGCACATCCAATCAAACATTACTAGCAACCAATATATAATTTTTATCTTTTCCAATTTATGACATACGACTTATCGAAAATACACATGCAAATATAGCAATTAAATGAAACTTCAATTCATGGGAAGTCCCAATTTTTCTAAGATGGGAATTGGATGCATAGGAATGTCATGTAAAGAGTATGTTTTTATTGCTATATAATTGCTATATAATTATTATCTTTTCCAATTTATGACATACGACTTATTGAAAATACACATGCAAATATAGCAATTAAATGAAACTTCAATTCATGGGAAGTCCCAATTTTTCTAAGATGGGAATTGGATGCATAGGAATGTCATGTAAAGAGTATGTAAGATAGCATGATGCAAATTCTTACATGGGCATGACATGAGCAACTACTTTCGCATGAAAATGAATTCTCCACACATGCGGCGGGATAACCTAAGCCGTAATCAATGAAGCTTGAAGAGAGTATATGAAGTTGGAATACGCGACTCTTGATTATTCACGAAAGGAGGTTCATATAAATGGTGGTCAAGATTTACGAAAGAGTAATTTTTGCAGAATTATAAGAATTTGCTTTTAACTAAGAGTGCAAGTGCAACAAAACAAAAGGCCTCTTGTGATATGAGCAAGCTCGAATTCATCTGTACATTCCTATGCATCTCTCTCTATTCCCCCTAGTTTTCAACAATAAACAGAACTTCTCTCTACCATTGATCCATTTTATGTGTCGGAAGATATCTGCAACACCTGTCAAAGAGAAAAAGGAAACATTTCTGCTAAAAGAAGCTTCTCTCACAGGACGATGGCAGACAAGAAACACCTTTGCCCGATGCCTCTCACAGACGTTTCACGCCAACTTTGGCCCTCCTTGTAACATTCAACCAGTGACAATACCAGTCGAGGCATAAGTTAAACGATGCTCCAGAAGTAAATCGGATGAGCAGTTGGTTAACAAATTTTGAGGACTCAGGGTCAATCCAATGCCTGGCTGAAAATTATACATGAATCATGACATACAAAATGGAGGGAGGCAGAAAACTCACTGTGTCTACGATGCCTTCATTAGTCTTTACACCTCCAGTTGCATATATCGACTCACTAAGGACGGCGGCAGCAGAATACCCTCTAGCGCAATTCATCGGTTCCCCAGCCATCAGCAATCCAGGTGCGGATCATACACTTCAACGCTCGGAACCATTGAATTTCCATCAAAACCACCCAAGGCATATCTATTGAAGGGGTACAGATAAGACACAATGCTCAAGAAAACTGAAACTCGAAGTTGAGAAGAGAACAGTAAAGCTAGCTTTAATAATTTACAGTTGAAACAATGACCAGCTAAATGAACAACTGGAAAAAAAACTAATTTTGCAGTTCTGTCCTTTAGTTATGTTAGCAGAACGGAAGAAGGGAGACTACAAGGAATTTGTTTATTAGACTTACATTGTGAGAAAATACTTAATACACAAGAAGCACAGACGTGAAACAGTATCATGTCCAGGTCAAGGGAGAATACGACATGCTTTTCCAGCATCTATAGGCAAATATCATCAAATAAAATTGAACAGCTGGCATCAAAAGGAACATACAGGTATACTTACATTTTTCATTCAGCCAGACCAGTGAATGGCAGCCCCTCTTTGTGGTCAAGCTTCCAATTTTGGCCCAAGAATGTTCTCTTGGGTCAAATCTTTCAGCCGAACTGAAATAAATCAGCAGGGAAAAAATCACCAACTCTCTGCTGCAGCTGACTCTGATGTAAAAGATTCCATATGCCATGCGAGATATATAGATTCTTCTCCTTTATTGTGAGGAGCATTAGGTCCACAGGGGTATTTTTGAAGTTCCAGATATGTAAGAGATATGGACAAAACAATAACTTGCATTTCACCAGTAAAGCTTTCTTAGGGTAAAATTGCAAAAGCACTAGTGTTCATATGAGGAATGGCACTTGCCAATTTCCACCAGCTGCAACAACGTATGATGGGTCAATCACACACCAGATACTTTCACAGTTTGCGTAGCAGTTGACAAGAATGCCCCCCATAAAAGTAAATCAACTCATGTACTCGGATTTATCAGGAAGAAGGATAACAGTCAGTCAAGAGAGTCACAGGAACGATCGACCATTTCAAATCACAAGATTAAAGGATGATGAAAAATTCGTCTCTTACTTGAGATAATTATTGCCGTCATAGCTGCCAGTAGCATATATTGCCTCATTAAGCTCCATTGCAGCAAGAGCAAATCGCTGGGAGAAAAGGAGAAGCACCCCAAAAAAGTAATTATAAAGTATTTAGTGAGTAAGCAAAATAGAGAACAGCATTAAAAAGGACATGTGCGAAATAAATTAATGCTTAATAGTAAAGAGAGGGAAAGGTAGTTCATTTTCCTATAAGAAACAAGAAGATGGCCGAAGAAGAGATTTGTTAGGGTAAAATCTGTACTCAAAACTCCTACCTTTCCATTAGTGATGGGAATCCTATTAAAGTACCAGTTGTCCCTTCCACGACAAGAAATAAATGACCACCAAGCACATGGCAGTGAATTCGTTATAACAACTTGCTTAGATTACACAGATACCAGGGTCGAATTTTAGAAATCAAAACACAGCACCACCTTCCCATATTAAGCAGTCAAATCAACTAAATATAATATTTTTATTGAAAAATTTACCAAACAGTCACATACCTATTGTATGGATGCCAATTCCATCATAATTCTCTTAATTTTGCAAATATAGTCCTTGTCGGCGTACCATATAGGACAGCCATATTCAAGGGAACATTGATACAAAAGATTACATTGAAATATTGGAAAACAATTTAGGACTATATTTGTAAAGATAAAAAGATTTGCCATAAATGTGTCTAAATTTATTCACTGTCATACACGATTCCACGGCCAGCTCATTCCATAACCATTAACTTCTTGATTCTTTCCCTTATTTTCTTCTCTTTAAGGAAAATCTGCACGTCTCTAATCTCTTCCCTGTTTTTAGACACGTACCTTCTTATTTCAAATGGGTCTTGTTGGGTTTATCATATAATATTTCCACCGCCTGCGGATTTCTTTTTTATTGTGATTTGGCAACATATATTACGTGTGCAGCGAAAAAGATTCCTTTTGCGATAAAATATTTGTTGGAGGTTTGTTTGTCAAAACAAACTGAGTGTTTTTCCTTGTCCCACATAGGAAAAGTGAGAGAAAGTGGCACAATTTATAAGTGAAGGATTTCGTTGTGTATCTCAAGGAATGATTGGGTAGGGTTAGACCCCACCATACCCTCGTATGGGTGTGCGATTATTTTGCGTACTTAGCACTTTGTTATTTAATTAGCACTAATTCCTTTTTTATTTATTATTATTTTTTTGTTATTAATTTTTAATCAATTCAAAGGTTGCCTTTTAATTTGAGAATTTTCGAAATGAAATATAAAATGAAAATTCGAAATTCTATTTAAAAAAAAAAACTATTATTCCGAATTTTTATTTGTGTTTTCTCGATACAACTTTTGGAAAATTACTTATTCGGTTTGCAACTTTTCCCGAAGGGTTGCAATTGTTCGGTTTTCGACTTCTTCCGAAGAGTCGCATTTGTTTATCCGAACAATTTTTCTAAAGGATATGTTTGTTCATTCTTTGACAATTTTCACAAAGAGTTGCAAGACTGTTTTATATATATACTCGTTATTTTTTGGAAAAACGTGAGTGATCATTTTTCATCTTTTTCGAGCTTTCTGTCTGAAAAACTATGGCCATTCTTTCAATTGTTTCTTAGAGAGACCCTAGAGAAATACTAAAATTGCTATCTAGCATTCTCATCCGAGACTTTGTTGTATCCTGGAGGATTTTTGCCGGTGACCATTAGCAACGTTGTGGGGCAAATAAATCCTTAAAGAAAGTGATATCACGCCTCAAAATCCGATTTGAGTACTTTGAATATCCGTCTTCATTGTTCTACCCAATTCGAAGCCATATTTTTTCAACAATATTCACTTTCGAAGTTTTCCCCTCCAAACTTCTTGCAACAGGACATTAAGACGTGCTCTAATAGCTTGGTTTCTCATATTTTCCGGTATATATTGGGAAAATAGGGAAACAGATTGAAACACAAGACTTGATTTTGGGGTCAATTAGTTTGATCATGTCTTGTTTGGTAGGGTTTTTTTTTTTTTTTTTTTTTCCCGCTGTTGTAGAATTGACAATTCGAAATTTGGGAATTAAAGAGAAGTGATTTTCTTTTCAGATTTGTGCTTTTTCCCCTAAAGACATAGCCGAGTGAATCTCTCTATTTTCAAAAACCTGCACGTCTTCTCATCCTCATCAATTTCTTGGCCGGCCATCAATTGGAAATAATAACCATGCGCTCGCCCATGGCACGTGATTAGCACATGACAGCGTCGTACTCACGACACGGGACCAATGCATGGGATTGGCACACGCTTATGTTATATAGGTGTGAATATCAATGTAGCGTGGATTATCCACATTGTTTTTGCAATATGCTTAATGCTAAAGATTCCTAATCCAAGATGCAATGCAAACATGAACTTTAATATTTTTGTTTAGAGTTATCACTAATTTTATTACGCAAGAATGACTAATTGTGATTTCAAAAATTTAGGTGTCAACGGTAGATACTTATTGTCGAAGTCATTAGTGACCTAAAATTACATTATCTGGCAAAATATTGGAATTTCGGAGAGATTTTGAGCCATTTACTCAAGAATGCATCACTGTCCATGGCTGAGATCGAATGGAAAGGAAATAACTAAGGCTTTTGAAAAGAAACTATAGAGCGGGATACACAAAAATTTAATCAGAGTAAATTTACAAAACGGTAGAGCAAAGTCATAATTCCCAACCGGTGCTGTAATAATCTCCGATGGACTCAGCAACGCTGAGGATAGAAAATCCAGTTACAGCAGGGAAATCAAGGAAGAGCAAATTGGCCTCTAGGACGACAGAAACCATAAGATGCTACTGTTCAGTCATTGTCTTGAATATGGACTTTTTAGTGATGATGCATTGTTCATGAGTTTGAAAGAAGTAACATTCATAACGATACCCATTTGTTTGAGTATTATAACGAAAATGGATCGTTTAATCTGCAATCATGAAAAGTTCGGTACTTTGGTCCAAAGTTGTTTCATAGAAGGAGTTCACAAGATAAAACTAATCAACAGATGTACTAAACAGCCTTCATACTATAATCTATACACTAATTATATTGCTATTTAAACATGGCACTTCAAAAACAAAAAACAAAACAAAACAAAACAAAAACAAAATGGCACCTATAATCTAGACCAAATTCACACTTCTATAAATTTCCAATTGAGTTTTGTTTGCGAGAAAAGCGGGTATAAATTTTCTTGAATTTGATTTTTCCCTTTGAAAATAAAACAACACAGTGACTCCTGATAATATTGGGGACTAACTTACATGACCAGTCAGGACGAAGTCGATTGAGACGTAACACGAACTTCAGAGGGCTATTTCAAGACGGGCATGACCTTGCGGTTTCTGTGCAAAAAAAAAAAAAAAAAAAAAACCTACCATAGGGCTATTTCAGAGGGGGTGTATTTCAATTTTTCCAAAGGGAAGGAAATGACACTGAATCAAACCAAGCCAAGCTCTGACCAAATGGGGGAATGAGTATTGAATCGAACCGGCGTTAACGTGTGTTGAATTGAAGAACACTGATTTTTCTCTAAATGGGACAATCAAGAACCCAAGTCACCGAGAGTGAAGGGGGACCACCCAAAATGCCCACTCATTTTGGTGGAGGTGAGTGTGGGTACCGAGTAGAGAGCACCATCCCAATAGTGGAACTCCGCAAGCTACTGTGATAACCCGCACAATGAAGTGGAAATAGAATGATATTTGCAAACCCGAGAGGACTGAAAAATTTCTGATGAATGAATGGATGGATCTAGGGGGAAATAGTGCGATCAATGTATGGATGTCAATTCCATTATAAACTTTCTAATTTTGTCGATTTTATCCTACACTTTCTTTTGAAGAGCCAACATAATCCATCCGATCAATTTTTATCAAAAACCTCTGACGTGGCAGTGTGCCGTGTAGGATGGTCGGACTGCCACATCGACGATTTCTTTGAAAAATTGGACGGAATAACTAATATTAGAATTTCATGTAAATGTTTATAATTAAATTAAAAAGTTCAGGACTAAATTAACCAGCATATTGCATCGATCAATTCAAATCAGGTATGTCTCCAATATAAGACCCGGAATAATTTTGTTTATCCCCAAAAGAAAAGAGAAAGAACTCAAAATATAGACCCACCCTGCTATGAGCGTGTTGGTTCAGCCGTTCCCCTCTCTTCCGGTTGGCAGGAGGTTTGAGTCACTGCGTGCACAATTGCGCGACTTAAGTGTGGCGCCGTGAGAGATGGGTCCCTATGCTAACATCACCTCGGGTTTACGTCACCAGCTGCTGGATATACGGCGGTTCCCGATTCATCAAAAAAAAAAAGAACTCAAAATATAGAACTTATGATTGGAACGTCATGAAATATATGAAAAATCCTCCACCTGAATCTATATTAGACAACTCATGTGTATAGCAGACTCTTATTTCATGGTTGTTAAGATTATTAACTTTTATTCAATCTTGCATCTCTCTTATTAAAAAAAAAAAAAAAAAAAGGCTAAAAAAATATTTTAAAAAATTGCCGTAACTTGGTAAATATTTCTAATTCACTTTATATGAATAATTAATTATGAGTAATGAATCGATGAAGTTATTTGAGCATTGAGACATCGGTGGAATATATGTCGAATTTTGTATCGTGAACTTAATGGGCTTTGCGTCCTCACATCAAAGAGGATGGTTTTGCTTTTATGTCTTCAAGGGCGATTAGTTAGCCAGTCTAATAATTTGTAGGAATATGAAATACTACGTAAGCTCACCAATCATCATTTATATTGAGAGTAAAAATGAAACCGCGTGTTAAAATTTAGAGATTGTTTATCTTTATCAAATTGAGTGCCGACTACTAACTTATCACATGATAATTAGCTATTTCACTTCGTATGGAAGTAATTAGTCATCTAAATATTTCTATTTCTTAAGTTGGCAGTGAGGAAATATTCACTTGTAGATTCGACGCTGATCGTCTTACCAATATTTCCTTCAGGTCGATAATTGGGGCCACGATGCCCCTGGTTGGGTTTACAATCAGTCGCGAGAGTTGAGGTGCACATGATGTCCTGAAGTAGGTGTTTGTATTGAAGCCGTGAGTGACCTAAAATTTCATTGCACAATTTAATGGCAACATAGAAGTCTCTGTATGCAAACTTCGGAAAGGTTTCGAGCCATTTGTTCAAGAATGCACAACTGTCCATGCCTAAGATCGATTGAAAAGGAAATAACTTACACTTTTGAAAAGAAAGGTTAGAGAGGAAGACACAGAAAATTAAACCAGTGTAAAACTGTAAGGACGGAGAGTAAATCATAGTCCGGACCGGTGCTATTATCACCGATTGACTCCACAACGCCGACCATATAAAATCCAGTTCTGACTATTTAAACTTGTCACCTTTACTTCAAACCAAATTCAACACTAATACAAATTCTCGACAGAAGAAGTACACCCCAAATACCAAAACTTGGCATGGGTGGATACGTAAATACCAAAACTTCCAAAAGGTATACTTAGGTGCTACCTTACCAATTCTCGCAAGGCTCGCCAGAAATCCGACGTCGCTTACTATTGAAACTTAAGTGTTTAATTTTCTCAAATTTTGATACTTGAGTGTACCATTTGGAAGTTTTGGCACTTACATGTCCACCCATGCCAAATTTTGACATTTGGGGTGTCCGCACTGCAATTCCCAATTGAGTTTCAGGGGGCCTAAATTTTCTTGAGTTTGATTTTCCCTTATAAATAAAAGCAAACAGTAATTCTGATCATGTTGGGGACTTACTTACATGGCAAGTAAGTTATTGGTTAATACGTTTTTTACCAACGGACTTTGAAATTACCAACAACTGCAAAAAATCTGTCGACCATGGAAATTCCATTTTCCAGTGATTTTTTTTTTTTTTTTTTTTGGTAAAGGTAAGAAGTGTAATAGATTTTGCACAAAATTACAAGGGGGGATGCCTGGCACCAACAAAACAATCACTCACAGAGACAAGAGTCAAGGAAGAGTGAGGGGGTGCCAAGGGATCCAACGGACAACAAAAAGAAACCCTAAACAAGAAAGACTAAGCTAAAACCAAAACCCTCCATCAAAGAAAGATAGAAGGACTCAAGTCCCAGCTCTGTTGCAGTCTTCTGTTCTTCGGGGTATCTATCACATGCTTAAAGGTCGACGCCTTATCCTTGATTGCCTTCTGGAGATGCATCTTCATCGCCGGGAGGAATAAAGTCTGGTTTCTGAAAATAATATTGTTGCACTCCTTCCAAATGATATAGCAAAGGGCTCCAAAGCTAAACCTAGCCAAAGAGTTATAAAAGCTCTTATCCGAGAAGTGCTTCATCGCCCATACCAGGTTCTCTCGCCAGGATTTGTTACGCCACAAAATATTAAACTTAGCAGCCCAGAAGGATGCGAGATTACCCGGAGTTTGGCACGCGAAGAAGAGGTGGTTCACCGAATCAGGCCTACGGGAGCAAAAGGGACAGAGAGCTGCTGGAATCCTGGCGTAGGAGAGGAGCAGGACCTGTGTTGGCAGTCTATTACAAGTAATAAGCCAGAGATGGGTTTGGTACCTCGGCGGTATGGAGGAGCTCCACACGAACGAGGACCAGGGCACAGCATCACCTTTCGGCCTCAATAATTCCCAGGCAGAAGCTGTTGAGAAACGGCTCGAGGGGTGCCGAATCCACTGAAAACGATCCGCTTGCTGGTTAAATTCAGGGATGGGATCCCACCAATTGGCCATAATATTAATGACATACCAGCCTAAAGGCGTGGAGAGAGCATCAGCAACAGAGGCATCTCTAGGGATGCCAGAACGGTAGATCTCCTGGTTAGAGAATAGGCGGTTGAGAGGGCCATTAAGATGCCACGGATCAAACCAAAATGACACAGACCTGCCATTGCCAATCCTCGATCTAAAATGCTGCTGATAAATACTACGAAGGCAGAGGAGCTTTTTCCAAGCCCAAGAACTAAAAGTCGGAATAGGAGTTACCCATAAATTTTTCCGATTTAAGAAAGTGGAGTGAACCCATTTACACCATAGAGATTCTTTATCCGAAAAGAGCTTCCAAATGTGCTTAAGCTTCCAGTGATTGGACCCTAAGTTCGTCTCAAACAATGAGATTAAAAAGAAAATAAAAGAAAACGAGAATTACGTTCCATTTTCAGTGAAATGTCAATTTTAATAAGTTGAGTGATTCACTAGTTTCCTTGTATGGTCAGCTAACTGATTCACTCTGTTCTCTCCGCGGGTAGAATTTTTTCTAAGCTTTTTAAGAGTCCATTCTGATTTTGTTGCATGTTATCTTCTAATGTCACAAGATTGAGAAAGGAAACACAACCTGGGAAAGGATTACATTGGACATTGGCGGGCACTATGCCATTAATAATTTCATGTGTTGATGTTGCATACCCTCAACGTGCAATTAGCAGCAAAAGCATAAATAGGATGAAATGGAATCGCTAACTTAGTTTTACATCATTGACAAGCAATATAATATCATGAGTATAATAGCACGAAGTACTGCTAAAAAGCTGACTAACACTAAATTACAAAATGACATGATTTGCTTGCTCGGACAAGCTTGAAACTGAAGAAAAAAATATATTGGCTACTGTATAAGGAGAAAGAAGCCAACTCCAAAGACGATGCTGCCTGAACAAGAAAGCAAGAACTTCACACGATCAATGAAGGATTGGACTAATTGATGTGGAGAACGGGCCAGTTATGCTCTTCTCAATCTCCTCCTCAACTCGGTTGTCTTCACTACAACAACCACGTAGATCATGTCTTTTTTACAATCCACATAGTTGAAGTAGACGCATCTCCATTTCTTCTTATACACCAAAGCTCCAATAACTCCCCAAAACCCAATTGCAAACCCGAGCATTATGACTATGTAGAACATCACCTTTTCAAGCTTATCTTCTTCATCAGTATCCTCTTCTGGCACTTGAGGGGCCTCCGTGCCGGGGCATTTCTTTGGTAGAGGATCGCCACAAAGTAGAGGATTGTTAGCATAAATGGAAGGATCATCAAGGGTCCGGATTTGATTTCCTTTGGGAATTGGCCCTATGAAGTTGTTGTGCGACAAGTTTAGTATGCTCAGTGATGTAAATGCAGAAAAGCTCTGTGGGATTGTTCCTAAAAGGCCGTTATTAGAAAGATCAAGTGACTCAAGTGATTTCATGTCTCCAATCATAGTTGGGATGTCTCCAGAAAGAAAATTGCTGGACAAGTTCAAGCCTCGCAATGCAGAAAGCAAGGTAAGCTCTTAAGGGATCGGCCCAATCAATCTGTTGCTCGAGAAATCCAAATTGACCATAAGCAGTAGATCAATTGTTTTGTAGTCAAGGTCTATCCCCTTCACGACCTGCTTGACATGCTCTCGATCCCAATCTCTTAAAGAGATGTTAATAGACGGTAGGGGAAGTGCAACGCCATAAGCAGGGGATATTGAGTTGCCTTCATCTATGCTTGCGTTCAGTTTCATACCTTTTATATGCCCAAGACAATTTGGAATCATTCCTATTAGATTATTCACTGCTAAATCCAATATCTGCAGCGTAGAGAGTAAGCATACTTGTGAAGGAATACTACCGCTGAACATGTTCCCTCGCAATCTAAGAATCTGTAGAGACTAAAAGCTTGGTCCAAACCAATGTGGAACAATTCCAGGGATTTTGTTCTCGCCAAGATCCAAAATCAGCAAGTCCTTGCAATTGTTCATAGTCGCAAGAATTTCTCCTTGGAGACTATTTTTGTTCAAGCGTAATAACAAAAGCCAAATTAAATTTCCAAGAGAACTCGATATGACTCCAGACAACTTGTTGGATGATAAATCAAGGAGCATCATATGGTTGTCCTTCCAACATGCAGGAATTTTGCCAATTAATTCATTCCTTCCAAGGTGCAACGCTTCCAATTCCATCTCACATAATGAGATTGGTATTGAACCACTTAAGAGATTATCATTCAGATAGAAGGACCCCATATGAGGTATTGCTAGGCCAATATCTTGCGGAATAGGTCCTGAAATTAAGCTGTAAGAGAGATCTAACCAAGACAAATTGGAAGGAAATTTTGGTAGAGATCAATTTATTTGGTTGTAAGCAAGATTTAGGTAAGAGAACGACATGAGACCTAGCCAATCTGGGAGAGCTCCCATGATGTAGGCATTGGACAATTCTATCTCTGTTGCCTTGACTTACATTCTTATCCATCGTGGAAATTCTGTGCCAAACTCGCAAGACATCATCCCAATATTGTGACATCCTGAAATTCGACCCCGTTTCAATAAAGTGAAATGGGCATTTCGTCGACGTGCCTATGGTCCTTTTTCTCTGAGCTGATCACTCACAAGTTAACTAACCTATTGGGTGAAGCCATTAAGGGATGTATCCGCGGTAAAATCCCTAAAAGTTACTTAATTGGTTAGATTGGACTAAAATCGCGTTTGATTGATTCTAACCACAAAATTGAATTCGATTTCGGGAATCGAACATTCGAGCGTGTCATAATTCATTTTTAGGACCCCGTCTCATCGTCCGTCAAATTATTGACGAGTCCGAAATTTTGGGAAAGAAATTATCGGAGGAAAAATCGAAGACCGGAAGAAATTAAGCAAGTGAAAGAGAAAGGAAAATAATAATAGTAATAAGAATAATATAATTATCTTATTATTTTATTATTTTCTTTTCTTCTTTCTCTCTCTCCTCCCTCTTCTCTCTTCCCTCTTTTCCCTCATGCGGAATCCCCCACCAACTCCCCCCTCCTTGCCGGTTCCCACTTTGCCACTCTCTCTCTCCTTTTTTTCTTTTTGACTAGTCAAACACTCTTATCTTCTTCTCTCTCTCTTATCTCTTCTTCTTCTCTCTCTCTCTCTCTCTCTCTCTCTCTCTCTCTCTCTCCTTCCCCTTGTTCGCGCAACGCCCAGCGAACCAGCAAAGAAGAAGCAAAGACAGCAGCACCGAGACGAGAAGACCGGAGCAGCTCATCGTCACCGCTCGTGCTCCACCACCTGCATGTCGCCCGTGCACTCCGCCGCTCGCTTTCACCTCTCCCTCACGCCCCTCAGCTGTCGCCGCCCTCCTTCTCTTCTTCTCTGTTTTGTGCAAAGACCGACAAAAGTAGAAGTAGTGACCAACCACTCTTGAAGGAGCCGCCGCCCGCCGTTCCGCCGTCCACCACCTCCACCGAGCGGCCGTCCCTCCCCTCACACCAATCTAGCGCTGTCCAGCTCCAGTCGCCTTTGCGCAGCCCCTATTCAGCCACCACAGGTCGTGGTTCGACCACCTCCGGCCACCGGGAATCGCCATGCAGCCTCGCCGAACCGCCACCTACTCTCCTGACCCCTTACCGTCCCCAATGAACCCTTTTTCTCTCTATTTTGCAGCAAGGGCAGTAAACCCGCGAGTGGGTTTCCAGCATGTTTGTGGGTTGTTTTGGGCCGTTTCCGGGCCCCAAACCCGGGACTTGCTTTGGGGTTTATCATTCCTCATGTCGTCCCCATCAGATTGATATGTTTTGCACTTAATTCTAGTGAGTAATCTCACTAATCCCTGCTTAGTTTGCTAATTATGCTTAGGGGTTGATTAGATTTAATTAAGTGCAATTAGGTGGTTAGATTAGAGTAGATTAGTGATTATTAGACAATTGTGATACATGTTAGACATTTTGATTGCACAATTAGCAAGTAGACGTAGTCTACTATTTATCGAAAGCATCTCAGGATTTTTCCCGACCCTTAGCGGGCTTCAATTAGGCTTTTCGAGCCTAAATTGGATTTTTAGTAATTAATTATTAATTTTTGAAATTATTTAATTATTTATTTATTTTCCGAAAATTCAACCGGGATGGCCGGTGACTGGAATTTTGTGCTAATTGTCGTGGCGCAGTCCGTTTATTTGATTGAGCTTCAATTAGTATGGAATTGATTTAATTATGAATTTTTAGGAGCTATTCATATTGAGTTGATTGTTTTATTTGATTGAGAAATCATTGGGTATTGGTTGTCGGTATCGAAAGTAAGTTGGTTATCATCTGAAAGAAAATGCTGGGCTTAGTGAATTGGAATATCACCTGGAGAATGCACGTGAGTTCAGTGGTTGAATATGTCATCTTGGTGAAGAAGTTGCCTTAGAGAATGCACGTGGCTCGGAGACTCGGTATGTCCTCCTGGAGAATGCACGTGGCTCGGTGACAGTGTATGGCATTGTAAAAATGGCACGTGGGCTCGGTGAATTGATGCATCACTTTGGTGAGTTAGTGCCTAAGAGAAGGTACGTGGGCCCGGGCATCGTAAAAGAGACATGTTGCTCGGTGATCTGATGCGTCACTTTGGCGAACTAGTGCCTTAGAGAATGCACGTGGGTCTAGTATTCAAGAATGGCATCTAAAATGGCACGTGGCTCGATGACTTGATATACCACCTTGGCGAAGAGGTCGCCTTAGAGAATGCATGTGGGCCCAAGGTTTGAGGCATGTGGCTCGGAGACTTGGTACGTCGTCCTGGAGAATGCACGTGACCTAACTTCTAGATATTCCACCATGGGGAATGATTTGGGTGACATGTAATCGAATGGTTCGATTTGTTTAAGTAAGTGGGTGCCTATTATGAATTGTACTGACTTGTAGGTGGAATATGAGGCCAAGGTAAGTCATCTGACCTGTACGTATTTAGGCAGCCTATAGTATAATGGTTTACTAATCGAGCCTTAGTAGGATAGAACTTGCTGAGACGTAGTCTCATCCCGATTGTGGGACAACATTTCAAGCCCATAGATGAACCCAAGGAGGAGGAATCGGAGAAGGAGAACATTGAAGTGAAACCTGAGGAGGAGAAAGATTTTTGAAGAAGAAGATGATCCAGAAAGGGATCCTGAGTACGATCGGATGAGGACTGAGGTCCCATCCTCTTTTGAGAATCCCGTTTTGATGTAAATAGAGTGAAATTAGAAAGTCGTGAATAGTTTTGTGAAGCTCTTCGAATTATGCTCTGTATAAAAGTATAGTTGTGAATTTCAATATGAAAAATATGGCCTTGCTTTTCTATCCCATCGATTTACTGTCTAGGGATTTATAACTACTTCCACATGTGCTTAATAAAAGAAAGGGTCGGCGATACATAATCCTGGGATATCGCATTATAAAATCGACCAGGTAGAATGATGTGTGCGTGCCCGAGGATCGGGACGTGACAAATGTACTATAGATTGAAGGGTGGTATCCAGTCAGAATCCACCTTGAAAGCTAAATAGTTGTTGTTGATATCTAAGTACGATAGCTTTGAGATGTTGGAGAAGTGTATTTCAGAAATTGTGCCTCTCAAGGAATTTGTCGAAAGATCTCAATAGTAAAGATCTTGAAGTTGTCCAAGATTGTGTGGAATGGTACCAATTAGAAGATTGTTACTAAGATCTAAAGACGATAAGCCTTGCAATCTTCCTAATGCCTCTGGAATATTCCCTGTCAATTGACTATTCGCTAGGTCAAGTATTTTTAGGTTTTTCAAATGCACCAGCCAATTAGGCAAAGGTCCTTGAAGAAAATTAATACTTATCTCTAGTCGCTCTAAGTTTTTCCCAGTAAGACCTGAAGAATTTCCCTCGACTGAAAATATCTCCCAATGAAGTTCGTTCATTTGTAAATTTAGGGACTCAAGGAATGGTTTGTTCCTTAAGAAACAGAACAACCCTCCTTCAATGCTTTGCAAAAGATTGTCTCCAAGATTGAGATCGACAAGACTTCTCAAGTTATCAAACCACCTTGGTATTGAAGAGTTGAAAAGGTTCCCTAAAAGATCGAGATGCCGAAGAGAAGTCGTGTTTTGAAATATAGTATTTGGGATGGTACCTTCGAAAGAATTCCACGAAAGATCAAGGTACATAAGGGAAGTCATGTTTTGAAATATAGTGCTTGGGATGGGAACTTGGAAAAATTTCTTTGAAAGATCGAGGTACTAAAGATCAACATGAGTAGGCAAGTGAAAGTCATAAAGCCCGCAATATGATAGGCTTAAATGAGATAAAGATGGGAGTATATTGATCACCCACATGGGGTCTCCATATTTAGTAAAATTCAGGCTGCTCATTTCAAGGTATTTTAATGCTTGAAGATGGGAAACCCACTGAATGTCATCAACAACACCCACGTGATAATAACTATGGAGATCGAGGACTTCCAATTGAGTGAGATTTCCTCCATTGACTAGGAAAAGTTGCAAAACCAAAAGAGTCGGATAAATTAAGGTACCTCAATTGCTTCATAGAGCCGATATCATTGAGTATGTTCGCCTTTTCGAAATAGATCCTTCTCAACTCCAGGTGGCTCAAGTATCTCAAGTTCAGCAAAGAAGAGTTCAATTCACTGTCTATGAAAGAAATATGGCGAAATGGGAATTTGGATTCTGGCGTGATCTTGAGCATGATGACATGTCCATTTGCTCGGTCACACTTTACTTCAGTCCAGTGGCAACAATCTTTGCTGTTCCACAAAGAAAGGATGTGAGATATGTTTGAGAGACTTTGTTTCAGTTGGAGTAAAGCATCCCTTTCATCTTCAAAGCAAATTACAAAATGACATGATTTGCACTTACCGTGCAATTTAATCGACGGCTTGCCTAGACAAGCTTGAAACTAAAGAAAACAAAATATTGGCTACTAGTGACTACTCACTAGGAGAAACAAGCCAACCGCAAGATGATTGTGCTTAAACAAGAAAGCAAGAACTTAACGAGATCAACAAAGGATTGGATTGATTGATGTAGAGAACAGGCTTGTTCTGCTCTTCTCAATCTCCTCCTCAACTTGGCTGCCTTCACTACAATAATCTCATAGACCGTGTCTATTTTACGATCCACATAGTTGAAGTAGACGCATCTCCAATTCTTCTCGTACACCAGAACTCCAACGACTCCCCAAAACCCAATCACAAACCCAAGCATTATGACTATGTAGAATATCGCCTTTTCAAGTTTACCTTCTTCATCAGTATCTTCTCTTGACACTCTATGGGCCTCTGCACCGGGGCATTGCTTTGGTAGAGGATCGCCACAAAGTAAAGGATTGTCGGCATAAATGGAAGGGTCATCAAGGGTTTGGATTTGATTTCCTTTGGGAATTGGCCCCGTGAAGTTGTTGTGTGACAAATTTAATTTGCTCAAAAATTTAAATGCAGAAAAGCTCTGTGGGATTGCTCCAAAAAGGTGATTATTGGAAAGATCAAGTGACTCGAGTAATTCCATGTCTCCAATCCGAGCCAATCAATTTGTTGCTTGAGAGATCCAAATTGACCATAAGCTGTAGATCAAGTATTGTGTAGTAAAGGTCTATCCCCCTTCATGACCTACTCCACATGCTCCCGATTCCAATCTGTGTCAGGAGTATCGTAAATAATAAGACTCCCATCAAGTGTAGGCTTTGAATTATCGAGAAGTGAGTTTCCTTCATATATGTTTTGTTCAAGTTTCATACTTTCCATATAGCCAAGACAGTTTGGAATCTTTCCTGTCAATTTATTCACTGCTAGGTCCAATATTTGTAGCACGGAGAGTGAGCATAGTTGTGAAGGAATACTACCATTAAACATGTTTTCTCGCGGTCAAAGAACCTGCAGCAATTGAAAGCTTGGTCCAAACCAATGTGGAACACTTCCAGAGATACTGTTCTAGCCAAGATCCAAAATCACCAACTCATTGCAATTGTTTATAGTCACCGGAATTTCTCCATGGAGACCGTTGTTGTTCAAGTGTAATGAATCAAGCCTAAATAAATTTCCCAAAGAACTCGGTATGACTCCGGACAATTTGTTGTATGATAAATCAAGGAGAATCATAGAATTCTCTTGCCAACATGCATGGATTTTGCCTACTAATTCATTCCTTCCAAGGTGCAACACTTCCAAGTCCATCTTGCATAATGAGGTTGGTATTGGACTACTTAAGAGATTATCATTCAAATACAAGGAAGACAAATTAGGCGTCGACCGGCCAATATTGTGTGGAATAGGTCCTAAGATTGAGTTGTAAGAGAGATCCAGGTTGGAGACCGACATGAGACCTAGCCAATTTAGGAGAGCTCTAGTTATGGAGGCATTGGACAAAACTATCTCACTTGCCTCGACTTGCGATCTTATCCATCGCGGAAAGTCCATTCCAAACTTGCAAGACATCATCCGAATGGACTTCAGATCGAAGGATGGTATCCAATCGGAATTCATCTCAAAAGCTATATTGTTGTTGCTGATATCTAAGTACCATAGCTTTGAGAGGTTGGAGAAATGGATTTCATAATCTATTCCTCTCAAGGAATTTGCTGACAAATCTAAACAGTAAAGATCTTGAAGTTGCCTGAGACAGTGTGGAATGGTGCCATTTAGAAGATTGTTACTAAGACGTAAAAACGACAAGACTGGCAATCTTCCTAATGCCTCTGGAATATTTCCAGTCAATTGATTATAAGAAAGATCCAATCCTTCCAAGCATAACCAACCATGTGATGATGGAATGGTTCCATGTAATTGATTAATCGATAGGTCAAGTGCTTTCAAGTTTTTCAAGTGCCCCAACCAATCTGGCAAAGCTTCCTGAAGAAAATTATTCCTTATCTCTAGTCGCTCTATGTTTTTCCCGATAAGCCCCGAAGAACTTCCCTCGACTGAAAATAACTCATCATGAAATTCGTTTTGATTCAAAGATAGTGACTTGAGGAATGGTTTGCTCCTTAGGAAAGAGAACAAACCTCCTTCAATGCTTTGCAAAAGATTCCCTTCTAGATTGAGATCGACAAGACTTCTCAAGTTATCGAACCACCTTGGTACTGAAGAGTTCAAACGATTGTATGAAAGATCAAGATGCCGAAGAGAAGTCATCTTTTGAAATATAGTACTTGGGATGGGACCTATGAAAGAATTCCATGAAAGATCAAGGTACATAAGAGAAGTCATGTTTTGAATATAGTGCTTGGGATGGGAACTTGGAAAAAATTTCCTGAAAGATCAAGGTACTGAAGATCAAGAGAGTAGGTAGGTGAAAGTCATAAAGCCCGCAATATGATAGGCTTAAATGAGATAAAGATGGGAGTATATTGATCACCCGCATGGTGTCTCCATATTTAGTAATATTCAGGCCGCTCATGTCAAGGTATTTTAATGCTTGAAGATGGGAAACCCACTAAATGTCATCAACAGCACCCACGTGATCACAAGTATGGAGATCGAGGACTTCCAATTGAGTGAGATTTCCCCATTCACTAGGAAAAGTTGCAAAACCTTAAGAGTTGGATAAATTAAGGTACCTCAATTGCTTCATCAAGCCAATATCATTGAGTATGTTTGCCTTTGTGAAATAGATCCAGCTCAACTCTAGGTAGCTTAAGTGTCTCAAGTTCAGCAAAGAAGAGTTCAATTCACTAGCCGTGAAAGAAATATGGTAAGATGGGAAATCGTATCCTCGCGTGATCTTGAGCAAGACGACATGTCCATTTGCTCAGTCGCACTTTACTCCAGTCCATTGGCAACAATCTTCGCTGTTCCACGAAGAAAGGATGTGATATGTGTTTGAGAGACTTTGTTTGAGCAAGAGTAGATCATCCCTTTCATCTTCAAAGCAAATTGAGGATGAGCTTCTATTTCTACACAAGCATACACACGCATGGTCTAAAATCAACAATAGACTTACTAGTACAAGCACTCTTACACTATCATGTTCTGCCATGAATGATGACGATATTGAAAACGAAAGGTATATCGCACATGAACGCCACTCGATTAGGCTTCAAGTTATTGGCTTGGGTGTATTGTTCAAATTCTGAGAAGTTGGCTTCGAGTGGATTCTTAAGAGCAGACAAAAGGCATTTATAGAGAGAAAGGGAAGGAATTATAGTGAATGCCACCCATTATTGTTCTATATGGTCGTTTACCATGTATATCATGTGTTTGTAGTTTCATTTACCATCACGGTAAATATAAACATCAATTATTAATTTTAGTAGTACTTGAAAAGGAAATGGGAAAGCACAAATTCTACTACTCGGAGCTTGTCATGTTATGGAACATATATTTAATATATTATATGAGCTTGTCTTCTCACACATATTAAAGTGTTCTCCATTAAAAAATTGTCCATCAACATCCCAATGACTTGACTCCAAGTCGGCTGTCTCCCAAAAAGTCAAAGTCAACATCATCTCTCTAAAAAATTGTGCTTGCACTGATGGGAGTACTTCAAAGATGGTCCTGCACGGTTGCTTTTCATCACCATTTCAGTGAACCAACGGAGTCAAGGCCTACATGCATATGCCCCAAAAAAATTGATGAGGCAGTAAGATGATTTCAAAATCGCATTTTTTAATCTATTAGCTAGACGAAAGCCCACCCTCGCCAATATCGAATATGATTAGGATTAGTGCAAATTGGATTGGGTAAACATCATGCATACCTTAAAAAATGAGAAATAAAATTAGCAAGAACGTCACCGATAAATTAAAGTCAAGCTTAAAAGGAGTGATATGAAGAAATTGAGGAATTTGACTGTAATTTAAGTAGGATATCACCAGAAAATGGAAGTTGCCATATGAAGAAGCTTCCCTAGTCGGAAGAAAAAGAAAAGGCTTTCGTCAGATTCATTGTCTAATGTTGATATGAGCAACATGTGTGCCCATGGTGGTCCTCTGGCGACACCTCCAGTGACAACTACAGAAAACTTTGCAATCGGGATTCGCAAAAGTCTGGTCTTTCAAGTCTCTATTTCCAATTGTGCACTGTTATTGTGCTGTGGGTCTTGTCTATATAAAATTGGCTTTTCTCGCTCATTTAATAAGGTGACGATGGCGTCGAGAATGATGAGTTATTGTATTTCATATTCATTGAAATCCTTTTTTCATCCTTGCGAATACAGTGGCTCTCTATTATTGTATTGCGGGTCTTGCTTACGAGTATATCGAGTAGTTAATGTGATCCTTTAGCCCAAGACAACAAGAATCAAATCCTCAAAAGAAGTACTCATTTGGTGACAATTTAAGATGTATAAATGACATTATTGACTTTCTCTCATCTTTTATGGGACTTTGGATCTTAGAATTGGGTCTATCTTTAGGAAATAGAGCAAGTGCTTGGCTTTGCTCCCTGCTATAAGCCAAGCAATAGACAACGTGTTAACAAAGTCGTAGCACGAAGATGCTCGGACTTTGGTGGGCCTGGACTCAACTGCATTATTGTGGAAAAACATAGGTGTGGCCAAGTTTTGCAGTGAAAGACCCGCGAGCACCAAGTCAAAAAGTCTTGAGGTCCATGTCGTCACGACTTGGGTCTATCTATATTTATCTGGTTGCATTTTCCTTTGTATAAATGCAAATTCTAACGGGTTTGAAGTACGCCTAATTCAGCCACTACTTAAATGCTCATCATGGACTTTGATTCACATTTCTTTTAAAAAGTGTGTCTACGGGATGTTTATTATGAAGGAACGATGAAAATTAGTAAGAGTACAAACTAAAACGCAGTACAATATTAATCGATTCTTGTGAGTCTCTTTTGGGTCAAAAGATCGCACTCTCTTAAATTTTTCTATTGATATCAATTAGTCATTGGAGGATGACAATACGGTAGGAGAATTTTAAGGGCCAAACAAATAGTGATATTTTGCGAGATTCTCATAAACTATTTTAAAAATAAACTATTATATGAAAGAATGGTTTGATAATTAAATATTATATTACTCCCCATCACAATCATTTAAAGACAAATGACATCCTTGAGGCATTTGGACAGATTATCAAACGGACCTCTCTTGTGAGATGGGTGCTTGATACAACCCGTCCCATGCCCTATCATTCACAACATTATTTACACTTGATTGATCACGACATTTATTCTTGCTTTAAAATGAGCAAGAACCTCAAATAAATTGAAGTCAATCTTAAAATGAGTTATGAAGAAATTGAGGAATTTGGCTGTGACTAAAGTAGGATTTCACCAGAAAATGTAAGTTACTATGTTATGGAGCTTCCTTAGTCAGTCTTTCATCGCATTCGTCATCTAATGTTGATCTAAGCAACATGTGTGCTCATGGCAACACTCTAGCGACACAACTCGTGACTACTACAAAAAGCTTTGCAATCAAGAGATGCAAAAGTCTGATCCTTCATGCTCTCTCGCACCTGCGAGCTCTCCCTCTACCCCATGGTAGCGTTTCCCCCTTCTTCACAATCCCTAATCCCTTGAACCTGTGCTTTGATCGCGAGTCCCGCTTCCCCCCAGTGATCTCTTCCCCCTCGTACACTAAAAGAGAAAGGACAAAAAAAAAAAAAAAAAAAAAAAACTGACGAATGATGCCATCTCCGATGAAGTGGAAGAATGGAGACCCCATCAGGCAGGAGAGAATGGATTAAGAAGCAACTCTAAGGTGAAGCGCTGATCCACTGTTCCCAGTCCTGCCACAATTCCGTGAGTCTTCAAACTTTGTCTTGTCTGGGTGAGGAACCCGCGGAGGTAGAGTCAAAATTGAAATCGGGTGGAATCGTGAATGTTGATCGATTGAGCATCACAGAAACAGTTGATAGTTAGAAACGATGGAGAGTAAGGAAGAAAATGAGTTGAGAATGGCAGCACTGTGTAAAAGCCTAGGGTACCTGTGGTCTGAGGAAGATGTAGTTGAAGTGTTTGATGAAATACCTCATCAGAAAAAGGAGGAATGCAGGCGTACTCTCTTCGGCAAATTATTTTCCAAACCAAATGTGAACTATCCTGCATTTATAAATACAATGACAAAAGCATGGAAGGCGAAGGAGTTATCTGCCGCAAAGGAACCGGGGCTATTCACTTTCGTATTTCCAACGGAGGAGGAAAAAAAATGGCGAATCTTAAGGAACTCACCGTGGTCATATTCAACCAACCCGCTCGTCTTTGCAGCAATGTCTTCCAGAAGTCCCCGAGCATTGTTATGACTTCTCTAAGGCAGCCTTCTGGGTGCGTATTGGAGGAGTCCCCCCTGGTTGGAGAATAGAAAAAGTTTACAATGACTTGGGGAAAAGGTTGGGGAAGGTAATTGAAGTTCAATTGGACACAACAACTCATGTTCAGAATAGAGGAGGTCGAGTTAGAGTTGAAATTGATCTGTCATTACCGCTGAAAGCAGGAGCTGTTCTGGATATTGGAAACAAATGCCTCTGGGTGGAGTTCAAATACGAGCGCCTCCCACACTTCTGCTTCTCCAGTGGAAGGATCGGACACTATGCTACTGATTGTCTTCAACATCCATACGCAACATCACCCTGGGCGTTGAACAAGAAAGGGTCACATGGACCCTGGTTAAAGGCTGAAACCAGTGATCACAGCCCCTACTAGGATGCATTCTACGGCAAATTAGAGGAGTTAGTAGTGGAAGAAACTCTACCTGTTCCGTCACCTGAACCAGGGGAGGGAAAATCCTCTGAGCAAGAACCATCTACTGATATGCAACTCGTCGTATGTAGCAAGAAGCGACCCGAAAGTTGTTCAGAACAGCTGACACACCCAGCAAAAGATCATACAGCAGGAGAAGATAGGGATCGAGGAAAATAGGTTATAAACCTTGAAACTCAAAATCCGCTGGTATTGAAAATCGGGAAAAGTAGCAAGAAGACAATGAAAGTTCAGAAAGCAAAAAAACAGAAATGCATGCCAGAAATATCATCCCTCATCCCAGATGATGTCGATCTAATGGAAACCCCAGTGAATCTAATACAAGAAGGACTAAATTGGGCTTTGGTGGCTAGCCCTAATAAGCCACCACAAAAGCCATGAAAATAGTGAGTTGGAATTGTCAGGGGCTGGGTACCCCCGACAATTCGGGAATTACGAGCTTTGATAGCTCTTGAAAGGCCCAAGTTACTTTTTCTTATGGAGACGAAAAACACAGCTACCAGGGTGGAAAGAATCTGCAAAAAGTTCCCGTTTCAGCAACGATACTTAGTGGAACCAACAGGAATAGCGGGGGGATTGGCAATTATGTGGCAAGAGGAAGTCAGTCTAAAGGTGCAACACAGCTCTAAACACTTCATTGATGTACAGTGCATCGATCCATAAAGTAAACAGAAAATGCAGATCACCTTTATACACGCATCCACTGATTTTGGAGAGAGGATGGCATTATGGCAACTACTGGGAACCTTTAAACCTTCAGCTTCTACTCCCTGGATCTGCATGGGAGATTTCAATGAGATACTATATCTATGGGAGAAAGTTGGGAAAAAGGAGGCAGATAATCGAAGAATCACAGCTTTCAGAAACATGATAAACGATTTATCCCTGATGGATGTCGAGAGCCATGGATGTGCATTCACATGGACTAATAAAAGGGAGGGGGCCGAGCTGGTTAAAAAGCGACTTGACCGAGTACTTTGTAATCTAGAGTGGCGAATCACCTTTCATGACGCAGAAGTACAAGCCCTTCCTGCTATCGGATCAGACCACAGCCCCCTAATTCTTCGACATCCTAAAATACAGAAAAGGAAAAAACAGTTTAAATTGGAAACTTTCTGACCGAACATGCAGAATATCGTGAAGTCATCAAGCAAGCCTGGGAAGATAAATCAACTCAAAGAACCTCTATTTCCGAGAAGTTAGAAAGGGCGTCGAAAGAGTTAATGAAATGGAGCAAAGAAAAGTTTGCAAACGCCTATATACGCATCAAAGAGCTTAATCAAGCTTTACAAACAATCACGAATCAACAAACTCAGCACACAAGCAGACAGAAAGTGCAGCAGATTATCAGCCAGATAGCCCCTTGAGAAAACAGGAAGAACAATTCTGGGGAATGAGGTCACGAATCAAATGGCTACATTGGGGAGACCAAAACACCAGATTTTTTCATGCCACGACAATCCAAATGAGACAAAACAATCGAATTACAATGCTACAATTAGAAGATCAAAGCTGGTGCAGAGAATCAACAAGGATACAGCAACACATCAAAGCGTTCTATGAGAATCTTTACAGCTCTGATGGTCCTCGACACTATCAACCGATCCTAGACCAATGTCCCTCACCAATAACAAGAATCAATGAAGAATTAGTGGCTGTACCTCTATGGGAAGAAATAAAGGAAGCAGTTTTCCAGGGGAGCTCTCAAGGCTCCAGCCCGCACGGCTTTCATGGTGTTTTCTATCAACAGTCATGGGAAACTATTAAGACTGACCTGATTAAGCTTGTGCAAGAGTTTTTCGAGACTTGTGTTCTTGACCACAGACTTAACCAAACACACATCGTGTTGATCCCAAAAGTCAAAAACCCTGAAACCATCAGCCAATACAGACCCATTAGCCTGTGTAATTTCAGCTACAAAGTCATCTCAAAACTATTAGCAAACAGACTAAAGAAATGGCTGCCACTTATCATTGAACCAGAGCAGGGAGCTTTCGTCTCGGGGAGGCAAATCCAGGACAATATCTTCATAGTCCAGGAAGTTCTGCATCAGCTACGCATAACCAAAAAGAAGACAAAACATCAGGCGATTGTGAAGCTTGATATGCATAAAGCATACGATCGAATCGAATGGGATTTTGTGCGAGACCTAATGTTGCATATGGGATTTGATGTTAAATGGGTCTCCCTTATTATGCAATGCATAACAACAGTCTCTTTTAACTTAAAGATAAATGGCGAACCAACCTCTCTCTTCCATCCTTCGAGGGGACTCAGACAAGGGGATCCACTATCACCCTATATCTTCATCCTCATCTCCAATGTCTTAACCTGGATGATGAAGAAAGCATTAGCAGAAGGCACACTCAAAGGCATACAGGTAAACAAACACTGTCCTAAACTATCACATTTGCTGTTCGCCGATGACGTTATATGTTTTCTAGATGGAACCATTACCGAGTGCCAGAACCTTCACCTCATCCTAAACCAATACTGCTATGCTACGGGACAAGCTATTAATTTGAACAAATCAGGGGTTTATTTCAGTAGGCATTGTCCAGAAGTCTTGAAACACAATTTGGCGATGGAATTGAGAGTTCCTATCCTACGTAAAACAGGAAAATACCCGGGCATACCGACCGAGTGGGGCCATTCCAAGAAAGAGATGTTTTTCGTGGATCCCGGCGAGTGAACTCTAAGTTAGCAGGATGGAAAGAAAAATGCTTACAAAGGCGTAAGGAGGTGCTTATCAAAAGTGTCGTGCAATCCCTTCCTACCTATGTCATGTCCACCTTCAAGCTACCACTATCGATCTTTCGAGCCATAGAACAACGTATTGCGTCTTTCTGGTGGCAGAATGGTGAAGCTAAAAGAGGCCTCCATTGGAAAAGCTGGGAAATGTTAAAGACTCGAAAAGATGCAGGGGGGCATGGGGTTTAAGGATCTGGTTACCTTTAATCGAGCCATGCTAGGCAAACAGGCCTGGCGTTTAGCTACCTCCCCTCAAGCCCTATGGAGCAGAGTGTTGAAAGGGCTTTATTTTCCCGACGGAGATATCTGGCATGCCTCCAAGGGTAGTCGCCCATCATGGGGATGGCAAAGTATCCTGCTCGGCCGCGACACAATTAAGAACAAAATGAAATGGTCAGTAGGAGACGGGACATCTATTCGCATAAAAGAAGATAGATGGCTGTCACAAGCAGTAATTGGTGGGGCAGTAAACCAAACTGAGCCTAAAATTGTGTCTGAACTGATCAATCCAGAATCCAATGACTGGAACCAGCCACTCATATACCAACTTTATGAAGAAAAAATTGCAAACGAGATCATCGCCATCCCCCTCGCCCAACCACCACAGAAAGATACGATAATATGGACAGGGAACAGATCAGGACAATATTCGGTCAAGAGCGGCTACAACGAAGCAAGAAAAGCTACCAGCAATACAGATCAGAATCGACCCTCCTGCTCTTACCAACCGCCACGTACCTTATGGACACAAATGTGGAGTCTCGATGTGCCCCCAAAAATTCGCTCCTTCCTCTGGAGTATTTGCCAGAACGCCCTCCCGACGAAGGAAAACCTATTCAGAAGGAAAATTGTTAGTGACCCCCGATGCCCTATCTGCTCGTCGAGTACCGAAACAACAGAACACTTGCTGTTCTTTTGCAAGTGGACAAAAAAAATCTGGCAAGACCCAATTTTTGCAACGATCAGGCCAAATAATAGCCTCCAACGCACGGATCAGTGGCTTACAAGCGCCTTCCGAAGAGAAATGAACTTACCCGAGCGAGAGCTGGTCAGTCTGGTTCTGTGGAACATCTGGAAGGCGCGAAACAACCGGATCTTTCGTGCGCAGGAACCCCGACCAGCAGATCTGCTGCTTGCCGCACAGGATCAACAGTATTCGTTCAGCAAGCGCACATCAAACAGAAGAGAGAGCTCTCCCAATCGAAGCAAACCTGGTCCGTGGAGGCCTCCGGAAGGGCAAAATCTGAAGATGAACGTCGATGCATCGTGGCAACCCGGTGATTTTCTCTGCTCTGTCGCCGGAGTGGTTCGCGACGCGGAGGGAAGGATGATCGAAGGTTTTGGGGCCACAGCTAGGGTTTCCTCCGCAAGTGAAGGGGAAACTCAAGCCATCTTACACGGGATCTCGTATCTGAACGAGCTCAACTCCAAACACGTGCGGGACTTCTAAGCAACCCGACAGAAAGTGTTTAATTGAAAGTGATTGTTCCGCGAGTTGTAGACATGGTGATGGGCCGGGCCGACCCTCCATGGGATTTAAAAGAACTCGTCCAGAGATGCAAACATGGGCTTCAGCAGGACAACAATATTATGGTAATCTATAGTCCTCGCCACACAAACGCCGCGGCAGATTGGGTAGCACGACATCACCGACTAAATGATCTTCCTCGTAATTGGGTCTCTTCTCCCCCTGGTTCCTTATGGAATATTTTATGCGCAGATCTCTCACCATCGGTGGTTTGTAAGACTCCTATTTAATCCAGTAATAGTCAATTCTATGTTGTCCAAAAAAAAAAAAAAAGTATCTTCTTACAATTGTGCTCTATTATTATGTTGTGGGTATTGACTAGATAAAAATGGTTTTTCTTGCTTATTCAATGAGGTGATGATGATGTTGAGAATGACGAGTTCTTGATGTATATATTGGTTGAAATCCATTTTTCAACCCTCATGAATACAATAACTCTCTATTATTGTATTGCGGGTCTTGTTTCAGTGATTCTTAGAAACTCACTCTTATGGCAAGGGTATCGAATAGTTAATGTAATCCTTTAGCGTAGATAACAAGAAACAAACCCTGAAAAGGAGACGTATTTGGTGACAATTTACGATGTATAAGTGACATTGTTGACTTTCTCTCCTCTTATGCCGGACTCTAGATCTTAGAAGTGATCTTCTCATGAGATGTACTTCGTACGAGAGATAGATTATTTCTTCCATTAAATGTCGACTGGTTTTAGCAAAGATGATTTAGCAAAGTAAGAAGAGCAAGTGACCGAGTGGAGTTGTGCATTAGCCCTCGTTTAGAATTGTTTCTATACATTTCATGAGTCCCTTGTGATCTACCCTATTTTATAACTAAGGGCAAATGTTACCATCCGTCTGCATTTCAATTGGAAAAAATGTAAAGGGAAGTCACATGTTTCTTTCAATCGAAGTTTCTTAAATTGAGAGTCCACAAATAACTCCAAGTCAACTCAACATTATTGCTCTTCACTATCATTATTTCAATTGAAGTTGAAAAATGTACAAAGCAAATAGGAGTCACGAGCACCAACACGCACACACTTCGGTGGGGCTGAACCAACAGCATTATTGTGGAAAAATTTAGGTATGGCCAAGTTTTGCAGTGCAAGACCCGCGAGCACCAAGTCAAAAGTCTTGAGGTCCTCTCAAAAAATGCAAATTCTAAAGTATGTCTAATCAGCCACTCGCTCAAATACTCGTCATGGAGACTTGGTTACGTAAATTTTACCTATAGCCCATTATTGGTAACTTTCCTCCTTTGTTGAAACGGTGTTTTCATGCAATCTTTTCTGATTTTCATCCCTGGACATGCAAATCTACATGGCAACACACAAGGGTGCAGGCAATAAAATGAAATCAATCAATAATTAAAGCAAAAAAATGGCGGAAATGATAAGACACAAAGCCAATTGGATAATATTATCTTATTGATACCTAAATTTTGACTAAATATTTAGGGATAACTTGCATAGAAAATTAGAGACCAATTTGGCCCTAACCAAAAAAAATTACATTGAATAGCACGTCACATTGGCATTAAGATCATTTGCATTAACCAAGTTTTTTATTTTATTTTTTAAATTTAAAAAAAAAAAAAACGAAATGGCTTGGGGCTGGCCTGACCCCAGCCCCTTTTCTTTTCCCTTCGTCTGGGTCGGGCCCATTTCCTTTTAATTTCTCCCCAGCCGGGCCCCTTCTCTGTTCCCCACTTCCTTCCTTCTTCCTCTACTGCACCTCTGCGCACGGACACCCTCCGCAGAGCAGCCAAGGGGAGGCCTGGTCAGCCTGCCCAGAACCGGTGGCCGAAACACCTCCGTCGATCGGCCTCCTCGCCTGTAAATATGACGGCCGCAAGTTCGTTTTGGGTTGGGGCGGGGGACACAAAAGGAGAGAGAAAAATTCGTAAGCAAGAGGTTTCTCGTATAGAAGAGAAAGAGATTCGAGAGAGAGAAGCCGCATGTGAGAGTTTGAGCGAGGGAGGGTAGTTAGAGGGAGAGATTGCCGGCCACTGCGCCAGCATCGCGGCCGACGACCCGCTGCTGGGCCTCCTTTCAAGCGCCGAGGCTCCGGTATGCTTCGACCCTGTTCTTGGGCTTGCCGGGCCGGAGCTCGTGGCCGTGCGGCTTACACGAACTCCGGCCCCGACCGTCCTTCGTTTGGCTGTCGGGTGGGTCGTTTTTCATCTGGCGAGAGTCTCGGCTCGGGTTTGAGTCTTGGTCGAGCCAAAAAGCCCTCATTTCAGTAGCGTACCCCGAATGAGATCTAGTTTTGTCTTGTTGTTTTGAGCAGAAGTCGAGTCGTCCAGGCATCGACCCGTTGAGTCGAGGCTTGCATGTGATTTCTAGCGTTCCAGGCGTAGCTACCGCCACTCGACCCACGGCCACCCCCATGGCGGCCCAGGGAGGCTCTGCGGGTCTCTTTTGTTCCGGCATACGAGTGACGACCGTCGTGGCTGTCGCCGAGGTGCCGCTAGACGGACGAGGGCCGAGCACTAGGCTAGGGGGTCCTATTTTCGTGCGTCCTCAAAGGGTCCTTTGTGCGTTCGTGTGCGCGCGCGGGGCTAGTTCCTGGAGGAGCCCCATCTTCCCTTCAACGTGCAGCTCCTTTCAAAACACAAAGGAAACCATGGCGGCCGCACTCTAGGGAAAAGAACGTCATGGGGCATAGTAAAAGAAAAAGATTATGGCTCCGTTCGTTTTACAAAAAACAAATACCAGAAAACTATTTTTTCAGATTTTCCAGTATTTATTTCATGAAAAATGAATTAGGCAAAGAAAACATTTAATGTTATTAAAAAACACCTTCAAAAATGAGGAAAAAGTTTTCTAATTCGAGCTTGCCGATCCGCATCTTGATCAGTCACGAGGCAAGTAGCCATCGCTGACGCACGTGGCCATGGAGGAAGGAGGAGCAAGGAAAAAGGAAAAAAAGAAAAAAAAAAAAATAATAAAAATAATAAAAATACGATTTTTAAAAATAAAAAATAATTAAAATATTAATTTTAAAAATATATATATGTAAAAATTAGAATTGAATTTTTTTGGTCAAATAAAAAATTAAATTTCAATTACTTTGGTAATTTTTCCCTGAAAATCAAATCAGAATAGTGGAAAATATTTTCCATATCATTTTCAAGTTTTAACCGAAACACCAAAAATATCTTTATTTTCTTTTAAAAATAATTTCTAAAAAAATATTTTTCACCAAATGAACAGAATCTATATTCTTCTTTTTTTTTTTTTTTTTTTTTACTTTTCTCTCAAAACTCCCTTGGGCCCGCTTGCCTTTCCTTTTACACGGGCACAAGGCGAAGAAGCGTGCTTCTCCCTTTTGTCTTTCAATGGGTGGGAACTTCTTCTTTTTCTTTGTGCGGTAAATCATTTTGAGGCGGATCTCATAAACAGCTCAAATTTGAGACATGTATTTAATAGTAATTCTATTTGCATGCATTTTTTTTTCTTTTGACATCTCAAAATTCAGAGGGGAAATGTAGCCTAGCAAAGGAATATATTGAACATTGATGGGCACGACACCATTAACAATTTTCTCTACTAATGTCATATTACCCTCAACATGTAATTAGCAAGAAAAGCTTAAATAGGATAAAATGGAATTGCTAACATAGTTTTGTGACATTGACAAGTAAAATCATAACATGAGTAGAGCTGAGCAACACTAAAATTACAAAATGACATGATTTGCACTTACTATGTTGTTTAATCGATGGCTTGCCTGGACAAGCTTGAACTACTCACAAGGAGAAACAAGCCAACTACAAGATGATTCCGCTTAAACAAGAAAGCAAGAACTTCGCGAGATCAACAAAGGATTAGACTAACTGATGTGGAGAATGGGCTTGTTATGCTTTTCTCAATCTCCTCCTCAACTCGGCTGCCTTCACTACAATAATCACATAGACCATGTCTATTTTACGATCCACATAGTTGAAGTAGACGCATCTCCAATTCTTCTTGTACACCAAAACTCCAATAACTCCCCAAAACTCAATCGCAAACCAAAGCAATATGACTATATAGAACATCACCTTTTCAAGCTTACCTTCTTCATCAGGATCTTCTTCTGACACTCGAGGGGCCTCAGCACTGGGGCATTTCTTTTGTAGAGGATCGCCACAAAGTAGAGGATTGTCCGTATAAATGGAAGGATCATCAAGGGTCTTTGATTTCCTTTAGGAATTCGCCCCGTAAAGTTGTTGTGAGACAAGTTCAGTTTGCTCAGTGATTTAAATGCAGAAAAGCTCTGTGGGATTGTTCTTGAAAGGTGATTATTCGAAAGATCAAGTGACTCAAGCCATTTCATATGTCCAATCATAGTTGGGATGCCTTCAGAAAGAAAGTTGTGGGATAAGTTCAAGCCTCATAATTTGGAGAGCAAGGTAAGCTCTTCAGGGATTGGCCCAATCAATTTGTTGCTTGAGAGATCCAAATTAACCATAAGTCGTAGAGCGAGTGTTGTGTAGTTAAGGTCTATCCCCTTCACAACCTGCTCCACATGCAGTCTATCCCAAAAATATGGCACGAGGGTAGCAGGCATCAAGTCATTCATGGAAGGTTTAGCCTCATAAGTAGGGGAAAGCGCATTGCCTTCATTTGCGTTTTTGGGCAGTTTCATACCTGTCATATAGCCAAGACAATTTGGAATCGTTCCCGTCAAATTATTCACTGCTAGGTCCAATATTTGCAGGAAGTGAGCATAGTTGTGAAGGAATACTACCATTGAACATGTTTTCTCGCAATCTTAGAATCTGTAGAAACTGAAAGCTTGGTCCAAACCAATGTGGAACACTTCCAAAAATTTTGTTCTCACCAAGATCCAAAACTAGCAAGTTCCTGCAATTGTTCATAGTCACAAGAATTTCTCCATGGAGATTGTTTTTGCTCAAGTATATTGACCCAAGCCTAGTTAGATTTCCCAAAGAACTTGGTATGACTCCGGACAACTTGTTGGACGATAGATCAAGGAGGCTCATAGGATGCACCTTCCAACAATCAGGGATTTTGCCAACTAATACATTCCTTTCAAGGTACAACTCGTCCAAAAATTCCATCTCGCATAATTAGGTTGGTATTGGACCACTTAAGAGGTTATCATTCAATTCCAAGTAAGTCATCTGAGGCATCGCCAGGCTAATATTTTGCGGAATAGGTCCTGAGATTAAGTTGTGAGAGAGATCTAACCTGTGTAGGTTAGAAAATTTCGGCATAGATCCATTTATCTGGTTGTAAGAGAGATTCTGATGGGAGAATGACGTTAGACCTAGCCAATCGAGGAGAGCTCCTATGATGGATGAGTTGGACAACGCTATCACTCCTACATTGACTTGCGTTTTTATCCATTGCGGAAATTCCTTTCTAAAATCACAAGACATCATCCCAATATACCACAGATTGAAGGGTAGTATCCAATTGGAATCCACCTCGAAAGCTAAATAGTTGTTGCTGATATCTAAGAAATCTAGCTTCGAGAGGTTGGCAAAGTGGATTTCGGAAACTATTCCTCTCAAGGAATTCCCTGAAAGATCTAACTAGTCAAGATCATGAAGTTGCCCGAGACTATGTGGAATGGTGCCATTTAGAAGATTGTTACTGAGATCTAAAGAACATAAGACTTGCAATCTTCCTAAGGCCTCTAGAATATTCCCCGTCAATTGATTATGAGAAAGATAAAGGTCTTCCAAGCATAACCAACCATATGGTGACGGGATGGTTCCATGTAAGTGATTAAATGATAAGTCAAGCCATGTCAAGTCTTTCAAGTGCACTAGCCAATCTGGCAAAGCTCCTCGGAGAAAATTATCACTTATATCCAATAGCTTCAAGTTTTTCCCAATAAGCCCCGAAGAATTTCCCTCAACTGATAAAAACTCATAATGAAGTTTGTTATGATGCAATGATAGTGACTTGAGGGATGGTTTGTTCCTTAAGAAAGAGAACAACCCTCCTTCAATGCTTTGCAAAAGATTCCATCCAAGATCGAGATCAACGAGACTTCTCAAGTTATCAAACCACCTTGGTACTAAAGAGTTGAAACAATTGGATGAAAGATCGAGGTGCCGGAGAGAAGTCATTTTTTGAAATATAGCGCTCGGGATAGGACCTTCGAAAAAGTTTGCCGAAAGATCAAGATGCCAAAGAGAAGTCATGTTTTGAAATATAGCACACGGGATGGGACCTTTGATAAAACACCTTGAAAGACCTAGGTGCCGCAAAGAAGTCATGTTTTGACACATAGTGCTGGGGATGGAACCTCTAAACATATTCCATGAAAGATCAAAGTGTTGGAGAGAAGTCACATTTTGGAATATAGTGTTTGAGATGGGACCTTGGAAAGAATTCGATGAAAGATCAAGGTGCCGAAGAGAAGTCATGTTTTGGAATACAGTGCTTGAGATGGGACCTCGGAAAAAAATTATTTGAAAGATCGAGGTACTGAAGATCAAGATGAATAGGTAGGTGAAAGTCATAAAGCCTGCAATAAGATAGGCTTAAATGAGATAAAGATGGGAGTATATTGATCACCTGCATGGGGTCTCCATATTTAGTAAAATTCAGGCAGCCCATGTCAAGGTACTTTAATGCTTGAAGATGGGAAACCCACTGAATGTCATCAACAGCACCCCCGTGATAATAACTATTGAGATCGAGGACTTCCAACTTAGTGAGATTTCCCCATTCACAAGGAAAAGTTGCAAAACCAAAAGAGTTGGATAAATTGAGGTACCTCAATTGCTTCATCGAGCCCATATCATTGAGTATGTTCGCCTTTTTGAAATAGATCCCACTCAACTCTAGGTAGCTCAAGTATCTCAAGTTCAGCAAAGAAGAGTTCAATTCACTAGCTATGAAAGAAATATGGTCAAATGGGAATTCGTATCCTGGCGTGATCTTGAGCATGACAACATGTCCATTTGCTTGGTCACACTTTACTCCGGTCCATTTGCAACAATTTTCGCTGTTCCACGAAGAAAGGATGTGAGATGTGTCTGAGAGACATTGTTTGAGCTGGAGTAGAGCATCCCTTTCGTCTTCAAAGCACATTGAGGATGAGCTTCTATTTCTGCAAAAGCATACACACGCATGGTCTAAAATTAACAGCAAACTTACTAGTACAAGCACTCTTATGCTATCATGTTCCGCCATGAATGATGACGATATTGAAAACAAAAGGTATATGGCACATGAACGCCACTCGATTAGGCTTCAAGTTTTTGGCTTGGGTGTATTGTTCAAATTTTGAGAAGTTGGCTTCGAGTGGATTCTTAAGAGCAGAGACAAAAGCCATTTATAGAGAGAAAGGGAAAAAATTATAGTGAATGTCACCCATTATTGTTCGATACGGTCGTTTACCATGTATATCATGTGTTTGTAGTTTCATTTACCATCACGGTAAATGTAACCATCAATTATTAATTTTAGTAGTACTTGAAAAGGAAATGGGAAAGCACAAATTCTACTACTCGGAGCTTGTCTTGTTAAGGAACATATATTTAATATATTATATGAGCTTGTCTTCTCACACATATTAAAGTGTTCTCCATTAAAAAATTGTCCATCGGCATCCCAATGACTTGACTCCAAGTCGGCCGTCTCCCAAAAAGTCAAAGTCGACATCAGCTCTCTAAAAATTTGTGCTTGGACTGATGGGAGTACTTCAAAGATGGTCCTGCACGGTTGCTTTTCATCACCATTTCAGTGAACCGACGGAGTCAAGGCCTACATGGGCAACATGCATATGCCCCAAAATAATTGATGAGGCAGTAAGATGATTTCAAAATCGCATTTTTGAATGTATTAGCTAGATGAAAGCCCACCATCGCCAATATCGAATATGGTTAGAATGTGTGCAAATTGGTATGGGTAAACATCACGCATGACCTTGAAAAATAAGAAATAAAATTAGCAAGAACCTCACCAATAAATTAAAGTGAATCTTAAAACGAGTGATATGAAGAAATTGAGGAATTTGACTGTAATTTAAGTAGGATATCACCAGAAAATGGAAGTTGCCATGTGAAGAAGCTTCCTTAGTCGGAAGAAAAAGAAAAGGCTTTCATCAGATTCATTGTCTAATGTTGATATGAGCAACATGTGTGCCCATGGTGGTCCTCTAGCGACACCTCCAGTGACAACTACAGAAAACTTTGCAATCGGGACGCACAAAAGTCTAGTCTTTCAAGTTTCTAGTTCCAATTGTGCACTATTACTGTGCTGTGGGTCTTGACTATATAAAATTGGCTTTTTTTGGCTCATTTAATAAGAGATGACGATGGTATTGAGAACGATGAATTCTTGTTTTTCATATTCATTGAAATCCTTTTTTCATCCTTGCGAATGCAATGGCTCTCTATTATTGTATTGCGGGTCTTGCTTATGAGTATATCGAATAGTTAATGTGATCCTTTAGCCTAAGACAACAAGAATCAAACCTTCAAAAGAAGTACTCATTTGGTGACAATTTAAGATGTATAAATGACATTACCGACTTTCTCTGGATCTTAGAATCGGGTCTATATTTAGGAAACAGAGCAAGTGCTTGGCTTTGATCCCTGCTATAAGCCAAGCAATAGACAACGTGTTAACAAAGTCGTAGCACGAAGATGCTCGGACTATGGTGGGGCTGGAATCAACTGCATTATTGTGGAAAAACATAGGTATGGCCAAGTTTTGCAGTGAAAGACCCGCAAGCACCCAGTCAAAAAGTCTTGAGGTCCATGTCGTGACGACTCGGGTCTATCCATATTCATCTGGTTGCATTTTCCTTTGTATAAATGCAAATTCTGACGGGTTTTAAGTACGCCTAATTTAGCCACTACTTAAATGCTCATCATGGACTTTGATTCACATTTCTTTTAAAAAGTGTGTCTATGGGATGTTTATTACGAAGGAACGATGAAAATTAGTAAGAATACAAACTAAAATGCAGTACAATATTAATCGATCCCTGTGAGTCTCTTTTGGGTCAAATGATCTCTCTCTTAAATTTTCCTATTGATATTAATTATTCATTGGAGGATGACAATACGGTAGGAGAATTTTAAGGGCTAGACAAATAGTGATATTTTGCAAGATCCCTATCAACTGTTTTAAAAATTTAAACTATTATATGAAAGAGTGGTTTGATAATTAAATATTCTATTACTCCCCATCGCAATCATTTAGAGACAAATGACATCCTCGAGGCATTTGGACGGATTATCAAGCAAACCTCTCTTGCGAGATGGGCGCTTGCGCTTGACACGACCTGTCCCATGCCCTATCGGTCCCAATATTATTTACACTTGATTGATTATGACATTTATTCTTGCTTTAAAATGAGCAAGAACCTCACAAATAAATTGAAGTTAATCTTAAAATGAGTTATATGAAGAAATTGAGGAATTTGGCTGTGACTAAAGTAGGATTTCACCAGAAAATGTAAGTTACTATGTGATGGAGCTTCCTTAGTCAGTGTTTCATCACATTCGTCATCTAATGTTGATCTGAGCAACATGTGTGCTCATGGCAACACTCTAGCGACACCACTAGTGACTACTATAGAAAACTTTGCAATCAAGAGACGCAAAAGTCTGATCTTTCAAGTCTCTTCTTACAATTGTGCTCTATTATTATGTTGTGGGTCTTGACTAGATAGAAATGGCTTTTCTCGCTTATTCAATGAGGTAACGATGATGTTGAGAATGACGAGTTCTTGCTGTAAATATTGATTGAAAACCATTTTTCAACCCTCATGAATATGGCAACTCTCTATTATTGTATTGTGGGTCCTGTTATAGTGATTCTTAGAAACTCATTGTAATGGCAAGGGCATCGAATATTTAATGTAATCCTTTAGCGTAGATAACAAGAATCAAACCCTAAAAAGGAGATGTATTTGGTGACAATTTACGATGTATAAGTGACATTGCCAACTTTCTCTCCTCTTATGCAGGACTCGGGATCTTAGAAGTGATCTGTCTCATGAGATGTACTTCGCACGAGAGATAGATTATTTCTTTGATTAAATGTCGATTAGTTTTAGCAATGATGATTTAGCAAAGTGAGAAAAGCAAATGACCGAGTGGAGTTGTGCATTAGCCCTTATTTAGAATTGTTTCTAAACTTTTCACAAGTCCCTTGTGTTCTAGCCTATTTTATAATTAAGGGAAAATGTTGTCATTGCTTTGCATTTCAATTGGAAAAAAATGTAAAGGGAAGTCACATGTTTCTTTCAATCAAAGTTTCTTAAATCGAGAGTCCACAAATAACTCCAAGTCAAGTCAACATTATTGCTCGTCACTATCATTATTTCATTTGAAGTTGAAACATGTACAAAGCAAATAGGAGTCACAAGCACCAACACGCACGCACTTTGGTGGGGCTGAACCAATAGCATTATTGTGGAAAAATTCAGGTATGGCCAAGTTTTCTAGTGCAAGACCCGCAAGCACCAAGTCAAAAGTCTTGAGGTCCTTTCAAATAATGCAAATTCTAAAGTATGTCTAATCAGCCACTCGCTCAATTATTTGTCATGGAGATTTGGTTGCGTAAATTTTACCTATAGCCCATTATCAGTAACTTTCCTCCTTTGATAAAACAGTGTTTCATGCAATCTTTTCTGGTTTTCATCCCTACATGGCAACACACAAGGGTGCAGGCAATAAAATGAAATCAATCAATAATAAAAACAAAAAAATGGCGGAAATGATAAGACACCAAGCCAATTGGATAATATTATCTTGTTGATACCTAAGTTTGACTATATATTTAGAGATAACTGGCATAGAAAATTAAAGACCAATTTGGCCCTGCCAAAAAAAAAATTACATTGAATAGCACGTCACATTGGCATTAAGATCATTTGCATTAACCAAGTTTTTTTTATTTAAAAAAAAAAAACGAAATGGCTTGGGGCTGGGCCTGACCCCAGCCCCTTTTCTTTCCCCTTCGTCTGGGTCGGGCCCATTTCCTTTTAATTTCTCCCCAGCCGGGCCCCTTCTCCGTTCCCCACCTTCCTTCCTCCTTCCTCTCCTGCACCTCTGCGCACGGACACCCTCCGCAGAGCAGCCAAGGCGAGGCCTGGTCGGCCTGCCCAGAACCGGTGGCCGAAACACCTCCGTCGATCGGGCTCCTCACCTGTAAATACCAGGGACACAAAAGGAGAGAAAAATTCGTGAGCAAGAGGTTTCTCGTATAGAAGAGTGAGAGATTCGAGAGAGAGGAGCTGCATGTGAGAGTTTGAGCGAGGGAGGGGAGTTAGAGGGAGAGACTGCAGGCCACCGCGACAGCATCGCGGCCGACGACCCGCTTCCGGGCCTCCTTTCCAGCGCCGAGGCTCCAGCAAGCTTCGACCCTGTTCTTGGGCATGCCGGGCCGGAGCTCGTGGCCGTCCGGCTTGCACGAACTCCGGCCCCGACCGTCCTTCGTTTGGCTGTCGCGAGGGTCATTTTTCATTTGGCGAGAGTCTCGGCTCGGGTTTGAGTCTTGGTCGAGCCAAAAACCACTCATTTCAGTAGCGTACCCCGAATGGGATCCGTTCGATAAAATGCCCGAATGAGATCTAGTTTTGTCTCGTTGTTTTGAGCAGAAGTCGAGTCGTCCGGGCATCGACCCGTTGAGTCGAGGCTTGCCTGTGATTTCTAGCGTTCCAGGCGTAGCTACCGCCACTCGACCTGTGGCCACCCCCGCCGTCGCGGCTGTGGCAGAGGTGCCGCTGGACGGACGAGGGCCGAACACTAGGCTGGGGGGTTCTATTCGTGCGTCCTCAAAGAGTCCTTTGTGTGTGCGTGTGCGCGCGTGGCGCTAGTTCCTGGAGGAGCCCCATCTTCAAAATTAGGAAAAAAGTTTTCCAATTCGACCTCGCCGATCTGCATCTTGGTCAGTGGCCGAGCAAGTAGCCATCACCTACGCACGCCGTGGTGGAGGAAGGAGGAGCAAGGAAAAAGAAAAAAATTAAAAATAAAAAAATACTATTGTTTAAAAATAAAAATAATTAAAATAGTAATTTTAAAAATATATGTAAAAATTAAAATTAAAATTTTTTTGGTCAATTAAAAAATTAAAATTCGATTTTTTTTGGTAATTTTTCCCTGAAAATCATATCAATAATGAATAGTGAAAATATTTTCTATATCATTTTCAAATTTTAACGAACACCAAAAATATCTTTATTTTCTTTAAAAACGGCTTTCTAAAGAGTATTTTTTGCCAAATGAAGCTTATATTCTCCATTGTTTTCTTTTTGTGTCCTTTTCTCTCAAAACTCCCTTGGGCCCACTTTCCTTTCCTTTTACAAGGGCACAAGGCAAAGAAGCATGCTCCTCTTTTTTGTCTTTCAATGGATGGGAGCCTCTTTTTCTTTTTTCTTTGTGCGGTAAATCACTTTGAAGTGAATCTCGCAAACAGCTCAAATTCGAGACCTATATTTAATAGTAATTCTATCTACATGCATTTTTTTTCTTTTGACGTCAAAAAATACACAGGCAAAATGTAACCTAGGAAAGGAATATATTGAACATTGGTGGGCACTATGCCATTAACAATTTCGTTTACAAATGTCATATTACCCTCAACATGCAATTAGCAGGAAAAGCTTAAATAGGATAAAGTGGAATTGCTAACATATTTTGTGACATTGACAAGCAAAATCATATCATGAGTAGAGTTGAGCAACACTAAAATTACAAAATGACATGATTTGCACTTACCGTGCTGTTTAATCGACCGCTTGCCTAGACAAGCTTGAAACTGAAGGAAACAAAATATTGGCTACTAGTAACTACTCACAAGGAGAAACAAGCCAACCACAAGATGATTCTACTTAAACAAGAAAGCAAGAACTTCACGAAATCAACAAAGGATTGGACTGATTGATGTAGAGAATGGACTTGTTATGCTCTTCTCAATCTCCTCCTCAACTCGGCTGCCTTCACTACAATAATCACATAGACCATGTCTATTTTACGATCCACATAGTTGAAATAGACATGTCTCCAATTCTTCTTGTACACCAAAACTCCAATAACTCCCCAAAACCCAGTCGCAAACCCAAGCATTGGGACTATGTAGAACATCACCTTTTCAAACTTACCTTCTTCAACGGGATCTTCTTCTGACACTCGAGGGGTCTCAACACCGGGGCATTTCTTTTGTAGAGGATCGCCACAAAGTAGAGGATTGTCGGCATAAATGGAAGGATCATCAAGGGTTTGTATTTGATTTCCTTTGGGAATTGGCCCTGTGAAGTTGTTGTGAGACAAGTTCAGTTTGCTCAGTGATTTAAACACAGAAAAGCTTTGTGGGATTGTTCCTGAAAGGTGATTATTTGAAAGATCAAGTGACTCGAGCCATTTCATGTGTCCAATCATAGTTGGGATGCCTCCAGAAAGAAAGTTGCAGGATAAGTTCAAGCCTCATAATTTGGAGAGTAAGGTAAGCTCTTCAGGGATTGGCCCAATCAATTTGTTGCTTGAGAGATCCAAATTGACCATAAGTCGTAGAATGAGTGTTGTGTAGTCAAGGTCTATCCCCTTCACGACTTGCTCCACATGCAGTTCATCCCAAAAATGTGGAGTGTAGAAAGAAGGCATCGACTCATTCACGGAAGGTTCAGCTCATAAGAAGGGGAAAGTGCATTGCTTTCATCTACGTTTTTGGGCACTTTCATACCTGTCATATGGCCAAGACAATTTGGAATCGTTCCCGTTAGATTATTCACTGCTAGGTCCAATATTCGTAGTGCAGGTAGTGAGCATAGTTGTGAAGGAATACTGCCATTGAACATGTTTTCTCGCAGTCTTAGAATCTCTAAAAACTGAAAGCTTGGTCCAAACCAGTGTGGAACACTTCCAGAGATTTTGTTCTCACCAAGATCCAAAACTAGCAAGTTCCTATAATAGCTCATAGTCATAGGAATTTCTCCCTGGAGACTGTTGTTGCTCAAGTATAATGACCCAAGCATAGTTATATTTCCCAAAGAACTTGGTATGACTCCAGATAACTTGTTGGACGATAGATCAAGGAGACTAATAAAGTGCACCTTCCAACAATCAGGGATTTTGCCAACTAATTCATTCCTTTCAAGGTGCAACACGTCCAAAAATTCCATCTCGCATAATGAGGTTGGTATTGGACCACCTAAGAGATTATCATTCAAATTCAAGTAAGAGATCTTAGGCATCGCCAGGCCAATATCTTGCGGAATAGGTCCTGAGATTAAGTTGTGAGAGAGATCTAACATGTACAGTTTAGAATGAAATTTCGGTAGAGATCCATTTATTTGGTTGTAAGAGAGATTCAGGGTGTCGAATGACATGAGACCTAGCCAGTTAGGGAGAACTCCTATGATTGGTGAGTTGGACAACAGTACATTTTGTGCATTGACTTGCGTTTTTATCCACTGCAGAAATTCCTTTCTGAAATTGCAAGACATCATCCCAATATACGACAGATTGAAGGGTGGTATCCAATTGGAATCCACCTTGAAAGCTAAATAGTTGTTGCTAATATCTAAGAACTCTAGCTTCAAGAGGTTGGCAAAGTGGATTTCGGAAACTATTCCCCTCAAGGAATTTCCTGAAAGATCTAAAATATGAAGATTTTGAAGTTGCCCGAGACTATGTGGAATGGTGCCATTTAGAAGATTGTTACCTAGATCTAAATACCATAAGACTTGCAATCTTCCTAATGCCTCTGGAATATTCCCCATCAATTGATTATGATAAAGATCAAGGTATTCCAAGCATAACCAACCATATGGTGACGGGATGGTTCCATTTAATTGATTAAATGATAGGTCAAGCCATGTCAAGTTTTTCAAGTGCACTAGCCAATCTGGCAAAGCTCCTCGGAGAATATTACAACTTATATCCAATCGCTCCAAGTTTTTCCCAACAAGCCCCAAAGAATTTCCCTCAACTGAAAATAACTCATCCTGAAGTTTGTTATTAGTCAATGATAGTGACTTGAGGAATGGTTTGTTCCTTAAGAAACAGAACAACCCTCCTTCAATGCTTTGCAAAAGATTGTTTTCAAGATGGAGATCAACAAGACTTCTCAAGTTATCAAACCACCTTGGTATTGAAGAGTTGAAAAGGTTCCCTGAAAAATCGAGATCGAGATGCTGAAGAGAAGTCATGTTTTGAAATATAGTACTTGGGATGGGACCTTGGAAAAAATTGCATGAAAGATCAAGGTATTGAAGAGAAGTCATGTTTTGAAATATAGTGCTTGGGATGGGAACTTGGAAAAAATTCCCTGAAAGATCGAGGTACTGAAGATCAAGATGAGTAGGCAGGTGAAAGTCATGATGTGACATCTAGATTTTCGGGTTTTAATTTGACTGGATAAATAGAATCTTTGTCTCATCGCTCGTCAATTTATTGACGGGTCCGAAATTTCAATAAAGAAATTATCGGAGGAAAATTGAAGTCCAAAAGAAAATAGAAAAGGGAAGAGAAAAGAAAAATAAGAATAATATGATTTTTGAATTTCTTTTCTCTCTCTCCCTTTTCTCTCTTTTTCTCTCTCTCTCTTCTCTATCCTCTCCCCTCCCCCTCGTGCGTTTCTCCCCACCGATTTCCCCTGCTGGCTTCCACTTTGCTTTTCTTCATTGACCAGTCAAACTCCTTCATACTTATCTTTTTCTTCTCTCTCCTCTCTCTTCTCCCCCCAACCCCACGTGACCGACTCCTTCTCTCTCTTTTCTTCTTCTCCTTCGTGCGAAACCAGAAAGGAGAAGCTGGAGCGAAAGTTGCAGGCGCACGGAGACCGCAGCTCGCCGAAGCCGTCGCCGCTCGCCCCGCCGCCGCATCGCCGCCCGTGCACGCCGCGCACGCCCCCGCGTCCGCCGCTCGCTGCCGTCCTCCCCTGTGCGACCTCACCCCTGCTCCGCCTCTGTTCAGCTTCGGGAGTCGCTGAAGAAGCCGCTGAACCGCCGTCCAGCTCCATCTCCGGCCACCGTTCGGACCGCCGGAGCTCCCCTTGCCCTTCGCCGGCCTCCCCTCGCTGCCCTAGCCGCCGGATTAGCTCCGGCCAGCCCAAATCCGCAACCCACGAAATGGGTTTCCAGCGGCTTTAGGCCCGTTTTGGGCCGTTTCCGGGCCCCGAACCCGAGCCGTGCTTTGGGAACAATTGTTCCTCGCGTCGCCACCGTCGGATTGATCCGATTTGCGCGCGATTTGGTGAGTAATCTCACTAATCCCGGATTAGTTGGCTAATTATGCTTTGGGTTGGTTTAGTTTTAGTTAATTATGTTTAGGTTGTTAGATTAGAATTAATTAGCAATTATTAGTCAATTGTGATGCGATTTAGATAAATTGATTGTGCAATTAACAAGTAGACGTGGTCTACTATTTATTGGGAGTGTCTCGGGAATTTTCCGACCCCTAATTGGGCTTCAATTTGATGATTCGGGCCTAAGGGATATTTTTGGCATTTAAATATTAATTTTCGGAATTAAATTAAATAATTATTTATTTTCTGAAAATTCAAGGGAGATGGTCTGGAACCGGAATATTATGCTGATGATTGTGGCGTTCGTTTATTTAATCGGGCTTTATTTTTAAGCTAAATTGAATTTTTAATATTAATTAATTTTCGAAATTAATTAATTAATTAATTATTTCCTGAAAATTCAACTGGGATGGCCCGTGACCGGAAAATTATGCTGATGACTTGGTGAAGTCCGTTTATTTAATTGGACCTTATTTTGAGCTAAACGGAATTTTTAATATTTAATAATTAATTTTCGAAATTAATTAATTATTTATTTATTTTTCGGAAATTAAGTTTGAGATGGCCGGCGACCGAAATTTCGTGCCGATTGTCATGGCGCAATTCGTTTATTTAATCGAGTTGTAGTTTGTGCTGAATTGAATTATTTATGAAATTGAGAATTATCCTTTAATGGAATAATCTTTGATTATTGATTGGAAAATAACCGGTTGTGGGTTGACAAAGACCAAAAGTGTTTTGGTGGGCTGTAGAGAATGGTGGGAATTATGAAAAAGGAAATTATAATATTTTGGTAAGGCCGACCGTGTCCCCACACACGGCTATTTTATCGAGAAGGATATCGATGTAATGGATTGAATGGTTGGATAGTATACTATATCATCCTACGGCTCGATATGTCACTTAGCGAGAGCAAAGATATCGGGTGTACTATATCAGCCTATTTTCGGCGATATGTCACTTAGCGCAAAGCAAGACACTTTATCAACTTAGTGGGAGCATCGGGGGTATACTATATCAACATGCATGGCGATATGTCGCCTTAGCGAGAGCAAAGATACCGGTATACTATATCAGCCTACGGGTGATATGTCGGCTAGCGAGATGGCAAGATACCTTAACCCTATCGCCTTAGTGCGAGCTATACTATCTATATATCGCCTTAGAGTGAGCGCTTGGACTATGGTCGGACTTATAGATAGTATTGAATGTGCCGACCAAGCATGGGTCGTGATGACGTGTAATCGACTAGGTCGATTGATCATTGCTTGATCTGATGTTATGAATTGATCGATTGATTGGAAATGACCATGAGATGGTCTGATTGACTTGTAATCGACTAGGTCGATTGATCGATGATTCGATCTGAGTGTGACTTGATGTGAATCATTGATTTGATTTGATGTCGTGGATTGATTGACTGATTAGAAATGACCGTGAGTGGTCTTGTTGGCATTTAATCGACTAGGTCGATTTGATCGATGTTTCGATCAGTGATATGATTGCTTGGATGCCTATTATGAATTGTACTGACTTGCAGGTGGGATATGAGGCCAAGGTACGTCTTCTGCCCTATGCGTGTATAGGCAGCCTATAGTATAATAGTTTACTAATTGGGCTTAGTGGGGTAGAACTCGCTGAGACGTAGTCTCATCCCAGTTTGGGGAAAAACATTTCAGGACCCCGATGAGGAGCTGATGAGGAGGAGTCTGAGAAGGTGAACTCGGAGGTGAAACCTGAGTAGAATGACTTTTGGAAGAAGAAGATAATACCGAGAGAGATTTTGAGTATGACCTGAAGGGATTGAGATTCCATCTTCTCTTGTGAGCTCCAATTGATGTGAATAGAGTTTAGAATAAAAAGTTGTGAAGTGTTCTGGTTTGTGGTTTGTATAAAAGTTTGGTTATAAATTTCAATATGAAAAATATGGCCCTGCTTTTCTATCCCATCGTTTTATTGTCTGGGGATTTTAACTGCTTCCGCATGTGCTTAATAAACGAAAGGGTCGGCGATAATTTGTCCTGGGATATCGCATTATAAAATCGACCAAGTGAGAAGGATGTGTGCGTGCCCGAGGATCGGGGCGTGACACATGAAGCCTGCAATCTGATAGGCTTAAATGAGATAAAGATGGGAGTATATCGATCACCCGCATGGGGTCTCCATATTTAGTAGGGAAAATTCCAAAAAAAGTGCCATCTTTTTCTCAAATAAGGGTCCGAAGTGAACATTATTTCAAATAAGGACCCGAAGTGCCATCACTTTCTCAAATAAGGACTTGAAGTGGATGTTATTTCAAATGAGGACCTAAAGTTGTTATGTTTGTTTTAAATAAGGACCTGACTTTTCGGCGATCAAGGGTATTTTTGTCTTTCCATTTTCCACCTTTTCTTTTCTTTCCTCTTTTTTTTTTTGGTTCTTCTTCTTCCTCTTCGCCCGTGGCCAGTTGACCACCGGCGATGTCCATAGAGGGCTAGGCGAGGCCACCCACACCGATCCTTACTAGTAGCTAGCAAGGGCCAACCTCATCGATGGCCCCTAAGTGAGGGTCGCCACGCCTAAGCGACGCCATCCCTCACTTGTGGCTAGCGTGGATGGCCCTCACTGGCGAAGGCGACCCTCACCCAACCCTTTGTGGGCATCGCCGATAGCTGGCAGCCATTGACAATGAGGAAGAAGAAGTACCCAAAAAAAAAAAAAAAAGGAAAAAAGGGGAAAATGCCAAATGATGAAAATACCATTGACCGGTCGAAAAATTAGCTAGTCGGCAACCGGCGAGGTGGGGTCCATATTTTGAAACAACCAAAGCCACCTTTGGTTATTATTTGAAACAAAGTCCACTTTAGACTCTTATTTAAGAAAATAATGGCACTTTGGGTCGTTTTTTGAAATTTTCCCAAAAGAAAAATAAAGAGGAAAGAAAAAAGGCGGAAAATCACAAAAGACAAAAATATCATTGATCACTGAAAAGTCAGGTTCTTATTTGAAACAAACATAACCACTTTAGGTCCTCATTTGAAACAACATCCACTTCAGGCCCTTATTTGAGAAAGCGATGGCATTTCAGGTCCCTAATTGAAACAATATTCACTTTGAACCCTTATTTGAGAAAAAGAGGATACTTCGGGTCCCATTTTGAAATTTTCCCTATTTAGTAAAATTCAGGCCACTCATGTCAAGGTACTTTAATGCTTGAAGATGGGAAACCCATTGAATGTCATCAACAGCAGCCACGTGATAATCACTATGGAGATCGAGGACTTCCAACTGAGTGAGATTTCCCCATTCACTAGGAAAAGTTGCAAAACCAAAAGACTTGGATAAATTAAGGTACCTCAATTGCTTCATCGAGCCGATATCATTGAGTATGTTCGCCTTTTTGAAATAGATCCCGCTCAACTCTAGGTAGCTCAAGTACCTCAAGTTCAGCAAAGAAGTGTTCAATTCACTGGCTGTGAATGAAATCTGGCGAAATTGGCGAAATGATAATTTGTAGTCTGGCGTGATCTTGAGCATGACGACATGTTCATTTGCACGGTCGCACTTTACTCCAGTCCATTGGCAACAATCTTTGCTGTTCCACGAAGAAAGGATGTGAGATATGTTTGAGAGACTTTGTTTGAGCTGGAGTAGAGCATTCCTTTCGTCTTCAAAGCAAATTGAGGATGAGCTTCCATTTCTGCACAAGCATACACACGCATGGTCTAAAATCAACAACAGACTTACTAGTACAAGCACTCTTACACTATCATGTTCCGCCATGAATGATGACGATATTGAAAACAAAAGGTATATGGCACATGAACGCCACTCGATTAGGCTTCAAGTTTTTGGCTTGGGTGTATTGTTCAAATTCTGACGATATTTAACTTATTGTCTATTGCTATAAGCCAAGCAATAGACAACAAGTTAACGAAGTCGTAGCTTGAAGATGTACGCACTTTGGCGAAGCTGGACTCAACAGCATTATTGCGGAGAAACTTCAGGTATGAACGAGTTTTGCAGTGCAAGACCCGCAAATACCAAGTCAAAGTCTTCAGGTCCATGTCGTCATGCTATGCAACGACTTGGGTCTGTCTACATTCATCTGGTCGCATTTTCCTTTGTATGAGTGCAAATTCTAACACGGTTTTAAGTGCACCTAATTCAAACACTAGTCAAATGCTCATCATGGATTTTGAGTATGTATTCACATTTCTTTTAAAAAGTACATCTATGGGATGTTTATTATGAAAGGAACGATGGAAAATTAGCAAGAGCATAAACTAAAATGCAATACAATATTAATCAATTCTTATAAATCTCTTTCGGATCAAAAGATCGCTCTCTTCAATTTTCCTATAGATATCAATTGTTCATTGGACAATGACAAGATAGTAGGAGAATTTTAAGGGCCAGACAAATGGTGATATTTTACGAAATTGTTGTCAACTGTTTTAAAAATTTTAACTTTTCTATGAAAGCGTGGTTTGATAATAAAAATTTTTGTTACTCCCTGTCGCGATCTTTTGAGACGAATGACATCCCCGAGGAGTTTGGATGATTTATCAAGCGAACTTCTCTTGCGAGATGGGCACTTACACTTGACGCAAATTCTCTTGAGTCCTATCAGTGGTAACATTATTTACACTTGATTGATTATGACATTTATTCTTGCTTCAAAATTAGCAAGAACCTCACAAGTAAATTGAAGTTAACTTAAATTGAGTGATATGAAGAAATTGAGGAATTTGGCTTTGATTAAGGTAGGATTTCACTAGAAAATGTAAGTTACTATGTGATGAAGCTTCCTTAGTCAGAAGAAAGAGAAAAGTCTTTCATCGGATTCATCATCTAATGTTGATCTGAGCAACATGTGTGCCCATGCTGATCCTTTAGCGATAGCGCTAGTGACTACTACAGAAAACTTTAAAATCAACACGCGTAAAAAGTCTGATTTTTCAAGTCTCTCGTTTCAATTGTGATCTATTATTGTGCCGTGAATCTTGACTTAATAAAAACGGCTTTTCCCACTTCTTTAATAAGGTGATGACGATGTTACGAATGACAAGTTCTTCTTGTACACATCGGTTGAAATCCATCTTTCAACTCTCATGAATACGGCAATTCTCTATTATTGTATTTACGGGTGCATGAGTGACATTACCAACTTTCTCTCATCTTATATGGAAATCTAAATCTTATAAATAATCCGTCTCATGAGGCTTACTTTGCATGGGAGATAGATTATTCAATGAGGTAACGATGATGTTGAGAATAACGAGTTCTTGCTGTACATATTGATTGAAATCCATTTTTCAACCCTCATGAATACAGCAACTCTCTATTATTGTATTATTGGTCCTGTTCCAATGATTCTTAGAAATTCATTCTAATGGCAAGGGCATCGAATAGTTAATGTAATCCTTTAGCATAGGTAACAAGAATCAAACCCTGAAAAGGAGACATATTTGGTGACAATTTGCAATGTATAAGTGACATTGCTGACTTTCTCTCCTCTTGTGCAGGACTCAGAATCTTAGAAGTGATTTGTCTCATGAGATGTACTTCGCATGAGCGATAGATTATTTCTTCGATTAAATGTCGACTAGTTTTAGCAATGATGATTTAGCAAAGTGAGAAAAGCAAATGACTGAGTGGAGTTGTGCATTAGCCCTTATTTAGAATTGTTTCTACACATTTCACGAGTCCCTTGTGATCGAGCCTCTTTTATAATTAAAGGAAAATGTTGTCATCACTCTACATTTCAATTGGAAAAAATGTAAAAGGAAGTCACATGTTTCTTTCAATCAAAGTTTCTTAAATCGAGAGTCCACAAATAGCTCCAAGTCAACTCAACATTATTGCTCGTCACTATCATTATTTCAATTGAAGTTGAAACATGTACAAAGCAAATAGGAGTCACGAGAACCAACACACACGCACTTTGGTGGGGCTGAACCAACAGCATTATTGTGGAAAAATTTAGGTATGGCCAACTTTTGCAGTGCAAGACCCGGGAGCACCAAGTCATAAGTCTTGAGGTCCTTTCAAAAAATGCAAATTCTAAAGTATGTCTAATCAGCCACTCGCTCAAATACTCGTCATGGAGACTTGGTTACGTAAATTTTACCTATACCCCATTATCGGTAACTTTCCTCCTTTGATGAAATGGCGTTTCGTGCAATCTTTTCTAATTTTCATCCCTGGAAATACAAATCTACATGGCAACACACAAGGGTGAAGGCAATGAAATGAAATCAATCAATAATAAAAACAAAAACAAAAAAATCGTGAAAATGATAAGACACCGAGTCAATTGGACAATATTATCTTTGTTAATACCTAAATTTTAACTAAATATTTAGGGATAACTTGCATAGAAAATTAGAGGCCAATTTGACCCTACCCAAAAGAATTTACATTAAATAGCACGTCACATTGGCATTAAGATAATTTGCATTAACCAAGTTTTTTCATTTTATTTTTTAATTAAAAAAACGAAATGGCTTGGGGCTGGGCCTGACCCCAGCCCCTTTTCTTTCCCCTTCGTCTGGGTCGGGCCCATTTCCTATTAATTTCTCCCCAGCCAGGCCCCTTCTCCGTTCCCTACCTTTCTTCCTTCTTCCTCTCCTGGAGAAAATATTGGGTACCCTAACAAGTGCCACGCAATCGGTGCCCCGAACAATTCATTGCGTGACACCCGTCCCGGTGTCGGGTCCCACGTCGTCCACTCCTCCGTTTCAAACCAGCGCGCGGGAGCTTCTCTCTCTCTCTCCCCGGCCCACCTCTACGCACCTTCGACGCTCCGCTCTCCTCTCTCTCCTCTCTGTCTCTCTCCCCGTTCTCCGTTCCATTGCGGGGAGGGAGAACAAAATTGCGACGGTTCAGAGGAAAACATAAAGTCCGCTCTGCTCTCTCTCTCTCTCCCCCCTTCGACGGCCCTCCACCTCCGCCTCCGCCGGTTGCCTCCGTCGCCTCCGACGCCGACGCAGCCTCCGCCTCCCTCTCGTGACCTCTGGTCCGCTTTATCTCTCTTTCGTCCTCTTAGTCGCGCCTCTCTTCCGGCAAACCGCGACGCCGACGCCCCTCCGCCTCCGCCTCCGCCTCCGCCTACGCGCCCGATGCCAACGCCGACGCCGACGCCCCTTGGCCTCCCTCTCGCGACCTGCGCTCCGCTCTCTCGCTCTTTTCTCTGCGGAGCGCCCTTACTAGCCAACCCCGACGCCGACGAACCCCTGCTCTCGCGCTTTTGGCCTCCCTCTCCGAGAGCGAAGGTCTCGCTACTCGCTCTGCTCGCTCTTTCTCTCTTTCCTCCGCGAAGCACCTCCTACTCATGAATGCGGACGCCGCCGACGCCGTCGCCTCCCGCCGTCGCCTTCCCAAGCCCCACCGATAGGCGCCCCATTGGCGACTCTCGTACGTCCGAAGGTTCATTTTTTCTTTTTTTTTTTTGGGATTCTACTTAGTAGAATTCGGTGCCATGTTAATGTTGAAGTTTAAAGTTACATCTGCGCTTTTATTTTCTCCCAAAATCGCGTCTGTTGGAGAAGTTGATCCTTGCGTGCTTCTGAATAGTCATTTGCGTTGCAATTCCAAAGGTGTAACTCAGTTGTGAAGGATAAGATCAAAATTTCTCTCTAAGATATACCTTCTTGGTCCACGATCTATCGAAATAGGTAGTTTACTTAGGCAAATTCATTGCAGCTTGGGCTGTTTAAAGCAACAAGTACCTCTTATTTTGTTCATGTGCCAACGAGAGATATGGTGGGACATCCTCACAAGCATGGAGCCGTAAGCCTATCTCTGTTTTGCTTTGCGAGAGAACCACTTGAAAATTGCAGGTTTCTTGTGTTTAGCTGAATTTGACACACGAGACTGACCAATTTGTGAAGATGACTAATATCACGTTTCTCCTGTCTTTTGATGCGTCTCTGTTCATAATCAAGTTTGGCGAAGTTGGATTGCTACGGGAGGGTATTCTTTTTGGTGTATTGCTGGACACGCAACCTCTACCCATTGTGCGTCCTTTTGGGGAGGAAAATTTGGTACTTCCCATCAAGAAAATGCAAATCGTGCAATTCTAGATCCATCAACAGGAAAAAAAACATTACTCTTTTTGGCTATTCCCCCTTTCTTTCCAGTTCAGACAATACATAAATTGCCGCATTAGTGGAGATACTAACAACCCCCCAATTAATCAAAAGCAGACGATGTTAATGGCGAACTTGTGTGCCTTTAAGTTTTGACAGCGCATTTTCAAGGTATCGTCATACTTAGTTCTTCAAGATCATGCTGTTAGTATAATAAGCACCATCAGCCTCAAGCTTCCAATGGCGGAGCTTCTGCAGCACCCAGATCGGGAAAGGCTGATGGCGTGCATTATACTAACAAGGTATCCGCAGCTTTATGAGGAGATGAACTATTCAAACCTCTTATCATTGTTTTGATTTTTCTTTTATCTTTTTTACTATTAATCAGTGTAGTGGTAGGTCCTCTATTTTGGTTGCATGAGACTCTATACTATCATGCATTATTTTCTATTGTGTTTCTGTTCTATAGTTTAGAATCATGGATTGATGAAGTGTCTGGTGGCCCTTGTCTCGTGTTCGTTTCTATCGGATATCAACAAAGATAATCATCTCGTAGCCTATCTTGTTGAATTTTGATTAAGCACAATCAATATTCTTTTATAGTCAAGTGTGCTCATGAAAGTTTAGGGCATGTTTGTTTGGACTTAAGTAAAAGCAAAAGGTATTTTTTTATTTTCCGCCAAAATTTAAAATATTTGTCAAATTTTAAACTATAATGAAAAATCTTATGTGAGTCTATGTGCCATCATTAAAGGGCTGTGAAAATTAAAGGAGTTTCAGATTGAAAGAATCAAAGTGCATGAATTTTAGATTAAGCAATAAGTAAATGTCAATCCGTTGGTCCTTAATATCGACATTGTATATTTTATGTAGTTGCATGCTTTTGTGCAATATGAATCCATCAATGTAGCTGAGAAAACAGTGAGTACTCCCTCTATCAATAAGATGAATCATGATGTATAATGTTCTCATCATAATTAAAATGTACATGTCCTATTATTGCAGGTTGAAGAGCTAAATGATGAGGGGAACTAGAGAAGTGGCCTAAGGGTTCGTTTAATGCATAGACACGGGGTATGTGTTCCTCTTTTTCTTCTTTAGTTGCACGAAAGCATTAGTTTCCAAATTTATGTAAATCTATGGTAAAAAAATAGGTAGCCATCATTTTGAAAATCGTAAAAATGACCACATTCAAAAGCTGCCTGTCCCTTTTTGGCTGAATAAATGGCACTTACAGGTTGACAATGTCTGTGATGTGAAAAGAAATGAAATCATGCAAATGAAATCATGCATAGAAAGTCACTGATAAGAACTGACATTTTCCACTTAGGAATATAGGGTCTGCTCATCCTGCTTTTGATGCGACTGAATTAATGCTACTTGCATGTTCACAGTATGTGGTGCAAAAAAAAATTGAATGAATGTGACTGTTAAAAGATAAACATTTTTCTGTAGAATCAGTGTTACCTCAGTGGGATGGCAGATTTCTTATAGTTAAAAAATTTTCTAGTTCAAAGCCTCGAATGTATGTCCGACTTCGCTTCTCATTCTATGCATGGTAATTTCTACTGCGGTCTTGCTGAAAGCTGGGTGACAAAGACTGGGGATCTTCACTTCATACTGTGTTATGTGCATGCATTTGAGATTTTAATAAAAATATTGATTGAAGATTTGTTTGGGTTTAATGCACTCTGCTAAACTGGGATAATTCATCTTTGTTGGTTTTTCCCGCTTCTAGGCAAAACCCTCTCAAGCACGGGGAAGAAGGGACATGATGGAGAAGAACCCTGGGAAGAAGAAGATGCTTCTATATCTGAGCAACGACCAGAGCAACAACTTGAGGAGTCTTTTGAGCAATTTGATGCTCACTTCCAGGGGAATATGGTGAGTGTTGTCTCAATCTTAAAACTAAAATGATGCCAAATTAAATCGCAAATTTGGACCTTTGGTTAGACTTCGTATGGCGCGCTATTGGTTGAGCGTCGGTTTGAAAACTTGGATTCCGTGACAATTCAGGGAAGGGCGAGCGAGGCCGAGTCCGGGGAAGAGGACGTAGAGGAGGCCAATACCATCGAATAATCGGGGAAATCATTTGGGGGCTCTTCTTTGAACAGTCTCACCGAATGAGAATGCAATTGTGGCGAAGCGGCCTCGGGGACCTCGCATGCCGATGGAACAAGAGGATTCGCGATGGGTTGTGGGAAGCGAGTCTCGGTTAAGTACCACATGACCACGTCATGTGATATCATCATCTCTCGTGTGTTTGTTTTCAGCTGATAGATATCACTCTCTTGGAAGTATTTCTTTGGATTAACTGTGCACCTTAGAAATTTACATGCTTTTACTCCTGCGTCTTTGCTGTCATTTAATGAATGTGAGCATTGTGATAGGTTACATAAGCACATCAAAAAACGATGGTCGTGGATGTTTAACATTGAGATGTCCCGATCCATCTTGTGGTTCTGCGATCGGTCAAGACATGATAAATCTATTAGTGCCTAAAGAAGATAAGAAAAAGTATTCTCAATATCTTCTTCGCTCGTACATTGAAGACAATAGAAAGGTATATGTGCAACCGTATTCTTTTTCTTTGTGTGAATTTTTTTTTTTTTTAAAGTGTGATAATGACTTTGCACTACTGGGTGCCTATTGTATGAAATATAATTTCCTTTACCTCATTTTCCTACTGCCATACCAAGTGGTGTCCTGCCCCTGGTTGTGAATACGCTGTAGAATATTTTGTTGGCCGTGAAGGTTACGATGTTTCCTGCCAATGCTCTTTCAACTTTTGCTGGAATGTAAGCTTCTTTTTGGAAATTTCTTGTATCAATATGTAGCAAGTAGTGTGTTGACATACTTTTGATTTGATCTGCTGCAGTGTACAGAGGACCGTTCAGTAGAATGTGGCACTGTGGCACAGTGGATCATGAAGAACAGTGCTGAATCTGAAAACATGAACTGGTACAGATAACTTTAAGCAAGTAGAATTTGCCATCATTTGGGTTCTATGACAATGGTGTACAACGGATTGTGTGGTCTTTCCTCTTTCAAGAAACAAGACTGTTTTATGTGACTTACTTACTAGGTTGGACATAGATAGTCCTATTTGGGCATGCTTTTATCAGCAGTATGAGATATTTGATGGCCTAAAGGGCTATCATATATGGTGTAACCTTTTGACCTTCTAAAATCAACCAGTCGACTACATACAGGAGTTCCACAATTATGTCCTTTCTGTAGTTAAATTTGGAATCCTTGGAATTTCTTAATAGATGGATATGCTTGTTCTTGCTATCATATGGTTAGTGCATTAACATATTTTCTCTGGAGGAGATCCAATAATATTAAATTGGATTATTTGTCTAGAGGATAATGATGTCACCCATGTCAGTTTGAAGTTTGAACATACAGCAATTCTAAATGTGTCATTTCTTTTTTCTTATTTTAGGAAAAATACTAAGTTTAGCCACTGCAATTCTCCTTTTGATTTATTTATGCATGTTGATTCGAAAGGCAAACCTGGACGGTGGACTTACCAAGAATATGATCTTCAAGTGCATGTGGCATTGGTTGGTTGTTATAAGGCTGTTGGATTATTATTTGTTTATTTATTTAAGTTCATAGAGTACTATTGGGAATCAAGAATTCTCGGAGCTGTTTTCCCATCACAAACACGCTCTCCTTTTATTGAAAAATCGGTGGCCCTCTTTACTTCAGCTGCAATGTAGTTTACGTAGATACTTTTCTTAATAGCCTCTGGTGTGACTTCCAGAAGGAGCGCCCATGTGTGCACAGAGACATGCGTTTGACATTCTTACATCTGTTTTTGTTGCTACAGTGTGACCAAAAACTACTTTGACAACCTCGTGAGAGCATTGGAGAATGGGCTATCAGATGTGGATTCCCATGGTGGTTGCAGCAGGGCAGCGAGCTCTAAGATGGAGGGAGCAGCAAGGCAAGCAGAGGTGGTGGAAGGGGAAAAGGAACTGCCAGCACTCGAGTTGGTTCCAGCCGAACCGATGACCCGTCTCACTGGTCCTGCAATCATTGCACGTATGCTAATGTTAAATCTGCAACCACTTGCCAGATTTCCCAGCATTGCCGATGAGGGCAGTGACAGGAAAATCTACAAAGAAGGATGGTTTTCACCAGAAACACAGCTTTCATGGACAAGGAACTAGTTCAAGCGCATGGGCAGTGTCCTATAAGGGGATTATTGGTATGAATCGTTCAAGTTCCCAGTGACAAATCAATTATTAGGAGGCTCAACTGTTGGTGTGGTGTGCTGATTGATTAAAGCACGAGCAGCAGCAGCTTTTGGCCTGTGTTTATTGTTGTTGTGTGTTGATGGTGGCAGCCTATAATGCCGGCCCATGTATATAGGCTGTAGGGTTTCATCCTCAGTACCGTACTACTTCGGCAAAGAGAAAGAAATAGTGACTGTCACGAATCATTTAATATTTCGTGTATTTGCTGCTGGAAGAGGCAAATGTACTCCATTTGTCTTATATTTTGCATATTACTTTGTCTATTGGAGTTCATCTAACCCTTTTTTTGAAAGGAATTACTTCAGAGTTCGTATTCTGTTGGATGTGTGGGGGCGCTCTCACTCAAGACTGTTTTTACTCAAGACGGTTCGCAAAACCAAAAGGATGATTCTGCTTATGTATGATGTGCTTCAAACAGATAATTTTTCTGAAGTAGAATTCTAGTTCTCATATGAACGTGCACAATCAATGAACGCATGGGTTCAGTCATTCATTACATGAAAAAGCAATGTACTTTTAATGGGAACATGACACGTTTGTTTGTGGACAACAGCAATAGCTGCTTTGAAGCTTGGATGGGTCTCTTATGAGCTTTATTTGAATGTTGTGAAGCATATAGAGCTATGTATCTTAATTTTAATAGATTCCTGGTATCGATGGATGAGCTCAAGTTGTTTAGTTTATTTGCAATATTCAAGTTACGATTTAAAATTTTGATCTATGAGTACATATGTAATGGTTCATTTGGTCAGTATATTTGATATACACGCCTAGATGATATCATCCAACGTATTTTATCTAAATGACAGGTGCTACGATCTATGAAGGGGCTTAAGGGGTGAATTCACTTCATGAAATTGACGGACGTAGCTGAGTTTTACAATATATCATGTGTTCTGTATTCAAACTTGCGGTGATTTCACTCGATATGAGCTAGAAGATCTAGTATCCTATGATATGAGATTTGCAAGTTAATATGCGACTTTACGATGACATTTCTTTGCATTTAACACTGATAACCATCTGCTAATGGAGATGGTCAGGTTGCCGCAACATGGGGCTCCAAATTCCTTAAGTTGATTAAGATGGGCATTGCAAACCAACTCTGATTAGTAGTTTCAATTGATATTCCCTTTAATTAGGGAAAATAACAACATAAAAATTAAATGCCAAGCGGTGTAGGAATCTGACTATTTATACCCAATTTCTTCAAAATTTTCACAGCACTTATGTCCCTACACTAGCAAACCAATGCGATGATTTTGTATAATGCCTCCTTCCCAATACCCTTAGACTTGCAAATATAGAATCAACGTTGGTAAAGGAAGAACACATGACAAGATAAGCAAAACAAAATATTCGATTGACATCGCCACAAACGTGCAGCTGTTGGTAGTTCATGTGAGTGGGTCATCTTTCAGTATGCGTTAGTATACCCAAGGCAGATTACCAAGAAGGACCTGTAAATGTGCTTCATCTTTGAGGTGCTAAGAAAAAAGTGAACTGCACTCGGGGTAGTTTTGGATCACTTAGGCACAGAGTAAAACTCAAATTTATTTCTTTAAAACAGCTTAAAGATGAGCCACTCTAAATAACACGAAGAAGCAACCCGTGGCAAGCATAAAGAAAAAGGAAGATACTACATTTGAGGTCAATAATAAGCATATAGACCTTTCTTGTCATATGAAAAATAAACTATTGCACCAGGAATGAAGCCGGCAGAGTAAAAGTCATAAGACAAGTCTTTTATTTGCTTCTTGGGTGGAGCTGTATCTGAAACATGATCAGATATTTGCGTTATGCTTTAGCTTCCAAAAACACATTCTCGAGACGTGAATATCGAAATCATTGAAATATTGCAAATTAGTTACATCACGTGAGCAAACGTACATATATAAAATGGCAGTTCAGGTTTAGCTACCACTTTCTCGAGGAGAACAATCAAACTCTCTATTTTCTTTGACGGATGAAATGTAGCCTCTAGCGTATTATTATCAGGAAACCGTACCCTTATAACAGTCTGCATCACAAAGCAGAGGAATTTTAGGGGTATGTTGCACAAGAAACCAATATAACACAAGCTATATATCGAGATTACAAGCTACACGTAAAAATTGAGCATCAAAAACAAAATCATAAGGGGCACTGGTAGAGTAGATATTAAATCACCTTTGTTATTCTTGAGCGCCATGCTGCCTCTTCTACTTCTCGAATTTTTTAGCCTTTAAATATTTTTCTGCCCAAGTCATCCAACCAAAAAATCAACAATTACAAAATCAATTATTCTTATTAATGTGAACACACTAGAAAATGGAATTACAAAGGAACTCTTTCATCAAACTAAAATTTCAAACCACCAATAGCAATAGTGTGAGAAAACAGCACTCTAAGAACGTACACATAATCGCAGAGAACATATTTTACACTCCATCCTAATTTGTATGGCAGGCCAGGGATTCAAGGTCCGAGAAGGAAATATATCTGTTAACTCTATACCCCAGTTGATTAGAAATCAGATGTCTTTTTCCCTAGACATCCAAAAGGCATGCTATCCTATCAGTAAAAATTAAAGCCTCTTCCTCCATTTGCACAATTTGCATTTTATTGATGGGAAGTACCAAATTTTCTTCCCTAAAAGGATGCACAATGGGTAGAGGTTGCGTGTCCATCAATACATCAAGAACAATACCCTCATGTAGCAATCAAAAGACAGGGAGAAACGTGAAATTAGTCATCTTCACAAATTGGTCGTCTCGTATGTCAAAGTAAGGATCGGGTCGGGTTTAAGATAGCGAAAAGTAAGGATGATTTGGGAAAAATTACTTTCAATGATGACATGACTCATGCAAATTATATGATTCTTGTAAAACTATAGGTATAAATAAACCGACAGACCTCGAAATCAGCATCACAAGCCTCCACATAGTTTCTTGGTCAACTTGACTACAAATATCAATCAAATCAAGCATGTTCTCCTCATTGAGAATTTATTCACTACACTAAGGAAAGAAAATGAAGATACACTACAATGTAATACCTTCTCCTGTCCTTGAGCAGGTCTTGGAAGACGCTACGCTTCAATGTCATATTTTATTATTCTAAAGCATTCAAGCCGTTCCTCTATAAACAAGGTGCATAGGTGCGCACCCGGGCTGAACAATCCCAAGCTGCAACCATGCCAAAAACAGTGATAGCATCATATTCCATGTTTTAAAGATAAGAACAATGATTAGTGCAAGAAAATTAAAAGCTAATGCCATCGAGAGAGAGAGAGAGAGAGAGAGAGAGAGAGAGAGAGAGAGAGAGAGGGTAAAGCTATGGGACTTGAGTCATCCTTAAAATTAGAAAGCTGAAGAATTCGTCCCCTCGTGAAAAAGCCAAAAGCTCTTCCCGAAATGTAGGATCTCCCTCTCTCAAGAGTCTGAATAACTATCGTGTTTTCGTGCCACACAGTTAGAGCATGAAGAACTCAAGAACATTAGCGAGGTTAATGAAATGTAACATCAAAAAACTGTATACAAAACGAAATTCACATCAAACTAACTTCAAGACTTCATAAAGACATTGTGTCATTCATAATATACAAGTGAACACTGATTGTAATAGAATTCAAACTTCCAAAAGTACATGCTGACTTGTTAAAAAATCAGCACTTGTGAAAGACGCAAATCAGTAGAGATAAGTAGGAAGGTTTTCCTTTACGAGACTACCAGTAAATTAGAGATTAGCTCATCACAAAAAACATAAGTTCCTCATTGTAATACCCACTAATATAACCAGAAAAACTGCTTTGATCTCACTTTTAGTTAGTTCAATTTCTGCTTCTGCCCCTACATGAAAACCTACCTTAAGGTGAAACAATGCAAAAAATACTATACCACCCACCTTCACACCACAACTAATCTCCGGTTACACACCTCTCCTTCAAAACTTCACACACGTAATCCACTTTCTTCACGCATGCTCACAAAGGGTTATTTCCTTTATGTTCAACAACTAACCCACACCATTTGCATCTCTTTCTATCAGCATCGTGCCTCTTCTCAACATATCGGGCCCTCGCACGGTGCACGAGAGACTACGCATAATAACACAAAAATAACATAGAAGTGACGACTATTTGAGGCAGCTCTTGTGGAAGATAAGAGTCACTTAGAGAACACAGGTCATATCAACCGAAATTTCTGTAGAATGCTTTATTCTTGCCGAATGAAGTACGATATATATTCTTAACTTTTCTGAGGTCTCAATTACAAGAGTTAAAAAGTTAACCAGCCAAGCTCGGGTTACGTCTAGATGCACACAGATGTTGCAAATAGATCTCATACAAAACCAAGCCCGAGCTAGACCAGTTCGACATCTTTCTCCCCACTCCTCCATCATGAAAGCTCAGAATGCAGTAACGACTATGTACAATCCTTCAGTTGTGAAGGCAACACAAAGATCTCATGATGGATTATTCACTCAAGGTGAATGTGAGTGTCGAACAACATAAGTTGCTGCTATTTAATTAAAAAAAAAATCCAAGCCTTATATTGATCGCTGCATTAAGATCACAAAGCCTACGAAGAAGAAACGGCTACCATTTCAAGCTAGAACAAAACCTTCAAAGTGCAATACGATCCACCTCAAAAGCTACGCTCTCAAACTCTGTTCTCTCAATTAAAATCAATCTGAAGCCACGATCCAATACATTCGAGGTTTACATGTAAGTAAGTGCAGCAGTGGCATCATTAGCATCAGTGTCAGCGTAAGTTCATTACAGTAGAATATACTACGTGCTGCGCTGCACAATGAGTAGTTATATACAAAACCAATTAGGCTAAGTAACCGTAAAGAACAGTCATTTTTCCAATCCAAACAACGCATAGATCCACGCCGAACCACATCGAACTAGACAGCATCCGATCCGAGCAAATACAAATTAAGGAACCGATCCGTACCGTCCAATTATGCATCTTGGTGAGCCTCCTGGAGAGGGCCTGGATACAGTAGGCGACGTCAGCCCGCGGGCGAACCGCCGAGGTCGCGAAGGCAATCTCTGCAATAAGACAAGAACCGCCAATCCACGATCATTTCACATCCCATCCACGCCACAAGCGCATCAAAAACAACAGCGGCAGCAGCAGCAGGAGGAGAAAAACTCTAATATTGATCTGATCGGAGGAGGAATACTCACTGCGGAGGTGCCTCTCCTTGGGCGGGCACTCGACGTGGTTCGTCGCTTTGATTATGGCCACATCCAATTCCTATCAAACACCCAAAAAAAAAAAAAAAAAGGCGTAAAATCTCCCGAAATAGAAAATGAGAAGAGAAAAAACAAAGCGCAGAAGGAGGAAGAGAGAGAGAGAGAGAGAGAGAGGGGGGAGGGAGAACGGAATGGCTGATGGCCTGCATTATACTAACAGCATGATCTTGACAAACTAAGCATGACAATACCTTGAAAATGCGCTACCAAAACTTAAAGGCACACAAGTTCGCCATTAACATCGCCTCCTTTTGATTAATTGAGGGTTGTTAGTATCTCTACTAAAGTAGCAATTTATGCACTGTCTGAACTGGAAAGAAAGGGGGAATAGCCAATAAGAGTAAAGTTTTTTTTCCTTTTGATGGATCTAGAATTGCACAATTTGCATTTTCTTGATGGGGAGTACCAAATTTTCCTCCCCAAAAGGATGCACAATGGGTAGAGGTTGCGTGTCCAGCAATACACCAAAAAGAATACCCTCCTGTAGCAATCCAACTTCGCCAAACTTGATTATGAACAGAGACGCATCAAAAGACAGAGAGAAACGTGATATTAGTCATCTTCACAAATTGGTCAGTCTCTGTGTGTCAAATTCAGCTAAACACAAGAAACCTGCAATTTTCAGTGGTTCTCTCGCAAAGCAAACAGAGAGATAGGCTTCTGGCTCCATGCTTGTGAGGATGTCCCACCATATCTCTCGTTGGCACATGAACAAAATAAGAGGTACTTGTTGCTTTAAACAGCCCAAGTTGCAATGAATTTGCCTAAGTAAACTACCTATTTCGATAGATCGGTGGACCAAGAAGGTATATCTTAGAGAGAAATTTTGATCTTATCCTTCACAACCGAGTTACACCTTTGGAATTGCAACGCAAATGACTATTCGAAGCACGCAAGGATCAAGTTCTCCAACGAGACGCGATTTTGGGAGAAAATAAAAGCGCAGATGTAACTTTAAACTTCAACATTAACATGGCACCGAATTCTACTAAGTAGAATCCCCAAAAAAAAAAAGAAAACGAACCTTCGGACGTACGGGAGTCGCCAATGGGGTGCCTATCGGTGGGGCTTGGGAAGGCGACGGCGGGAGGCGACGGCATCGGCGGCGTCCGCGTCCAGGAGTAGGAGGCGCTTCGCGGAGGAAAGAGAGAAAGAGCGAGCAGAGCGAGCAGCACGACCTTCGCTCGCGGAGAGGGAGGCCAAAAGCGCGAGAGCAGGGGTTCGTCGGCGTCGGGGTTGGTTAGTAAGGGCGCTCCGCAGAGAAAAGAGCGAGAGAGCGGAGCGCAGGTCGCGAGAGGGAGGCCAAGGGGCGTCGGCGTCGGCGTTGGCGTCGGGCGCGTAGGCGGAGGCAGAGGCGGAGGGGCGTCGGCGTCGCGGTTTGCCGGAAGAGAGGCGCGACTAAGAGGACGAAAGAGAGATAAAGCGGACCAAAGGTCACGAGAGGGAGGCGGAGGCTGCGTCAGCGTCGGAGGCGACGGAGGCAACCGGCGGAGGCGGAGGTGGAGGGCCGTCGAAGGGGGGAGAGAGAGAGAGCAGAGCGGACTTTATCTTTTCCTCTGAACCGTCGCAATTTTGTTCTCCCTCCCTGCAACGGAACGGAGAACGGGGAGAGAGACAGAGAGGAGAGAGAGGAGAGCAGAGCGTCAGAAGGTGCAGAGAGGTGGGCCAGGGAGAGAGGAGAGAGAGAAGCTCCCGCGCGCTGGTTTGAAACGGAGGAGTGGACGACATGGACTGACACCGGGACAGGTGTCACGCAATGAATCGTTCAGGGCACCGATTGCGTGGCACTGTTAGGGTACCCAATATTTTCTACCTCTGCGCACGAACACGGACACCCTCCGCAGAGCAGCCAGGGGGAGGCCTGGTCGGCCTGCCCAGAACCGGTGGGCGATACACCTCCGTCGATTGGGCTCCTCGCCTGTAAATACCAGGGACACAAAAGGAGAGAGAAAAATTCATGAGCAAGAGGTTTCTCGTATAGAAGAGAGAGAAGCCGCATGTGAGAGTTTGAGCGAGGGAGGGGGGGTTAGAGGGAGAGACTGCCGGCCACCGCGCCAGCATCGCGGCCGACGACCCGCTGCCGAGCCTCCTTTCCAGCGCCGAGGCTCCGGCAAGCTTCGACCCTGTTCTTGGGCATGCCGGGCAGAAGCTCGTGGCCGTCCGGCTTACACGAACTCCGTCCCCGACCGTCCTTCGTTTGGCTGTCGGGTGGGTCGTTTTTCATCTGGCGAGAGTCTCGGCTCGGGTTTGAGTCTTGGTCGAGCCAAAAACCGCTCATTTTAGTAGCGTACCCCAAATGAGATCTGTTCGATAAAATGCCCGAATGAGATCTAGTTTTATCTCGTTGTTTTGTCTCGTTGTTTTGAGCAGAAGTCGAGTCGTCCGGGCATCGACCCGTTGAGTCGAGGCTTGCCTGTGATTCCTCAAAGAGTCCTTTTTTCGGCTTCTTTTCCTTTCCCACGAGCTGCTACTGTAGGCTTGTATTTGTGTGTGTGTGCACGCGCGCGCGCTGCTAGTTTCTGGAGGATGCCCATCTTCCCTTCAACGTGCAGTTCCTTATAAAACACGAAGGTAACCATGGCGGCTGCACTCTAGCGAAATGAACGACTTTGGGCATAGTAAAAGAAAAAGACTATCTCCGTTCGTTTTCATAGAAAAAAAAACTTTAGGAAAATGTTTTCCAGCATTTATTTATGGAAAATGAGTTAGTCAAGGAAAAGGTTAATGCTATCAGAAAAAATATATATTCAAAAGTGAGGAAAATATTTTCCATTTCAAGATTTTTGATCCGTGGCCGAGCAGCTAGCCATCGCTAAGGCACGCGGTGATGGCAGAGAAAGGAGGAGAAAGAAGGAAGGAGGAAGGAAAAAAAAAAAAAAAAGTTTTAAATAATAATAATTCGATTTTTTAGAAGTAAAAAATAATTAAAATTCAATTTTTAAAAAAACATGTAAAAAGTAAAATTAACATTTTTTTGGTTGATTGAAAAAATTAAAATTCAATCTTTTTTGGTAGTTATCCCTGAAAATCATATCAAATAATGAATAGTGAAAAATTAAAATTCAATCTTTTCACGCCATTATGAGTCGATATCGGAAAATATCATAATTTTCTTGAAAAATGTATTCCAAAAACTATTCCAGAAATGTAATAGTTTTTACCAAACATATAGAGCCTATATTTCCTTTTGTTTCCTTTTTCTTGTTTTCTCTCAAAGCTCCATTGGGCCAACTTGCCTTTCCTTTTACATGGGCCAAGGGGGAAGAAGTGTACTCCTCCCTTTTGTCTTTCAATAGGTGGGAACTTTTTCTTTTTCTTTGTGTGGTAAATCATTTTGAGGCGGTTCTCGCAAATAGCTCAAATTCAAGACATATATTTTATAGTAATTCTATTTACAAGCATTTTTTTTTTATTTTGACGTCTCAAAATTCAAAGGGGAAATATAGCCTAGGAAAGGAATACATTGAACATTGGTGGGCACTATGCCATTAACAATTTCATTTACTAATATCATATTACCCTCAACATGCACTTAGCAAGAAAAGCTTAAACAAGATAAAATGGAATTGCTAACATAGTTTTATGGCATTGACAAGTAAAATGATATCATGAGTATGATAACACGGAGTACTGCTAAAGAATTAAGCAACACTAAAATTACAAAATACAGGATTTGCACTTACCATGTTGTTTTATTGACGGCTCGCCTAGACAAGCTTGAAACTGAAGAAAACAAAATATTGGCTACTAGTAACTACTCACAAGGAGAAACAAGCCAACTACAAGATGATTCTGCTTAAACAAGAAAGCAAGAACTTCGCGAGATCAACAAAGGATTGGACTGACTGATGTGGAGAACGGGCTTGTTATGCTCTTCTCAATCTCCTCCTCAACTTGGCTGCCTTCACTACAATAATCACGTAGACCATGTCTGTTTTACGATCCACATAGTTGAAGTAGACGCGTCTCCAATTCTTCTTGTACACCAAAACTCCAATAACTCCCCAAAACCCAATCGCAAACCCAAGCATTATGACTATGTAGAACATCACCTTTTCAAGCTTACCTTCTTCATCGGGATCTTCTTCTTACACTCGAGGGGCCTCAACACCGGGGCATTTCTTTTGTAGACGATCGCCACAAAGTGGAGGATTGTCTGCATAAATGGAAGGATCATCAAGGGTTTGGATTTGATTTCCTTTGGGAATTGGCCCCGTAAAGTTGTTGTGAGACAAGTTCAGTTTGCTCAGTGATTTAAACGCAAAAAAGCTCTATGGGATTGTTCCTGAAAGATGATTGTTCGAAAGATCAAGTGACTCGAGCCATTTCATGTGTCCAATCATAGTTGGGATGCCTTTAGAAAGAAAGCTGCGAGATAAGTTCAAGCCTCATAATTTGGAGAGCAAGGTAAGCTCTTCAGGGATTGGCCCAATCAATTTGTTGCTTGAGAGATCCAAATTGACCATTAGTCCTAGAGCGAGTGTTGTGTAGTCAATGTCTATCCCCTTCACGATCTGCTCCACATGTAGTTCATCCCAAAAATATGGAGAGAGGGCAACAGGCATCGACTCATTCACGGAAGGTTTAGGCTCATGAGCAGGGGAAAGCGCATTGCTTTCATCTACGTTTTTGGGCAGTTTCATACCTGTCATATGGCCAAGACAATATAGAATCGTTCCTGTTAGATTACTCAATGCTAGGTCCAATATTCACAATGCAAGGAGTGAGCATAGTTATGAAGGAATACTGCCATTGAACATGTTTTCTCGCAATCTTAGAATATGTAGAAACTGAAAGCTTGGTCCAAACCAATGTGGAACACTTCCGGGGATTTTGTTCTCACCAAGATCTAAAACTAACAAGTTCCTGGAATTGTTCATAGTCACAGGAATTTCTCCATGGAGATTGTTGTTGCTCAAGTATATTGACCCAAGCCTAGCTAGATTTCCCAAAGAACTCGGTATGACTCTAGACAACTTGTTGGACGATAGATCAAGGAGAGTCATAAGGTTCACCTTCCAACAATCAAGTATTTTGCCAACTAATTCATTCCTTTCAAGTCGCAACTCACCCAAAAATCCCATCTCGCATAATGAGGTTGGTATTGGACCACTTAAGAGGTTATCATTCAATTTTAAGGAAGTCATCTAAGGCATTGCCAAGCCAATATCTTGCGGAATAGGTTTTGAGATTAAGTTGTGAGAGAGATCTAACCATTGCAATTTAGAAGGAAATTTCAGCAGAGATCCATTTATTTGGTTGTAAGAGAGATCTAGGGAGTAGAATGACATGAGACCTAGCCAGTCAGGGAGAGCTCCTATGATGGATGAGTTGGACAACACTATCTCTCTTGTATTGACTTGCATTTTTATCCATTACGGAAATTCCTTTCTGAAATCGCAAGACATCATCGCAATATACGACAGATTGAAGGGCGGTATCCAATCGGAATCCACCTCAAAAGCTAAATAGTTGTTGCTAACATCTAACAACTTTAGCTTCAAGAGGTTGGCGAAGTGGATTTTGGAAACTATTCCTCTCAAGGAATTTCCTGAAAGATCTAACCAGTCGAGATCTTGAAGTTGTCCAAGACCATGTGGAATGGTGCCATTTAGAAGATTGTTACTAAGATCTAAAGATCGTAAGACTTGCAATCTTCCTAATGCCTTTGGAATATTCCCTGTCAATTGATTATAAGAAAGAGAAAGTCATTCCAAGCATAACCAACCGTATGATGACGGGATGGTTTCATGTAATTGATTAAATGACAGGTCAAGCAATGTCAAGTTTTTCAGGTTTACCAGCCAATCTGGCAAAGCTCTTTGGAGAAAATTATCACTTATATCCAATTGCTCCAAGTTTTTCCCGATAAGCCCAGAAGAATTTCCCTCGACTGAAAATAACTCATCATGAAGTTTGTTGTCATGCAGTGATAGTGACTCGAGGGATGGTTTGTTCCTTAAGAAAGAGAACAACCCTCCTTCAATGCTTTGCAAAAGATTCCATCCAAGATCGAGATTGACAAGACTTCTCAAGTTATCGAACCACCTTGGTACTGAAGAGTTGAAATGATTCCATGAAAGATCGAGATGCTGAAGAGAAGTCATGTTTTGAAATATAGTGCTCAGGATGGGACCTTGGAAAAAATTCTTTGAAAGAGCAAGATGCCAAAGAGAAGTCATGTTTTGAAATATAGCGCGCAGGATGGGACCTTTGATAAAACACCTTGAAAGACCTAGGTGCCGCAAAGAAGTCATGTTTTGACACATAGTGCTGGGGATGGAACCTCTAAACATATTCCATGAAAGATCAAGGTGTTGGAGAGAAGTCATGTTTTGGAATATAGTGCTTGAGATGGAACCTTGGAAAGAATTCGATGAAAGTTCAAGGTGCCGAAGAGAAGTCATGTTTTGGAATATAGTGCTTGGGATGGGACCTCAGAAAAAATTCTCAGAAAAATTGAGGTACTGAAGATCAAGATTAGTAGGTAGGTGAAAGTCATAAAGCCTGCATTTTGATAGGCTTAAATGAGATAAAGATGGGAGTATACTAATCACCGGCATGGGGTCTCCATATTTAGTAAAATTTAGGCCGCTCATGTCAAGGTACTTTAATGCTTGAAGATGGGAAACCCACTGAATGTCATCAACAGCACCCACGTGATAATAACTATGAAGATCAAGAACTTCGAACTGAGTGAGATTTCCCCATTCACTAGGAAAAGTTGCAAAACCAAAAGAGTTGGATAAATTAAGATATCTCAATTGCTTCATCAAGCCAATATCATTGAGTATGTCTGCCTTTTTGAAATAGATTCTGCTCAACTATAGGTAACTCAAGTGTCTCAAGTTCAGCAAAGAAGAGTTCAATCCACTAGCTGTGAAAGAAATATGGTCAAATGGGAATTCGTAGGCGCGATCTTGAGCATGACGACATGTCCATTTGCTCGGTCGCACTTTACTCCCATCCATTGGCAACAATCTTCGCTGTTCCACGAAGAAAGGATGTGAGATGTGTTTTCCTATGGACATTTTGCATTATAACTTTTTTACTACAAGGAAAAAAAGTACTCCATTTAGAGCACTCTGTTGGTGGCACTCTTTGACTAATTGATAGTATTCCATAAGCTGTCTTTTGTAGCTTCACCAGACAACTTTAAAAGCACAAACAAGCTAGGTACTACACCTTTTGTAGCATTGACCGTGTGCAGATCCACTTGCCGATGTCAAAGTCAAGCATCTCAACATAAAGCAATCTTGTCCATTCCTGCACCTCTGCGCACGGACACCCTCCGCGGAGCAGCCAAGGGGAGGCCTGGTCGTCCTGCCCAGAACCGGTGGCTGGAACACCTCCGTCGATCGGGCTCCTTGCCTGTAAATACCTGGGCCGCAAGTTCGTTTTGGGTTGGGGCGGTGGGTTGGGGCGGGGGATGCAAAAGGAGAGAGAAAAATTCGTGAGCAAGAGGTTTCTCGTATAGAAGAGTGAGAGATTCGAGAGAGAGGAGCCGCATGTGAGAGTTTAAGCGAGGGAGGGTAGTTAGAGGGAGAGACTGCCGGCCACGCGCCAGCATCGCCGCTGACGACCCGCTGCCGGGCCTCCTTTCCAGCGCCGAGGCTCCGGTAAGCTTCGACCCTGTTCTTGGGCATGCCGGGCCGGAGCTCGTGGCCGTCCGGCTTACACGAACTCCGACCCCGACCGTCCTTCGTTTGGCTGTCGTGTGGGTCATTTTTTCATCTGGCAAGAGTCTCGGCTCGGGTTTGAGTCTTGGTCGAGCCAAAAACCCCTCATTTCAGTACCGTACCCCGAATGAGATCCGTTCCATAAAATGCCTGAAGGAGATCTAGTTTTGTCTTGTTGTTTTGAGCAGAAGTCAAGTCGTCCGGGCATCGACCCGTCGAGTCGAGGCTTGCCTGTCATTTCTAGCGTTCCAGGCGTAGCTAGCGCCACTCGACCCACGGCCACCCCGTGGCGGCCCACGAAGGCTGCGGGTCTCTTTTGTTCCGGCATATGAGCGACGACCATCGTGGCTGTGGCAAAGGTGCCGCTGGACGGACGAGGGCCGAGCACTAGGCTAGGGGTTCTATTTTCGTGCGTCCTTAAAGAGTCGACTCGCGGACCCCTCAAGTGCCATAACTTTGGCCAAAGGGACACTTAAGTGCCATAACTTACGAAAGGTACACTTAAGTGCCAAAATCGGAGTAAAAGGGATCACTTGAGTGCCAATCCGGCCAAAATCCGGCCAAAACGCCAACGTGCGTTTTTCCGGCGAAGCGCGGCCAAAACGGCACCGTTTTGCACGTTGACGTGGCCAAAATAGCGTCGTTTCGGCTGACATGGAAAAAATTAATTAATTAATTAATTAATTAATTTAAAATTAAATTTAGTTAAAATATTTTAAAAAATAATCATTTAAAAATTTAAAAAACTTAAAAAAAAAAAAAAAAAAAAAAAAAAAAAAAAAAAAGGGAACAAGGGAGGCGGTGAGTGATCGCCCCTCGCCGGCCCGCGCCGCCGCCGGGAAGAGTCGGCGACGGCAGGGGGAGGGTCGGCCGGGGTCGTCAGGCCCTGGCCAGGGGTCGGCGACCCCGGCCGATCGGTGGCGAGGGCTCACGAGCCCTCGCCGCTGGATCTGGGCGAGGGCCGCGAGCCCTCGCCGCTGGATCGGGCGAGGGCTCGCGAGCCCTCGCCGCTCGGATCGGGCGAGGGCCGCGAGCCCTCGCCGCCGGATTCGGGCGGGGCTCGCGAGCCCTCGCCGCTGATCGGGCGAGGGCCGCGAGCCCTCGCCCGCCGGATCCGGGGGCGCGCAGCCCTCGCCCGGCCGGGCAAGGCCGCCGCCCGCTAGGGCAACCCCCGCGGCGGCGGCCCTGGCCCGGCCGGCGAGGGCCGCCGACCCTTGCCGGATCCGGGCGAGGGCTGCAACCCTCGCCCCCGGTTGGCTTGGTCGCGACCCACGGCCGGGCCCGACGACCCCGGCCGACCCTCCCCGCCATTGCCGGCCCTTCCCGGCGGCGGGGGTGGCGGCAGGGGGCCGAGGACCGATCCCTCGCCCGCCTCCCCCATTCCCTTTTTTTTTAATTTTTTTTAAAATTTTTTAAAGTTTTTTAAATTATTATTTTTTAAATATTTTAAATAAATTTTATTTTAAAATTATTATTTTAAAATATTTTAACTAAATTTAATTTTAAAATTAATTTAATTAATTTTTTAATTTTCTTTTTACCACGTCGCCCAAAAAACGACGCCGTTTGGCCACGTCGTGTGCAAAACGGCGTCGTTTTGGCGCGTCACGAAAAACGCCACGTTGGCGTTTTGGCCGGACTTTGGCGGGAGTGGCACTCAAGTGATCCGTTTTTTTTTTTTTTCTTATTTGGCACTTAAGTGTACTTTTCGTAAGTTATGGCACTTAAGTGTCCCTTTGGCCAAAGTTATGGCACTTGAAGTGTTCCTTTGCCTTAAAGAGTCCCTTGTGTGTGCGTGTGTGCGCGCGGGGCTAGTTCCTGGAGAAGCCCCATCTTCCCTTCAACGTGCAGCTCCTTTCAAAACACGAAGAAAACCATGGCGGCCGCACTCTAGGGAAAAGAACGTCTTTGGGCATAGTAAAAGAAAAGACCATGGCTCCATTCATTTTACGGAAAAAACAACTACCAGAAAAATATTTTTCAGATTTTTCAGTATTTGTTTCATGTGAAATGAATTAGTCAAAGAAAACATTTAACGTTATTGGAAAAAAAAACACCTTCAAAATTGGGAAAAAAGTTTTCCAATTCAAGCTCACCGATCTGCATCTTGGTCAGTCGGTGAGCAAGTAGCCATTGCCTATGCACGCGGTGGTGGAGGAAGGAGGAGCAAGGAAAAAAGAAAAAAAAAACGCGATTGTTTAAAAATAAATAATAATTAAAACAGTAATTTTAAAAAATATATATGTAAAAATTAAAATTAAAATTTTTTGGTCAATTAAAAAATTAAAATTCGATTTCTTTGGTAGTTTTTCCCTGAAAATCAAATCAGAATAGTGGAAAATATTTTCTATATAATTTTCAAATTTTAACTGAATATCAAATAATATCTTTATTTTCTTGAAAAATGGCTTTTTAAAGGATATTTTTCACCAAATGAAGCTTATATTCTCCACTGTTTTCTTTTTTGGTCCTTTTCTCTCAAAACTCCCTTGGGCCCACTTTCCTTCCTTTTACACGGGCACAAGGCGAAGAAGCGTGCTCCTCCCTTTTGTCTTTCAGTGGGTGGGAGCCTCTCTTTTTTTTCTCTGTGCGGTAAATCACTTTGAGGTTAATCTCACAAACAGCTCAAATTCGAGACTTATATTTAATAGTAATTCTATCTACATGCATTTTTTTTTTCTTTTGACGTCTAAAAATTCAGAGGGGAAATGTAACCTAGGAAAGGAATACATGAACATTGGTGGGCAATTTTGTTTACTAATGTCATATTACCCTCAACATGCAATTAGCAGGAAAAGCTTAAATAGGATAAAGTGGAATTGCTAAAAAGTTTTGTGACATTGACAAGCAAAATCATATCATGAGTAGAGCTAAGCAACACTAAAATTGCAAAATGACATGATTTGCACTTACCATGCCGTTGAATCGACGGCTTGCTTAGACAAGCTTGAAACTGAAGAAAACAAAATATTGGCTACTAGTAACTACTCACAAGGAGAAAAAGCCAACCACAAGATGATTGTGCTTAAACAAGAAAGCAAGAACTTCACGAGATCAACAAAGGATTGGACTAATTGATGTAGAGACCGGGCTTGTTATGCTCTTCTCAATCTCCTCCTCATCTCGGCTGCCTTCACTACAATAATCACATAGACCATGTCTGTTTTACGATCTACATAGTTGAAGTAGACGCGTCTCCAATTCTTCTTGTACACCAAAACTCCAATAACTCCCCAAAACCCAGTCGCAAACCCAAGCATTATGACTATGTAGAACATAACCTTTTCAAACTTGCCTTCTTCATCGAGATCTTCTTCTAACACTTGAGGGGCCTCAGCACCAGGGCATTTCTTTTGTAGATGATCGCCACAAAGTAGAGGATTGTCGGCATAAATAGAAAGATCATCAAGGGTTTGGATTTGATTTCCTTTGGGAATTGGCCCTGTGAAGTTGTTGTGAGACAAGTTCAGTTTGCTCAGTGATTTAAATGCAGAAAAGCTCTGTGGGATTGTTCCGGAAAGGAGGTTATTCGAAAGATCAAGTGACTCGAGCAATTCCATGTGTCCAATCATAGTTGGGATGCCTCCAGAAAGAAAGTTGTGAGATAAGTTCAAGCCTCGTAATTTGGAAAACAAGGTAAGCTCTTTAGGGATTTTCCCAATCAATTTGTTGCTTGACAAATCCAAATTGACCATCTGTCGTAGAGCGACTCTTGAGTAGTCAAGGTCTATCCCCTTCACGACTTGCTCCACATGTTGTTTATTCCAAAAATATGGAAAGAAGGCAGCAGGCATCACCTCATCCATGGAATATTCAGGCTCATAATTAGGGAAGACACATTGCCTTCATCTACGTTTTGTTTCATACCTGTCATATTGCCAAGACAAATTGGAATTGTTCCCATTAGATTATTCACTGCTAGATCCAATATTCGCAGTGCAGGAAGTGAGCATAGTTGTGAAGGAATACTGCCATTGAACATGTTTTCTCGCAGTCTTAGAATCTGTAGAAACTGAAAGCTTTGTCCAAACCAATGTGGAACACTTCCAGAGATTTTGTTTTTACCAAGATCTAAAACTAGCAAGTTCCTGCAATTGTTCATTGTCACAGGAATTTCTCCATGGAGATTGTTGTTGCTCAAGTATATTGACCCAAGCCTAGTTAGATTTCCCAAAGAACTCGGTATGACTCCAGACAACTTGTTGGACGATAGATCAAGGAGACTCATAGAATGCACCTTCCAACAATCAGGGATTTTGCCAACTAATTTATTCCTTTTAAGGTGCAACTCGTCCAAAAGTTCTATCTCACATAATGAGGTTGGTATTGGACCGCTTAAGAGGTTATCATTCAGATTCAAGTAAGTCATATGAGGCATCACCAGGCTAATAACTTGTGGAATAGGTTCTGCAATTAAGTTGTGAGAGAGATCTAACCATTGCAGTTTAGAATGAAATTTCAGCAAAGAACCATTTATTTTGTTGTAAGAGAGATCCAGGGAGGAGAATGACATGAGACCGAGCCAATCAGGGAGAGCTCCTATGATGGATGAGTCGGACAACAGTATGTCTTCTGCATTGACTTGCGTTTTTATCCATTGCGGAAATTCCTTTCTGAAATTGCAAGATATCATCCCAATATAACTCAGATTGAAGGGTGGTATCCAATCGGAATCCACCTCAAAAGCTAAATAGTTGTTGTTGATATTTAAGTACTCTAGCTTCGAGAGGTTCGCGAAGTGGATTTCGGAAATTGTTCCTCTCAAGGAATTTCCTGAAAGATCTAACCAGTCAAGATCTTGAAGTTGCCCGAGACTCTGTGGAATGGTGCCATTTAGAAGATTGTTACTGAGATCTAAAAACTGTAAGCCTTGCAATCCTCCTAATGCCTCTGGAATATTCCCTATCAATTTATTAGAAGAAAGAGAAAGTTGTTCCAAGCATAACCAACCGTATGATGGCGGGATGGTTCCATGGAATTGATTAGACGATAGGTCAAGCCATGTCAAGTTTTTCAAGTGCACTAGCCAATTTGGCAAAGCTCCTTGAAGAAAATTCTCTCTCATATCCAATAGCTCCAAGTTTTTCCCGATAAGCCCTGAAAAATTTCCCTCGACTGAAAATAACTCATCGTGAAGTCTGTTATTAATCAATGATAGTGACTCGATGAATGGTTTGTTCCTTAAGAAACATAACAACCCTCCTTCAATGCTTTGCAAAAAATTGTTTTCAAGATGGAGATCAACAAGACTTGTCAAGTTATCAAACCACCTTGGTATTGAAGAGTTGAAATAATTCTCTGAAAGATCGAGATGTTGAAGAGAAGTCATGTTTTGAAATATAGTACTTGGGATGGGACCTTGGAAAAAATTGCATGAAAGATCAAGGTATTGAAGAGAAGTCATGTTTTGAAATATAGTGCTTGGGATGGGAACTTGGAAAAAATTCCCTGAAAGATCGAGGTACTGAAGATCAAGATGAGTAGGCAGGTGAAAGTCATGAAGCCTGCAATCTGATAGGCTTAAATGAGATAAAGATGGGAGTATATCGATCACCCGCATGGGGTCTCCATATTTAGTAAAATTCAGGCCGCTCATGTCAAGGTACTTTAATGCTTGAAGATGGGAAACCCATTGAATGTCATCAACGGCAGCCACATGATAATCACTATGGAGATCGAGGACTTCCAACTGAGTGAGATTTCCCCATTCACTAGGAAAAGTTGCAAAACCAAAAGACTTGGATAAATTAAGGTACCTCAATTGCTTCATCGAGCCGATATCATTGAGTATGTTTGCCTTTTCGAAATAGATCCTGCTCAACTCTAGGTAGCTCAAGTATCTCAAGTTCAGCAAAGACGAGTTCAATTCACTAGCTGTGAAAGACATATGGTGAAATGGGAATTCCATTCCTGGCACGATTTGGAGCATGATGACATGTCCATTTGCTCGGTCGCACTTTACTCCGGTCCATTGGCAACAATCTCCACTGTTCCACGAAGAAAGGATGTGAGATGTGTTTGAGAGACTTTGTTTTAGCTGGAGTAGAGCATCCCTTTCGTCTTCAAAGCAAATTGAGGATGAGCTTCTATTTCTGCACAAGCATACACACGCATGGTCTAAAATTAACAACAGACTTACTAGTACAAGCACTGTTACACTATCATGTTCCGCCATGAATGATGACGATATTGAAAACAAAAGGTATATGGCGCATGAACGCCACTCGATTAGGCTTCAAGTTTTTGGCTTGGGTGTATTGTTCAAATTCTGACGATATTTAACTTATTGTCTATTGCCATAAGCCAAGCAATAGACAACAGGTTAACGAAGTCGTAGCTCGAAGATGTACGCACTTTGGCGGGGCTGGACTCAACAGCATTGTTGCGGAGAAACTTCAGGTATGAACGAGTTTTGCATTGCAAGACCCGCAAACACCAAGTCAAAGTCTTCAGGTCCACGTCGTCATGCTATGCAACGACTCGGGTCTGTCTACATTCATCTGGTCGCATTTTCCTTTGTATGAGTGCAAATTCTAACACGGTTTTAAGTGCACCTAATTCAAACACTAGTCAAATGCTCATCATGGATTTTGAGTATGTATTCACATTTCTTTTAAAAAGTACATCTATGGGATGTTTATTATGAAAGGAACGATGGAAAATTAGCAAGACCATAAACTAAAGTGCAATACAATATTAATCAATTCTTATAAATCTCTTTCGGATCGAAAGATCGCTCTCTTCAATTTTCCTATAGATATCAACTGTTCGTTGGACGATGACAAGACAGTAGGAGAATTTTAAGGGCCAGACAAATAGTGATATTTTACGAAATTGTTGTCAACTGTTTTAAAAATTTTAACTTTTCTATGAAAGCGTGGTTTGATAATAAAAAATTTTGTTACTCCCTGTCACGATCTTTTGAGACGAATGACATCCCCAAGGCGTTTGGATGATTTATCAAGCGAACTTCTCTTGCGAGATGGGCACTTACACTTGATGCAAATTCTCGAGTCCTATCAGTGGTAACATTATTTACACTTGATTGATTATGACATTTATTCTTGCTTTAAAATTAGCAAGAACCTCACAAGTAAATTGAAGTTAACTTAAATTGAGTGATATGAAGAAATTGAGGAATTTGGCTTTGATTAAGGTAGGATTTCACTAGAAAATGTAAGTTACTATGTGATGAAGCTTCCTTAGTCAGAAGAAAGAGAAAAGTCTTTCATCGGATTCATCATCTAATGTTGATCTGAGCAACATGTGTGCCCATGCTGATCCTTTAGCGATAGCGCTAGTGACTACTACAGAAAACTTTAAAATCAACACGCGTAAAAAGTCTGATTTTTCAAGTCTCTCGTTTCAATTGTGATCTATTATTGTGCCGTGAATCTTGACTTAATAAAAACGGCTTTTCCCACTTCTTTAATAAGGTGATGACGATGTTACGAATGACAAGTTCTTCTTGTACACATCGGTTGAAATCCATCTTTCAACTCTCATGATTACGGCAATTCTCTATTATTGTATTTATGGGTGCATGAGTGACATTACCAACTTTCTCTCATCTTATATGAGAATCTAAATCTTATTTGTTGGAATATAATAAGCAAAAATGACAGAATCTTGCAATTTACGTCAACACAAAATCACCAGAGAAATAAACGAGAAATAATAAGAACACCAGAAATTTACGTAGTTCGGTCCGAGTATCGGTATCTATATTCATGGGGAGAGCCAGCAGCAAATAATCCACTATAATCATAAAATCAAAGTTTACAATCGCTTACACGCTCGAATGTTTCCCACACTTAAATTTAACCCCAAACCCAATGTGTTTATAAATAAATAACTCACTTAGACATAAACTCATAACACAAAAAGTACCGCGTGTTCAAGCTCGAAACAAAAATGCGCGCGGCTCTCATAAGCTTGACTTGTGCAACTTGCGACTCCTTTTTCTTTCTCTGCTTTCATAGAGCTTCGATGGCTTCTCTCTTCTACGTGGGGCTCCACATCCCTTTTATATGTGTGTGCCCAAAAGTCAAAGTCTTGACTTTTGGGCCCACCTCCTTCTATTTCACGTGTAGAGGCCATCCTTTAATTTCCATCGGCGAAAAAGGAAACTCAGCTGTGAATATTGTGTGTGCATGTGCCCAAAAGTCAAGGTCTTGACTTTTGGGCCCCACCTGGATAACAACCTTCAGCAAGCTTCTGCGAAAAGAAGAAATTTTTATCTTCTTTTTATTTCCTCTTTTTTGTAATCCTTCGCGAAGACCGACGAAGTTTCTTCTACTTGGGAAATATTTATCAATAAAATTCGATTTAACAAATCGTCATCCGAATTCAAACTCGAGACATTAATTTAACAATTATCCGCCTTGGCTCGATGTTTGAAGCCAAGTTACAGTGCTCATCATCCATGCTGCTCTCCCAATGCCCCGACGGGCGCTCACTCTCCACAGACACCAATAGAGCTCGAGCAAAACTGGAGCTTCGCCAAAGGAACAGACTTAGTCATCATGTCTGCCAGGTTATTTGCTGTATCAATCTTTTTAACAATAACATTACCATTAACTAAGATATCTCGGATGAAGTAGTACATGATGTTGATGTGCTTCGTTCGCTTGTGATAAATTGGATTATACGCAAAATATATCGCACCTTAGTTATCACAGTGTATATCCACACTTTTCTATTCTAACCCAAAATACGAGAGCAAATTTTGTAACTGTTAGGGAAATCTCTTATGATGTTTTGAAGATGACAAAATAAATCAAAGGCTACTAACATGTTTAATGGTTAAGTAATAGACCATGCAGAGATAGAACATGTAAAGGATATTATCAAAGTCAGAAGACGACCGTAAGACCGAATGGAACATATGTCCAAAGTATATTATGAAGATTTCCAGACTTGTGTCAAAGTCGAAGACCGCGTACTCAAGACTCAAAGTCTGAAGACTGCTAGACTTTAGTGTCAAAGTCTGTTCTACATCAGAAGTCTGTCATTCTGACTAAATCCAGACTGAACGTGAATGCTGAACCAGAAGATAGACTCTATCTTTAAGCCGAAGCCGAATCGCAGACCTTAAAGCTAAATCAGTTCGAAGGCGTATATGTTCGTACCCGATTGTAAAGTCTACGACTCCAGATTGTAAAGTCTATTGCTCTCAGACTTTACATCCAGACTCGACAGATCGTAACTCAAGCCCAATCATATAACGGCTAGTGATCTAGTTTGGATTCCACATCAAGATTGATTTGATTGATTCAATCTAATTGATTGACAATTGGATGTTGAAGACAAGATCTTTCTATACGAAGAAGCTTTACTTATGGAAACCAAGATTTCGTTTGTATGGGCGATCGGAATCAATTTGGGATTTTACCTTTGTCACTCAACGGCTACCAAATCTTCTAGATACGAGCTGTCCAATGGGTATATTGGAAGACGATTCTCCGGATGCTGTCCAACGGGTAGTTTGGAAGTGGAGGAGTATTTAAGGAGATGAAGGACCGATGAGCAAGTAAGAGACGGAGCGTAGAATTTATAATTCCAAAGTCTGAGCGACTTTTGATCATATACTTGTCTCTTGAGAGCTTAAACGTTTGTAATCGTGAGAGAAATACCAAAAGAGTGACTTAGTGAGATAGTGTGATCTACTACTAAGTGTTTGCACTCGAAGTTGTAATCTCTTGTTGATTGCATAGTGGAATCCAGCCAAGAAGGCTGTTATCGTGGGAGAGTGGACGTAGGCTTGGATTAAGCCAAACCACTATAAATATTGTGTTCTTATTCTCTTCCCTAATTCCTTTATTTTGTTCATACTAGCACTCTCAATTGGTATCAGAGCCAAGTGCTCGGTTTATAAAAGTGTTTTTACTTTTGAGCTAAAGATTCTTTATGGCTAGTATGTTGGCACCAGGTCTTATGGAAGGGCAAAGCAACACAAGGCCACCATATTTTGATGGAAGAAAATACAAGCAGAATGGCCAGAAAAGAACAAAAAAGGAGAAGATGATGAGCAAGAAAATTTATGCTTGATGGAACATTCAGAATCTGAGTCTGACTCAGACACAGACTCAGAATCAGAGTCTGATTCAGAACCAGACTCAGAATCCGATGAGGAAATCAAGGAAATAAAGGAAAAGAAGAAGTTGGTAAGGAATGTTTTTGGGCACGTAATTCTCATTATGCTTGAAATTCGATATATCATTGATTGATTCAGATTTTATAATGATCATATTTTGTTTTATTGAAGAAAGAATCGCATGATTTTTTTTGTGATTCAAAATTTAATTTGATACGTGTGATCATTTTTGATATCATGCTTAAAGACAAAAGAATTTATTTGGTTTAATTTTATACTCTCAAATGTAATCATATTTTGCAAAGTAAAAATCTGTTTTACGTGATGATGCAAGATATTCTTAGATATTCAAAGATTTTATTCTCTCTGTTTTTATCGTACTATGACTAAGTGAGAATTTATTTTTCAAAATATCATTATGTATAATATTCTTTCGTTGAATACATTGTTATGATGAATTAAGAAATAATATTTGTTTATGGAGATTATATATTTTGCTCTAACGTCAATGAAGGATCCAAATTAATGGATACCAAAAAGGGAAAGGAGTTGATTGCAAGAAATTTGACAAGGCAAGAATGATTACAAATCTACGCAGATTTTGGTGCAATCAGAAAATATTTCTTGCGACAATTGAATTTTTGCTTATTGAGGAAATCCCTTATGCATCGTACAAAAGGGGGAGAAAGCAAATCCAAAAGAAAAGGAAAAGAATCGTGATCATCTCAAAAAGGCAACAAATTGAGGGGGAGCTTTGATCAATTTTGGAAAAATCTTTTTGGATTGATCGTGATCTTATTATGGATGGAATGAAAGGTAAATGTGTCAGAATTTGTTCAAAAAAAAATCCGGTTAGTGCATCTTTTATTACCTTTTGTCATTAACAAATCTCTTACTGATATTATCATTTCATTATGACAAAAAGGGTACGTGAATTTCATGATGCATCTGTGATTTTTATTGGATATTTGCTGATATATATAATCGAAGTGAGCTATTTTGCATATCCTTAATATTCGACTTGTTTATAAAAGTTGATTTTTGGAAATTGTGATTCATGCAAAATATTTGTTATCATTCTCTACGTGAATCCATTATTATCGCTTTTTGATTATGACAAAAAGGGGGAGAATATATGAATATGCATATGTGCTGATTGGTTAATATTATATATGGCATAATATTGAGCTGCGATTATTTTTCTATATATTCTTATGCTCAATCTATTTGCTATCTTCTCGATATCCTTTGATTTAAAAGTATGTTTACAAATCTGCATATTCAGAGATTGTTTTGTCATCATCAAAAAGGGGGAGATTGTTAGGGAAATCCCTTATGATGTTTTGAAGATGACAAAATAAATCAAAGGCTACTAACATGTTTAATGGTTAAGTAATAGACCATGCAGAGATAGAACATGTAAAGGATATTATCAAAGTCAGAAGACGACCAGAAGACTGAATGGAACATATGTCCAAAGTATATTATGAAGATTTCCAGACTTCTGTGTCAAAGTCTGAAGACTGCTAGACTCAAGACTCAAAGTCTGAAGACTGTTAGACTTTAGTGTCAAAGTCTGTTCTACATCAGAAGTCTGTCATTCTGACTAAATCCAGACTGAACGTGAATGCTGAACCAGAAGATAGACTCTATGCTGAAGCTGAACTGGGTACAGACCTTAAAGCTAAATCGTTCGAAGCGATATGTTCGGACCCGATTGTAAAGTCTACGACTCAGATTGTAAAGTCTATTGCTCTCGACTTTACATCCGCACTCGACAGATCGTAACTCAAGCCCAATCATATAACGGCTAGTGATCTCGGTTTGGATTCCACATCAAGATTGATTTGATTGATTCAATCTAATTGATTGACAATTGGATGTTGAAGACAAGATCTTTCTATACGAAGAAGCTTTACTTATGGAAACCAAGATTTCGTTTGTATGGGCGATCGGAATCAATTTGGGATTTTACCTTTGTCACTCAACGGCTACCAAATCTTCTAGATACAGAGCTGTCCAATGGGTATATTGGAAGACGATTCTCCGGGATGCTGTCCAACGGGTAGTTTGGAAGTGGAGGAGTATTTAAGGAGATGAAGGACCGATGAGCAAGTAAGAGACGGAGCGTAGAATTTATAATTCCAAAGTCTGAGCGACTTTTGATCATATACTTGTCTCTTGAGAGCTTAAACGTTTGTAATCGTGAGAGAAATACCAAAAGAGTGACTTAGTGAGATAGTGTGATCTACTACTAAGTGTTTGCACTCGAAGTTGTAATCTCTTGTTGATTGCATAGTGGAATCCAGCCAAGAAGGCTGTTATCGTGGGAGAGTGGACGTAGGCTTGGATTAAGCCAAACCACTATAAATATTGTGTTCTTATTCTCTTCCCTAATTCCTTTATTTTGTTCATACTAGCACTCTCAGTAACCATATTGCCTCCTTCACTACAAAAGTTAGTGCCATGTACTCTGCCTCAGTCGAAAACAAGGCAATGTGATCCTGTAAGGACTCTTTTCAACTAATTGCACCACCAACTAGTGTAAACATGTACCCTGCTAAAGACCTACAATCATCCAAGTCACCGGCGTGATCTGAATCCACAAAACCAGTGGTCTCACTACCATTGCGGTCCCTCCGGTACACTATACCCACATCTGTTGTCCTCTTCAAATATCTAAAGATCCATTTTACAGCTTTCCAATGAGCTTTACCGAGACGCTTCATATAATAACTAATCACACTCACAATTTGTGAAATATCAGATCTAGTGCTCACCATAGCATACATAATACTACCCACGACAGTAGAATAAGGAACACGGGACATATGCTCCTCCTCCTCCTCCTCAGTCTGCAGTGATAATTTATTTGAAAATTTAAAGTGCTTCGCTAAAGGTGTACTTACAGATTTTGCCAACTGCATATTAAAACGTGCCATGATCTTCTCAATATATTTCTTCTGAGATAGACGTGAAAATCCTGCAGTCCTATCACTCAAAATCTCCATACCCAATATTTTCTTTGCAGCACCTAAATCTTTCATCTCAAATTCAGACCGCCTCTTCAGCACATCAATATCGAACATATTATTAGCTGCTATCAGCATATCATCAACATATAAGAGTAGAAATCAAAGAACCATTTTCCGATCTCCTATAGTAAATGCAGCTATCCATCTGACTTTTTGTATAATCTTAACTAGCCATAAAAGTATCAAAACGTTTATACCACCGTCTAGGAGACGGTTTCAACCCATATAATGATTTCTTTAACAAGCAAACATGATCTTCCTTACCCAAAATAGCAAATCCCTCTGGTTGCCTCATGTAAATCTGCTCCTCCAACTCATCGTGAAGAAACACAGTTTTCACATCTAACTACTCTACCTTGAAATCCTACGAAGCAATTAAGGCAAGTAAAACACAAATTGAAATATGTCTTTCCACAAAAAAGAACACCTCATTGTAGCCAATGCCCTCATGCTATGTACATCCCTTCGCCACAAGTCTCACCTTATACCTCGCTACCTCGACACCGGGAATGCCTTTTTTCCATTTAAAGACCCATTTACTTCCGACAATCTTTTGGCTCTTTGGTACTTTGACCAGCTCCCATGCCTAATTTCGATTGAGTGATTCCATCTCTTCACTCATAGCCCCTAGCCACTGTGACAACTCCGAACTGGCCATCGCCTTAGAGTAAGACGAAGGCTCATTTGTCTCCACCTCATTACCTACAGTCAATGCATTAGCAATATCTATATAACCATAACATACCGGTGATTTAATATGCATTCTCTATCTATCTGCGGCTATAGTGTGCTGTAACTTTGCTGGTTGTTCACTATCACCAACTTCAGGAACTGCGGCTTCATCTGTAGTCTCAACTTCTATTACCTTTGAGGTCTTTAAAGTCTTTACCAAAAGCTCCACCTCACTAATGACATCATAATATGTCTTATCTGCTGGTTGTATCTCAGAACTCCTCCATTGAAGCATTGCAGTCTCATTGAAGATCACATCTTTGCTGATTAAAAAACCGGGTAATCTAGGATCAGTGCACCACGGCCAGTAGCCTTTCACCCCATGTGCATAACCCATAAATATGCACTTCTTCGCCCTCGGCTCAAGCTTACCATTACTCGCATGAGCATAGCAGGACATCCGAGTTTACGTAATCCGGAGTAATTAATAGGTTTCCCCGACCATACTTCCTCAAGAGTCTTCCATTCGATAGCAAATGATGGAGATCGATTAACCAAATAACATGCCATGTTCACTACTTCAGCCCAAAATTCCTTGCCAAGTCCTGCATGTGAAAGCATGTATCGAGCTCACTCAAGCAAAGTTTTGTTCTTTTGTTCTACCACATCATTCTGCTGTGGTGTCCCAGGTACTGTACAGTGTCTCACAATACATTCTTTCTTGCAGAACTCGGTAAAATCTTTACCACAAAACTCCATGTCATTATTGGTTCTCAGGCACTTGATTTGTTTATCCGATTGCTTCTTAATCAATGTCTTAAATTTCTTGAACCGATCGAACACTTCATTTTTTGTGCTTCAGAAAGTATACTCATACCTTCCTCGAATAATTGTCAATAAATGTTAGCATATATCAGGCACCTCATTTCGAAAGAATCGAAGACGAGCCCTAGACGTCTAAATGAATATATTCAATTGGTCATTTGGTTGAATGAATAGCTGTAGTAAACTTAACTCGATGCTGCTTCCCAAAAATACAGTGCTCACATAAGTCCAACTTCCCTATCTTTTGACCATTCAACAATCCCCTTTCACTAAGCATCGTCATACCTGCCTTGCTCATATGTTATAAACGCATATGCCATGAGTCAAGTTGGAGTCTAACTCACCTGATGAAACTGCAGCGGTTTCAATCACGGTCTCTCCTAGTAGATGATAGAGAGTATTAACTTTCTTCCCCTTCATCATTGTCATGACACCTCGATAGATCTTCAATACTCCACCTTCAGTGGTGTACCTACACACGATGTCATCGAGTGTCCCCAAAGAAATAAGGTTCTTTTTTAGCTCTGGTACATGCCTCACATCTATCAATGTACACACCACCCCCATCATGCATCTGAATCCGAATTGTCCCTATCCCCACAGCCTTATAGATTGCATTATTCCCCAAAAGAACTCTACCACCATTTGCAGTCTGGTAAGTAGTAAACCAGTTCTTATGAGGCATCATATGATAAGAACACACCGAATCTAGCACCCATTCATCTCCTGACGAAGTAGTAGTCACACATTAGACAGCTTCTGCATCACTATTGCTCCCCTCGGCAATGTTTGCCACACTGCTTATGGTATTCTACCTATCAGTCTTCTTCCTCCGCTTTGGACAATATCTCCTAATGTGCCCCTCCTCGTGATACTCAAAGCACTTCACACATCCCTTGGACTTTCTATGGCATGATTTCGATCTGACTTTACCTCTGCTGCTACTAGGCTCTCGATGTTATTCTCTACCCCAAATCATCAGTGCTTGTGCTACTCCTTACACTAGACCGTCATCTTGCAACTTTCTTTGCCACTCTTTAGAGAATAAGGCGGACTTTACCTCTTTTGAGGTAATTATAGTACGCTCCTACAACAATGAATCAGTAAAGTGCTCCCATGACTCTGGTAAAGAGGCTAACAACATCATGCCTTATTCTTCATCATCAAGTATCTTACTGACGTTCTTCAAATCCATCATGAATTTATTAAATTCATCTAGGTTGGTTCTTATAGACGTACCTTCAGTATATCTAAATTGAAACATCTTCTTCAACATGTATAAGTGATTGTTCAAACATTTCTTCACATAGAGTGCTTGAAATTTTGCTCATAATACTGCAACATCCTTCTCCTCAGCAACCTCTATTAAGACCTCATCCGACAAATTTAACAGGATTGTACTATTTGCTCTTTTCATTAGCTCTACCCTCTCTGAAGCTTTTATTATAATAGGCAACTCATCTTCACCATGCAGTGAATTGGTCAAACCTTGGATTGTCAATAATGCCCGCATCTTGATGTTGTTGCTCCCGTTAAACTTCTTAATTTCAGATTTCCTCTTAAACATAATTGCAGTAACAAAATTTCCAGATAATAATCAGAAAAACAAAACTTCCAAATCACAATCAGGAAATCTTATCCCAACTAAGCTTTGATACCAATTGTTGGAATATAATACATGGAAACGATATGATCTTGCAATTTACGTCAATGCGAAACTACTAGAGAAATAAACGAGAAATAATAAGAACACCAGAAATTTATGTGGTTCAGTCCGAGTATCGGTACCTACATCCACAGATAGAGCCAGCAGTAAATAATCCACAATAATCAAAGAATCAAAGTTTACAATCGCTCACACGCTCGAATGTTTCCCACATCTAGATTTAATCCAAAACCCAAGATGTTTATAAATAAACAACTCATTTGGACATAAACTCATGGCACAAAAATTACCACGCATTCAATCTCGAAACAAAAACATGCGCAGCTCTCATAAGCTTGACTTGTGTGGCTTGTGGCTCCTTTTTGTTTCTCTACTTTCGTAGAGCTTCAGCGGCTTCTCTCTTCTACGTAGGGCTCTACGTCCCTTTTATATGTGTGTGCCCAAAAGTCAAAGTCTTGACTTTTGGGCCCACCTCCTTCTAGAGGCTACCCTTTAATTTCCATCCACGAAAAAGGAAACTCATGCGTGAATATTGTGTGTGTGCATGTGCCCAAAAGTCAAGGTCTTGACTTTTGGGCCCCACCTGGATAACAAACCTTGGCAAGCTTCCACAGAAAAGAATAATTCGTATCATCTTTTTATTTCCTCTTTTTGTAATACTTCACGGAGACCAACGAAATTTCTTCTACTTGGGAAATTTTTATTAATAAAATTCAATTTAATAAATTGTCATCCAAATTCAAACTCGAGATATTAATTTAATATTATCAATAATCTGTCTCCACGAGGCTTAATTCGCATGGGAGATAGATTATTTGTTAGATTAGATATGGATTAGTTTCAGCAATTATAATTTAGCTAAATGCAAAGAGCAAGTGACCAAGCAGAGTTGTGTATTAACGTGAGTGTAGTTCTGTTTATGCACTTTCCATGAGTCCCTTTATGATCTCGCTTATCTTATACTTCCTGGAAAATGTAACCATTATCACTATGAATTTCAACTGAAATGGGAAGTTACATGTTTCTTTGGATCAAAGTTTGGTAAATTGTCCTTACCAAAAAAAAAAAAAAGTTTGGTAAATTGAAAGTCTACAAATAACTCCCAGTCAACTCAACGATTATTGCTCCACATTTCAATTGGAAAAATTAGAATGGAAAGTCACATGTTCTTTCTATCAAAGTTTCTAAAATTGGAAGTCCACATATAACTCCAGGTCAACTCAACCTATCGCTTATGGCATGGTCTATTAATCTCATCCTCAGAGCTAGCCCAGGAGTGCAAGTAGCCACGGCTCACTATCATTGTTGTGAGTCAGGAGCACCAACACGGACGGACTTTGGTGAGGCTGGACCAACGGCATTATTGTGGAAAAACTTAAGGTATGGCCAAGTTTTGCAGTGCAAAACCCGCAAGCGCCAAATCAAAAAGTCTTGAGGTCCATGTCGTAATGCTATGCAAAGACTTGGGTCTGTCTAAATTCATCCGGCTGTATTTTCCTTCGTATGATGCAAATTCTAGCAGGGTTTGAAGTACGCCTAATTCAGCCACTACTCAAATGCTCATAATGGACTTTGAGTACGTATTCACATTTCTTTTCAAAAGTGCGCCTTTGGGATGTTTATCATGAAGGAACGATGAAAATTAGTAGTACAATATTAATCGATCCTTGTGAATCTCTTTTGGGATGAAAGATCGCTCTCTTGAATCTTCCTATTGATATCAATTGTTCATTGGAGGATGACAAGATAATAGGAGAATTTTAAGAGCTGGCCAAATAGTAATATTTTACAAGATCATTGTCAACTGTTATACAAATTTAAACTATTAAATGAAAGTGTGGTTTGATAACTAAATATTCTATTACTCTCTATTGAGACCCTTTAGAGATGAACGACATCCCTGAGGTGTTTGGGTGGATTATCAAGGGAACCTCTCTTGTGAGATAGGTACTCACACTTGACATGAGCTCTCCAAAGTCCCATCGGTCGCAACATTATTTACACTTGATTGGTTATGACATTTATTCTTGCTGTAAAATTAGCACGAACCTCACAAATAAATTGAAGTTAAACTTAAAATGAGTGATATGAAGAAATTGAGGAATCTGGCTATGATTAAAGTAGGATTTCACCGGAAAAATATAAGTTGCTATATGATAAAGCTTCCCTAGTCGGAAGAAAGAGAAAAGTCTTTACTTGGATTCGTCATCTAATGTTGATCTGAGCAACAAGTGCGTCTATGGCGGTCCCTTGTTGACTCCACTGGTGACTACTACAAAAAAACCTTTGCAATTATGTCTTTTAAGTTTCTTGTTCCAACTGTGCTCTATTATTATTGTGTTGGGGGTCTTCATTTGATAAAAATGGCTTTTCTCACTTATTTATTAAGATGATGGTGATGTAGAGAATGATGAGTTCTTGTTGTACATTTTGGTTGAAATCCTTTTTCAATCCTTGTAAAAACGGTAACTCTCTATTGTTGTATTACGGGTCTTGTTCCATTGATTCTTAGAAACTCATGTCAATGATGACGGCATCGAATAGCTAATGTGATCCTTTGGCCTAGATAACAAGAGTCAAACCCTCAAAATGTGTCTCATTTGGTAACAATTTACTGATGTGAAAGTGACATTACCAACTTTCTCTCATCTTATATGGGACTTTTGATCTTATAGCTAATCCATCTCATGAGACGTACTTCACATAGGAGACGGATTATTTGTTAGATTAGATGTGGACTAATTTCAGCGATGATGATTTAGCAAAAGTCTAAAGAGCAAGTGATCAAAGTTGTGTAACAACACAAGTGTAGATTTGTTTCTACACTTTACATGGGTCCCTTGTGATCTAGCCTATCTTATGAGTCAGGAAAAACTTATCCATCATCACCATGGATTCCATTTATAAAAATAGAATGGGAAGTTACATGTTTCTTTCAATTGATGTTTGGTAAATTGAAAGTCTACAAATAACTCCCAGTCAATCAATGATTGTCACTCGTTGCATAGTTTCTTATCTCATCCTCACTATCATACAGCTTCAAGTTGAAACCGAGCAAGTGCTTGGCTTTGCCCCCTGCTATAATCCAAGCAATAGATGACATGTTAACGAAATCGTAGCACAAATGGCATCATTGTGGAAAAACTTAGGCAAGGGTGAGACTTGCAGTGCAAGACCCACAAGCACCAAGTCTAAAGTCTTGAGGTCCTTTCAATAAATGCAAATCCTGAAGTATGTCTAATCAGCCACTTCTCATATACTCATCATCGAGACTCGGTTACGTAAATTTTAGCTATAGTACGTTATCAGCACCTTTCCTCCTTTGATAAAACGGTGTTTCATGTAATCTTTTCTAATGTTCGTCCCTAAACAAGAAAAACTACATGGCCACACATAAAGGCGCAAGCAATAAAATGAAAACAATTATAATAAAACAAATAAATGGCAGAAATGATAAGACCTTGAGCCACATCTGGCAACATTATTCGGCGTCCTATTACAAAGCACCAGGACACAACCTCATCAACTATACATAAAAGGAGAGTGAATTTGCAAATGTGATATGATGTGTAAATAATGTACTAAACAACATATATTTTTGAAATGAGCCAATCGATATGGAAATATTTAGCATTGTGCAATAAAAAATGCAATGTAATCATAATAAATCTAAATTTCTTTAAATGCACCCCTAGTCATATTTCTGTAAATTTTTTAATGAACATCCAATCTAAAATTACTAGCAAGCAATATATAATTTTTATCTTTTCCAATTTATGACATACGACCTATTGAAAATAAACGTGCAAATATAGCAATCAAATGAAACTCCAATTCATGGGAAGTCCCAATTTTTCTAAGATGGCAATTGTGTGCATAGGAATGTCGTGTAAAGAATATGTAAGATAGCATGATGCAAAGTCTAACATGGGCATGACATGGGCAACTACTTTCGCATGAAATTGAATTCTCCACACATGCGGTGGGATAACCTGAGCCGTGATCAATGAAGCTTGAAGAGAGTGTATGAAGTTGGAATATGCAACTCTCGATTATAAACGAAAGGAGGTTCATATAAATGGTGGTCAAGATTTACGAAAGAGTAATTTTTGCGGAATTATAAGCATTTGCTTTTAACTAAGAATGCAAGTGCAACAAAACAAAAGGCCTCTTGTGATATGAGCAAGCTCGAGTTCATCTGTACATTCCTATGCATCTCTCTCTATTCCCCCTAGTTTTCAACAATAAACAGAACTTGTCTCTAACACCGATCCATTTTATGTGTCGGAAGATATCTGCAACACCTGTCAAAAAGAAAAAGGAAACATTTCTGCTAAAAGAAGCTTCTCTCACAGGACGATGGCAGACAAGAAACACCTTTGCCCGATGCCTCTCACAGACGTTTCACGCCAACTTTGGCCATCTTTGTAACATTCAACCTGTGACAATACCAGTCGAGGCATAAGCTAAACGATGCTCCAGAAGTAAATCGGATGAGCAGTTATTTGACAAATTTTGAGGACTCAGAGTCAATCCAATGCCTGGCTGTAAATTATACATGAATCATGACATAGAAAATGGAGGGAGGCAGAAAACTCACTGTGTCTACAATGCCTTCATCAGCCTTTACACCTCCAATCGCATATATTGACTCACTAAGGACGGAGGCGGCAGAATACCCTCTAGCGCAATTCATCGGTCCCAGCCATCCAGCAATCCAGGCACGGATCATACACGTCAACACTCGGAACCATTGAAGTTCCATCAAAACCACCCAAGGCATATCTATTGAAGGAGTACAGATAAGACACAATACTCAAGAAAACTGAAACTCGAAGTTGAGCAGAGTACAGTAAAGCTAGCTTTAATTAATTTACAGTTGAAACAATGACCAGCTAAATGAACAACTGGAAAAAAAAACTAATTTTGCAGTGCTGTCCTTTAATTATGTTAGCAGAACGGAAGAAGAAGGGAGACTACAAGGAATTTGTTTATTAGACTTACATTGTGAGAAAATACTTAATACACAAGAAGCATAGACGTGAAACAGTATCACGTCCATGTCAAGGGAGAATACAACATGCTTTTCCAGCATCTATAGGCTAATATCATCAAATAAAATTGAACAGCTGGCATCAAAAGGAACATACGGGTATACTTACAGTTTTTCATTCAGCGAGACCAGTGAATGGCAGCCCCTCTTTTGGTCAAGCTTCCAATTTTGGCCCATGAATGTTCTCTTGGGTCAAATCTTTCAGCCGAACTGAAATAAATCAGCAGAGGAAAAATTACCAACTCTCTGCTGTAGCTAACTCTGATGTAAAAGATTTCATATGCCATGCAAGAAATATATAGATTCTTCTCCTTTATTGTGAGGATTATTAGGTCTACAAGGGTATTTTTGAAGTTCCAGATATGTAAGAGATATGGACATAAAAATAACTTGCATTTCACCAGTAAAGGTTTCTTAGGGTAAGATTGCAAAAGCACTAGTGTTCATATGAGGAATGACCCTGCCATTTTCCATCAGCTGCAACAACATATGAAGGGTTAATCACACGCCAGATACTTTCACAGGTTGCACGGAAGTTGACAAGAATGCCCCCAGAAAAGTTGTTGGAGAAATCTTTCCAGAATATTTTGAAGCTGACAAAACGTTTCTTTCAGTCTAAGTCTGGATGTTCGGAGACCGTCAGTTTAAAGTCTGAAGACTTTATTCTCTCAAGACTCAAGACTCAAGACTCAAGACTCAAGACTCAAGACTCAAGACTCAAGACTCAAGACTTAAGTCTATTCTCACCGACGTCTTTCTAATCCAAGTGACGAAGGAAATCCAAAGCCGAGGTATATGGTTGAGGATTCGATCCTATCCTCTGGAATAGATTCTTTGGTTGGATAATCATTTCGGATTCTTTAATTCTTATCTAAGATCGATTGAAGATCCGATGGTCGATGAAATAATCTTGGAAAGTTCTATTCTTGGAAACCAAGATCCCGATTGTATGGGCGAACAAGATTGATGGGCTATCGTCGATTCCTTAAATAGCTCGGATGATCTTCTTGATTGATTCCGTCCAACGGGTAGATTGGAGGAATTCCTTTGGAAAGTGCCAACGGCTATGATGGCATAAAGGAGTATAAAATGAAGACGTTCTAGTTGATTTAAGTGTGTGATCGATAGAAAAATTCCGTACGAAGATCCTTGATTGTTAGTCGATACGGCTTGAGCGAAATTGTATACACAAAGAGTGTTAATACTTGGTGACACCTTGAGCGAGTGTGGTAGATCATCTACACCTAGAAATCAAGGAAGATCAATACTTTGTAACAGCTCTTTGATCATAGTGGAATCCAGCCAATTGGTTGTCGGTGCGAAGAGTGGACGTAGGCTTGAATCAAGCCGAACCACTATAAACGCGTGTTCAATTCTCTCTTTCTCTTGCTCGGTCTTGCGATTGACTTTTAACCGTTGCAAATTCCTTTAACCGTTTAAATATTGTGTAATTCTCAAAGAAATTTTTATAAACCTATTCACCCCCTCTAGGTTCTCATACTAGCTATATCAATTGGTATCGAGCCCGTGTTCTTACTTTGTTTGAAGTGTTTTACTTGAGTAGAAGATCCATGGCTAGTATGCTAGCACCGGGGCTGATGGAGGGGCAAAGCAATACCAGACCTCCCTACTTTGATGGAAAAGATTACAACATCTGGAAAATAAGATGAAAGCTTTTCTACGATCAAAGGATCCTCTCGAATGGGATGTGGTGGAAAAAGGAATCACTCCTACTTGCTGCATCGATCCGAAGAGGGAAAGAAACTGTTGAAACCAAAGGAATGTCTCAAGAAGAGATAAACAAGAGACAAGCACTTTCGATGCTAAAGCAATTTATTCTTTATATTGTGCCTTGTCACCTACTGAATATAACGAAATATCTTCTTGTGTTACAGCAAAAGAAGTCGGGATAGATTACATATCACTTATGAAGGGACAGACCGAGTGAAGGAGACCAGAATTAACATTCTCCTTGGTCAATATGAAGCCTTCAAAATGAAACCAGGAGAATCGATAACTGACATGTTTAGTCGTTTTACAGATATTGTCAATGGTCTTGAGAACCAAGGACAAAAAATTTCTGATCCCATGAAGGTGAACAAGCTTCTGCGTGGACTCTCCAAGGATTGGAATCATATAAAGACTTCAATAAGAGAGACGCAAAGAATCATGCCATTATCTGTAGACGAGCTGATTGGAACTCTTCAGTCTTATGAAGTGGAACGAATTAATGAAGACGAAGATCCAAGAGGTAAGAAATCTATTGCACTAAAATCAAATGATGATTCGATGATGCGGATTACGAAGATGATATGGATGATGAGGAGCTCGCACTCATGATAAGAAGATTCGAGAAAACTAAACAGAAAAGGCAGAAGGTTCATCCCAAAGAAACAAAGCTTTCGAGACAAAGACCAAGTCTCGGTGATGATGAGGAACTAAGACCAAGTCGTTGATGATGAGGAACTAAACAAAGATGTAGTTTGCTTCGAATGTAAAAAGAAGGGACACATCGTAGACCCAACCGTCCTCTTCGAAAAGAAAAGAGGAAGAGCTGAGAAGTCTCGAAAAGCTCTTAAAGCCGAAACTTGGAGCGTCTGAGTGTGAAGAGAGTGATGAGGAATATGCCAACACCGTGTCGATGGCACAATCGGACTCGACTGGATCGAGACTCGAGACGGTGAATTTGAGGTAAGTGATTATAAAATCCCTGTCAAAGTCTCTAAATACATTAATGAGTTATGCTTCAGTCTTAAGACTTCTCTCAAAAAAGATTTCCGAACTTAAAAGGAAAACTCGGTTTTGAAACAAAAGGAAAACATTTTGGAAGAAAAAGTGGAAAGTTTAAACTTGAATGTTTCTACCCTTAAAGAGAATGAAGAAAAACTTTCAAAAGAAAATGCTTTCTTAAAAACTGATTTATCAAATATTTCAAAGAAATTTTCAATAGGGTCGGAAAAACTTGAAAAAGTTCTTTCGGTCCAAAGACCTTACTTCAATAAGTCGGGTCTAGGTATGACAGCTGAAACAATCCCTTTGATTGATTTTCCGAAAGTAAAAGAAAGAATTAAGAAAAGACCGTCGAGAGAGGTTTACAAAAATCATTTCAAGAAAGTCTTTGTAAAGTCTGTAGGTCGAAATGCTCTAAGATGTTCAAAGTGTAACAAACAAGATCATTTTGAAAAAGAGTGTCCTATGGTTTGGAAGCTCGTTAAGAGAGTATGGCCTAATAATGCTCATCCTACTAACACCAAAGGACCCAAGAAAATTTGGGTACCAAAGAAAGCTTGAGACTCTATTTTGAATGCAGGTCTCTGTCAAAAAGAAGGTAAAGTGGTATCTTGACAGCGGATGCTCAAGACACATGACAGGAGACTCAAATAGTTTCATAAAGCTTATTCAAGTAAATGGTGGAAAAGTGTCATTTGGAGGAAATAGCAAAGGAAGTATTGTGGGTTTCGGAACTGTGAAAATTGGAAATCTCACAATAAGCAATGTCTCTCTAGTGGAAGGACTCAATTATAATCTTCTCGATTAGCCAATTGTGTGATACCGGTTTCAAGATCTCCTTTCAAGAAGGCATATGTTCTGGAATTAGTAAAGATTCGACTCAGTCTTTCATGGGTCGAAGGCATGGAAACATCTACCTCCTTGATGTAAAGCCAAATGAAGAACAATGCCTAATCTCAATTCAAGATGAAGCAGTTCTATGGCACAGAAAACTTGGCCATATCAACAAGAAGCAATTAGCCAAAATCTCTTCAAAGCAGCTTGTTCGAGGTCTACCTAAATTGCCATATCAAAAGTCGACCTATGCACTCCATGCATTCTCGAAAAAGGTGTAAGAAATTCATTTAAGCAAATGAATCATGTATCTACTAATCATGTATTACGAGTTGCTTCATATGGATCTCTTCGGACCAACAAGAACCCGAGCATTGGAGGTAAGAAATATTGTCTAGTAATTGTAGACGATTACTCTCGCTTTACACCGGGTATATTTTCTTGCAAGTAAGTCAGAAACTTTTTCGTACTTTGAGAAGTTTGCAAAAAGGGTTCAAAATGAAAAAGGATGTGCTATTTCAAGTATAAGAACGGATCATGGAAGTGAATTTGAAAATCAAGATTTTACAAAATTCTGTGATAAATCTGGTTTTAATCACATGTTTTCCTCTCCGTATACTCCGAGCAAAATGGAGTTGTGGAAAGAAAGAATAGATCTCTTCAAGAAATGGCTAGAACACTTTTAATTGAAAGTAAAATTTCTTCACGATTTTGGGCTGAAGCTGTTTCAACTGCATGCTATATCATAAATAGAGTCTTCCTAAGACCTATTCTTGAAAAAACCCCCTATGAATTGTTCAAAGGTAAGAAGCCTATTGTTTCATACTTTCATGTATTTGGTTGCAAATGCTTTATTTTGAAAAATGCAAATGATCGAGTTGGTAAGTTTGAAGAAAGATCGATGAAGGCATCTTCCTTGGATATTCTACATCAAGCAAAGCCTACGAGTCTATAACAAGAAAAGCCATCTGGGAGGAATCAATGAATGTCAAATTCCAAGACTCCACACAAGAAGAATCCAGCCGAGATTCGGCATGAAGAGTCCGAACCTTGCTCAAGACCTTCCAAAGTCTTCAACTCAAGAAGCATCTCGAGACTCGGAAGTCCAACATCAAGATGCTAATGAAGATTCAAATAAAGAAAGAGATCATCAACCAAACAAATCAACCAGTAACTGGAAACACAAATCCAGTCATCCTAAAGATCTCATTATTGGCGAAATCAATGAAGGAATCCGCACCAGATCAAAGAAGCGTGAAGAATCTAGTGCTTGTTGCTCTCATCTCGAAAATTGAACCAAAAAGCATAGAAGAAGCTTTATCGATGAAAGCTGGATCGAAGCTATGCAAGAAGAGCTCAGACAGTTCAACATTAATGATGTCTGGGAATTGACATCTAAACCAAAAGGTAAAACTGTTATTGGAGCCAAATGGGTGTTCAGAAACAAGATGAACGAAAAAAGAAAAGTCGTACGAAATAAAGCAAGACTCGTGGCCAAGGGATACACGCAAGAAGAAGGAATAGACTACGATGAGACTTACGCTCCTGTAGCAAGGTTAGAAGCTATTCGTCTATTACTTGCGTTTGCTTGTTACAAAAATTTCAGGTTATTCCAAATGGACGTCAAAAGTGCTTTCCTTAATGGATTTATCCAAGAGGAAGTTTATGTGGAACAACCGCTGGATTTGAAGACCCAAAGAAGCCGGACTCGGTCTTCGACGAAAAAGGCTCTATATGGTCTAAAGCAAGCACCTCGAGCTTGGTACGACGGACTAAGTAAGTTTTTATTACGAACGGATTTGTCAAAGGTAAAGTAGATACTACTGTTCATCAAAAAGGAAAACAAAAGTTTCTTACTCGTTCAAATATATGTTGATGACATTATTTTTGGATCCTCTAATGAAAGTCTTTGCAAGAAATTTTCTAAGTCTATGCGGGATGAGTTTGAAATGAGTATGATGGGAGAGTTAACATTCTTTCTTGGACTCCAAGTAAATCAAATGAAGGAAGGAACTTTTATCCATCAAGAAAAATATGCGAATGATCTTGTCAAAAGGTTTGGATTGGAAAAGTGCAAAAAGACCGACATACCAATGTCATGTTCTCGAAGATAGACAAGGATGAAGAAGGGAAGAAAGTGGATCAAAAGCTATACTGAAGCATGATCGGTTCACTTCTTTATCTTGCGCTTCTAGACCTAATATTTTGCCGAGTGTTTGCATCTCGTGCTAGGTTTCAATCGGATCCTAGAGAATCACATCTCATTGCCGTAAAACGTATTATCAAATACGTTGCCTCATCTTCAAGCATCGGTCTTTGGTATCCAAAGAGGGGAGACTTTAATCTTCTAGGATACTCGACGCAATCTGGCCGGTTGCGAGTCGAGAGAAAGAGCACTTCGGAACTTGTCAACTCGCTTGGAAACGGGACGTGTCTTGGTTCTCAAGGAAACAAAGCACCGTAGCTCTCTCAACGACGAAGCGAGTATGTAGCTTTTGGAAGCCGCTGTTCGCAAATTCTATGGATAAAACAACGCTACAAGACTTTGGCATTGAAGACTCATGCACGGAAATCGATGTGACAACACCCTTGCGATCAATCTCACCAAAAATCCAATCCTTCATTCAAGAGCAAAGCATATTGAGATACGACATCATTTTATTAGAGATCATATCCAAAATGGAGAAATCTCGATTCAATTTGTTGATTCAAAGAGCCAACTAGCTGATATATTCACAAAGCCTTTGGAGAAAAATCAATTCGACTTCATCCGCTCAAGACTCAACATTTTGAAGCTTGAAGAAGTTAAAGTCTAGAGACTCACCAACTCTAAGACTCTGACTTTAAATCATGAGACTCAAACATTCATGGCTAAAGACTGTAAGTTGCTATTTTATCTAAAAGGTACGAATTCTTGTTTAGTTATCTAATCTCGAAAAGGTACGATTTCTCTTTTAGATATAATTCGAAAATTTTTCAAGGAATTAATTTTGGTAGTTATTGATTTTGAAAAGATGTGTTCGTACACCTTCCTTGTACCGATTTAAACTTCTCTTTTCAAATCCGAGGTACATATATATATATACAGTTTTTTTTCTTTCTTCGCCCAAATCTTCAAAAAACCCTAAAAAGGCACTCTCCTCCCGATCTTGTTTCTTCTTCTTGTTCATCGTCGAGAAAGTGGTCATTCTTCTTGGGAAAAGCAAGTGAAGGAATCTTCCAATAGACAAAGAGGGATGTCGTCTTCAAGGAAATCATCAAGAATAGCAAGCGGGGACCACAAAGAATGGAGAAGGGACCGACTCACTTCGATCTTACGGAGGAAGAAGACTTATCAAGTCGCGACAAAGTCCGATTCGCTCTCCTCCACGTCATTCAGCACCTCCTACCCCACAAGGTGCAAGTCAACATCTGGAAGAAGAGATAATCGAGGATGCCGACCCGGTAGAGAGTCCAAAGACCCTCCTTTATCTATAAGCTTTATCGTGCGTTGAAAAGCTCCGGTTCTTCGTTAAAATATATAGATGACTTCCTTAAGGACAAAAATTATGGAAATGAGTATCTTTTTCTGCGGAAAATGGAAGAATTGGGAGTTGCTCCGAAAGGAAGGGCGGAGGAGGCTCTTGCGAACATTCCCGAGACCCTCGTTTGCCGGACAAAATCGATTGACGGGAACGATGACGACAAAATGTTCCTTGAATTTAAACCCGGAATGGGTGTGGCAGCAAAGGTGAAAGGAAATCGGATGGATTTGTTTAAATCCAAGGATCGGGAGAACGTGTATTTCGAGTGTTGAAAAGAGGGTGATAAACCCTCGAAGTGTCGATTTTGACTTCCTGGACTCCATCAACGTGAACTTAAGAGAAAAGTTGAATTTGCTTCAACTTGAGACTTTTTGCTCTGACTCTACAGACGGGTATGCTCAACGACCGCTTATTTCTATTCAAATCTTAGCTTTTTGGATGCGAATAGGATTTCTTTCGATGTTCGAGATCAAGTCTACGTGGTAGATGTGAATATGTTGGCGGACATTGTTGGAGTTGAACGGGGACGCTATCTCCCAATCAAAGTCTCACACCTCGTACTACTCGGATCTTGTCAAAGATATGGATGTAGAGAAGAAAATTACCTACTCGAGGATGAATGCTATCAACATCGTGCTTCATAAGATTGTAATCAACTGTCTCAGACCAAAGTCTACGTCAAAGACTTCTGTGTCTCTTTCTGAAGCAAAGTTGATGTATGCGATCAACTCAAGACGGAAGTTTTCTCTCCCGCACACTATCCTCTTCCATATGTACAGAGCATTGTCAAAAGACAAAGGACAATTGCCTTATCCTGGTCTGGTGACCAAGATCTTCAGACATCTGAACATTGATCTGCCACATACTTTTTGTGTTCGACCGTGTGATAAGATGGTGGTAGGGTTGAAAATGTTAATGAAGATGCGTCTGCAAGAACTCTCCAAGGCAATGGAGAAATTCAAAGTGAAATCTCCGGTCCGATGTCGCTTCAAGAAGGAAAGGAAAGGAGGCCATTGGTGCCCCATCGAAAAAGAGGAAAAGAACTCTCATCCTTGAAGATGAAGATGAAGATGAAGATGATGAAGATCCCTCTATCCAAGCTCTGACCAGAACCAGACGTTCAGTGTCTCATCCGACAGAACTTCAGCAGAACAGAGAAGAAGAAAAGCAGAACAGAGGAGAAGAAGATCAGAGAGAGAAGGAGAAAGAAGTCGAAGAAGAAGAAGAAGAAGGAGAAAAAGAACAGTCTGCTGACAAATCTGGAGAGAAGGAAGATCAAGAGCATGATCATCACTCTTCCGATGTCCTCGAGACAGGGGGAGTCAGCGAGCAAGAGCGGTCCGCACCTCATGCCGCTGTCGGTGAAGATCTAAGACAATCTCCGAAGACCCGAGAAGAAGTTCGAGTCTCTCACTTGCACGAAGAAGGTGATGCATCGATTCCAAATCTGCCGACCATTCAAAAGTGCCATCGTACGCATACACATCATCGAGAAAGTCAATGCCGGTACACGACGGATGATTCGCAGATCTTCGTAGCATCATGAATATTCTTCTGGAAATGCGTAGCGGATATATGTTACGAATTTGTGAAATCCAAGCTTTGAAGAGCGCTGGACAAGCATCTTCAGTCTCTCTGGAGGATAAACTCAAAGACCTCGCTCTGCAACTTCAAGCCAATGCCAAGGGAGAAGAGGTAGCTCATCTGAGAGAAGACCTGAAGAAGCTCGAAGGAGTAGTCCAGTCCATTGGGGATTTCCAGATCGTGCGTATTCCCAAGCAGACATGACTCCTTTCTCACCCTTTTTAATGCTGACAAAAAGGGGAGAACCAATTTGAACCAACATCTTTTAAAACTTTGACTTTTGTGGTTATGTTTATTTTTGAGTATGACTTGAGAACTTGAACTTGGGTGTGAATTTGATCAATTGATCAGTGGATTGTGATGCTTGACTGGTTGCATTTATTCAAGTATTGTTATATGGTGTTTCTCATGAAAGACTAACCAATTTTATGGATGCGAGTCCGGTTGTTTTATTAATCTTTATGAGTTAGCCATATTGCTTGAGAAATGTTTTGCGAGGTCAAAGTTGTTCAAATCTTCAAAAAGTTTTGTCACCATCAAAAAGGGGGAGATTGTTGGAGAAATCTTTCCAGAATATTTTGAAGCTGACAAAACGTTTCTTTCAGTCTAAGTCTGGATGTTCGGAGACCGTCAGTTTAAAGTCTGAAGACTTTGTTCTCTCAAGACTCAAGACTCAAGACTCAAGACTCAAGACTCAAGACTTAAGACTCAAGACTCAAGACTTAAGTCTATTCTCACTGACAGTCTTTCTAATCCAAGTGACGAAGGAAATCCAAAGCCGAGGTATATGGTTGAGGATTCGATCCTATCCTCCGGAATAGATTCTTTGGTTGGATAATCATTTCGGATTCTTTAATTCTTATCTAAGATCGATTGAAGATCCGATGGTCGATGAAATAATCTTGGAAAGTTCTATTCTTGGAAACCAAGATCCGATTGTATGGGCGAACGGGATTGATGGGCTATCGTCGATTCCTTAAATAGCTCGGATGATCTTCTTGATTGATTCCGTCCAACGGGTAGATTGGAGGAATTCCTTTGGAAAGTGCCAACGGCTATGATGGCATAAAGGAGTATAAAAGGAAGACGTTCTAGTTGATTTAAGTGTGTGATCGATAGAAAAATTCCAGAGTCGAAGATCCTTGATTGTTAGTCGATACGGACTTGAGCGAAATTGTATACACAAAGAGTGTTAATACTTGGTGACACCTTGAGCGAGTGTGGTAGATCATCTACACCTAGAAATCAAGGAAGATCAATATTGTAACAGCTCTTTGATCATAGTGGAATCCAGCCAATTGGTTGTCGGTGCGAAGAGTGGACGTAGGCTTGAATCAAGCCGAACCACTATAAACAAGCGTGTTCAATTCTCTCTTTCTCTTGCTCGGTCTTGCGATTGACTTTTAAGCTGTTGCAAATTCCTTAACTGTTTAAATATTGTGTAATTCTCAAAGAAATTTTTATAAACCTATTCACCCCCCCTCTAGGTTCTCATACTAGCTATATCAAAAGTAAATCAACTCATGTACTTGGATTTATAAGGAAAAAAAGATAACAGTCAGTTAAGAGAGTCACAAGAATGATCGACCACTTCAAATCACAAGATAAAAAGGTTGATGAACCAACAACATTATTGTGGAAAAATTTAGGTATGGCCAAGTTTTGCAGTGCAAGACCCGCAAGTACCAAGTCAAAAGTCTTGAGTTCCTTTCAAAAAATGCAAATTCTAAAGTATGTCTAATCAGCCACTCGCTCAATTACTCGTCATGGAAACTTGGTTGCTTAAATTTTACCTATAGCTCATATCGGTAACTTTCCTCCTTTGATGAAACGGTGTTTCATGCAATCTTTTCAGACATGGCAACACACAAGGGTGAAGGCAATAAAATGAAATCAATCAATAATAAAAACAAAAAAAATGGCGGAAATGATAAGACAATGAGCCAATTGGATAATATTATCTTATTGATACCTAAATTTTGACTAAATATTTAAAGATAACTTGCATAGAAAATTAGATATCAATTTGGCCCTACCCAAAAAAAAAAAAAAATACATTGAATAGCACGTCATATTGGCATTAAGATCATTTGCATTAACCAAGTTATTTTATTTTATATTTTATATTTTTTAAACGAAATGACTTGGGGCTGGGCCTGACCCGAGCCCCTTTTCTTTCCCCTTCGTCTGGGTCGGGCCCATTTCCTTTTAATTTCTCCCCAGCCGGGCCCCTTCTCCGTTCCCCACCTTCCTTCCTTCTTCCTCTCCTGCACCTCTGCGCACGGACACCCTCCGCAGAGCAGCCAAGGGGATGCCTGGTCGACTTGCCCAGAACCGGTGGCCGAAACACCTCCGTCGATTGGGCTCCTCGCCTGTAGATACCAGGACCGCAAGTTCGTTTTGGGTTGGGGGGGGGGGACGCAAAAGGAGAGAAAAATTCGTGAGCAAGAGGTTTCTCGTATAGAAGAGTGAGAGATTCGAGAGAGAGGAGCCGCATGTGAGAGTTTGAGCGAGGGAGGGTAGTTAGAGGGAGAGACTGCCGGCCACCGCGCCAGCATCGCGGCCGACGACCCGCTGCCGGGCCTCCTTGCCAGCGCCAAGGCTCCGGTAAGCTTCGACCCTGTTCTTGGGCATGCCAGGCCGGAGCCCGTGGCCGTGCGGCTTACACGAACTCCGGCCCCGACCGTCCTTCGTTTGGCTGTCGTGTGGGTCGTTTTTTCATTTGGCGAGAGTCTCGGCTCGGGTTTGGGTCTTGGTCGAGCTAAAAACCACTCATTTCAGTAGCGTACCCCGAACGAGATCTTTTCGATAAAATGCCCGAATGAGATCTAGTTTTGTCTCGTTGTTTTTAGCAGAAGTCGAGTCGCCCGGGCATCGACCATTGAGTCGAGACTTGCCTGTGATTTCTAGCGATCCAGGCGTGGCTAACGGCACTCAACCCGCGGCCACCCCCGTGGCGGCGGCCCACGGAGGCTGCGGGTCTCTTTTGTTCCGGCATACGAGCGACGACCGTCGTGGTTGTGGCAGAGGTGCCGCTGGACGGACGAGGGCCGAGCACTAGGCTAGGGGTTCTATTTTCGTGCGTCCTCAAAGAGTACCTTGTGTGTGCGTGTGCGCGCGCGGGGCTAGTTCCTGGAGGAGCCCCATCTTCCCTTCAACGTGCAGCTCCTTTCAAAACACGAAGGAAACCATGGCGGCTGCACTCTTAGGGAAAAGAACGTCTTTGGGCATAGTAAAAGAAAAGACTACGGCTCCGTTCATTTTACAGAGAAAACAACTGCCAGAAATATATTTTTCGGATTTTTCAGTATTTGTTTCATGGGAAATGAATTAGTCAAAGAAAACATTTCATGTTATTGGAAAAAAACACCTTCAAAAGTATGAAAAAAGTTTTTTAATTCGTGCTCACCGATCCGCATCTTGGTCAGTCACCGAGCAAGTAGCCATGACTATGCAGGCGGTGGTGGAGTAAGGAGGAGCAAGGGAAAAAAAAAAAAAAGTTTTAAAAGATGCGATTGTTTAAAAATAAAAAAATAAATTATTAATTTAAAATATATATGTAAAAATTAAAAATTAAAATTTTTTGGTCAATTAAAAAATTAAAATTCGATTTCTTTGGTAATTTTTCCCTAAAAATTAAATTAGAATAGTGGAAAATATTTTCTATATCATTTTTAAATTTTAACGAACACCAAATAATATCTTTATTTTCTTGAAAAATGGCTTTCTAAAGAATATTTTTCGCCAAATGAAGCTTAGGGTGCGTTTGTTTGTGTTTTTTTAAAAATTGTTAGGGGAACGAAATAGAAAAAAGTGTTTGTTTCGGAACAATTTTTGAACAAAAAACGCGTTTGTAAACTTGTTCCCGGGAATAAAAAATAAACAGAAACATGTTTGGTAAATTTGGATAATTTTTTTATTTCTTTTACTTTTTCTATTTTTTTCTTATTTTTCCTTTTTTTCTTTTTTCTTTTTCATTTTTTTTCTTCTTTTGGCGGCGACCGGGGCCGGCGAGGCCGAGCTCGCCCTGGCCCGGCGGGCGAGCGCGGGCTCGCCGGCCACCGCCAGCGAGGCCGAGGCTCGCGGCCGCCGGGCGAGCCCGGCTCGCCGGATCTGGGCGAGATCGAGCTCGCCCAGCCGGCGCGAGTCGGCCTCGCCTTGATCCAAATGAGGCCGAGCTCGCCCGGCGGGCGGCGAGGCGCGGCCTCGCCGGGCCACCGCCACCGCGAGGCCGAGGCTCGCCGACCGGCCGGGCGAGCTCGGCCTCGCGGATCTGGGCGAGATCGAGCTCGCCCGGCCGGCGCGAGGCCGGCCTCGCCATGGTTGGGCGAGCCGCCGACGGCGGTGGCTCGGCGAGGCCAAGGCTCGCCGACCGGCCGGGCGAGGTCGGCCTCGCCGGATCTAGGCGAGCTCGAGCTCGCCCGGCCATGGCGAGGCCGACCCTCGCCCGGCTACGGCGAGCCTTGGCCTCGCCGGGGACGGTGAGCGTCGGCCTCGCCGGGGCCGACGAGCCTCGCCGTGGCCGGGCGAGGCCGCCGGCCCTCGTCGGCGGTCGCCGGCGGCCGGCCAAAAGAAAAAGAACAAGAAAATAAGAGAAAAAAGAAAAAAAAAAAAAAGCGTTTCTCAAAGTGTTTCGAAAACAAAGCACAAAATTTGTGTTTCTTGTTTCGGGCTTTTTCGTTCGCAGAACAAAGAACAAAAAAAAACGCACCCAAACGCGTTTACCTTTAAATTTTTTGTTCCCAGAATAAAAAAAAACAGAAAAAGTGTTTAAAAACAAAAAAAAGAATACAAACAAACGCAGCCTTATATTCTCCATTGTTTTCTTTTTTTTGTCCTTTTATCTCAAAACTCCCTTGGGCTCACTTCCCTTTCCTTTTACACGGGCACAAGGCGAAGAAGCGTGCTCCTCCCTTTTGTCTTTCAGTGGGTGGGAGCCTCTCTTTTTTTTTTTCTCTGTGCAGTAAATCACTTTGAGGTGAATCTCCCAAATAGCTCAAATTCGAGACCTATATTCAATAGTAATTCTATCTACATGCATTTTTTTTTTTTTTGACCTCTAAAAATTCGGAGGGGAAATATAATCTAGGAAAGGAATACAAGAACATTGGTGGGCACTATGCCATTAACAATTTCGTTTACAAATGTCATATTACCCTCAACATGCAATTACCAGGAAAAGCTTAAATAGGATAAAATGGAATTGCTTACATGTTTTGTGACATTGACAAGTAAAATCATATCATGAGTAGAGCTTAGCAACACTAAAATTACAAAATGACATGATTTGCACTTACTATGCTGTTTAATCGACGGCTTGCCTAGACAAGCTTGAAATAGAAGAAAACAAAATATTGGCTACTAGTAACTACTCACAAGGAGAAACAAGCCAACCATAAGATGATTGTGCTTAAACAAGAAAGCAAGAACTTCATGAGATCAACAAAGGATTGGACTAATTGATGTAGAGAACGGACTTGTTATGCTCTTCTCAATCTCCTCCTCAACTCGGCTGCCTTCACTACAATAATCACATAGACCATGTCTGTTTTACGATCCACATAGTTGAAGTAGACGCGTCTCCAATTCTTCTTGTACACCAAAACTCCAATAACTCCCCAAAACCTAGTCGCAAACCCAAGCATTATGACTATGTAGAACATCACCTTTTCAAACTTACCTTCTTCATCGGGATCTTCTTCTGACACTCGAGGGGCCTCAGCACCGGGGCATTTCTTTTGTAGAGGATCGCCACAAAGTAGAGGATTGTCGGCATAAATAGAAGGATCATCAAGGGTCTGGATTTGATTTCCTTTGGGAATTGGCCCTGTGAAGTTGTTGTGAGACAAGTTTAGTTTGCTCAGTGATTTAAACATAGAAAAGCTCTGTGGGATTGTTCCTGAAAGATGATTATTCGAAAGATCAAGTGACTCAAGCCATTTCATGTGTCCAATCATAGTTAGGATGCCTCCCGAGAGAAAGTTGTGAGATAAGTTCAAGCCTCGTAATTTGGAGAACAAGGTAAGCTCTTCAGGGATTTGCCCAATAAATTTGTTGCTTGATAGATCCAAATTGACCATAAGTCGTAGAGCGAGTCTTGAGTAGTCAAGGTCTATCCCCTTCACAACCTGCTCCACATGCTGTTTATTCCAAAAATACGGAAGGAAGTCATCACGCCTCAACTCATCCATGGAATATTCAGGCTCATAAGTAGGGGAAAGCGCATTGCCTTCATCTACGTTTTTGGGTAATTTCATACCTGTCATATTGCCAAGACAATTTGGAATCGTTCCCCTTAGATTGTTCACTGCTAGGTCCAATATTCGCAATGCAGGAAGTGAGCATAGTTGTGAAGGAATACTGCCATTGAACATGTTTTCTCGCAATCTTAGAATCTGTAGAAACTGAAAGCTTGGTCCAAACCAATGTGGAACACTTCCGAAGATTTTGTTCTCACCAAGATCCAAAACTAGCAAGTTCTTGCAATAGTTCATAGTCACAGGAATTTCTCCCTGGAGACTATTGTTGCTCAAGTATATTGACGCAAGCATTGTTAGATTTCCCAAAGAACTCGATATGACTCCAGACAACTTGTTGGACGATAGATCAAGGAGACTCATAGGGTGCACCTTCCAACAATCAGGGATTTTGCCAACTAATTCATTCCTTTCAAGGTGCAACTCGTCTAAAAATTCCATCTCGCATAATGAGGTTGGTATTGGACCACTTAAGAGATTATCATTCAGATTCAAGTAAATCATCTGAGGCATCGCCATACCAATATCTTGTAGAATAGGTCTTGAGATTAAGTTGTGAGAGAGATCTAACGAGTATGGGTTAGAAGGAAATTTTGGCAGAGATCCATTTATTTGGTTGTAAGAGAGATCCAGGCACATGAATCACATGAGACCTAGCCAATCAGAGAGAGCTCCTATGATGGATGAGTTAGACAACACTATGTATCTTGCATTGACTTGCGTTTTTATCCATTGCGGAAATTCCTTTCTGAAATTGCAAGAGATCATCCAAATGTCAGACAGATTGAAGGGTGGCATCCAATTGGAATCCACCTCGAAAGCTAAATAGTTGTTGCTGATATCTAAGTTCTCTAGCTTCGAGAGGTTGGCGAAGTGGATTTCGGATACTATTCCTCTCAAGGAATTTCTTGAAAGATATAACCTACGAAGATTTTGAAGTTGCCTGAGACTATGTGGAATGGTGCCATTTAGAAGATTGTTACTGAGATCTAAAGACCATAAGGCTTGCAATCTTCCTAATGCCTCTGGAATATTCCCCGTCAATTGATTATGAGAAAGAGCAAGGTCTTCCAAGCATAACCAACCATATGGTGGCGGGATGGTTCCATGTAATTGATTAGACGATAGGTCAAGCGATGTCAAGTTTTTCAAGTGCACTAGCCAATCTAGCAAAGCTCCTTGAAGAGAATTATTTCCCATATCCAATAGCTCCAAGTTTATTCCAATAAGCCCTAAAGAATTTCCCTCAACTGAAAATAACTCATCATGAAGTTCGTTATTCCTCAATGATAGTGACTCGAGGAATGGTTTGCTCCTTAGGAAAGAGAACAAACCTCCCTCAATGCTTTGCAAAAGATTCTCTTGCAAATTGAGATCGACAAGACTTCTCAAGTTATCGAACCACCTTGGTTCTGAAGAGTTGAAATGATTGTGTGAAAGATCGAGATGCCGAAGAGAAGTCGTGTTTTGAAATATAGTACTTGGGATGGGACCTTCGAAAGAATTCCATGAAAGATCCAGGTACAAAAGAGAAGTCATGTTTTGAAATAGAGTGCTTGGGATGGGACCTCGGAAAAAATTATCTGAAAGATCGAGGTACTAAAGATCAAGATGAGTAGGCAAGTGAAAGTCATAAAGCCAGCAGTATGATAGGCGTAAATGAGATAAAGATGGGAGTATATTGATCACCCACATGGGGTCTCCATATTTAGTAAAATTCAGGCCGCTCATGTCAAGGTACTTTAATGCTTGAAGATGGGAAACCCACTGTATGTCATCAACAGCACCCACGTGATTATAACTATGAAGATCGAGGACTTCTAACTGAGTGAGATTTCCCCATTCACTAGGAAAAGTTGCAAAACCAAAAGAGTGGGATAAATTAAGGTAACTCAATTGCTTCATCGAGCCGATATCATTGAGTATGTTCGCCTTTTGGAAATAGATCCCGCTCAACTCCAAGTAGCTCAAGTATCTCAAGCTCAGCAAAGAAGAGTTCAATTCACTGGCTGCGAAAGAAATTTGGCGAAATGGGAATTTGTATTCTGGTGTGATCTTGAGCATGACGACATGTCCATTTGCTCGGTCGCACTTTACTCCAGTCCATTGGCAACAATCTTCGCTGTTCCACGAAGAAAGGATGTGATCTGTGTTTGAGAGACTTTGTTTCAGCTGGAGTAGAGAATCCCTTTCGTCTTCAAAGCAAATTGAGGATGAGCTTCTATTTCTGCACAAGCAAACATACACATGGTCTAAAATTAACAACAGACTTACTAGTACAAGCACTCTTACACTATCATGTTCCGCCATGAATGATGACGATATTGAAAACAAAAGGAATATGGCACATGAACGCCACTCGATTAGGCTTCAAGTTTTTGGCTTGAGTGTATTGTTCAAATTCTGACGATATTTAACTTATTGTCTATTGCTATAAGCCAAGCAATAGACAACAAGTTAACGAAGTCGTAGCTCGAAGATGTACGCACTTTGGTGGGGCTGGACTCAATAGCATTATTGCGGAGAAACTTCAGGCATGAACGAGTTTTGCAGTGCAAGACCCGCAAACACTAAGTCAAAGTCTTCAGGTCCATGTCGTCATAGCAACGACTTGAATCTGTCTACATTCATCTGGTCGCATTTTCCTTTGTATGAGTGCAAATTCAACACGGTTTTAAGTGCACCTAATTCAAACATTAGTCAAATGCTCATCATGGATTTTGAGTATGTATTCACATTTCTTTTAAAAAGTACATCTATGGGATGTTTATTATGCAGTAACGATGGAAAATAAGCAAGAGCATAAACTAAAACACAATACAATATTAATCAATTCTTATAAATCTCTTTTGGATCGAAAGATAGCTCTCTTAAATTTTCCTATCGATATCAATTGTTCATTGGACGATGACATGACAGTAGGAGAATTTTAAGGGCCAGACAAATGGTGATATTTTACAAAAGTGTTGTCAACTGTTTTAAAAATGTTAACTAATATATGAAAGCGTGGTTTGATAATAAAAATTTTTATTACTCCCTATCACGATCTTTTGAGACGAATGACATCCTTGAGGCATTTGGATGGATTATCAAGTGAACTTCTCTTGCGAGATGGACACTTGTGCTTGACACAAATTCTCTCAAGTCCTATCAATTGCAACATTATCTACACTTGATTGATTATGACATTTATTCTTGCTTCAAAATTAGCAACAGCCTCACAAGTAAATTGAAGTTAACTTAAAATGAGTGATATGAAGAACTTGAGGAATTTGATTTTGATTAAGGTAGGATTTCACTAGAAAATGTAAGTTACCATGTGATGAAGCTTCCTTAGTCGGAAGAAAGAGAAAAGTATTTCATCGGATTCATCATCTAATGTTGATCTGAGCAACACGTGTGCCCATGGTGATCCTTTAGCGAGAGCGCTAGTGACTACTACAGAAAACTTTAAAATCAAAACGCGCAAAAGTCTGATCTTCAAGTCTCTTGTTTCAATTGTGCTCTATTATTGTGCCGTGAATCTTGACATGATAAAAACAGCTTTTCCCGCTTATTTAATAAGGTGATGACGATGTTAAGAATGACAAGTTCTTCTTGTACACATAGGTTGAAATCCATCTTTCAAACCTCATTAATACGGCAATTCTTTATTATTGCATTTACGGGTGCATGTGACATTATTAACTTTCTCTCATCTTATATGGGAATCTAAATCTTACCAATAATCCGTCTCATGAGGCTTACTTCCCGTGGGAGATATATTATTCGTTAGATTAGATGTGGATTAGTTTCAGCAATGATAATTTAGCTAAATGCAAAGAGCAAGTGACCAAGCAGAGTTGTGTATTAATGTGAGTGTAGTTTTGTTTATGCACTTTCCACGAGTCCCTTATGATCTCCCCTATCTTATACTTCCTGGAAAATGTAACCATTATCACTGTGGATTTCAATTGAAATGGGAAGTTACATGTTTCTTTGGATCGAAGTCTGATAAATTGAAAGTGTACAAATAACTCCCAGTCAACTTAACGATCATTGCTCCACATTTCAATTGGAAAATTTAGAATGGGAAGTCACATGTTCTTTCAATCAAAGTTTCTAAAATTGGAAGTCCACATATAACTCTAAGTCAACTCGACTTATCGCTTATGGCATGGTCTATTAATCTCATCTAGTGCAAGTAACCACGGCTCACTATCATTGTTGTGAGTCAGGAGCACCAACACGGACTCTGGTTAGGCTGGACCAACCGCATTATCGTGGAAAAACTTAGGGTGCGCATGACAAAATTTCTGGAATAGAAATTAATTTCTGGCCAGAAATTGATTTCTCAATTTCTATTTCAGAAACTGAGAAGCTAAAACTTTTAGCTTCTGATTTCTTCTTCAAATCTATTTATGGAATAGAAATTTGTTTTAGAAATAGAGAAATCAAATTGCGTTACCAAACGGATTTCTGTTCCAAACTGGGGAACAGAGAAACAGAGAAATCAAGAAACAGAAATTTTATCATGCGCAGCCTTAAGGTATGGCCTTGGGTCTGTCCAAATTCATCTAACTGTATTTTCCTTTGTATGAATGCAAATTCAAGCAGGGTTTGAAGTACGCCTAGTTCTTTTTTTTTTTTTTTATCGAAAATGGGATTGCTATTACTTTACTTAGCCAAGAGTTGAGTAAATACATCAAAAGCATCAGTGCATAATAAGTCTAGTAGAGCGGGTGGGGGATTAGACAACCAATTAATGGGGAGATAATTGAAACGACAAGCTTTTGCAAGCCAATCTGCGGCCGGTTTGCATTTCGTTGCAATGGGCCAAAAAACTATTTCGAAACTCCCAGTTTAGCTTGGGCCCGGTCCACAAGAGGTTGCACCTACCGGTTCGGTTCGCCCGTCAAAGACATTACCCCTTGCACGAGTGGAAGGCAATCGAGTGTACTTGTAGAGAGAGTTCCGCTCGGTTAGAAAGGATCTTGGGTTTCGAGCGAGTAAGAGCTTCCGCCTATGTTGCCAAAGAAGCCTCCACAAGTTTCGCAAGGCCATCAACAAGACAGCCTCTGTAATCCCTACAAATGCATGCGATTGCAGCTCTGCTTTCACCCGGACGCGTTTCTTCTTCGACATCTGCTTCCACTTCACTGTGTTGGGCAAAAGATGCATCTATATTGATTTTCAGCATATCAGGGGGTGGAGGTTGCCATCGATCAGGTACTACTTCAGTCTCCTTTTCAATTACTTGTAGATGGCTCGAAGATCTGAGATTGTCATAGAGAGCTTTCGCCTAGAATAACGTTTGCTGCGGGTGTAGGGGACAGTGACCGAAGAGATGTTGGTTCCGGTTCTTCCAAATACTCCAAAGAATAGCAGTGACCTGGTCAAACTTCTTGGTATGGATGGGGTTGGTTTTGAGTTTGTATAACCAGTCGTCGAGCCGTGTTAACCCAAATCTGGATATTTTAATCTGTAGGGGTACGGCACTCCATATCTGAGTTGTCCATGGACAAAGCAGTAGAATGTGTTTGGTGGTTTCAGCTTCCATATGGCAAATGGAGCATAAGGGATCGCACTATCTTCCTCCCCGTATAAATTTTCCCTTGTAGGTAGAGCGTTGTGACATGCTTGCCAGAGAAAAAATTTGATTTTGGGAAGGGTTTGAGAATGTCAAATGTGTTTCTAGAGAGCTAGATTTGCATGATGCGATGAGGTTGTTGTTGCTATTGTAGTATGTGTGCTTGTTGGATTATCTCTTGCTGTGAAGTAGCCACTTTTCATTGAATAAGTACCAGAGTTAGTATTCATCTAGACTAGCTTGTCTTTTGAATTGGGCGAACCGATAGGGGTAGCGAGTATTTCCCTCACGATTCTGTCATCAAACATCGACTCCACCCTCTATACATTCCATTTTCTAGTCCCTTGTTCTATTAGAACTACCACTTGTACTGGTTCATTTCTTGTTGCTAGGCCGCCTATGGGACCACTCTTTAACCATTTATCCGCTCTTATCGAGAGTTCTTTTCCATTCCCAACTGAATACATAATATGTGGAAGTATAGAATCTCTACCCTGAGTTATACTTTGCCAACCCCATGAAGGTCGAGAGCATTTTCGAGCTTTCCAGAAATCACCTTATGGATAATATAAACCCTTCATCACTTTGCTCAATAGGGACTGAGGATTTTGTGAAATGCGCCACGCTTATTTCCCCAGCATAGTTGTATTGAATGCTATTAGATCTTTAAAGCCTAAGCACCCCTCATCCTTTCTGAGTTTCAAGGATTCCCATTTCTTCCAGTGTATTCCAGCATTTCTACTATTCGTTTTCCACCATAAATTAGCAATCCTCCTCTCAATAGCTTTGCATATAGAAATAGGGATCTTGAAGATGGACATAGCATATTGAGGGATAGCCTGTACCACTAATTTTATTAAAATCTCCTTTCCCGCTTTTGATAACAAATTTTCCTTCCAACTTTCTAGCTTCCTGTTAACTCTCGCTAGGATCCAAGTGAACATGTTTTTCTTCGATGAGCCCCAATCCGAGGGAATCACTAAGTGTTTTCCTGCTTTCTCAATTTCTGGAACTCTCAATTCAGTGGCCATGTTCCTCCTCAAAGTAGTATGGCAGCATTTGCTGAAATATATGCCAAATTTATTGAGATTAATGGCCTAACCAGAAGCGAAGCAATATTCATGTAGGATAGCCGCCAGGTTTTGGCACTCTAGGATTGTGCCACTAAGGAAGAAAATAGAGTCATCCGCAAATAACAAATGTGAGAGAGTGGGGCAGCTGTTGCTCATCTTAATTTCTCTAAGTGTGCCATCTTCTACTGCTTTTTTCATCATGGAGGATAGAACATTAGCCACTAATATAAAAAGATATGGGGATAGTGGGTCACTTTGTCGAATCCCTCTTATTGGCTTGAAAAAAGGTAGAGACTCCCCATTAAAATTTACACTGAAAGTGACTATTGAAACACACTACATCACCCAATGTACCCACTGTTTGCAGAATCCCATTTTAGTTAAGCATGCTCTTAGGAAATCCCATTCAATCCGGTCATACGCCTTCTGCATATCTAACTTTAAGACCGCTTCAAAATTCTTTTTCCTCTCCCAAGTTCATAGTCTGTGAAAAAGTTCTTTTACAATCTATATGTTGTCTTGTATTTGCCTTCCCCCCCACAAAAGCACTCTGTTCTTCTACAATGAGGTGTGGTAGCAGAGGTTTTAATCTATTAGTCAGCACTTTAGAGATGATTTTATAAATAAAATTACAAAGGCTGATAGGGCGAAACTATTCCAGCTTTTCTGGATTTGGAATTTTGGGAATAAGGGTTATAAGTGTTATGTTAATGTCAGGATTAAGGTAGCCAGTAGTGAAAAAGTTCTGTATTTCTGTAAAGATATCCTGACAAATATCTGGCCAATGCTTCCTGAAGAAAAGTCCATGCATGCCATTTGGTCCAGGAGCTTTATTGGCTCCTAAGTGTTGCATAGCTTCCGTGATCTCAAGGCCTCTCTGACTCATAGAGCTTTTTGAAATATGTACCCGTTATCTCTTTCAACTGCTGTTCCTCACGCACCCAGATATCTTCTGAATTTTTCAGCAATGAAATTTGGTTTCTGGTTCTCCTCTGAATGGTTGTGGCATGGAAGAATTTTGTATTTTTATCCCCCATTTTAACCAATTAATTCCGGACCGCATTCCCCAGTACATTTCTTCTTGTCGCCACAATTGATCAATTTCTTTTGTCAGTTCCTTAGCTGCCTTGCTTTCTTGAGAAACTCCCGTGCTGTTCATTAAGGGTTGTAGTTCACTATTCAACCAAGTAATCCTCTTTTTAGCATTGGTGAATCTATTCTGACTCCATTTTAACAACTTTTTTGACACAATCTACAGTTTCTCCGCCACATTTAGCTGCTGGAAGTCAGATTCAGCCCAAGTGTCCTTGACAAGATTCACACATTCCTCCTCCTCCGCCCAGAATGATTCATATTTAAAGCTCTTCCCCTTCCTTTTTTTTTCGGTGGGCTAGTCGAAAGAATGATTGGGGTGTGATCAGAACCAATGGCTGGTAAGGCTATACATTCTGTTGTGGGATAGTTAATACGTCATTCTGAACTGCATAATACTCTATCGAGACGCTTCTTAACCAGATTTTCTCCTTCTCTGTTATTTGTCCAGGTGTAAGCACACCCCTTACATTCCAAATCCAACAAAGAACATTAATGGAGGAAGTCTCTAAAGGCAGCAAGCCAGTAGTTTCCTGCTCTTTTATTTCCCACTTTTTCCCAGTGATATAGGATTTCATTGAAATCGTTCATACACAACCAAGGCAAATGATAGCATAGACTCTCTCTGTGAATATTCTCCCATAATAGAAATTCTCTCCTTAAATTCATTCGAGCATGTATAAATGAGATGTGCATGCGCTGGTTGTTGGCTTGTAGTTGGCATTGGGTAAATATAACGTGTTCCGTAAAAGAATCAATGGATAGGAGTACCTGGTCATCCCAAAAAATTGCTAAACCCCCTGCTATACCTTCCGGATTCACTAAGAAACAATGCTAAAAGTTAAGTCTCCGTCGTAATCTTAACACCTTTTGCTCTTGATTTTTAGTTTCCATAATAAAGATAATATTGGGCATTTCTTGAGTCACTAAGACTCTCAAAGCTTGAACTATCAAGGGAGTGCCCAGCCCTTGACAATTACAGCTTAAAATCTTCATGGATGAGTCAGTGGCTTATTAGGGCTAGTCACCAGAGCCCACTGAGCAAACTTGTTTGCCACACAAATAAGGGTCTCCACTAGCTGAGTAGTGTCAACCATTGCTGTCTTTGATGTTTGTGCACCATAAGAGCATAATCTTTTTTCCTTTTTTTGATGAGGAAAGTTTGGCATTTTAGTTTTATCCCTTATTGGACCTTTTTCCCCCCACTAAATTATCAACCATTTCTGCTTCAACTTCCTTTATCTGTTCCTGATATAGCACCATGACAGATTCATCATCAAGGCAACTACTTCCTCGTTTCTGGGGGCCCTTCTCTTCCAAGAGTACTAGTGCTTGAGAAGAAAAAGTATGGTTGCATTCCTTTGAGTGTGAGTTTTCTGCATTGCTCAGCTCACCAAGTTGTTGGGTTTGCTGCATAAGCTAGTCATGTTGCTGCTATTTTGTTTCAGGGGCCGGCGGAATGGGGGTTTCGGGCACACTCTACTCTCCTTCTTGCTGTAACTCTTGTTTTCCATCATAAAAAAATTTAAAAAAAAAATTAAAAAAAATTCCATATAGACTAAGCTCCCACGCTTCCGCTCTTAGCCAATGTCCAAAACGACGAGATAAATTCTCTATTAGCTCGACTCCTCATATGGTATTTCTTTACGAAAGTAGCATAATGCCCGATTCTACCACATGAATAACAATAGTGCGGGGAGTCTTTCGTACTTAAACTCTATCCACAATCTTTTGCTATCAAGATTCACAAGAACACTAGTTTTGAGGGGATTTTCCAAATTCAACTTAACTCTCGGCCCCGCCAATCTTGTAATTACTATTCCTTTTTGCTTCTAATTTTACCTCTACTACATCTCCGATTTTGGATGCAATTTCCCTGACAACTTCATATGTTACTCTCCCGAAGGGTAGGCCAAAGAAGTTCACCCAGAAATCACAGTGGTTAAATTCATAGCAAATGTCAGGGGTGTCAGGATCGCACTGCTTTAGAACTAATAAATTACTCGAGAATGACCACGGCCCAGAATCTAACACTATGTTTTTCAACCTCCGACTGCAAAGAAAAGGAGAAGTATCCAGGCTCTATCACAGCACAGGTAAAATTTTCATTTCGCCAAGCTTTTTTCATTGTGCTGATAAATGCATTAAAGTTCACATTAGGTTTATTGAAAAACTTCCCAAACAGTGTTTTCCAGCATACTTGCAGATTTTCTTCAGATCGACCACATCTTCCTCAGACCATAGATTGCCCAAATTCTTACAGAGGGCTGCCAACCTCCTCTCTTCTTCATACTGATCTGCCATCTTCCTGTCTACAGTAACAGGAACGAAATAGTGAAAGTAAGCTGGCCTGAATGTTTTGGAACCAACTGATATGGGAAAAGGAAATCCAATGTGGTTGAAGAGAGCTATGGGTTTGCAAGTGAAGACAGAAGGAAGTCAGCACCAAATGGATGATGGTAGTGGGCGAGGCGATTGGGAGTGGTTTTTGCTAAGGATCGGGGTAATAAACTCGCTATGGGAACGATGGTGGGATAATGGGTCTTAGGGCTCCTCTTGTAGACAGTAAGAGGATTCTAATTTGGTCGAGTTAGAAAAAGGAATGGGGTTAGGGTTTTTCACCCATCCTTGAACTCCAAATCGGTGGTACCGGGATGGAAGAAAGGTGGAATGAAGGAGGGATTGGTGGCGAGGTTTCAATTCCTGCTGATGCAAGACTAACCCGAAAGGTAGGAGGATGATACTCAGACGGTAGGGAGGAATCTCTATTGTCAGAGAAGATTGCAATTGCTATATTAAAGAAAAGCAAGTACGCCTAGTTCAGCCACCACTCAAATGCTCATAATGGATTAAGTATTCACGTTTCTTTTAAAAGTGCGCCTAAGGGATGTTTATTATGAAAGAACGATGAAAATTAGCAATACAATATTAATCGATTCTTATGAATCTTTTTATGGGACGAAAGATCACTCTCTTGAATTTTCCTATTGATAGCAATTGTTTACGGGAGGATGACAAGACAGTAAGAGAATTTTAAGAGCCAGACAAATAGTGATATTTTACAAGATCATTGTCAACTGTTATACAAATTCAAACTATTAAATGAAAGTGTGGTTTAATAACTAAATATTCTATTACTCTATTGCGACCCTTTAGAGATGAACGACATCCCTGAGGCGTTTGGATGGATTATCAAGTGAACCTCTCTTGTGAAATAGGCACTCACACTTGACATGAGCTCTCCCAAGCCCTATTGGTTGCAACATTATTTACACTTGATTGGTTATGACATTTATTCTTGCTTTAAAATTAGCAAGAACCTCACAAATAAATTGAAGTTAAACTTAAAATGAGTGATATGAAGAAATTGAGGAATCTGGCTATGATTAAAGTAGGATTTCACCGGAAAATTATAAGTTGCTACATGATGGAGCTTCCCTAGTCGGAAGAAGAGAAAAGTCTTTAATTGGATTCGTCATCTGATGTTGATCTGAGCAACACATGTGCCTATGGCGGTCCTTCGGTGACTGCACTGGTGACCACTACAAAAACCTTTGCAATCAAGTCTTTCAAGTTTCTTGTTCCAACTGTGCTCTATTATTGTGTTGGGGCTCTTCTTCATTTGATAAAAATGGCTTTTCCCACTTATTTATTAAGATGATGATGATGTAGAGAATGATGAGTTCCTGTTGTACATTTTGGTTGAAATTCATTTTTCAACCCTTGTAAATACGGTAACTCTTTATTGTTGTATTACGGGTCTTGTTCCATTGATTCTTAGAAACTCATGCCAATGATGACGGCATCAAATAGCTAACGTGATCCTTTAGCCTAGATAACAAGAGTCAAACCCTCAAAATGCTTCTCATTTGGTAACGATTTATTGACGTGTAAGTGACATTACCAACTTTTTTCTCATCTTATATGAAATTTTTGATCTTATAACTAATCCATCTCATGAGAAGTACT